>CM034534.1:12639809-12778392 GCA_020002185.1 Paraescarpia echinospica
TACAGATCGCTCTTACTGTGTTCCCAAGGAAAGATTTAACGCCTGAGTGATCGCATTTCAAAAAAACCAAGTCTTCATAACACGCTGTCTCAATTACGGTTGCGATCAACATCGGAGAAGAACACCAGAAGATGGCCCGAAGGAAATGTGGACAAATAGAATTATACGCCCATCAGACAGCACTGCCTTCCAACCATCATCCGATATGAAAAGTTATTTTGTTGTGTTTAGCTGTTTTGCAAAGGCAATTTTTTTTATTAATTATTACTGCCCGGCTGTCTTAACACTTGTATATAGTTCGGAGGGGCATGATTATTAGTTAGCAAATATGTTTGATTTTATGTGGGTCATTGACATTTCTAACAAAGTAAGAGAGTGGAAGCTTTCCAGTTTTATTTATTTTTGTGTTCCGACCTACGTCAAGACACCTTAACTGCTTGTAACCGGAAACCAACCGGTAGACGGTGGCGATGCCTTACAAAAAACTCCCGACCGCGGTCGTTTAAGTAAAATCCGAGGGGATAAAAAGTTCGCCGACCGCGTAAGTGTCCATGGGCCGTTTCCCAGAATAAAACAGCCAATTAACGACCGGCATTCCATTAACTGCGGTTGAACGCACTCGTCTTTGAAAGGCCGCGGGCGCCATTGTTGCTGCGGACAAATGAGAAACAAGACTAGCTGCGGCCTCGACGCCAATTTGTCGTGGGTG
Source organism: Paraescarpia echinospica (assembly GCA_020002185.1). Taxonomy (NCBI): domain Eukaryota; kingdom Metazoa; phylum Annelida; class Polychaeta; order Sabellida; family Siboglinidae; genus Paraescarpia; species Paraescarpia echinospica. The sequence continues at coordinate 12,640,519 of CM034534.1, forward strand.
GCATCTGAGCGAACAGAAACGCGTCACTCGAACGGCGATTACGGGGCTTCGTATGTAGCATCGTTGTTATGTAAACGGAGAAAATAAGTGTTCCAGAGATGCAATTTCCCGCGCGAGGTGCCCGGTAATTTGAGCTAATCGTTGGGCGGGAACACCTGCCGGAGAGAGGTGACGAAACACGGCGGTATTCAAATATTTTCGCGCGCGTCTCAGCTGAGAGCCTATACGACATTCACGTTGATTAGGGGCTGTCACGTGGTAAATCCATACCTGTAATTTTATAAATACGCCATACAAAGTGAGACACCTGCTAGGGATGACCTAATAGGATCCTCTCTGATAGTTACCTCACGTATATTATGTTTCGCAATAAATGTTGTCTGCAATAACAATTACAGTTTTAAGTTTTCTTATACTTTTTATATATGAGTTTGTAATTCTCCAGTTATTGTGCATCTAACACGACTTTAGATTGTTCACAACAGTTTACAAACTGTCAAACGTATATCTACCTTATAATATTCAACAACAATTACTAAATAAATCTTGCATATCCTAAAATGCTACTCCACATTTATAACACGAAAATACACACGAACACAACGGTCCAACCCCACGGGGTTTCTCTGTAAAAGTGCCCACTACGTCGTCGGGGGGAGTACCCCCAATCTTCACCACAACCCCAGGGACACTACCGATTGTGTACGCGTGGTTTGATCGTTGTTAGAAAGTTGTTAGTCGACATGTCAAGGAATTGAGCAATTACTTAGTCAATGCGCTACTCAAACACGTTGCTTCCCGCTGACATGTGTAGATTCAACGTTCATAGAATGGAGCCCCCGCTTACCTCCTACAGTGACGCGTCGACGTTGATCTATTGCAGATGCGAGATTCAAAGTTAACGGGCCTCATGTACATATATACCCAACTGTGGTGAAATATGGGACGCGTCGCCACCTTATTTATGCTTTACTGATCGTTTTTAACAACCTTCTTCTTCCCTTTGCTTGATTACGGTAACTTTATCTAAAGTCTACACCAATAATAGTATTATATTGTGCGTATATTTATAAGTCCAAATGAAAATAGCGATACGCTCTATTGTAAAGGAAGACAACAGCCATACCATGTGGCGTAACAAGTCTTAATTTGATTGACTGACGAAAAGTGAAAGATTTTAACTATGGCTTTTTCCAGCACGTTGACTAAAGAATTGATTATTTTCTTAAAATTTACCATTTCAGAAACTCTTATTTAGAAAACTGCACACAAAATTGAAGAAAAACGTCAATTGTATGGTCATTTACAGTGATCGGTCCCTATTTTTACGGCGCACGGCACGCTACTGAAATTGCATTTTTTAAAGTTCAGCTTCGGGGAAAACGAACATTCTTTGAAGATAATTGTCCGCAGTTTTGGGAATGATCCGCTTTGATGGATTAATGAAGAATGCTCCGGTGGCCGCTAGTGAAAGATAAATAAATAGTTTGCTGTTATCATGACTCCAGTTCAGATAATCACAGATTTCCTTTGAACTGGCATACTATTTATTACGTTTGGATCGACAACGCACGAATATTATCAGAGATGCTGTATAGTGTTATATTTTTCTTTTAGATCCGGTTTCTATGGTACTGTTTTCGGGTGGATTAGCACTACGTTTGTTGGTGCCGTCGCGGGGTAATTAAAACAGACTTATCCAAAGAGTTTGTAAACGGGTTTGTGGTAGGCCTTCTCTTACTGGTTGATGAGATGGTTACACGTCGATGGTGTTGATGGTGGTGTAAGTAGTGGCGGTGGCGTGGTGTGGTGTGGTGGAGGTGGAGGTGGTTGTTGTTACGGTGGTGATGGTTGATGTAGAGGTGATGGTGGTGGTGTTTTTCTTTGTTGGTGAAGTGGTGGTTTCGTAGTTATGGTTGGTACACGGTAGTACATAAGTAACAAAGTAAAGCTAAGTTCTTATATAGCGCAGTATCCAGTCCTTAGAGCTGCTCAAAGCGCTGTACACTTTACTCCATGGCAGACCTATTCAAGCGAACACTGTCTCGACTTATCTGGGAAGCATTCAGCCACGCTAATGATACGGTGGCGGTGTCGTAGGTGTGGGAGTAGTTGGAATAGTGGTAGCGGTCACGTGTATAGTGGTGTCGTGGTAGTATCTATGGTGGTGATGATGACGGTGATGTGATGTAGTAGTGATGGTTGCCGCACACGAAGCCTCGTCTATCACAGAGTTATGCTATTCTTGAAGGGTTGGTGGAAGTGATTACGGGATGTAGAAGCGAGTCAGTCTGGCGCACGGACTGACGTCTTGGCGGCAGTCAAGAGCAACATCCGTCCTTCCAACAGCATGGCTTCCTGCTCACACGGAACAACACTAGCACCGATATCACACACTTACTAGTGTGTGTGTGTGTGTGTGTGTGTGTGTGTGTGTGTGTGCGTGCGTGTGTGTGTGTGTGTGTGTGTGTGTGTGTGTGCGTGCGTGTGGGTGTGCGTGTGTGTGAATGTGCGTTTGTGTGAGTGTGTGTGTGTGTGTGCGTGTGCGTGTGCGTGTGTGTGTGCGTGTGTGCGTGTGTGTGTGTGCGTGCGTGTGTGCGTGCGTGTGTGTAAATGCGCGTTTGTGTGAGTGTGTGCGTGTGCGTGTGTGTGTGCGAGTGTGTGCGTGAGTGTGGGTGTGCGTTTGTGTGAGTGTGTGTGTGTGTGCGTGTGTGCGTGTGTGTGTGAGTGCGTGTGTATCCGTGTATGTGTGTGTGTGTGTGTGTGTGTGTGTGTGTGTGTGTGTGTGTGTGTGTGTGTGTGTGTGTGTGTGTGTGTGTGTGTGTGTGTGTAATCGCACGCACATTTGGGATTTCTGTGTGCCTGTGTGCACGCATGCGCCCATGTACTAAGTAAGTTTAATATATTTCCACAACGATTTTGAGGGAAACAGGAATAAATCTGTTCCGAATTTAGAGGTCGCATCCGTGGCGTATTAATGATTACTTACCCCTTAAATACACCAATGACGGTTTGCGCTTGTTAAAGGTAGCTCGGGTCGCCTATTATTAAACTGTTCTGGTTTACGATCACCATGCCATCGTTATTTCTGATCTGGTATGTCTATACAGAGTTTTCTAGATATGAAGCCAATCACTGGTTCGCGATGGGCCATGACTATAGCAAAAACACATGTCTTGTTTCCGGCTAAAACAAGTGACAAGCTCACTACCTTTGACAGTACAACCAGAAGGCGCCTTCTCCTAGACAAATCAGTAAAACAAACAACCGCTAGGTGGCAGCACCGAACTATACTCTGCGTCAACAACGTAATGATTTCCGCACTAAAGTTGGCCGTCAGTGCAGGGCATGCCGACATTGTTTCTGCAGGCTGTGCTGCGTGCAGGTAAATATGCGCAGTAGAACTTTCATAATATCACGTGACTTCATTATGACTGGTGCCGGTTGGTCGGCGTTTATAAATGCCTTTAAAAATCGAACCGGTAACAGCAAGATTGCACAAAACAAGCGCGCGGATTCACATTTACATAGCACAGTAAATTACGTTAACATTAGGCCCTGTTTTATAAACGCGTAGTTATGCCATCGTGTTGTGCGCAACAATAGGCAGAGTTACTTAGTACCGTCTATATTCTCCGTAATGGAGCAAGTTGAGTCATGTATGATTTTGCTGAAAACTGGACGCGAAACAAGACACGATAAACAACGTGATGCGACATATTAAGTGGCTTATATAGAGTGACCGTTGTTCGGTTAAAAAAGAACGCCATTCTTGTTTGAAGATTGTGTCAACAAATAGCGTGTTGTACTGCAATACTTTAAACAGGGGTTTATTGCTACCTTCTGCTTTGTAGTCGGAACGTGGTGAATATTCAGAGTGCTGAGGCTCACAAAAACTCCAATTGCACCCCCTCGAGCCTCACGATGAACCTCCAATTGCACCCCCTCGAGCCTCACGATGAACCTCCAATTGCACCCCCTTGAGCCTCACGATGAACCTCCAATTGCACCCCTCGAGTCTCACGATGAACCTCCAATTGCACCCCCTCGAGCCTCACGATGAACCTTCAATTGCACCCGCTTGAGCCTCACGATGAACCTTCGATTGCACCCCCTCGAGCCTTGCACCCCCTCGATTGCACCCCCTCGAGCCTCGATGAACCTCCAATTGCACCCCCTCGAGCCTCACGATGAACCTCCAATTGCACCCCCTGAGCCTCACGAACCTCCATTTGCACCCCCTCGAGCCTCACGATGAATCTCCATTTGCACCCCCTCGAGCCTCACGATGAACCTTCAATTGCATCCCCTTGAGCCTCACGATGAACCTCCATTTGCACCCCCTCGAGCCTCACGATGAACCTCCAATTGCACCCCCTCGAGCCTCACGATGAACCTCCATTTGCACCCCCTCGAGCCTCACGATGAACCTCCATTTGCACCCTTGGACCTAACGATGGACCTCCAATTGCACCCCAAAATGCATGCCCTTCCCTAAATATTGGGGGATAATCCTATCTCCAGCCAGCCCCACCAAACGTATTACTGGGGGCTCAGCCCCCCACCCGCCCCCGGGGTCCAACATTTAATTCTGTAACGGATGTGATTCTGTAAAGGTGTGATAAGTCAGGCATTTGCGTCAACTATTTGCGGTATGAAAGTAACAATGTATGTCTATTTACTTGGATTTGAGCTGATTTGTTTACTACACAGTGGTTCGTGCATACGTCTACTTGAAGATGATGCAACTTTCACCGGACCTGCTATTTAGCTGTGTCTACGTGTTAAACGTATTCTAGAAAACATTAGAATTTGCTTAAAGAAAAGACGTCAACATCAGGTATTATTTATAGGATGCGGCATAACAAAAAGGACTGCACACTTTATAAAAATGAAACATCAGAATGTTGTTCATGCATCATTATGCACCGACGCACTCCAAACAACGTTGGGACACTAACTCGTTTTGATGCTGTTGACGTTACAGCCGTGTTTGAATATATTACGACCTTATGTGCGTGCGTTTAACACAAATTGCTCATTCATTTTGTACTGTTTGCGAATGGTATCTCGTTGTTACTGTTTTCTGATTCATGGTTTGTTAGACGCGGGTAGGAAAAACCCAGGAGAAACCCAGGAAAAACACAACTGTTTTGACCAATGGTATTACAATTAATACTTGTTCGAATAATAGATCATTCGGTAATGTAGAAGAAATATAATTTGCTTAGAATGTGGTTTTTCGTTGGAATAAGCACAACATATCACGTTTTCAAAAAGGAAAATAACGCCCAACGTAAAACACCATACTGTCGACATAATGCGCATTACTAATTATAACACCGCCGCTCAATCCATGATACAAATATGTGCGTCATGAATGCAAAGTTTCGTAACATGTCAAACATGTCGTATCCCCGTCTAGGATCAGCCTTACTGAGATGGACATTCGTCGATTGGTCGGCTACAAAGACGAGTTAGTCAGTTATTGTGATGGAATATTATTGCATTTTGTTTGGTGCGGAAAGCTCAGCAACATGACACTCTAGAAAAAGATCAAACAGCAGCCCATGGAACAAAGGAAGGGAAAGGGAGGAACACACGACAACATTTGGTGGCGGCGAGACCCAGAACCAAAGATAAAGAAGACGGGTTACACCTGGAAAGAGCTCGCAAAGATGGCCACGTAGAGGACACCATTGAATATCTATCTTTGTCGTCGGCGTGTGTTCCAGGCGTGCAAATTGGCATATGAGTAAAGGTAAGTTCTTATATAGCGCGGTATCCAGTCATTTGAATTACCCAGTTACACTTCACCACGGGCACTCGCTTTTTCTTTATCAGATATCTTATCTTTATTATGTGGAGTGAATGAACTTGCTCGAGATTCGAAACTGTAGCTAGAGGATTCGAAACCGGGATCTCTCGTATGAGAGTCCGACGTTCTTTATACAACGCCACCGCGCACCAAAAAATATATGGTCTATTGATATTAACTAGATCATGTTCCGCTATTCGTTGATCGAAAACATAAGGAAACAAACACGATTCAAATTGTTATACATTATTTAATTTACAGTTTTGCAACATCGGTAGTTTGCGTAACGTTGAATATGATGACAGTTTTCGTGGATTGTTCTCCAGAGTTTCGTCATGATGTTTTTGATAGTTTCCATCAGTCCGTCCCGTAACGCGGTATTCGGAGTCCGCAGCGTCGGGGCTACCCCGAGAGGCAACGCTTGTCACCGGCCGTACATGGCTCTCTCCCGTCCAGTGGTCAACGCGTAGAGTGTCCACTCCGTGGGGGTGACCACAGTCCGGCTCCAGCATGACGCACGTTGTCACCACGGCCTTTCGCCGACTGACCAACACACCGGTCGAAGTCACGAGACCGACACGGTAGCTAGCACGCAGGCTCGCCGTCGTCGCTGCTTTCGCTGTGTTCCGAGCATTTCTGTCCCGACGTCTCGTCCTCGGATGCGCTGTTACTGTCGGTGGGCAAGTGTGGTGTATCTCCTCCCCCGACCTCCGTCTTGCCCTCCTCCGCGGCGGTGTCTTCATCTTCGCTCCCCCGAATCACCACGCAGCCGGTTTCCTCTTCGTCGTCCTCAACATCAGAGTCCGATTCCACTTCGTCGACGTCCTCTTCGTTCTCGGTGCATTTGACGTCGTCGTTTTCATCGTCGTCGGATGTTGTTCCGCCGCCAACATGCTTCGCCCTCTTTGAGCTTCGCTCCTGGTCTTCGCCGGCGTACTTCCGTTTCAACGCGTTCGTCACGTCGTTTACATACAACTCCAATCCGCGTCTCAGCTGCTCCATCAGTCCGAGGGTCTTCATGTTTCCGGTGTTCTGTTTTTATTCACCTTTCCGCACCGTCGCCCTTCACTTCAAACCGACCTAGATGTTACCGGTCGACTGGCGTCACGTTACGATGACGTAACAATCGTGTAATTGTATGCTCACGTGACGACGTCGTGAATTTGTACTATTTCATGCGCTGGGAGCTGTTTTGATCAGTCGGCCAACGCGTTTTCATTTATATCTAAAATATACACTATTAACCACCTCATAATTTAGGAGAAAAGGTAATTGTTATATATTTAGACACCAGCAAGCTGAAGATCAATACACTTCAGAAGATTGGTAAACTAAGCTGTTATTTATAGCACTGCATGCTCCGTTCAACTTCCGGTTGTCTACCATTAAAATTATTTTATGTTAAATATTGTGTTATATATTGAGTAATAAACTCACATAGTGGTTATGTTATTGTTATATTATTATGTCTCTTACATTTAACTTTTGAAAATTGATACGATTGTTTCGAAAGGGATCGGATGAAACAATAAACGTATTTGTCATTTATCAGACACACACGTTTATGCATAATAACTAAAACACATTTTGTGATTTAACATACCACTAGTTTAATCCGTGGAAAATTTGCTATTTTAGCGCCTTACTAACGTAGCATTCTTCACATAACCAATGACGCTGCATTATTTTATGTCGACAATATGGTGACAACAAAATAAGTTGTATACAAATAAAATGACACCGAAGCCTGTCCAGTCACGATATAAAAGAGTTGAGACGTATTTAAAACGAAACTAATTTGTTTAATGAAATGATCGCTACCATTCAATTATTTACAACAAAAATGAAGAAAACTGTTAAGACGTATTGTTTTAGTAATACAGGTGTAAAACCAATTTGTCTCTAAACCGGAAGATTCGCCCATATGTTTCTGCGTATTTAACTGTAAGAAAATATGGATACATTTAGTGTTAATTTTGTGTCGTATTCACCTAATTATTATATGTGTATAGTTAACCCAGAGAAAACAGGTCTGAAAATAAATATACAAAAGACAAAACTCTTAATGGTGAACAACACACAACAAGCAAAGGTACAGATCAAGGGAACGGATACAGAAGAGGACAACACATTTGCCTACTAAACTGGCAAGACAAAGTCACAAAAACCGAACTGATGAACAGGACAGACCAAACAAACATCAAAACAGAAATTCAAAAAAGAAAATGGACATGGATAGGATATACACTCTAAAAACACAACAACAGTTACACGGCAAGCTCTTGATTGGAATCCACAAGGAAAAGAAAACAACCGGAGGAGATCCACAACCGAGGAATTAAAGAAGTTTGGTACCACCTGGAAGGAAACAAAGAAGATTGCTAACAACAGAGTGCGATGGAGAAGCTTCGTTTCGGCCCTATGCTCTTATCAGAGCGAAAAGGATTAAGTAAGTAAGTAAGTAAGTAAGTAAGTAAGTAAGTAAATAAGTAAGTACGTTAACGCAGAAGTGACAGTAAAGAGCAAAATGTTCTAACATGACAACAATCCAGTTGAGTAGTGTGAAAACCTTCGCTATTTCGCTATATGTTTGGTAAACAGCACATCAGGCCCTCTACAATGTGCCGCGATTGGCATCCAAGAACCCTTTCGTGTCAACTGACGGTGAAACTACCTCTGCAAGTTGTAGAAAAGAACTATTTTGCTTGGCAATAAACAGAGGGTATTCTATGGGAATTGACCGCGCTGCGGATTATAGAAATTGCACCAAACTGGTGACCAATTCAACAAAATAGGCTGAAATGTCACATGTTTTACAAAGAATAGACCTTCGTAAAATTGCCCGGTGTTGCCACGCATGTACTGCCAATGACAAAAAACAACTCCAGGTGCCCTGTGCGCCAATAAAACACTACAATATGACCTGAGAATGGCTAACCGATGTGAGACACAAATGTCCAATAGCTGATTCCATTGAAACTGCGGTCAGACGAGGCGTTCAGACATGTTCAAAGGCGGGAAAAGGCACAGGAAGAAGACACTATGTCACGAAATAGTCGTCGCAAGAATGACGGCGTTGACCGTTGCTACATGCCCTGGGTGGGCTGTCTCATTGCATGTACCGCCGTATTGGAGAGGCCGGTATTTGCGTTGCTGTGCCGACGGACTGCCGTCGCCAGCGTTGCCGGTACTTTCTTAGACGTAGCGTGTTTACGTCAGCAGCGTCTGGCCGCGACAGACGCCGCATTGATGGACACCCTGGCCGTGTGAAAGCACCGCAGACGGGCTCTGGTGCAACTGCTTCCAACTGCAGGGGTTGTCGTATATACTGAGCGTGTTTTGCCCCCTTACCCAAAGTAAAAACAAACAGGACAAAAAACTGACTCATCAACTAGTATGTGTTTAATCAGTTGTAGTTATTTATTCATGTGGGTGTTCATAGACAATGTATACACTCTACTATACTTAGTCATTACATGTTTTAGGCCCTGGTATTGTTGTCAACATTATGACTGGAAAAGAGTGATATTACTATTGTAATATCCGTCGGTCGACACACACGACGGACTAGTTTTGATACCAAACCAATGGCTACATGTTCCGTTTAGGTACAAAACGTCTACTGTAGTTTTGAAGAATACTAAGTTGTAATCCATGAACAACCCAAGAAGACGGTGCATAGTTGTTATTAAAGCATCTACAATTCGTTTAAATTATACCGATATGTCCAGTTCATAAGCCGGACGAGCAAGATATATTTGTAAATTACGTTAATATACGTAGGTAACTCTCACGTTAGTCTTCAACCTGGTTTACACGAGGCGATATTGTGGCCACGACAAGGCAATCGTTACGTCATTAGAACACATCAATGCCATTTCACAACGTCCGATCTGTCGCTTCAAAATATGACCAGTTTTGTTTCTTGCATCGTCGCATCTACGACATAGGTATAAGGCGACCAAGCTGCGATGTAATTGCCCGATATCACCTCGTGTGAATGCACTTTCATAGCGCTTGTATAATTCAAAAGACCATATGACAGTCACGCTATATGACATATCCTATTTCTTTCAAATGCTATGACACAATCACTGAGTATTATATAACGAGCAGAGTAAAAACACACACCGGACGAACGGATAGATAAATCATGACGGAGAAGAAATGACATTAATTGCCAGCGGAATTGACTCGTCTATCATCATACAACCAGGTCTCGGAGGGTCTAACGGGTGCTGAACTAGAGCGAACCGTTCATTAACCTACTATTCGTCTTGCTTGAATAATGATCTCAAAGATTCGGACCCTGTACAACGGCGATGCCTGGACGAGAGCAGAACAAATGTTCTCAACAGTTAATCATCGGCGCGGAAATGAAAACATTTATTCTAAAAAATGCCTCGTGTTTACATCGCGTCGTGCCAGGAAGAGATCGTTTTGCACCGGCGTTGCTACGGTGATGGAAGAAACTCGACGTCAACAGAGCCACGGGTAGTGTCACGACATACGGGCATTATGTAATAAACAGGAAGTGAAGCAGTATCTACCCCTATACTAACGGTCGACCGTACACGATTATCCGATTTTTTAATTATTTAGAAAATTAAAATGTGTGATTCTGAAATAACAAATACTATGTCACAACCTGTGAACTATTGATCACGTCGTACGCTGAATGCTATGGCACTCGTTTGCTTTCGGCGTATTACGCTGCCGAACAGATACACGATTTACAACGTGTCTATTTACGGGAGATCCCGCCACAGAAATCCGGATCTAATCAGCGTTATTCTAGGCTTCGCCAGCAGAAAGCCAGACGGGACAGAAAGAAACGTGGCGGCAGTCGAAGTCTGTTTCTCGGTGGTTAGAATCGATGGTGGTTAGAATCGACGACTTGACGCGGCTGAGCTACAGCGAACGTTATGCAGAATCCAAACATTTGCGCATGCACGCACGTCTACTTGTGAATACATGCACGCAAGCGTGCACACATGCACATTCATATACATACACATACTCACACGCACACACACCCATGCATAAGCACGTACGCGCATGAGCACACACGCGCACACGCCCACACGCACACACGCGCACACGCGCACACACGCACACACGCACACACGCACACACACACACACACACACATACGCACGCAAACAAGTCCGCAAGCATGCAAGGACGCTCGAAGACCCGTACACATACACGTACACATACGCACACGCACGCACGCACGCACGCACGCACGCATTCGGTACTATTGTTGTATGCATGCAGTGTACGCGCGTACACGTACATATTCATATATACATAGTTTCATGGACGTCTCGTTGCACGTCGCATTTGCTTATTCGCTCGTTACATCTACTGTTTGGGTAGATATCTTATGTCAGTTACGTCCCTTTTTTGGGAATCGCATCGTTAAGAAGTTTGTAAAACAAGATGAACTTTAGAATGCGCAACCCTTTACATTTATTGCGCCACCGATTCAGAGGATACCGGTGCCACGGCAGTCTTTTATATACTATGACGTATGTTATTTTGTAAAAGAAAGATTATTTTGAATTATGTTACAAATAAGTTCCGCTACCCAGTGATCGACCGGTAATACCAATGTCACCGTCCAGTTCGTCACCTTCGAATGTGTCAGACCACACCGAGTTTCTAGATTACAGCGCCTTCGACAAATCAACAGATCCTCTAAGTAACGCATAAATCTCGTTAAACCATCGACGGACAAAACTGAACGTCGACGAAAGCTAAACCACGGAAACTGCCGAGTGACTGGCGCAGTCACTTGGCTGGAACCGTGAATGGGTGCCACGGAACCGTGAATGGAGCGAACGTGACGTGGACCGCTTCACAATACAATGTCTATTCGACACAATGTTAATGATCGGTCGACACGACAGGACAAAGCTTTCACTGCACAAACTACATCCTTTTTCAAGCGCGACGCACGCTGAAAAAACAGGAAGTTGAGTAACAACAGACGCATGTGCGGACGCCGAGACAAGACCATCGCCTTGTCGCAGCGGCGCATAAGAAATTTAGAGGCGGAATATAGTAATAAACAGAGAAGGAGACACGGCGAAAATTGACGCAGAAACAAAGCTCGTACACTATACATTGACAGCGTTTGGCCTGAAGTCTGGGTCACAGACAGAAACATTGCAGGCGCATCTTGTTGAGCGTTTACTTTGAGTCTTCTCAGTCGTAGTAATTGATGGTGTTTTTATTGAGCGAAAAAAAAAAATTAATGGATGAATGAACGAAGTTACGTCACCTGTTTACAGTATGTATGTATGTATGTGTGTATGTGTGTATGTATGTATGTATGTATGTATGTATGTATGTATGTATGTATGTATGTATGTATGTATGCATGTATGCATTTTTGCATGTAAGCATGTATGCATGTATGCATGTATACATGTATGCATGTATACATGCATGCATTCATGTATGTGTATGTATGTATGTATGTATGTATGTATGTATGTATGTATGTATGTATGTACGTATGTATGTTTGTAGGTATGTATATATGCATGTATTCATGCCTGTACGTATGTCTGAACCAATTAGGTTTAGATTGTGACATTGGGGTACTTATCAGTTTTTCCCAATTGAATAATTCAATAACTCAACAATACTTATAATATCTTGTTCAAAAATCACAATCATAATGCAATTAAAAACGGGAATTCCAACTAAAACTTAACCATAAACAGACCCATTATCTGAACGACCTATTTATACTCTTGCTCTAATTCCTTCATAATTATAATTATACAGCGGTGCGACATATTTTAAAACATGCTTCTAAAACATATACACATTTAAGGCTGTTTAGCCTGTTCATGCCCCCGTTGCTTACGTTATAACGTTATTACACATTTAAGGCTGTTTAACCTGTTCATGCCCCCGTCGCTTCCGTTATAACGTTATTACACATTTGAGGCTGTTTAACCTGTTCATGCCCCCGTCGCTTCCGTTATAACGTGATTACACATTTAAAGCTGTTTAGCCTGTTCATGCCCCCGTTGCTTACGTTATAACGTTATTACACATTTGAGGCTGTTTAACCTGTTCATGCCCCCGTCGCTTCCGTTATAACGTGATTACACATTTAAAGCTGTTTAGCCTGTTCATGCCCCCGTTGCTTACGTTATAACGTTATTACACATTTGAGGCTGTTTAACCTGTTCATGCCCCCGTCGCTTCCGTTATAACGTGATTACACATTTAAAGCTGTTTAGCCTGTTCATGCCCCCGTTGCTTCCGTTATAACGTTATTACATATTTGAGGCTGTTTAACCTGTTCATGCCCCCGTCGCTTCCGTTATAACGTGATTACACATTTAAAGCTGTTTAGCCTGTTCATGCCCCCGTTGCTTACGTTATAACGTTATTACATATTTGAGGCTGTTTAACCTGTTCATGCCCCCGTCGCTTCCGTTATAACGTTATTACACATTTGAGGCTGTTTAACCTGTTCATGCCCCCGTCGCTTCCGTTATAACGTTATTACACATTTAAAGTTGTTTAGCCTGTTCATGCCCCCGTCGCTTCCGTTACAACGTTATTACAAATTCGAAATACGACAATAGAAAGTCAATTTCCAAATGTATGTTTATAGTACGCCCTCTCATCCGCACGGACAGCGCATCCGGACGTTTATTGCCAGTCTTGATAGTACAGCTGTACCTTTTGTCTTTTATGATTTGTGACGCAAAGCGAAAACAGACAAGAACGCCTTTACAGCGTGGTGGATGCAGATATTGGCAGATAATCAATGGGCAAAGATACAGAAAGAACAGAGCATGGGCAACCCCCGGCAACGCTCACACAATCTCAAGCAGTATGCCTCCGAGACAAACGCACTGTCATCCTAAATCACCAAACACTCGTGTCCCGAAGTCAACATCTGTAATACGATGACAACAATTATAGTGCTAATGAGTTCACGCATCTATAGTTCACGAGTGTCTGCTGGAAAGCTGCAAGACATGACAAGTGTTTTGTCTACATAGCCAAGATGCACCTACCTTCTAAAGCATGTCTTTGAAGACGAGAGATGCCGCCGCGTGTGTCTTCTTGTTGTATCCCACTCGCTGGCCGGTTCGGCCAGCCGGTCCTGCGCAGACAACGTCCGACAACAATGGTTATAAACTGACCCTCTGTCTCTCATCATCGACCACTCATACCGCAATCTAGTGGTCACTTAATTCCGACCGGTCAGACTCGCACCGTCCGGCCAGTGCTTCAGCAGATCAAACGAGTTACGGATGCACGTGTGTTGTCGGCGGTGAATAACGCAATGTCCTTGCACGACAAAAACTAGCCGAGTGCCGCGCGCGTCCAGTCCGCTACGGTAGCGCTCGTGTGAGTGACGATACGACAACTGAGGCTATTCGCTGGCGTCGATCACTCTCCGCCTGCCTTCACCGCAGTTCGTTGCCCCATTGAGAAACTGCACGGACTCTCGTAAAACCGGAGAACGAGTTTTGCCGCCGTCGTTGCCGCTTCCTGGTCATTTATCTAATTCTGATGTCGCGACCACCAAGAGTATGTCGGAACGTATATGTACGAGTCGAGTTCATTCACCATCGGGGGAGACACGCGCCTACGCATTGTTGAATTATTTCATTTAGCTCCGTCAGCCCGTTCCTTCAATGGGATAATACACTAACTCTAATAGCTAGCGTGCGATCATCAGGCGATCGAGCAACGTATCAATTGAATTACACCTAACCTAGTTTGGTGTATATGTTTATAGCGGCGTGCGCGTCTACTTCCGGCTGTGCCCCTGTGTATAAACAAGCGACCACTGTAACTGTTAGATAGGAATTATTCATCCTGCAAACATAACTTGCAGCCTTGTAGTCCCACGCGACTCTGCGGGCTAGCGCTTCCTCCCTGGACGACGCGAGTAAACAGAAGTGCGCAGAGCATCCCGTGAACTGCAGCCTGGGAGTTGTAGCTACGGCGGTCCGAAAGAGCTCATCGCCCCCAACACAACAACTATAGTTACCGTGACTTTATTTACTGAGCTAATTACCAAGATCCGGATGAGAATCAGGACGTTGACCCGATGTGCGTTACGCATGCGTGGCGCGTGCACGGTTAGCACGAGAAATCGCTGATTGATTGTGCAATCAGAAGACTTTGAGTGTTTTTTAAGGGGCCGCTATGATGAATGGTTTAAAGCGTTGCTGAACGATCGCATCGTCTTCCGTAGTAGCAGTTGGGCAAGACACTGCAATTGTCAGCTTCACAAAAAATCAATTAAACCTAGCGTTGGTGACCATATAGGATATTATGACCTTGGTTAAACGTAACTGGCTCTCTCTCTCTCTCTCTCTCTCTCTCTCTCTCTCTCTCTCTCTCTCTCTCTCCTCTCTCTCTCTCTCTCTCTCTCTCTCTCTCTCTCTCCTCTCTCTCCCTCTCTCTCTCTCTCTCTCTCTCTCTCTCTCTCTCCTCCCTTTCTCTCTCCCTCCCCTCTCTCTTTCCCCCTCTCTCTCCCTTCCCCCTCTCTCTCTCGTTCAGCAACTAAATACGTGTATTTTCAAGCAATTTCTACCGCACGATATTTGTAGGAAGCGTTCTATTTTTTTTTATTTCAACGTTTACGTAACAAATACCGTTTCCATGTCGTTAACCGTCTTTAGCCCCGTACATTCCATGTTGTTTTTGTTTCGCAGTAAGATTTGGCCACCCACGTAATGAAAGTAAAGTAATCATAACATCCTCTTCTTCCTCACCTTTCCCTTATATGTGAGTAAGGTCCAGGTTCTTGGCGTTGTTGGCCTCCACCTGTAATACAATTATTAATAATACCAATAATAATATATCCACATATACCTTATAAAGGCCACCGTAGGACAATCCTTCAGTTAGGATATTTTTTCTCCCACCATAATTAAATACTATTCCACGAACAGGAACATCAAATCAGTTTGCTTTATAGGTCAACAGCCTACAGTGACAACTTCTGCAAACAAAGAACATAAGGCCACGCACAGTGGTTTCTTTACGTGGATTAGATGCATTAGAACGTAACAACATTCGACTTCACTTCGTCAAGTCACTTTTCGCTTGCGCCGTGGGATGAAACCATGAAACCTTCGCCAGGAATATCACACAAAGACACCATTGAGCAAACATAGCCACCTAGCTGTATTGACCGGGGGTAGGCGGCAGTAAACAAAGCGACCACGCCGGCATGTCTCGCTATGCCCCACGCGGCGAGCATCTGGACTGTTTCCAGCGACACCTCGTCGAAATCGGGGGATGTGACGTCACTTCCGCAATCATGCAGATTTAGAGGTAATCGCACGTCGCATCTGGTTGAATATCAGTATTGTTGTATGAAAATAGTGACAGTCAGCCAGGTAATTCCACATTGTGTGCGCAAAGTTCGCTTGTAATAATAACTGCTTGTTTTAAATGTTGTCTTTTCACAGACAAGCCGTAGCGTTTTATCCAGACTCGACATTTGTATTATTACTATCTCGAAAAAATCTACATGGAAAATGCTGCCCGTCATTTGTCGCCCAAAACAAACCGGATTCTGCATCCGTGCACATGGATTCATTTCATCACCAACACGTGTTTACGCGACAAACAAGCAACTATAGAAATGTCAGCTTGCGTGCAGCAGAAATATTCCAGTCTGCATTATATATTAATTATTTCATCGTGGAACTTCCGAATTGAGTAAAATTGTACTGCAGAGTTTTACATGAATTGTGCAGTTATATCAACAAAATACTAACAAATGTTAACATTCCCACAGCTACACATGTTTAACAAGATTTAACAAGATTGCCATCCAGAGAATTAACTCTAGATGGCAGGTGTACAAGGAAGCCCTTTGGCTTATCGAGAGTCCAACCCTTTTATTTACATATATCCAGCCCTTCTGAGGTATGTGTCGATTTTATTTTTAAACATATTCACACTACTAGCACCCACACAATCATCAGACAATCTGTTCCATTCATTCACAGTTCTTTGTGAAAATGAGAACTTTCTTACGTCTAATCTACACTGCTCCTTTACTAATGTAACTTCATGTCCTCTAGTCTTTCTATCTTTCTTAACTGAAAAAAACATATTTCTATTAATATTTTCATAACCATTCAATATTTTAAACACTTCTATCTGATCTCCTCTCAATCTCCTGGTCTCTAGTGTTGTTAAACCACATTCTTTTAGGCGTTTTTCATAACTAAGATCCCTCAGTTTTGGTATAATTTTAGTCGCTCTCCTCTGTACTCTTTCTAGCATATCTATGTCCTTCTTGCTGTATGGCCTCCACGCTTGTATACAATATTCTAAATGAGACCTAACTATTGTTTTGTACAGCGGTATTATTAGTACTTTTTCTTTATATGCTATATTTCGCCTAATCAATCCAAGGATTTGATTTCCTTTTGAAGCTGCAATTCCACACTGCTCTGAAACCTTCATGTCAGCACTAATTGTCAGCCCTAAGTCCTTTTCTTTTACAGCAGTACTTAGTACAGTTCCCCCCATTATATATTCTACATATTCGTTCCCATGTCCTGTGTGAAGGCATTTGCATTTCCCAAAATTGAACAACATTTGCCACTTTTCAGACCATTTCATCAACCTGTCAAGATCATCTTGTAAATGCTGTCTATCTCCATCACTTTTAATCCTTCTAAACACGTTTGTATCATCTGCAAATTTCAACACCTTGTTAGCTATATCATCGTCCAAATCGTTAATATATATTAAGAATAATATAGGTCCTAGTACTGATTCCTGTGGAAACCCACTCAAAACTGATGTTCAGTTGTCTTCTGTCAATCAGCCATTTTTCTATCCAATTAATTATACCATTTCCTATGCCATGGGTCTTTAGTTTAAGCAGTAATCTTTGATGTGGCACTTTGTCGAAAGCTTTTTGAAAATCTAAGTAGATGATATCTACTGGTGATCCATCATCTACCCACTTAGTGATATCTTCCAAAAAACATAACATATTTGTTAAGCATGACCTCGCTTTTAGAAACCCATGTTGAGATGGGTTTATCAAGTTATGTTTAACAAGAAAATCCACCATGTGATCTTTAATTAGTCTTTCTAATAATTTACAAATCACCGATGTTAAACTAACTGGTCTATAATTATTTGACTTGTTTCTCGAACCTTTTTTAAATAACGGTATAATGTTTGCTTCTTTCCATTCTAAAGGAACCACTCCCTCTTCTAATGACAAGTTGAAAATTTTTGCAAGCGGTATGCTAATTTGTTCTACAATTTCCAATAGTAGTTTGGGTGGAATACCGTCCATTCCAGGTGATTGATTATCCTTCATAGCCCTCATTTTCTTAGCTACCATTTCTGGGGTTACAATTAACTGTCTTAAATAGTCTGATTCTGCCCCCTTGAACTTAGCCTCTGGTACTGGCAGTGAACATGTTATGCAACTTTACGGCTTGGAAAGTCAGTTATAAAATATACCACGTGGCTCTGGTATTTAACTATATATTTCTACTCTTCTATCCGATATTATACATTATATAAGGTAGTGCCATTTTGTTCTGTTACAATGAGTACATAATCTAGTCGGTTTGGGTTTTTTATATGCGGTTGTACGCAAGAAGCTCTCCCTTCGCTGTCAGTCCAATGCGCGGTTTCAGCCGGCCAAAAGTACCTTTTCAAAACTACTTGCAATATTTAGTATTAATTAGAAAACTATACACTATGCGTTGCTGATACTCATATGTATAACCAGCCAGATAACGGTCAGTTGCTATCTGGTTCGTGACACTTGAGTGACATAAACCAACCAACCGTGTGTCATATACCCGTTATATATCTAAACGGGCTAATTAATCCTCGCATGTACTTCTTAATTTTCCTGTCGTTCTAGACATGCAGTTTTTATATAACACAACATAAT
This sequence comes from Paraescarpia echinospica, assembly GCA_020002185.1. Classification (NCBI taxonomy): domain Eukaryota; kingdom Metazoa; phylum Annelida; class Polychaeta; order Sabellida; family Siboglinidae; genus Paraescarpia; species Paraescarpia echinospica. Next base: position 12,659,280 of record CM034534.1, read on the forward strand.
AAGTTCGCAGATTGCCATATTGCAGTGACGGATCTTTTAAGGGAATCTAATAGAATCATTATATAAAACCATTATATATGGCTAAATAAAAAATATTGCGAGCGGATTCCAAACACCTTCTAATCTGTGACGCAACTTCGTGCAGTGATGTTTATTGTATGTAACAATAATTTAATATCAATTAATTAAATATTGTTGACATATCAAGCGTTTTAGATAATTGCATAAAACAATTCCTCCGCGCACATCTCCGTTTAACCATCACCGACTCGGCGTTTATTTGTTCCAACCGGTTACCCCTGACATAATTATGAAGGGTTGAATTAATTATTAGCGAACGATCACGCAGAATATAAAGTCGTGTTGTTATTTGTCAACGGATTCTGAGAATCGCGTTGCGTCGTAAATAGTTGCATACTTGCGGCGGGGTGTTGAGATTTTGGAACGGGGGCGCGTACACGCCCGACTCACCGGGCTGTCGATTCAATTTGTGAATCTTATTAAACGCCCATGATTCAGGTTTTATCGAGTTGATCAATTCAGTCTTGATTGGCTCACCGTGTGCATTTTACAAACAAGTCTATGAAGTAAAAGGTAAGTTCTTATATAACGCAGTATCTAGTCCTAAGGACAGCTCAAAGCGCTTTGCACTTTACTCCCTGGCAGACCTGTTCACTCGAACACCATCTCGACTTCTCTGGGAAGTATTCAGCCACGGTGCAATTAATGCGCGAAGACTATCCGTACACCTATATCCACCACTGTCTATAGCCAGGTACTCATTCATACGTCTGAGTGAACTGGAGCAAGTTAGAGTGAACGAACTTGCACAAGGTTCGACACCTCAGGATTCGAACCCGGATTCTCTCGGTCGACAGACCAAAGCTCTAGCCACTGAACCACTTTGCTCAACAAAGTGGAGTATAGCTTTGGAATTTAAGATGAATCTTAAATACTGTAGTTATGGTTTATTATTTTATTTTTTTATGTTTATTTTCTCTGTCATGTCATTACGTAACTACATAATATATTATCTAATCACTCACACGATGGTTTTCACTATCAACATTCAGAGGTTTTTAGAGAATCTTCTTGTCACACTGATTGCATAGGATCATCAGTTGAATGTTTTTGATACGTACATCTTGCATGTGTAACTGAATAAATTGTATTTGTTTTGTATTGTTTTGTACATCAATGCGCAAAAGTACCGCGCAAGTTGACATTCATAAATAGTTACGGACTGTTGTCCTTAAACTCGTTTCCTGAATACAATCCGCCGGAACACACCGATAAGTCACACCTAAGCCGTAACTGACACTGTGTGATTGCATGAATGTGGAAGCGTGCCTGAATAAAGGGCCAATTATTTATTGTTGGTAAAATTGGCCTAACCAAGCATAACATCTACGTCAAACGAAACCTACATTCTTGATGACATCGCCGCATCAACGGTACACTGTTGTCAGTTGCGCTCTACAGCATTGCAGTGTCAATGACAATAACATAATAATAACATTAACCGTCTATAGCGCGTAAATCCTCGGGGTTCAGAGGCGCAACAAATCGCAATCGATAAGCATTATATTATGAACAGGGTTGCGCGAAGGTCGTCATCACCTCTCCAGAGCTGCGTTCACATAACGACGCTATTCTGGCCAAACTCGACATTTCCGGCTGCGTGAGCAAGATAACTCAGTAATTGTTCGCCCATATGTAGTTCCGTTGAAGAGACAGATTAAAGTTGCAACTTTAGATCGTCTATCTTTAAATACAAAGTTCCAATGAACCAACATGTTCCATACGCTATGTCCCGCTTTCATCAGCTCCAAATAAACTTCTTTCATATAATATGGAATTTTAAAAGATTAAACGAAAATTTATATCCGTGTGCCGTATACGTTTATTATTCCGCTGGCCGGCTGACCGGTAATTTTATATAAAAAAATTATTTGTTGAATAACATATCACAAACCAAAGTAACATTATGGTAATAAGTACAATTACATAAGTAAATACTACTTATAGTTCCTGTTGTATACACACTTTCGTAAAAAAAACAGTTTAACGCGGTAGTTTAACCCCGAATGTAACATTTATCCGCTTTTACTTTTAAGTCACACTTCGGAGCAGAAAGGCGCACACGATGAATAATGCAAAATTAATATCCCCTATAAACAAGAGAAGGACATATATTAACAACAAAAACTGTATAGCAAATATGTTCAATCGTATAACATAAAATATTTCTTAACAACAAAACGCATGTCAAACAGTGTTTCCGTACATATTACAGTAAAGTTGCGTCATTTAACCATTTATCGATATTTTAGATATTTCGTAAACAAAGTTGGCTTTATATGAATTAATTCGCTATTTTCTGGTTGGTCCGCCGATGGTTAAATGTCAAGATTCAAGCGTTCGCAGACAGGACTATAGTTACCTAGCATTACAATGTAGGGCAAATACCCCACGCAGTTGACTTCCTATCGGTGGCCAAGTTAGCCGATTACATGATTGTACGAACATGTGGCATCTAAACCTATGAACCTTCATAACATCCTCTTGCGTCATGGTAGCAATTTACGTAATACATGTTGTCAAAATAACATATCTCCAGTTCCTTCAAAGCTGATTTCTCAACGGGGTTAACTCATCACGAGTCCGGTTCTTTGATTTCTAAATATGAAGGGTGTGAATAATTTAAATATTATTATATATATTCCGTTTAATTAAAAAGCGCGTACATTTGTTTAAATAGTCGACAGAATTTACGGTGGTCGTTATATTTTCGCAAAATTTGCCAAGTTTATTGCCAGGCCGACATATAACCTTCGACTCATTGATTTGTTTAGTTTTTTAGTCTACACAACACAGGAAACATGAGCATAACCGTATCGTGCATTCACTTGAATATTTCCATTTTAAAATTGTTTGAATTGATTCTCCATGTAGAATTAAATAAGATAATCGTTTGTTGAGTTTTGTCAAAACTACATTCAACAAGTTACGCAATCGAGTCACCATGTCTTAGTGGATGCTATAATTGTAGTTTTGCTTTCTCGCTAAATGAATTTGTAATATGAAGCGCAAAACGAATTAAAAAGACACATTTATCATGCAGAAATCGCGTGGAAATAAGAAGCTTTCGCAACAAATATTATACGTACTGCGTTATCCGACTTCCAATAGTCACAGATTGCAAACTGTCGAGCCTTCATGGTCGAGTACATTGTGGCAAAATAAAATAAGTGAAATCGGCTAACTTGCATACGTCTGTACACTATATTCGGCGACGAGTGCAAATACAGTGGACACGTAGTCAATATAGAAATAAACTGAGGGCAGATCACTGGAAAAATAGTAATTATGTGTCTGGCTAGTGACCCGATATAAATACAAATATATTTAAAGGAGTTGCTTTTGGCATTATCGCTAATTAATACCCACGTTTAAAAATAAAGCGAATGGACAGCAATATTGCAAACTGCATGGACGCTAACTAACACAAGTAATAGTGATTGTTCAATTTCATAATAAATGTTTTATAGGACAAAGAACATCCTATAGAAGGGTATAGGTACGTTTTTATATAGCGCAGTATCCAGTCCATAGGACTGCTCAAAGCGCTGTACACTTTACTCCATGGCAGACCTGTTCAATCGAACACCATCTCGACTTCTCTGGGTATTCAGTGACATTCAGTCATGCTGTAATTATTGCGAGAAGATTATTGTTTACACAAATATCAACCACTGCATGTTGCCAGGTGATCCATACAGCTGAGTGAACTGGAGCAACGCGAAATGAACGAACTTGCCCAAGGTCAGAAACAGCAGCAGTGGGATTGCAACCCGGAATCTCTCTATATATATGATATACCGATAAGCAGTATTCCTACAAGATCGCATCGTATCCAACCAAAACAGCAAGGGAATTTCCTCCGTGACGTGACTATCTGCACGAAACGCGGTTGGATTCGGGTTTGCTACAGGCGGCATCAAGAGGGACGTCGCAGTAAATTGGCCGGCTATCGCTACCAGCTCCCTGGTGATGACAGAGGTCGGTGTAAGGCGGTGGTCAATTGACGGACACCGTCAGTGGTTCTGAGTTGGTTCACGGGCCATAGATAGTCATCCAACAGATAAATACATGAGTCAGACAGTAGCGGGGATCGAACCAGACTGAGTCATCACTCCATCGACCGATGAGTAAATGTTGACAGCAACGTCCCGCCATACTAATACTGTTTAGCCGTCTACATGCGCCGTATCTAAGTAACGTGATGAAAGTAACAGCATTTGGGCCGTTGAAATCTAGCCGGAGCCTCCTCGCAGACGAGGCTGAAGAGATCGCCTGGCTTTCCGGAAGTGTTCTCGTCAGTGAATGCACTGTTCTAGACTTCTGCCATTAGTGTTGGCGCATGGGGCGGCCCGTCGCCAACGCAATAATATAAATTTTGCAAGAGAGCTCCAGGGGAGTTGTAAAACAATGCCCGTTTGGCACCCGCAATATGGCCAGAAGTATGTCAACCGGAAACAAGGCCGCGCGAGGGAGAGACCGGAAGTACTTAGATTAGATCTCCTGGTGCTTCGTTTTTTATCAGTTTATTTATATGTTTTTTCTCTCTATGTAATTGTTATTTTGTCTTGATTGTTCTAATTTCATAGATGAGACCTGGGGACCCTTACATCCGGTAGCAATAACTCGGGAATGGACTAATAAAATTTCCATGTTTGTAACATGGCACCAACAGAAACATGAATGAACATGTAATCATACGAGTTGTGATCATGCAGCAAATACTAGTGATCAGGCGGCAATGAGTATTAATCAGCCAAAATGAGTAGTGATCAGGCAGCAATAAGTAATGATCAGGCAGCAATGAGTAGTAATCATCCAAAATGGGTAATGATCAGGCAGCAAAGAGTAGTAATCAGGCAGCAATGAATAATAATCATCCAAAATGGGTAATGATCAGGCACAATGAGTAGTAATCAGGCAGCAATGAGAAGTGATCAGGCAGCAATGAGTAGTGATCAGGCAGCAATGAGTAGTGATCAAGCATCAATTAATATAGATCAGGCATAAATTAATAGTGATCAGGCATAAATTAATAGTGATCAGGCAGCAATGAGTAGTGATCAAGCAGCAATTAATATAGACCAGGCATAAATGAATAGTGATCAGGCATCAATGAATATAGATCAGGCAGCAATGACTAGTGATTAGGCAGCACCACGTACTGATCAGTCAGCAACTAGTAGTGATAACATAATAATGCATAGTGATGCTGCAAATTTAGGGTGTGGTCATTTCTTCAATTTGTGTTGATGATGATGCATGTGGTGAGTCACGGTCAGTCGTTACTCATCGTTGTCCGAATAATGGACCTTGGAGTGACCAGGCACTGACCCGATCAATTCATATTAATATAGTATGACCCAAAAACGAGCTCGTTATTGCAGTATCCAGGCACCTGCACATGGCGGTAACAGTTTATACAGCATCAATGGGTCCTGGCTTGACAACAATGACCAGTGACCAACCTGCAGTGAAGCCCACATTAATGCATCAGAGACCACCGCCGACTGAGGACAAACGCTGTTCAACTGTAGTGTTTCCCTTCACAATTAATTAGCATTCTATAATGACGAATATCAAAACAACTTGTCTTATTAATCAGCAGCAGCATTTATAATTTCCACCAACATAGATGTGAACTGTAATGGGATTTCCAGGATTCGCACTGGGAACATCAGAGTTGTGTGAGAGTACCTTGATAAAATAAAATAACAGTAACAACAACAAAAATAACAAGAACAACAACAATAATAATTACAATATAATAGTAATAATAATAAATAATAATAATAATAACAATAAGTAAAATTTCTTTAGCGTCTAAATCCTCAGGAATCGGAGCTAAGGGACGCTAGAGACCATTTAGCATTGTGAACTGTGACGCGTAAAAGTCATTACCACAGCGAGGGACCTGCGAGGGTTTAGTTGGAAAAGCAATTTCGAGAAACCTGTTTTGCACGTACTGGACATATTAATTGTCTGTCATGTGTTATACAAGAACAACATTAAACCTACTTAAGTAAGTAGCACAGTAGCTGTAGATTAGGTTGGTTAATTGCACGTGCGTTTAATCTTACATAAGTTATTTTTATTTAGACAGTTTATTTCCCATCATATTAAAATAATTTGGAATCAAAAGAAAGTTTGTTCTTGTTCTTGTTTACAGCTACTCTGAACTAAAAATGAAGACACATTTATGCAAAATTGCATTTGAATCCTAAAATTCTGGGCTGAACCTCATTATCATCGTCATTGTGCAGCCGTAGTGCCTCGTGGTTGAGTGAAGGCCTCAGCATGTCGTTTCCAAATCTGCCTGTATTGCGCTATCCTTTGCCAGATGGTACCCTTCCAGTAGTCGTCTAGTTCGTCTCTCCAACGTCTCGTTGGTCTTCTTATAGATAGTTTCCCTTCGTAAGGTTTCCGGGTTGTGATACGCGATGTCCATCGGTTATCTCGTAGTCTGCTAATGTGCCCTGCCCAGGTCCACTTCTGTCTTCTGATTTGTTCTATCACGGCTATGAATTTGCCTTCTCTCGTACCCAGATGTTTGTTTTTCTCTCCAGATATGTGGTGTTTAACACTATTCTTTCCATCTTTGTTTGAGCGGTTGCTAGCTTGTTCTTTGTCTGGATAGTGAGTGTCCATGTTTCTGCGTCGTATGTCATCGCTGGAAGTACGCACGAGTTGAAGAATTGTCTCGTCAAGCAGGTTCCGATGTTACCCTTGAAGATGTCGCGGTGTTTAGCGAATGCTGTCCAGCCGGCGGTGATTCTTCTTTGAATCTCCTTTCTTAGTTTTTGTCTCTGATACTCTATCGCTGTTCCAGATAGACGAAGCTTCCCACATTCTCTATGTACCTGATGTTGATATATATTGGTGTGTCATTTTCTAGCATCACTTTTGTTTTCGAAATGTTCATCTTCAGACCTTGTTTTTCACTTTCATCGGTAGCTCCTGCAGAACTGTTTGTAGTTCTTGCGGTATAGTAGAGCATATGAGAAAGTCGTCGGCGAAGCGAAGACGACTCGTGTATTCTCCGTCTATCCTCAAAGCCTCTCGTTTCCCAGGCCAGTCTTCGGAATATGGTTTTGAGTGTTGCCGTAAACAGCTTGTGCGATATGGTGTCACCCTGTCGGACTCTCTCTTGATGTTGATCTTGTTGCTCTTTTTGTGTAGGTGCACTGTCACCAAGCTGTTGGTGTAGGTCTTTCAAGAGTTCGATGTACACGTCTTCTATCCTCTGTTCTTGAAGGGAGGTCAGTGTTGCTTTGAGTTTGCACCGAGTCGAAAGCCTTCTTGTAGTCGACGAAGGCGATGCGGAACGGGATATTAAATTATCGGCACTTCTCTTTCAGTTGGTTTACGACGTGTATGTAGTATATGTCGTTGAGTACCTGCTTCTGAATCCTGCTTGCTCTCGTGGTTGGTTTTCGTCGAGTGTCTTCTTTAGCCTATCCGTTAGTATTTTTGTGAATAATTTGTAGATGTTTGACAACAGACATGTCGGTCTGTAGTTCTTTAAGGCTTTCCTATTCCCCTTCTTGGATATTATTACCATCTTTGCGTTCTTCCATGCGGTGGGTATTCGTCTTTCTGATAAGCATTTAATATACAGCTTAGCTAGTATCTTCGAGATGGTATCTTCTCCTGCTTTTAATGTTTCAATGTTTACATGGTCGTTGCCTGATGTCTTCCCATTCTTCATATCCCTTGGCGCTGCTTCCACCTCCCATGGTGTTATCTCTGGTACCTCTTTCGGGTCCGTGTGAATTATGGTATTCTGTTCACTGTCGTGTAGCTCGCTGTACAATTCCTCTATTCGTTCCATGATCATATCTTGGTCTTGTATTTCTCTACCCTGCTTGTCTAGAAGTGTAATCAGTCTGTCTCGGCCTAGTACCTGTGTTCGTCTGGCTTTCGTCAGGTTCTTTTATGCCATAATCGTTTCTCGTATGATTTGTTGTTTATATTTCTCGATGTTCTCCTGAACATTCTTTTTGATGGTCGTGTATATGTCTACGTACTCTATTTGTTTGTACGGTCGCCGATATCCACCATTTCTTCATCAGTGCTCGTATCGGTGACGGTATACTCGTCTTTACATGCCTGTTGATTGCTTTGGCTACGCTTGTCGCACTTAGTTGGACCATCTCAGTGATGTTTTCGCTGATGGTGTCGTTGTCGTCTAGTTCTTTGTAGTGTCTCGAATCGATTTCGCAGTTCGAGTTGGAATTCGATCTTTGTTGTTCCTATTTTAGTGGTATCTACATTTGGTGGTCTCTTGTTTATCAACTTCTTCCTTTCAGCCTTGACGTCCAGTTTGATGTTGCTCATTACCATTCTGTGGTCACTTCCGCTGTTGACTTGGTTGATGACAGTTACGCCAGTGACCATGTATGGCCTGTTTGTCAGGATGTAGTCAATTTCGTTCTTCGTTTCTCTATTTGGGTTTTTCACGTTTTTCTCCTCCCTGCTTTCATCTGAAACATGGCATTCACGACTTTGTTCTTTTTTGATGTTGCCCATTCTACCAAGGTGTCGCCTCTTTCGTTTCTCACACCTAGGCCAAATTTCCCTGATGCCGTTTCCGAAATGTTTGTTCGTTTCCCTACTTGCATCATTAAAGTCTCCCATCTCTATCGTGTAGTGGGTTGGCTTTTCTAAGGTATCATCCACGTCGTTGTAGAAGTTGTTTGTGTCTTCTTCTGAGTATGATGTTGTTGGTGCATATACTTGAACTATTTTCAGTTTGTAGCGCTTTGTTGTGCATAGAACAAGTTCTGCTACTCTGGGGCTAGTGCTGTTAACCCTCACTATATTGTCTTTCAATTTATGTTCCTATTGCTCATAGGATAATGCTTATCCAGAGGCATCGGGACATGTGAATATTTGGTGGGAGGGCTGAAATTCACAAAATCCTTCAGCAGCCACACCCCTCGTTAGGCTTACAAAAATCTTCAACTGCACACCCTTGAAGCTTACAAAAAAGCTTCAACTGACCCTCTTTAGGGTCATCGTAAAGTTTCAGCTGCACCCCCTTTAGGCTCACAATAACGTTTCAACTGCACCACCTTTAGGCTCACAATAAAGCTTCAACTGCACCCCTTAAGGCTCACCATAAAGTTTCAACTGCACCCCCCTTAGGCTCACAATAAAGTTTCAACTGCACCCCCCTTAGGCTCACAATAAAGTTTCAACTGCACCCCCCTTAGGCTCACCATAAAGTTTCAACTGCACCACCTTTAAGCTCAGCATAAAGCTTCAACTGCACCCCCTTTAGGCTCAGCATAAAGCTTCAACTGCACCCCCTTTAGGCTCACCATAAATTTTCAACTGCACCCTCTTTGAGCTAACCAAAAAGCTTCAACTGCACCCCTTTGAAATTCGTAAAAATCCTCAAACTGCACCCATTTACAGAAATATTGGAGGGCTAAACATATATCCAGCATCCACGCAAAATATTAAGTGGGCTCAGCCACAAGCCTCCCCAGTTACCGTTTCTCGCTTGTTGCTCCCGTGAGCCCGGGTTTCTGATGCTATAGGCGATATATAAGTGTATTGGTATTATTATTATTGTTATATTATCAAATGATTTGTGTATAGTGGCCTACATATCAACAACTGACGAATACGTCAGCAGGCCTATAAATCATTTCAACAACAGTTTGTGTTTACATTTTCAGTATCGCACTATGCAAACACACAGTGCAACATTGCTGCACGCAGATGCCAACATGTTTGACCCACTCAGCGAGATCAATGTTCTGCACGACGGGCTCACAACACGCCGGACATTATCTTGCTCGTACACGCACGCGCCCATTCACATGCTCGTGTAGACACGCTCGTGTAGTCGGGCACTGCACGGCGGGACAAAGCGACAGGGGACAACTGCTCGCATGTCGATAAATCATCAACAACCAGGTGTGCAGGTAAAAAGCATGCGGCGACCGATCAAAGTCTAAGCCCCAGATCGATGACATCCCCCGGGGATGACAGTTGGGTTCCTGGACAACCTTGGCCTGGGCCCAGGGGCTAATCCCTCCTGCGACTCAAAGCTCGATCCATCTGCGCGCGTTCTGACAGCCCGCCGCTCACACTAGAGACCGCGTACCCGTTGTACCGCGGGCGCATCCACGAATGACGACTTTCTTAAGTCGTTCGCTGTAGCGGTCGCGAGAAAAACATTAGTTGGCTTTTGCAGAAGACCCAAGAACATTGTCATCTAATGAGAGGTTTACGGCAAACGCGAAGAAAATTATAAAATTCTAATGATAAAACGTAATAAGGAGAAGGTACGAATTGTACCATTCACAAAGCCGTTGTTACGCCACACACTGGCAGTATTTATATAAAATGAACTACTACTAGTTCTATACTACTACTACTACTACTACTACTACTACTACTACTACTATTAATGTCGTCGTTGTCATATTCGGCGTCATTGTTATTATGAATGTGAGAGTGGGGAGAACAAAATGGGGCGTCTTAAACTACAGAATACCGAACGTAAATGCGCCTAGACCCGTATGAAGACGGAGGCTGGAAATGACCAGCAGCGTCAATGGCACTGTCAATGCGATCTTCTAATAAACGTAAGTGTCACTCGTTGAGTGCTACCGACATTCGACTCTATGCTGTGTCTAGACTCACAATCAAAACAGAATTGTACTATGAGAGCTTCGATCAGTGTTGTTTTTTTCTCTCAAAAATATGGATGCAAAGCAAACGGAGGAGAAGATCTGAGCTCTGTAAATTGTAATGCTATTCGAATTTCGATTGAGTGGCTAAAGGTCTAGCACTAACATCATCATTATCATCGTCGTCGTTATAATCAACACATAGTCGTCGTGACCATCACCACCATCATCATCATAGTCTTCTTCTGTATCACCATCACCATCACCGCAACCATCCGCACCTTAGCCAGAGACCCGCTGTCCCGTTATTGAAACTTTTTTTGAAAATCGCAACGGATTTGTCTTTTTGAAATAACGGGTCTTTAATAACGGAATGTAATTTGTTCATACACCATGATCTTGTATGGAACTATAGCGCGGTTTTATTTTGTCAATAACAAGGTCAAAACAGTGTTTGCGTTGTCATATAAAAAGGGCCTTGTAATAAGTGCGAAAGCGAGAGCAGGAATGTAGTTTGGAGTTGTGTAACAGGGCATTCATGAGCATAAAGGTAAATAAAAAAATTATAACAGGTAAACTGGAAAATATCAAATCATGGCTAAGGGCTTGACCACCATCACCAACATATTACTATTACAACGATTTGTTTAAGCTTCTTGATATTACGACTAGCTGGTCCTGTGCGTGCGGCCAGGGCATTTTCTTCGTATTCTTCCTGTCTCAATCACCGCAGCAGACTGTTTCTTCCGTCCCGTTCTACAGCTGTTATTATAACGAAGCCACGGCGGAAGGAGACTAGCACGAAGACCATGCATTGTAAATCCAGGATTTTACTCGGAAGCTGGCCTGGAGAAGGCAGACTCATCGATCAGACTATGGCGGCAGGCGGACGTGGAGGTTTGACTTGGGGACGCAACGTCAACACCAGGTGTTTCATAAGAGAGCATGCAGTTTATCTAAACCATATAGGTGTACAGCTGCGTGTGTGTGTGCGCGCGCGCGCGCATGTGTGTGTGAGTGTGTGTGTGTATGTGTGTGTGAGTGCGTGCGTGCGTGTGAGTGTGTGTGTGTTTGTGTGTGTGTATGTGTGTGAGTTTGTGTGTGTGTGTGTGTGAGTGCGTGCGTGCGTGTGAGTGTGTGTGTGTTTGTGTGTGTGTATGTGTGTGAGTTTGTGTGTGTGAGTGTGTGTGTGTGTGTGTGAGTGCGTGCGTCCGCGCGGGCGTGTTTGTGGGTTTGAGAAAATATGTGCGTGTGTGTGTTTGTGTGTTTGTTTGTGTGTGTGCGTTTGTGTGTGTTTATGTGTGTTTGTGTGTGTTTGTGTGTATGCGTGTACTTGTGTGTGCGTGTGTGTGTGTGTGTGTTTGTTTCTGTTTGTTTGTGTGTGTGTGTGTGTGCGCGCGCGCGCGCGTGTGTGATTGTGTGTGGTGTGTGATGTGTGTGTGTGTGTGCGTGTGTGCGTGTGTGCGTGTGTGTGTGTGTGTGTGTGTGTGTGTGTGTGTGTGTGTGTGTGTGTGTGTGTGTGTGTGTGTGTGTGTGTGTGTGTGTGTGTGTGTGTGTGTGTGTGTGTGTGTGTGTGTGTACTTGTGCGTGTATGTGCAGCACACGCGTTTATGCGAGCGCGTGAGTGCGCGCGTGTTCCTGCGTGTGTTTGCTTGAATTCGGGTGCAATTAGTATGCGAAAGTATAGTTTAATGGTTCCATCAATTATTTTATTATTTAAACTCCGACTACATCCCATTATACGAAAGATGAAGTAGGAAAGCAAATTTCCCCATAGTATTGGCTATACGTGTGATGAATATCGCCCCTGTGTAAACAAAGCGCTTTTACTTTCTCCCTTTCCATTTGATTGTTTTTTTTGCATTTAAGATGAAATATGTTGTATGCGTCTATTTTCATTTGGATATAAAGATTTGAATTGTGAAAGAGCAGTGCTGCAATACGGAATTTTTACTTGACTATATAAAGCGGTATCGAAAAGAAGAGCACAGACAGAATATAACAAGTTGTGGTAATTTCTACAGTTTGGCTGGTATCGACGATGCGCTGACCAGGCGGTCTGCGGTGATTATGGTGAAGACGCTGGGGACGTAATGATTCATGGTCAGCCGTTACTCATCAGTGTCCGAATAACAGACATCGGGATGACCAAGTTGTACAAACACTGACCAGATCAATGCTTATTAATATATTATGACCCAAAGATGAGCTCGTTTATGTTTCGTCGTTTACAAATGACTAACTGGCAGTAGTAGGGGTCAGGCAGCACTAAGTAGTGGTCAGTCAGCGATAAGTAATGGTCAGGCAGCAATAAGTAGTGGTCAGTCAGCAATAAATAGTGATCAGGCAGCAATAAGTAGTGGTCAGTCAGCAATAAGTAGTGGTCAGGCAGCAATAAGTAATGGTCAGTCAGCAATAAGTAATGATCAGGCAGCAATAAGTAGTGGTCAGTCAGCAATAGGTAGTGGTCAGTCAGCAATAAGTAGTGGTCAGGCAGCAAAAAGTAGTGATCAGGCAGCAATAGGTAGTGGTCAGTCAGCAATAAGTAGTGGTCAGGCAGCAATAAGTAGTGGTCAGGCAGCAATAAGTAGTGATGAGGCAGCAATAAGTAGTGATGAGGCAGCAATAAGTAGTGGTCAGGCAGCAATAAGTAGTGGTCAGGCAGCAATAAGTAGTGGTCAGGCAGCAATAAGTAGTGGTCAGTCAGCAGTAAGTAGTGGTCAGGCAGCAATAAGTAGTGGTCAGGCAGCAATAACTAGTGGTCAGGCAGCAATAAGTAGTGGTCAGGCAGCATTAAGTAGTGGTCAGTCAGCAATAAGTAGTGATCAGACAGCAATAAGTAGTGGTCAGGCAGCTATAAGTAGTGGTCAGGCAGCTATAAGTAGTGGTCAGGCAGCAATAAGTAGTAGTCAGGCAACGTGGAGTATTAAACAGGTCGCAATGAATATTACCTAGACATCAGTTAGTATAGAACTGACAAGTGAGTATTGTCCTGATTAAAATGAGTATTAAGCAGGCAGAAAAACGTAATGTTCAGGCTGTAGGCCTACTGATTGATTGGTCAAACGCGTATGTATACATGTGCTTGATTGTGACTTTCCCTGAGCGAGTTTGTGAGATTTATAACTATAACCATGAATACAGCCAACCAGCCATGCAGCCTGACAGGGTAGCTACTTAACTACCTTCGTGCCCACTTTCCTTCCCTTTCCGCCCACCCTCCCTCCGATCGATCGCCCTATTTTGAACTTGAACTGATTCTTGGACAATAATTAAATAATTTAATAGTTTTTCTTGTGATTTCACAAAAACACGTATCAAATTGCGGAAATGAGCTAGCGTGCCATGGTAGACATTAGGTAGGTTTGTTTTTTAGCGAAATTACTTTGAAATGAGGCGATAAAAATTCGAATTGACTAGGCACCTTTAATATGAGGTTACCTTAACATGCAACACGATTGTCACACATCCTTCATTGACGATATGACAAACAACGGTGTGTCGAAGTACCGTTGATGCGACCACATTAAGCAATTTACCTTTCAAAGATCTGCGATGCAGGTCCACCACAAATAAAAAAGCAATCTTCACAATCCCGGACGCGCTTAGTGAGAAACTCTCGTTACGAAACACTACCGATTTGAAGCCGCACGCGTTAATTAATGCGACGTCAATTCCGGCACAAAAGGCAAATACTCGGATGTTCGAGTCACGCAAATTCGCAGAAAACTCATGATAGACTTAATATGTTTTACAGAAGAATGCGTGCGGTTCAAACGATCGGAAGAAATGACTGTATTAGTACGTCGACATTTATTACACGCTTGTATGTAGGCTATAAACAGGCTTAGCAGTGTGCAGTGAACTCAACAACTAGTCGAGTGCGAGCATCACCGTGCAACAAGTGCATTCGAATAAAATTATACAAACTGCATCCACTTGAAACGTCGGAAGGGTATTGAACGGGATGGATATTAGCAGGCCCGTAAATTGGGTGTGCGATAAACAAAGGAAAAGCAAAAGATTTACGCTTGAACAGACCACGATGAGTTGTAGTACGATGTTTTGGGAGCGTCAAGGTGGGCACAGTTGGAGGTTTCAAGTCAGTGTGTGTGTGTGTGTGTGTGTGTGTGTATGTGTGTGTACGTGCGTGCGTGCATGCGTGTGTGGTGTATGCATGAAGGTCTGCGTAAATGTGTTTGTGTGTATGTTTGTTTGTGTATGTTTGTGTTTGGTGTGTGCGTGCGCGTGTGCTAGCTCGCTCGCATATATGTGCATGCGTACTCGCATGCGCGCGTTTGTGCACGCGTGCGCATCCGCGCTTATACGATTAAACAAATGACAAATTTATAGTAATCGTCTTTCCACTCAACCTTGTCTGTTGGCCTCAAATAAGATTTTGACTATATAGCGGTCCACACCGGGAGATTCTACCCGATTCTACCACAGAGGGGTTAACCTGTTGGCAGTTGCCCGGATTCTGCGGGATGTTAACTGGAAGTCGCAGCCTCCACGTAGAAGAAGGATTACTGGGAGCCACCCACGAGTGGAATACAGCCCACGACACGGATCTTGTTTATTCGCACACAGAGCCGGATCCAGGTAAATTACGTTTGCATACCTGACGGCTTGGTAGGTCCACGCACAATGCGCCCGGCGACCGTTAATAAAACTAAACTACTCCCTCGGACACTAACGCACTTCGATCGTTCACCACGTCACATATACATCAGTCGTCCGGCCGCACCCCACTTAATGAAATGCACTTGTTTCACGCGTTCGCTAAAAGGTTGACCAGTTTGGGCACCCGTTAAAGTCGTGCGGGGTAATAAGATAAATCAAGTTTGCGGCGTGGAGACGCGTGAAGTGTGATGCTGTCTCATTGTCGCTGTTTGTAGTTCTGCCCCACGCGTCCGCCCCACACGTTGAGATGGGTTCACAGGCTGTTGGGGTCGTGTATAGTGTGTACCCCATGGAAATTAGATTTTCCCTATATATTTTTCATAAAAAATGTGATAAATAAAAAATCAACCTAAATGGCGACCTTTAAATATGAGGCTGTGTGCATGTGAACCTTTGGTTATGAGACTGTGTGCTTGTGAACTTTGGTTATGAGATTGTGTGCATGTGAACCTTTGGTTATGAGATTGTGTGCATGCGAACCTTTGGTTATGAGGTTGTGTGCATGTGAACCTTTGGTTATGAGATTGTGTGCATGTGAACCTTTGGTTATGATATTGTGTGCATGTGAACCTTTGGTTATGATATTGTGTGCATGTGAACCTTTGGTTATGATATTGTGTGCTTGTGAACCTTTAACTGTGAGACTGTGTGCTTGTGAACCTTTGGTTGTAAGACTGTGCTTATGAACCTTTTTTGTGAGACTGTGTGCATGTGAACCTTTGGTTGTGAGACTGTCTGTATGCTTGTGAACCTTTAACTATGAGACTGTGTGCTTGTGAACCTTTGGTTGTGAGACTGTCTGTATGCTTGTGAACCTTTAACTATGAGACTGTGTGCATGTGAACCTTTGGTTGTGAGACTGTCTGTATGCTTGTGAACCTTTAACTATGAGACTGTGTGCTTGTGAACCTTTGGTTGTGAGACTGTCTGTATGCTTGTGATCCTTTAACTATGAGACTGTGTGCTTGTGAACCTTTGGTTGTGAGACTGTCTGTATGCTTGTGAACCTTTAACTATGAGACTGTGTGCTTGTGAACCTTTGGTTGTGAGACTGTCTGTATGCTTGTGAACCTTTAACTATGAGACTGTGTGCATGTGAACCTTTGGTTGTGAGACTGTCTGTATGCTTGTGAAACTTTAACTATGAGAATGTGTGCTTGTGAACCTTTGGTTGTGAGACTGTCTGTATGCTTGTGAACCTTTAACTATGAGACTGTGTGCATGTGAACCTTTGGTTGTGAGACTGTCTGTATGCTTGTGAACCTTTAACTATGAGACTGTGTGCTTGTGAACCTTTGGTTGTGAGACTGTCTGTATGCTTGTGAACCTTTAACTATGAGACTGTGTGCATGTGAACCTTTGGTTGTGAGACTGTCTGTATGCTTGTGAACCTTTAACTATGAGACTGTGTGCTTGTGAACCTTTGGTTGTGAGACTGTCTGTATGCTTGAAACTTTAACTATGAGACTGTGTGCTTGTGAACCTTTGGTTGTGAGACTGTCTGTATGCTTGTGAACCTTTAACTATGAGACTGTGTGCTTGTGAACCTTTGGTTGTGAGACTGTCTGTATGCTTGTGAACCTTTAACTATGAGACTGTGTGCTTGTGAACCTTTGGTTGTGAGACTGTCTGTATGCTTGTGAACCTTTAACTATGAGACTGTGTGCTTGTGAACCTTTGGTTGTGAGACTGTATGCTTGTGAACCTTTAACTATGAGACTGTGTGCTTGTGAACCTTTGGTTGTGAGACTGTCTGTATGCTTGTGAACCTTTAACTATGAGACTGTGTGCTTGTGAACCTTTGGTTGTGAGACTGTCTGTGTGCTTGTGAACCTTTAACTATGAGACTGTGTGCATGTGAACCTTTGGTTGTGAGACTGTCTGTATGCTTGTGAACCTTTAACTATGAGACTGTGTGCTTGTGAACCTTTGGTTGTGAGACTGTCTGTATGCTTGTGAACCTTTAACTATGAGACTGTGTGCTTTTGAACCTTTGATTGTGAGATTGTGTATTTGTGGACCTTTAAATGTGAAACTGTGTGTTTGTGAACCTTGAACTGCGAGACTGTGTGTTTGTGTGAACCTTTAACTGTGAGACTGTATGTTTGTGAACCTTTGACTTTGAGACTGTATGTTTGTGAACCTTTAACTGTGAGACTGTGTATTTGTGAACCTTTAATTGTGAGACTGTGTGTTTGTGGACCATTAACTGTGAGACAGTCTGTTTGTGGTGCGCGGTGACATAGTTATTTGAGAGTCGGACTCTCAGTCAAGATATTCCGGATTCGAATCCTCATGCTGCCATGTCGCACCTTGGGCAAGTTCGTTCACTCTGCGTTGCTCTAGTCCACTCTGTTGTGTAGATGAGTACTGGCTATAGACAGTGGTGGATATTTGTATACGAACAGTCTTGCGCATTAATTACAGCATGGCCGGACGCTTACCAGAGAAGTCGATATGGTGTTCGATTGAACAGGTCTGCCAGGGAATAAGATAAAAATCGCTTTGAGCAGGCCTGAGGACTGGATACTGGGCTGTATAAGAACTTAGACATACCTTTACTTTTTACAGGGAGTGAAGTGTAAAGCGCTTTGAGGAGTCCTAAGGACTGGATATGTTTACCTGTTCAATGTTCCCCATGGGAAATGGATTCTCTCTATAGAATTTGGATACGGTGGGTCCATATATAGGGGTCTATTCTATTATTGAACATGGACCACCCGTCAGATATCCGGTGGGTCCATATATAGGGGTCTATTCTATTATTGAACATGAACCTCCCGTCAGATATCTGGAGGGTCCATATATAGGGATCTATTCTATTACTGAACATGAATCAGCCGCCAGATAATCTGTGTCAATTAAAGAAATCTCATCATGCCTCAAATTCAGCAATGCTTGCCCTGGGTGATAATAGCCACTGTTGCCAACCGAGAGCATTGGTATTGTCCACTATGTATAAAACGTTAACTGCAGCTCAAAGTCGCAGAGCCATAACATTTATATTCATAGAAATTCTTACGGAAAGCGAAAAAAATATATAATTATCCTAAATACAAGCGTTAAACTTAGTGATTATTGACTTTGAATAAATACATGGCTCTTTGTGTTACTTTGTGATTGCATTAGTGGATTATGCACGGTGTGTGACAGCAGGTGTATAGGATGATTCACATATTGGAAAGGTCGCATGTTTGCTGTGCGAAAAAGGCAGACTTCTGCGGAATGGTTTCCATTGACTCAGTCTCAGTAATTTTGATCATCACAGGTTGGCATCATGTATGGTGTACCTATATCTACACCAATGATTTTTTAGTAGGAATACCTTAATCGTGGAGAGACAATTTCGAAAGACTACAACCATTTGTCCTAAACCAGCATCCGACTACGTACGTTCAAAATACCTGCAATGCCCCAACACATGTAAATAGCAGCGTCAACATTACCCGTGACTTTTTTATTGTTTATCTAAAAGATGTTGTGTTTAAAAACAGAAGCATTGCTTTTATGCACCAGACAGCGGTGAAACCTAATATCACTGCGACTGTTTGTTGCAGTCGCCATGCGTACATGTCGCGTGATCATAAACATTCCGCGACCACGTGTTCTTTATCAAAATATCGTTCTGTCCTATGGGCCACATATACGACATTTAGGATTCGTTCGCTAATAGAGCTACGTTTGTTAGTGTTTAGAACGTCGGAATTTCAATCGAGAGATTCCAAGGTCGAATTATCTTTTTGCCGTTTCGAGGCAAGTTCGTTTACTCTACGTTGCTCCAATTCACTCTCTTCAGTTGCATAAAGGTGTACCCGGTTAGATGTTAAAGACAGCGGTGGATATTTGTGTACGAATAGTCGCCGCGCCATAATTGCAACGTGACTGAATTCTCCCAGAGAAGTCGAGGTGGTGTTCGATTGAACAGGTCTGCCAGGGTAAAGTGTAACGCGCTTTGAGCAGTCCTATGGATTAGATACGGCGCTATATAAGAACTTACCTTTACCTTTATATTGTTATCCGCAGAACCCATGCATATTTAAATGCAAATATCATTTGGCGGTATGACGTAAGCAGGTCAAAAACCTATGTTATCTTCGCAGAACTCGAGAGGTGTGAGATCAGGAATTTACGTTTGGACAATGTGGAATGCCATCTTCACGAATTTCACAAGACGGCTGTTTTAGTCGACGTTAAATGTGTTGTGACAATTTAATGAAAATTCTAAGAAATATTCCAGGAATACGAAGAAACGAAATACGACCTATAATGGCCGCCTATGGAAAAACCAATATGGCGAAATGTCGAGTGCTATGGAAAGAGTCGTATTCAGCGAAGATGGAGCTTCGAGATAACTTCCTGTCCGGACGTTTGACAAAGCGCGAACACTATTCGTATACATAAATATCCTCCACTGTCTATAGCCAGTTACTCAATCTTACAGCTGAGTAAACTAGACCAACACAGAATTATCGATCTTGCCCATGCTGAAACGGCAGCAAGAGGAATCGAACACGGTATTTCTCGATTAAGAGTCCAACGCTCAAACAACTGCCCCACCGCGCTCCACACTACGTCGCTTGAATACAATAAAATAAAACAAATAATTTGACGTAACGAGTCCGCAAAGAATGTGACACGGGCCACGAGCTGTGTCCAAAACAACGACCGAATTAACTTTGCAATTGAAATTCTCCGAATGTCATCACGACGTGTTTTCGCCTCCCGCGGCGTGCAAGGCAGGTCGCGACGGGTTTCGGCGGCTGCGGTGTCAATGCTGTCGTTTACCCTGCGTCGTGGCAATTATTCATCGCGCGTTGCGGCATCTGACGGGTAACTGTTCGCGGGGAACTGTTGATTTAAAGTGGCATACTGAGATCGTCCATCTATTTGATATGATATGATAGTGAATCAACATGTCCCATGCACTGTATATATTTTTCTATACTCCATATTAATATTGTTTCACGTAATATGCAATTTTAAAATAAAACAGCGCGAAAGACTAAAAACTATGTATCCGCGTGCCAAACATTTATTATTTCGCTGGCCAGACATTGGGACCGGTAGTTTTTGCAAAATAGTCATTAATCGAAAAGCATATCAAATACCATGCAGTAGCATTAATGATCAAAATAAGTAAATATTGTTCATGTTATACAGACATGTTGTTAAAAACCAGTTTATAATGATAATTTAACTTAGACTGCAACGTTATCTGGTTCGGGGGCTTAAAGGTAGGCCGACGGCGGTGGCACGCATCCTTGGTTACGAATACACGCTTTGAGGATTTTTCTATTGGATTTCAGTTTTACTGTACCAAAAGTACTTATATACTACCGCATAGGCGCGGGAACATGGGGTAGCGGGCCATCTACCCCCAGGAATTTCGATGGGGCAGACATAGGCTTCTGCCCCCCAGATTCGAGGTTTTCAGGCAGCTTCAGTGTGTTTTTTGGTGAGCGTCAAAGGGTGTGTGTGTGCAATTTGAGGTTTGAACGGTTCTGGTGAGCTTCAGAAAATGTTGATCGTCGCCGCGAAAAATATTCAACAGCACCCCCTTGTCTTCCGTCGTCGTGATCCGACAGCCGACAGCAGAGTGGTGCTGAAGCTCAGGCATTCAGCTCCCCCAGTATTAATGTCGTTCCCGTGTCAATGTACTGCCGAGCTCCAAGTAGAGGCTCTCTTACGGTCGCGAGCTTCCTTTAAGAGTGTTGTGAAGTTGGAAGAAGCTCGTCACCGGAAACTAGTCGCTATTTAGATAGTGCCGGGCTACGTAACTCGGCGGATTTAGAGGCCTAACACAGAGGCGCCACCGCGCGGATGTATTATAAACGTATTGTCAAAGTATTGCTAACGTGCAGTACCAATGTTGTTATTTTTGCAAAGAGGCGCCATCTCACGAACGGTCTCCAATTACAAGATGTCCATTCACTACCTCTACACTACGGCCTACTGGCGCCAGAAATAAATTAATATTGAGTGGGCAGATCTTCAGCACCAAACCGCTGTCGGATTATGACATCGGAAGACGGGAGGCGTGGGGGGGGGGTACGGTTGAATATATTTGAAGCTCACCACCAGAAACCTCCAATTGCACCCCGCTGAGGTTCGCCAAAACACACCTTGAGGTTCTCCGAAAACCTCGATTTGCACTCCCTTGAGTCTAGCCAAAATCCACCTCCCGGCTCTCGAAAAACCACCACTTGCATCCTCATTGAAGCTCACCAAAGCCCACCTTCAGGCTCTCCAAAAACCTCAATTGCACTATAAAATGCACCCCCTTCCCTAAATATTCGGGGGTTGGGTGGGGCTAATCCTTCCTCCAGCTCCCTAACAAAAATATCCACCCCAAAATACACACCCCTTCCCTAAATATTGGCGGGGCTAATCCTATATTCAGCGCCCACACCAAAAATACCGGGGGCTCCCCCAAGCCTCCCGGTTCAGGAGCCTATATACGCTAAAGCGCCATCTCACGAACGGTCTCCAATTACAAAAGATCCACTAATTGTTACACTAAAAAGCCATCACGCGGACATTATCTACTTTTGCAGTACACGCGCGCCGCGCCGACAACAATGACGCTACACTCGTCAACAGACGCGCCACTAGCCATTATTTTCACGCATGCGCAAAATAGGAATGACTTTGCTCGTTGCGCCACAAGCAAATGACGTAATAGTCACGTGATCGATGGCGGACGTAACGCGGACGTTTCAATCACGGCGTCGCTAGACAAATATTCGAACGTTTGGTATTCATTTTATAGTGCAGGGTTGGATCTGTCTTTTGCAGTCATATTTTTGTTAGGGTGCATGTATGACTAACGTTGACTTTATTAACCGTTATATTGGGGCTACCATGGATGTCGTTTGTTCTGGAGCAATCTAAACACAAGGCCAAGTGTGGAACTTACGATTAAGAGTTCATCGAATGAAACTTAACTATAAATAACATAGACGTATTAAAGGTTTGTCACAATTTTATTGAATGAAGTCACCATGGCAACGCATTGTCCTTTTTTATTTGAGCAGTTCCGAGTTGTCGATTTAAATCGTCCGTAATACTGGTAATAATGATTGTTCGGTTGCAATTTGACGCTTTCTCGTTTCGAACGTTTCGGTGACTTCAGCTTCCTCCGCCAATCGAACAAAACACAGCACATACACATAACAGACACGTAAGTCGAACAGACAAGCAACATTTGTCCCGCCCACAAACCACCACAGGCACCAGGTCTGGATAGACAACAGGCGAAACCAAACGACCGCACGCCCTTTTTAGGGGGCGATTTAGCCGATTGGGCCTGGCTCTCGTCCAGCAATTGCTACAGTCCCCCATAGCAACCACTTCGTCAAAAAACTGAACAACACTGAACATAATAATCGGGCGTTTACACTTAGCGCGTCGTAGTGGCCCACGGAGAAAGAGACAGGACACGGACAGGACGTACGGGGAGGAAGCTATACTGGATACCAGATTGTAGCGGCAACAGCGGAATCTCCTGCTGACGATATTTCGATTAGGCCCGATAGTCTAAGCACGTTGGTAGGTAGAGCTCTGACGATGTCGCGACTGGCCCTGTAGTCAAACAGACGGTGATGCTCTAACGATGCCGCGATTGGCCCAGTAGTCAACGCGATGGTGGTGCTCTAGCGATGCCACGATTGGCCCAGTAGTCAACGTGACGGTAGAGTTCTAGCGATGCCGCGATTGGCCCAGTAGTCAAACAGACGGTGATGCTCTGGCGATGCCGCGATTGGCCTCGTAGTGATCGCGACGGTGGTGCTCTGGCGATGCCACGATTGGCCCAGTAGTCAACGTGACGGTAGAGTTCTGGCGATGCCGCGATTGGCCCAGTAGCAAACAGACGGTGATGCTCTGGCAGTCAACACGACAATAACGTCAGCAATAAAATCAACAGAACATATTGTATACCCACTACATAAAAATAACTTAATACAATCTCAATGCTCAGTTATGGGCAACTATTGACCGTTCTTAAGGTAGGAATTTAGGGTAAGAACTATATTCTATAATTTCAGGAAACAAGAAAGGGGAAACTACAGTTGTGCAACCGAAGCAAATGGCACTGTTGAACGGCAAGCACTGTAAGCATTGTATTAACATATATTATATTGTTTGATAATTGCTGAAACAAACGTTAAATAAATTATGTTCTACTAGATCATGATGAGTGGTTCTCTACATGCTGGGTCGATGACCATAGTTGACTCTCTAACAGCCATGCCTCTCTACAAAGAATAAAATATCTTAAACTAGAGAGCCTTGTACTCTGCCATATTGGTAGTAATATGTTCGCTGTGTATAATATCCTGCATTGACACGTCTCTGAAGATACGCTAAGTACAATAATGGACTTTGATTCTGTGACTAAGTTAGATAGACACTTGTATGAATTTAATTGATTTGGAGTCTTACTGCATATTATTGTGCCACCATTTAATGTTTTATTAATCTACTTTATTTAATTGTTTTATTAATTTTAATTTACCTATTGTACTTTTCAGCCTCTATGGCTGCCAAAGAAAATAAACTTATTATTATTATTATTACTATAATGTTTGACTGTTGTTGATACTGTCTTTATTGTTTGTTTGTAGTATTTGCATTATCTTGTTGTACTTAATACATAAACTGAATCTGACTTAATGTGGTTTATTTACAGGTCAACGGGTGACCAAGTGGGTGACCATAGTTATTCACATGCTTGTGCTTCAGGTACAGTAAACGTCATGTGTAGTTACACTTAAATAAAGTAGTTGACCCAAACCAATATATATGTAACTTGCCAGAGCAAAGTCAAATAGCAAAATTGTGAGGCATACCTGTAGTGGTTTACCCCTTTTTTGATTCCACAGGTTATAAGCTTTAAAATATTATCTCATTTGTTGAAATATCGTCATTACTTTTTTATTTACTGCGAAGATTGAAACATTTTAAAAATGGATATTTTTACACAAGTATAAATGTTAACAACTAAAATTCGCTTATGCCAAGGCACCACAATGTATGAGATTTATGAAAACTCTGCATGGAGTCACAACTGTAATATCTTCATGTGTAGTCGCATCAAGGCTGAATACATATGGATCATCTTATGTCAAGTGGTTAAAAAGTTGGTGACTTTTAACTGATGATTACCATCTAAGTAGTTTGAGCACTTCTGCAAACAAGTTAAACATTTATATCCCATTTTTGTCCACCTGATGTGCCTATTATCTTTCTCCCTGTCGCGCTTTAATTTTACATAGGTAATCTATGCTAATAAGTTTACACATTCAGCCAATTTCACATATGTAACTTATAAACTACGTGAAAATAGGTCCTGTCTTGGGTGTTCACCCCGACTTCGTATAACATGGTATTAGGGACACAAGTGATGGTATTATTATTATGGACACACTAAACTACAGAAAAATTGGTCAAACTTTAATTAAGGTCTGGAACATCGAACTTAAGTATTTCCTGAAAATGAGTTGATTTTACACGTACTGAGTCATATATACGTATACACTGGTATATTATATATACTATATAATTTTGTGTGTATGTTGATACGCAGATTTCTGCCAATCCAAACTGGAAACCCTAACCGAGGAAGTCAGGCGCTTAAAGATAGAAGTTTTAAGCCTGTCTCAGGAGTTGAACGAGCTAGAACACAAAAAGTACAGATTGACTTTGGACAACATTAAAGAGAGTGAAGAGAAGGTCAACACATATAGTTTCAATGCTGTTTTACTACATTGTGTGCAACTATATACCATAAAGAAGTTATTAATAATATTCCAATTCACTGGCACATGATAAACTGTCTGACAATCATTCTGGCTTCCATGACATGTCCAGTCACTGTTTCATACAATATACATATATATACATATGTGATGGTTCACAACTGGTCATACCTTAAGGCACTTTTACACCATATGGAGTTACCAACATCATGTTAGAGAGCTAATTCATAATGATATCAGTGTCATCCACGTAAGTCAATGTGGTGGCACTGCACTGTGATATCATCTTAGCATAAATGTTATCTCTCACTCCACAAAGGACCACAATGGAAATAAGTGTCAGCACTTTCTTGTGTTATCCTTGTATTTTAAATGAATCATACATTAACATGTTATGTGACATTTACTGTGTATTTAATACATCAGTTACCACTGTTTGTGTAAACATAAACTTTGAATGTTCCGGATGCTGCTGTACACATCTGTACCCCTGGATGTGTTTCAAGTCATTGAATC
This sequence comes from Paraescarpia echinospica, assembly GCA_020002185.1. Taxonomy (NCBI): domain Eukaryota; kingdom Metazoa; phylum Annelida; class Polychaeta; order Sabellida; family Siboglinidae; genus Paraescarpia; species Paraescarpia echinospica. The sequence continues at coordinate 12,684,964 of CM034534.1, forward strand.
AACTCTGACTAGATTCACACTGAACTACTACGCAGGCTGAGAAGTAACTAGAGTGTCATTTCAGGATCAGCTTTTGCTAACCCTCATGAAGTTGCACCCAGTCTGCAGGGACTTAGACCTGGCTGCGCGATTTGGCGTTAGGGGTCATGTTCTAGTTAGACTTCCTGTCCGTTGCACACGAAGAAAAATGCAGTGTATTTTTGAGAAATGATTTAAAAAAAATTCACATGCTGTGACATAAGTGCATTTGAGTAGGGAGATTTTCATGAGTGATTGTAGAAGGTGTTGACTGTAAAATGTTGGATTTCTAGATGATTTGAATAAACGGAAGGATACTTGGCAGCAATTTGCCTGTGTGACCTGTTTGCGGAGTAATTCTTGCCGGAATTTATAAATATTGACGGGTGTCACACATACAGGCATTTTATGAGAGCTGGAAGTATGCAATTTTTGTTAAAATCTATTGGCATGTCAATGAGATGATGATAACAGCAGGTGAGAAGTTTAAGACATTTTATAGGTCACGTTTTCTTATAATCAGACAAAACGTTAACATGGTCGCCTATGGGAAAACCAACAGTGGGCTGACCCCGTTAGCAGAGCCAAGGTATCAAATGTTTTTCGTACTTTCGTTGTTGCTGTGCATGGACTTTTATTTGAAGGAATTTTGTCTGCTGGTTTTCCTTCCCCACATCACAAGGTCTTTCTTCACTGTAAACAAACCTAGTGTAATTTATGTAAGTGAGATAAGTCAGAACATATTGGCTTGGTTCAAATGTAAATGATTTGGTTGAAATGTGAAGCCATTATTATTGTTGTGAATGTTGCCATGCATATTAGTATTGATACAATGACGCTGCATTTGTTTTGTTGAAATTGTCCTGAGAATAGCTGTTATATCATGTTGTACCACTGTTAAATATAATACTGACACGTGTTCAATTGCTCTCATCTCAGTAATAGTGTGCGCATAATATAACATCATGGGCATTTTAAAATCAATGTGATTACTACATTTTCAAAATAACATGAGTATAAATGTTTGCCTTATTAGTTGTAAACAAGAAGTGTTGCAATATGTTTAAACAAATTACATTTTTAATACAATAAAGACTGTTCCAAATGTTACAGAAGTATCAAGTTTGTTTATTTTGTTTCAAACACATAGTAATGTTTATATTGCAGTGTCCAATCCTTCAGGCTGCTCTTAGCACTTTACACCCTGGCAGACCTGTTCATTCGAACGCCATCTCAACTTATCTGTAAATCATTCAGTCATACTTCAATTAATGCGCAGCCTTTGTACTCATATCTATCCACTATCTATATCAAATAAAATTTATTTATGTACCACATATCTCTACAAAACAGATTCAGGGGCGTTTACAAACTAAAACATGTAAGAATACATTACGTAGTCGTTATAATATTACAATACATGTGTTACATATTTCGATTATTATGTAGGCCATATATAACATTAAGATGTATATGTATGTATTTAAAAAGATAATACATTACGAAAAAGCCTGATTAAAGAAAAAGGTTTTCAGGTCTCTCCTAAAACATCCAGAGTCACGTTGGCTTCTTAGCTCTAGTGGAAGAGAGTTCCAGAGAGTGGGACCTGCACGTGAAAATGCGCATCGGCCGTATCGTTCCAGATTAACTCTAGGAGCAACCACGAGAAACTGGTCGGTCGAGTGAAGAGTACGACAGGGAACATGTGCAGATATACGGTCAGCAAGGTAATGCGGAGTGTTTTTGCATGCACAGCGCCGTGCATCAAGGACAACAGTTTAAATTTAATTCGCTGCGCCACAGGTAGCCAATACAGCTCTCGTAGTGCCGCCGTCAAGCTGTGTTGGTCACGCCGACATAAGCAGAGGACGACACGCGCAGCTAATCGCTGGACCATCTCTAGTCTGCCCAGCAAGGTTCCAGTAATGCTGACGCAGAATCAATTCGAGGTAAATCGACATAGAGTTGGGTGTCATCAGCTTAGACATGGTAGCGAACACCGTGCTTGTCGAATACGTCGGAAAGACCAGCACAGTATATAGAAAATAGCAGAGGACCCAAAACACTGCCCTGTGGAACTCCATGTCGTAGTCGGCTGTCGCAAGAAAGATGACCGTCAACGCTGACGCACTGTGTTCGGTCAGCAAGGTAAGAAGCGAGCCAGCAAAGTGCGTCGCCTCGCACGCCGATTCGGTATAGTTCAGCGACAAGAATGTCATGGTCGATCGTGTCGAACGCAGCGCTCATGTCAATTAGAACTAATACTACATGCTTACGAGCATCTAGTGATCTTAACACGTCGTCTTGGATGCACAAAATCGCTGTCTCAACGCTGAATGACGGGTGGTAGGCGCTCTGAAAAGGATATCCGATGCCGTTGTGTTGCATATGCAAACGCAGTTGGTCAGAGATTTGGCGTTCAAGTAACTTGGATGCGTACAAAAGTTCGAGATAGGTCGGTAGCTGGCGTAGTCGTCGACAGGAAGACCGGAACGTTTAAGAAGAGGCGTGATGACTACGTGCTTCAGGCGGGCGGGAACAGTGGAAGACTCGTAGGACAGGTTGATCAATTTCATGAGAATTGACTCCAGGATGGATGTATTCGCCTTCAGAATAATGGAGGGCAGTGGGTCAAGGACTTTGTCTTGCCACTTGTGATCAGTGAACTTCGAGCATAGCCGATTGAAACGCTAGCAGCGGCGATGAAACCATACGTGGTGTGCGTTGTCACCATCAGCTGACGGAACCATGATTCGGCTGCGGATCGAGTTGATCTTGTCGGCGAAGTGATAAGCGAAACGCTCGACAACAACGGCCGGGCCACCAATGTCGATGGGAAGATGGTTCATACACTTACAGCCAAAAAGATGGTTCGCAATACGATACATTGCCCGGTTGTCGTTCGAGGCGGATTCAATTTCTTTACTGTAGTAAGCAGCTTTTGTAGAGGCCAGTGTCCGGCAGTACTGGTCACGCAATTCAGTATAAGAAAGACTGTGGTCGTTGGTCCTGCTAAGTCGCCACGTGCGCTCACGTAGACGGACCTGACGTTTCAGCTCGTCCAGTTGCCGACACCACCACGGAGTATGTGGTCGTTCGGTGACCGAACGTTGCACAAGTGGTGCGTGAAGATTGACCAGACAGGACAGCTCTGAATAGTACTGATCGTACAAGCCGCCTACGTCACAGACAGGTTGAGTGACGAAATCGCACCCACATAGATCTTTCGTGAAGTTGGTGTTGTCTACAGCAGCGTATCGACAGTATTCTATCTTCTTGTGGGGCGAGCGGGGCTTGGTGGTGGCAAAGTGATCGGTGACAAGATCGTCGACGGATACTCGAGTAACAGGCGATGACGAAGAAGTGGTGATGATGAGGTCAAGCACATTACCCCGGTTGTGCGTCGCGTCGGTGACATTCTGTATTAGGTTAACGTCTGAGAGAGTATTATGTAGAGCTCATGCGGGCGCATCGTTGTTGTCGCCGAGGATAATGATCCCGGATTCCGTCCCGACGCGTTCAACAAGATCTCGAAATTCGGCAACGAAAGTGGTGAACGGCTGGGAGTTAGGGATGGATGATGGCGGTCGGTAGAAGACAAACAGGCGTAATGTAGAGGAGACTCTGTGGCAGCGTAATTGAAGGTCGAGACACTCAAACGATGAAGTGAGCCAAAGACGGGAGTGGTCGACAGTGTACAATGCTCTAAATAGAACGCAGACACCGCAATGTGCTCAAGGAGATAGCCGTATGGTGTGACGGCGGTCGCAGACACAGTGTTCTCGCTGGATAGCCAGGTCTCCGTAATGCACAGTATGTCCAGGTCATGGTCGACAACGTAGTCAACAAGAAAGCTATATACTTATTCATACAGCGGAGTGAACTAGCTTACCCAGGGTTCGACATGGGAGCTCAAGATTTGAAGCAGACACTGCGCTCCACAATGGAGGTTAAACATGATTGATAAGAGTATGCATTGTAGGGCACCATACAGAGCTGGTACTTTAAAGGGTTCACCTGTAGATTTGATTGTAGCTCCTGCAGTAGCAAACAGTAAGAGCGGTCTCTTCATGAGATTTGAGTGTAGCTCCTGCAGCAGCAAACAGTAAGAGCGGTCTCTTCATGAGATTTGAGTGTAGCTCCTGCAGCAGCATACAGTAAGAGCGGTCTCTTCATGAGATTTGATTGTAGCTCCTGCAGCAGCAAACAGTAAGAGCGGTCTCTTCATGAGATTTGATTGTAGCTCCTGCAGCAGCATACAGTAAGAGCGGTCTCTTCATGAGATTTGATTGTAGCTCCTGCAGCAGCATACAGTAAGAGCGGTCTCTTCATGAGATTTGAGTGTAGCTCCTGCAGCAGCAAACAGTAAGAGCGGTCTCTTCATGAGATTTGAGTGTAGCTCCTGCAGCAGCAAACAGTAAGAGCGGTCTCTTCATGAGATTTGAGTGTAGCTCCTGCAAGCATACAGTAAGAGCGGTCTCTTCATGAGATTTGATTGTAGCTCCTGCAGCAGCATACAGTAAGAGCGGTCTCTTCATGAGATTTGAGTGTAGCTCCTGCAGCAGCAAACAGTAAGAGCGGTCTCTTCATGAGATTTGATTGTAGCTCCTGCAGCAGCATACAGTAAGAGCGGTCTCTTCATGAGATTTGATTGTAGCTCCTGCAGCAGCAAACAGTAAGAGCGGTCTCTTCATGAGATTTGATTGTAGCTCCTGCAGCAGCAAACAGTAAGAGCGGTCTCTTCATGAGATTTGATTGTAGCTCCTGCAGCAGCATACAGTAAGAGCGGTCTCTTCATGAGATTTGAGTGTAGCTCCTGCAGCAGCAACAGTAAGAGCGGTCTCTTCATGAGATTTGATTGTAGCTCCTGCAGCAGCATACAGTAAGAGCGGTCTCTTCATGAGATTTGAGTGTAGCTCCTGCAGCAGCATACAGTAAGAGCGGTCTCTTCATGAGATTTGATTGTAGCTCCTGCAGCAGCAAACAGTAAGAGCGGTCTCTTCATGAGATTTGATTGTAGCTCCTGCAGCAGCATACAGTAAGAGCGGTCTCTTCATGAGATTTGAGTGTAGCTCCTGCAGCAGCATACAGTAAGAGCGGTCTCTTCATGAGATTTGAGTGTAGCTCCTGCAGCAGCAAACAGTAAGAGCGGTCTCTTCATGAGATTTGAGTGTAGCTCCTGCAGCAGCATACAGTAAGAGCGGTCTCTTCATGAGATTTGAGTGTAGCTCCTGCAGCAGCATACAGTAAGAGCGGTCTCTTCATGAGATTTGATTGTAGCTCCTGCAGCAGCATACAGTAAGAGCGGTATCTTCATGAGATTTGATTGTAGCTCCTGCAGCAGCATACAGTAAGAGCGGTCTCTTCATGAGATTTGATTGTAGCTCCTGCAGCAGCATACAGTAAGAGCGGTCTCTTCATGAGATTTGATTGTAGCTCCTGCAGCAGCAAACAGTAAGAGCGGTCTCTTCATGAGATTTGATTGTAGCTCCTGCAGCAGCATACAGTAAGAGCGGTCTCTTCATGAGATTTGATTGTAGCTCCTGCAGCAGCATACAGTAAGAGCGGTCTCTTCATGAGATTTGATTGTAGCTCCTGCAGCAGCATACAGTAAGAGCGGTCTCTTCATGAGATTTGATTGTAGCTCCTGCAGCAGCAAACAGTAAGAGCGGTCTCTTCATGAGATTTGATTGTAGCTCCTGCAGCAGCAAACAGTAAGAGCGGTCTCTTCATGAGATTTGATTGTAGCTCCTGCAGCAGCAAACAGTAAGAGCGGTCTCTTCATGAGATTTGATTGTAGCTCCTGCAGCAGCATACAGTAAGAGCGGTCTCTTCATGAGATTTGAGTGTAGCTCCTGCAGCAGCAAACAGTAAGAGCGGTCTCTTCATGAGATTTGATTGTAGCTCCTGCAGCAGCATACAGTAAGAGCGGTCTCTTCATGAGATTTGATTGTAGCTCCTGCAGCAGCAAACAGTAAGAGCGGTCTCTTCATGAGATTTGATTGTAGCTCCTGCAGCAGCAAACAGTAAGTGCGGTCTCTTCATGAGATTTGATTGTAGCTCCTGCAGCAGCATACAGTAAGAGCGGTCTCTTCATGAGATTTGAGTATAGCTCCTGCAGCAGCATACAGTAAGAGCGGTCTCTTCATGAGATTTGATTGTAGCTCCTGCAGCAGCATACAGTAAGAGCGGTCTCTTCAAACAATGCAGAAACGGTCTCTTCATGAGATTTGGTGTAGCTCCTGCAGCAGCATACAGTAAGAGCAGCCTCTTCGCGAGATTTGATTGTAGCTCCTGCAGCAGCATACGGTAAAGGAAACGGTCTCTTCATGAGGATTTGATTGCTTAGCTCCTGCAGCAGCATACAGTAAGAGCGGTCTCTTCATGAAGTTGATTGTAGCTCCTGCAGCAACAGCGCAGTAAGAGCAGTCTCTTCGCAGAGATTTGATTGTAAGCTCCTGCGGCAGCATACCGCAGTAAGAGCGGTCTCTTCATGAGATTTGATTGTAGCTCACTGCAGCAGCGCGCCGCAGTAAGAGCAGAATCTCTTCGCGAGATTTGATTGCTGGCTCCTGCAGCAGCAAACGGTAGGCAGTCTCTTCATGAGATTTGAGTGTAGCTCCTGCAGCAGCATACAGTAAGAGCGGTCTCTTCATGAGATTTGATTGTAGCTCCTGCAGCAGCATACAGTAAGAGCGGTATCTTCATGAGATTTGATTGTAGCTCCTGCAGCAGCATACAGTAAGAGCGGTCTCTTCATGAGATTTGATTGTAGCTCCTGCAGCAGCATACAGTAAGAGCGGTCTCTTCATGAGATTTGATTGTAGCTCCTGCAGCAGCAAACAGTAAGAGCGGTCTCTTCATGAGATTTGATTGTAGCTCCTGCAGCAGCATACAGTAAGAGCGGCCTCTTCATGAGATTTGATTGTAGCTCCTGCAGCAGCATACAGTAAGAGCGGTCTCTTCATGAGATTTGATTGTAGCTCCTGCAGCAGCATACAGTAAGAGCGGTCTCTTCATGAGATTTGAGTGTAGCTCCTGCAGCAGCATACAGTAAGAGCGGTCTCTTCATGAGATTTGATTGTAGCTCCTGCAGCAGCAAACAGTAAGAGCGGTCTCTTCATGAGATTTGATTGTAGCTCCTGCAGCAGCAAACAGTAAGAGCGGTCTCTTCATGAGATTTGATTGTAGCTCCTGCAGAAGCATACAGTAAGAGCGGTCTCTTCATGAGATTTGAGTGTAGCTCCTGCAGCAGCATACAGTAAGAGCGGTCTCTTCATGAGATTTGATTGTAGCTCCTGCAGCAGCAAACAGTAAGAGCGGTCTCTTCATGAGATTTGAGTGTAGCTCCTGCAGCAGCAAACAGTAAGAGCGGTCTCTTCATGAGATTTGATTGTAGCTCCTGCAGCAGCATACAGTAAGAGCGGTCTCTTCATGAGATTTGAGTGTAGCTCCTGCAGCAGCATACAGTAAGAGCGGTCTCTTCATGAGATTTGATTGTAGCTCCTGCAGCAGCAAACAGTAAGAGCGGTCTCTTCATGAGATTTGATTGTAGCTCCTGCAGCAGCAAACAGTAAGAGCGGTCTCTTCATGAGATTTGAGTGTAGCTCCTGCAGCAGCATACAGTAAGAGCGGTCTCTTCATGAGATTTGATTGTAGCTCCTGCAGCAGCAAACAGTAAGAGCGGTCTCTTCATGAGATTTGATTGTAGCTCCTGCAGCAGCATACAGTAAGAGCGGTCTCTTCATGAGATTTGATTGTAGCTCCTGCAGCAGCAAACAGTAAGAGCGGTCTCTTCATGAGATTTGATTGTAGCTCCTGCAGCAGCATACAGTAAGAGCGGTCTCTTCATGAGATTTGAGTGTAGCTCCTGCAGCAGCATACAGTAAGAGCGGTCTCTTCATGAGATTTGATTGTAGCTCCTGCAGCAGCAAACAGTAAGAGCGGTCTCTTCATGAGATTTGAGTGTAGCTCCTGCAGCAGCATACAGTAAGAGCGGTCTCTTCATGAGATTTGAGTGTAGCTCCTGCAGCAGCAAACAGTAAGAGCGGTCTCTTCATGAGATTTGAGTGTAGCTCCTGCAGCAGCATACAGTAAGAGCGGTCTCTTCATGAGATTTGATTGTAGCTCCTGCAGCAGCAAACAGTAAGAGCGGTCTCTTCATGAGATTTGAGTGTAGCTCCTGCAGCAGCATACAGTAAGAGCGGTCTCTTCATGAGATTTGAGTGTAGCTCCTGCAGCAGCATACAGTAAGAGCGGTCTCTTCATGAGATTTGAGTGTAGCTCCTGCAGCAGCATACAGTAAGAGCGGTCTCTTCATGAGATTTGATTGTAGCTCCTGCAGCAGCAAACAGTAAGAGCGGTCTCTTCATGAGATTTGAGTGTAGCTCCTGCAGCAGCATACAGTAAGAGCGGTCTCTTCATGAGATTTGATTGTAGCTCCTGCAGCAGCATACAGTAAGAGCGGTCTCTTCATGAGATTTGAGTGTAGCTCCTGCAGCAGCAAACAGTAAGAGCGGTCTCTTCATGAGATTTGATTGTAGCTCCTGCAGCAGCATACAGTAAGAGCGGTCTCTTCATGAGATTTGATTGTAGCTCCTGCAGCAGCAAACAGTAAGAGCGGTCTCTTCATGAGATTTGATTGTAGCTCCTGCAGCAGCATACAGTAAGAGCGGTCTCTTCATGAGATTTGAGTGTAGCTCCTGCAGCAGCAAACAGTAAGAGCGGTCTCTTCATGAGATTTGAGTGTAGCTCCTGCAGCAGCATACAGTAAGAGCGGTCTCTTCATGAGATTTGATTGTAGCTCCTGCAGCAGCATACAGTAAGAGCGGTCTCTTCATGAGATTTGATTGTAGCTCCTGCAGCAGCAAACAGTAAGAGCGGTCTCTTCATGAGATTTGATTGTAGCTCCTGCAGCAGCATACAGTAAGAGCGGTCTCTTCATGAGATTTGATTGTAGCTCCTGCAGCAGCAAACAGTAAGAGCGGTCTCTTCATGAGATTTGAGTGTAGCTCCTGCAGCAGCATACAGTAAGAGCGGTCTCTTCATGAGATTTGATTGTAGCTCCTGCAGCAGCATACAGTAAGAGCGGTCTCTTCATGAGATTTGATTGTAGCTCCTGCAGCAGCAAACAGTAAGAGCGGTCTCTTCATGAGATTTGAGTGTAGCTCCTGCAGCAGCATACAGTAAGAGCGGTCTCTTCATGAGATTTGAGTGTAGCTCCTGCAGCAGCAAACAGTAAGAGCGGTCTCTTCATGAGATTTGATTGTAGCTCCTGCAGCAGCAAACAGTAAGAGCGGTCTCTTCATGAGATTTGAGTGTAGCTCCTGCAGCAGCAAACAGTAAGAGCGGTCTCTTCATGAGATTTGAGTGTAGCTCCTGCAGCAGCAAACAGTAAGAGCGGTCTCTTCATGAGATATGCTCCACGTGATGGGTCTGGAGGAGTCACTGCGCTACTGTGCTCCGCAAATATACAAATGCACGGATGCACGCACGCGCGCAAATGTACTTCTTCATTTGTGTGTGTTTCAGTAATTGGAATGTATGTGATATGCTTTCTGTGTAAACTGTGTTACTTTAATCTGAACAAAAGAATGAGTTTCATGTCCACTCAATCACAACATTCACGTCATGTTAACACATTTTATTATCAGATACTATACAATGCAATGTTCTGCATAAGAAACTTGTTAAATTATAAATGTATACTAAAATATGCAATAAACATATCATTAACTACATACAGAATTCTACCAGTACAGGTGGAAGAATTTAACGATCAATGTGTTTCTGTGCAAAATTCAAACTTGCTTCTGCGAGTATATAAACAAAACTTCATACACTAGCACCGAATTCTACATCCTAGTATTTCCTGTTTAAAGTAAGACAGTTCAAGTATGGAATTAATGTCAAAGGGACATATTTGATCTACTTCACTACTTGTATCAGGCAGCCTTTGGTATCCCACAGATGAATCAGACTTGCAAGGCTTTCCGGGCAAAACACAATATATCCATTTTGCTTGTTTTGAGACAAACTCACTTTTGTGTTTCATCCTCACAGTTAAAATGGAAATGTGTACATGACGTTGGAATTTATTAAGAATCCAGAAACAAAGAGAAAAATTTAAATGTTTATTAAAACACAAGTTATCAGTATTTTTTCAAAACGTGATATAGTGGGCCCTGATGCTACGCCTATCGCATGAGAGGCAATGTGATAATTCCTTTACTCAAAATGAAATATCGCATTTTGGTAAGACAGATGGCGTTTGTCACATTTTGAAGACAAAAACTCTTGTGCACATCGTTATTACAGGGATCCATATATCGTGTATTGCTATAAATGACACGGTTCTATTTTAACATATGGTTGAACAAACATTTGGTCCCTGCTGGAACGAACTTCAGAAATGGTGTTTATCCTATTTTCCCGGAAACCCTTTGTTTCTAAACGTTTTGCAGCAATGAAATATGTTGTCGACAAGTAGTACTCGGATGATGACTCTAGATGCCCTTGTTGGTAGATGCACCAAGTGACCCCGTCTCCTGTGAACCACTACGTCCCGATTTTTCAGTCGATCTTCTAAAGCAAGTCCTGTACATAATTTCTAAAAAAGAAAAGACAAGACGTGTACAGCCAGTGAAGTTACACACTAATTATCATTCATATTCTACATGCACAAAATGCAGCAAATACAGGGTTCTGACTTAAAGGTTAATCAGTATTTTGGATGTACTACCACTTTTGAAGATAGTCAAAATTGAAGTGTGATTAGAAGTGAAAGGTTATAATAGAAACTAAAACAGTTTTACAGAAAATACTCCTGGATCTGCTTCATATTATTCCTGTCGTTAAGACAAATGCGGAAACTCGAGCCTTTTTTGTTGCTGCACCCACTTTGTGGAACATACTCCCTGTTGGTGATAAGTCTGTAAGACGTATGGTTTCATTTTGTCTTCATCTAAAAACCTATCTTTTTAATACTGCATATCCTCCTTAGCTTCTTAGCAATTCCATCCATCTGTTGACGACTTTTGCTATGAACTCGGATTTTCTGAGGTTATTGGCACTAAACAGGTCATTCCATTATTGTGATGTGCTGTGGTGTGCAGATGTTCACAAGAGGTCATTTACAATTGTCAACATTTACCTATTCATACAAAGTGTGTGAAAGAGGGTGCGGGGTAAACAGCTGGGTACTAATTATAAAAAATGTTGGTCGTGAATTGCATAACCCTAGTGATTGTAAATGTGTTGTCAGCATTATTACGACGGCTATTATTTGTCCTTCACGAGTGACATTTTAAATGTGGAAAATAATTGACATTTTAAAGTACTAATTCCGGACAGAATGACAGTGGTCTGAGAATGAGTAATTGTGAACGACCCCAAAGACTGGCATTAAATGTTCAACCTTTGTTCTTGTGTCAATGTCAATGTAGTCGTCACTTTCTCTGCCATCTCCTCCAGCTTGGGGTAGGCAAAGTCAGACATGGCCTCCAGTGTGTTCTGCAAAGAGAGTACTAGTTTATATAGGGGAAAACATTACAGCCACGAAGAACTAACTACTTTCTATTTTCTGTACCAGCTTACCCCCCAAAGAGCATCAAACCACGGGCAGCCATCATCATCATTACAATATTGTTATCTTAAAACCGTCCCTACTAATGCTATTGTTAGTAATGACACGCTGGTAAAGTAAACGTAAAACTACAAAAGAGGCACCCTCTCTGGAGAGTTGCGCAACACTCACTGTTTCCACGTTTCTCGGAAAGGGAGAAAAGCATATCGCAAACGTTAGTAAATAACATTACAATATTTTTATCTTAAAATCGTTCCTACTATTGCTATTGTTAGTAATGACACACCGGTAAAGTGAACGTAAAACTACAAAAGAAGCACCCGCTCTGGAGAGTTGCGCAACACTCACTGTTTCCACGTTTCTCAGAAAGGGAGAAAAGCATGTCGCAAACGTTAGTAAATAACTCTGACTACATTACTGTTGTTTTTAAATGCATAGCAAACTGGTAAATCAAAGGGAATTGGTCCACGTATGTAAATGACTACAGAATGAGTTGAGTAGGTTTTTGAACATGTGGTGCACTTACTCTGCCTCCAAGTCGTGTATTATTATATAGAATTATTATTCTATAGATGTGTATGTAGCTTCCAGACATTTCTGTTTTGAAATATTAACTAACTGCAGATTATAACAAATGGTTCAAAACACAGACATACTTTTTAGAAATCATAACTTTGCTGTATCTTTTTGAGATTTTAAATATAATATAACTATAACTTACCAGGCACCTCTTGATATTCTGTGTTTGCAGACATTGTTCACACAGGCCCACCAACGACACTTCACTGCAACAACACCACATACACAGTGATCACAAAACATTATTCACACAGGACAATCAATGACACTTCATTGCAACAACACCACATGCAGTGTGATCACAAGACATTGTTCACACAGGCCCACCATTGATATCTCACTGCAACAACAAAACATACTCTGATCACAAGACACTGTTCACACAGGCCCACCATTGATATCTCACTGCAACAACACCACATACACATGATCACAAGACATTGTTCACACAAGCTCACCATTGATATCTCACTGCAACAACAAAACATACACATGATCACAAGACACTGTTCACACAGGCCCACCATTGATATCTCACTGCAACAACACCACATACACATGATCACAAGACACTGTTCACACAGGCCCACCATTGATATCTCACTGCAACAACACCACATACACATGATCACAAGACATTGTTCACACAGGCCCACCATTGATATCTCACTGCAACAACAAAACATACTCTGATCACAAGACACTGTTCACACAGGCCCACCAATGATATCTCACTGCAACAACACCACATACACATGATCACAAGACATTGTTCACACAAGCTCACCATTGATATCTTACTGCAACAACATCACATACACATGATCACAAGACATTGTTCACACAGGCCAACCATTGATATCTCACTGCAACAACACCACATACACATGATCACAAGACATTGTTCACACAAGCTCACCATTGATATCTTACTGCAACAACACCACATACACATGATCACAAGACATTGTTCACACAGGCCAACCATTGATATCTCACTGCAACAACACCACATACACATGATCACAAGACATTGTTCACACAAGCTCACCATTGATATCTTACTGCAACAACACCACATACACATGATCACAAGACATTGTTCACACAGGCCAACCATTGATATCTCACTGCAACAACACCACATACACATGATCACAAGACATTGTTCACACAAGCTCACCATTGATATCTTACTGCAACAACACCACATACACATGATCACAAGACATTGTTCACACAGGCCAACCATTGATATCTCACTGCAACAACACCACATACACATGATCACAAGACATTGTTCACACAGGCCCACCATTGATATCTCACTGCAACAACAACACATACTCATGATCACAAGACACTGTTCACACAGGCCAACCATTGATATCTCACTGCAACAACAAAACAAACACTGTGATAGCTAGACCTCAAACCACACCTGACAATGCTAGAGGTTAACTTAGCTGTGCTGTTGATAAATCTGGCTGTCACCTATTTGAAATATTGCACAGATTGCACATAATTTATTACCAGTTGTTAAACAGTTAATAACAACCGCTCCTCTAAGCCTGTGGTGTATGTTATTCATCTGTAGCTCTCACCTGGGGAGTCCATTTATCTGGTTCTTGTTCTTGAGGTAAATGTCAAAGAATTCCCTTCAAAGAAAATTCTGCCCGTTAGTTCCACCATTTTAAAGCATCACATAAAGGCGTGACTTGCTTGATAGGGAAAACAGAACAACGGCAAGAGACTGGGATTGATGGCAAATAATAAACTACAAAATTAAAATACTGGGCATTAACAAGCAGACAAACTACGTCAGGTTTGGAAATGTTATACTAGGTTTGCAACAGTATTAGAAATTGAAAATCAACTGGAACACATTAGCACAATAACAAACAGCTGAAATTAAACAATGCAAACTCAGAAATAGTTGAACATAGTCTTTTCTAGCCAACCCCTGTCTAGGTCTTAAGGGGTGGTAGGGCAGCTAGATAGGGAATTTTTTAAAAGCATAATTAATATAATGTTGTTGTGCCCAAGCAGTAGAGAAGGTCTTACTGAGTAAAAAATATATTGACATTTTGTTCTGCCCGACCCCCGTTTCCCTGCTAACAAACAAAATGGCCACCAAATATAGCACATCTAAAAATTGCAACACTCTGGAAGTAATAATGATATGGTAATCTGGCTTGGATTCTTGTGTTCTGGATAGTCTCTACAATCTGTATAAACCATTTCATTTTTTATATTTATATTTTATTTAGAATTTTCAGAATATATAATTGTAAATGCAACAATTTGTGACATTTTGGGACATTACTCCAAAGGTAAAGCATAAAACCAAACTGTTTTTTATACAGATTGTGGAGAATACGTAGGAGTACACAACAGTCCAAACCAGATTACATTTTTAGTTCTGGAGTGTTGTAAGTTTATGTTGTCAAAAATGAGGTTTTCTGTAAACGCCCATCAAAGATCGAATAATCGTATCAATTGTTTGAAAGAGCCACACATCATCCACGAATAAAAGTGTTTTAGAGATGTGTAATTGTAATAAAAGGTACCTTTATTGATAGCAAACATAGACAACTACTGAAATATGGCAGAAACACATTTTAAGTATTGTTTTTTTCAAAAACCACCATTCTAGCTGCCATATATCCCCCTTAATTAATCACAAGTGAGACATTAAAGCAATTCTTTGTAAGCTAATATACATTCAAAATATAGTGTATCAAAACGTAATCATTTCCCATAAGTACTCTTTCTCTGCAACTTATTTCTTGCATTTTACTTTGGGTTTTTATGCACAAAAAGCCAATGAATAACTGTCTTTACATGAATCATTTTGAGCTCGTTGCAGTGTGGATGATTAATTATGCAGCCAGAATATAAGTCTGCAAGCATGCTCAGTGGAGCACAGTTTTAAATCACCTGACATGGGCTGAGATTATATTCACTCTCCGTTTATTCCATAGATTGTCCCTTTCCTTTTTCCTTCTTTCCTTTGCTGAATCCATGAAGTAAACAGCAGGTGGATATTTTTATTGCCCCATAAAACTCAGCAAAGCTAACCAAAGTCTGACGGACTATACCGAATATTCACGAGCCTGCTTTATATGGACCGTGAAGGGTGGAGCGAACTGGAAACTCCACATATATGCGGAGTTATGATAATATCGTCATGGTAATTAGTGATTAACAAGACATAATTCTAATAAAATAAATGCACAGAATTACATGAATTAGTCCTATTAACAGGATTAATGAATAATTGTGTACATCAGAGATTACAATTCTCAAAGAATTGCTTTAAGGGCTACAAACCCTATCTACGGTGCTCACCAGGCATTGCTGAGTTGACCTCCGTTGATGTTAATCAACACGAGATCTCCTATCATCTTGCCCGTCAGTCTACAAACACACAATTGTAAACAATTTAAAGAATCGTGGCTTCTAACCGTAACACATTAGTCATCCAACAGTGCTATTTTCCTTTGTCAAATAATTAAAATATATCACACCAATCAATACTGCTTACAGGTATGACATTTTTATCAATTTTGTGTGCACTGTGCACGTGTGTAAATGTGTGTGCGTGTGTCTGTGTGTGCGTGTGTGTGTACTATGCATGCGAGTGTGTGAATGCTTGTGAATAATAATTGTTATTGGTATGATGTCTTAAAATAAAATGTTTAGTTATGATTGTATCTCAACTGATTGGGGGCTACATGAATACTTATTACTATATTATTTTTTATGAACTTGACCACTGAGGTAGTGAATCACTCACCGCTACCCCGGTCCTTCAGACATTGAATGAACAAAGTTGTAGCGTGTAACAAGTGAGGTAAAGTGACGACTTACACAAGAGGCCGCATTAGTCGGGCGTTCTTGGCGTCTTCCTCAAACTTCTCCTTCACATTGGCTGCTATCTGCATGAAGAGGTCTTGGAGCTGGGGGCAGACAGACAGACAGACTGACGGACAGACAGACAAACTGACGCACAGACAGATGGATGTGCAGACAGACACATGACAGACAAACAGACTGACAGACAGACACATTAATAGACTCACTGACAGACACATTGACAGACAGACACACTAACAGACAGAATACAGACAGTTGTTGAAACTGAGAGTTATGAATGTAATCTCTATATTAACACGTTAATTTAAGATCACTGAAAGTGAATCTCCTCCCAGGCACCGAGATCCAGTCATCTCTAAGTTCATTCAGTAATGGTGAATTCTTGCTGATGCCTTTGATATGTTGCTGCATGGTCATATGGTCCATATTTCTTTCTTTTAAACTTCAAAAAAGGATTATGCTTATTCCACATAATATAAAAACATCATCCATTTGGCCTTCTCTGTATGTAACACGACTGTCTTTACAGTCGACACGACATGGCCTCACCTGCGGGTCCTGTTTCTTCTGAGCCATGACGTTGAGCAGG
This sequence comes from Paraescarpia echinospica, assembly GCA_020002185.1. Classification (NCBI taxonomy): domain Eukaryota; kingdom Metazoa; phylum Annelida; class Polychaeta; order Sabellida; family Siboglinidae; genus Paraescarpia; species Paraescarpia echinospica. Next base: position 12,701,613 of record CM034534.1, read on the forward strand.
TGCTCCACAAGATCCTCTCTGCGTGCATACTCAAACAACACCAGGTCTGTAGAACATACAAGTCTTACATTCACTCATGTGTGACATGCCACAGAGAACCTGGTATTTAGTCTCACAGGCCTATCCTGCACATAAGCCAAAAATAGCTGTCTCGGTCATGTTCCATCAATTTTGTGATTTTGGCAGACATGCATGACTTGTAATCTTATCTTTCAATGTCTGGTTTGTTTTCCTCGACAAACAATCTAAAACTAATAAAATACATGCATTTATGAAACCATATATTACAAACAATAGACAGTTACAGCTGACAGTAAGAGGCAAAATGATCGTTTCTGAAAACGTTGGTTGTTTAAAGTCAGCTTCAATTTTAACAATAAATCAAAAACTACTGAAGATATTTCAACAAATGAGGCATCATTTTAAAGCTTTTGATCTGTAGAATCCAAAAAGGTACAAAACTTCACTTCACAGTTTTGCGACTTAATACCCACTTTGATGCGGCAGATACATGAAGATAATCTACAATACATGCTCCTACCAGACCAAATCTGAGGCAGGTATTTGTATCCATCGTTTAGATCTATGGCTTGAAGCAGGTCATCCAGGGCAGTGAATGTTGGTGTGTACGCCTGCCAAGAAACCAGTTACGTTGATGAGTCTACTATCAAATATTTGTGCAAAGTAAAGTAGCATTCTTTACCATTCAGCTTTTTTAATGAAATGCTTCTAATTAGATCACATATATGTATAACTGAAATCATATTTCTTATATAATGTTAAAAAAGTTGACTCTGTAAATAAAGCAGAACACATGCATTTCCACAATCATTAGTCATACTTACATCTATGATATAAAGACAACATCAAGTTTTCTTCTGTCAAAAAGTAGTTTTTATCTAAATGGTACATGCAAAGCATGCAAAATGAGTTACTTGCATAACTATTGTATAATGAAATGCTCTACCCAGTCAAAATATAACAATTACATCAACATTAAGTCACTGCTCAGAAGCAAGTGATTGCCGGAACTACTTACATGAGGAGTGATACGCTCATACTGCTCCATGATGGTGTCGATTTGCTCAAACATACACAGCAGCCTGAGGAAATGAGTGCTGCAATGTAAACAATAGCAATGTAAAAATAGCAATGTAAAACAACAATTTAAACAACAGCAGTAATGTACATAACATTGCTTAGTAACGAAACACATTTGACAAATGCACCTATATGTTTGAACATGTAAGAGTCCACCTGTCAACCCATCATAGATAAGAAGTAATTATGGCCAAACATGAACAAATGTTGCAAAATTGTGAAATTGAGTTTTGTATCTGTTTTGATTTCACAGAAGATGAGCTTTAAACTGATACCTCATCTGTTGAAATATCTACAGTAGTTTTTTACTTATTGTTAAAATTGAAGAAATCTTTAAAAAGTGTCGTTTTCAGACACGAGGCCTTTCTATCCATCTTTTCTATTGTTTCTTAATCTACGAGTTTGTAAGTGCACATATTTTATTACCAGGTAGTGTTTGATTAGATTTCTAGAAAACTAAACTGGACATTGAAAGGTGAGATTACAAAGTATGCATTTCTGCCAAAATCACAAACTTTACGGGACATGACCGAGACAGCTATTTGTGGCTCATATGCAGAATAGGATGTGCAACTTAATTCGCTGTGGTGTGTCATAAATATTGAAATATTCCTAACTTAACAACACAAAGTTACAAACAAGTATACATATTTAATCTACAAATATTCCTCGAATAAAAACATAAAATATGTACATCGCTGATAACTTGCATCCTGCTTACTTGTACATAAGTATTCACTAGTACAGTCCCTCCTTGTATCCATCGCCCAGTAGTTGTATCCTGCTTACTTCTACATAAGTACTCACTAGTACAGTCCTTCCTTGTATCCATCTCCCAGTAGTTGTATCCTGCTTACTTCTACATAAGTACTCACTAGTACAGTCCTTCCTTGTATCCATCGCCCAGTAGTTGTACCCTGCTTACTTCTACATAAGTACTCACTAGTACAGTCCTTCCTTGTATCCATCGCCCAGTAGTTGTACCCTGCTTACTTCTACATAAGTACTCACTAGTACAGTCCTTCCTTGTATCCATCGCCCAGTAGTTGTACCCTGCTTACTTCTACATAAGTACTCACTAGTACAGTCCTTCCTTGTATCCATCGCCCAGTAGTTGTACCCTGCTTACTTCTACATAAGTACTCACTAGTACAGTCCTTCCTTGTATCCATCGCCCAGTAGTTGTACCCTGCTTACTTCTACATAAGTACTCACTAGTACAGTCCTTCCTTGTATCCATCGCCCAGTAGTTGTACCCTGCTTACTTCTACATAAGTACTCACTAGTACAGTCCTTCCTTGTATCCATCGCCCAGTAGTTGTACCCTGCTTACTTCTACATAAGTACTCACTAGTACAGTCCTTCCTTGTATCCATCGCCCAGTAGTTGTACCCTGCTTACTTCTACATAAGTACTCACTAGTACAGTCCCTCCTTGTATCCATCTCCCAGTAGTTGTACCCTGCTTACTTCTACGTAAGTACTCACTAGTACAGTCCCTCCTTGTATCCATCTCCCAGTAGTTGTACCCTGCTTACTTCTACATAAGTACTCACTAGTACAGTCCTTCCTTGTATCCATCGCCCAGTAGTTGTACGTTGGTGCCTGTGTTGAGGACGGCATCGATGCGGTACGCCAGCTGCATGTCCTTCACATTGGCGTAACACTGTAACATGTTACACAAGATTGTAACAATACAATTGTTTTAATTTGTAGCACATTTGAGGAGTACTTCAAAGAGTTGTCTTGCAACATATAAATCATAACATATTGCATGTTGTAACAGACTATATTATTGTAATATGTATATTATTACTTTCTCATATTATAACATAATGTGTAATTAATTGCTATTTTAATAGTCACACAAATTACTAATTTCAGTCATTGTTCAGTTTAGCAGCTCAATTTCTTTAATATCTTAATAAAATATGTTAATAGTGAGGAAATATACAGATAAATTTTGTAATGTCTTCATCACATTTTTTGTTTACATGGAATCATATTGTTTATTATAAAATACTTTTATGAGACTATCGTTTGACTTACTTTGATCATGGCACATGTGAAGAATTCATCTACAATTGAAACATATCTCTCAGAAATGATCACCACATAAATCTCAGGACTGCGACAAGTCGCTATCAAATACATAGTAATTAACAACATTAGGGGCAGGTTAACATAGCCTAACAGAAAACTGAAAACATCATGACGCAATAATGGTAGACACCAGAAGAAAAACACTGTGAACTCCTGTTACTAGGAAAACTTGGAGCAGTTTATTTCCTATGCTCTTCAACTCTTCAGCAGACGGAGATTGTTTCACAGATAAGTGATTCCAACAAACTTTTACAATATGATCCCACAGTTCAGGGTGGTTCCTATTCCGATTTCACTGCTTTCATATCAACCAATTCCAGAATCAGAACTGACCTTCAATTCATATTCCTTAATGTTGACAAACTGTTGTTTTAAAATAATTTGTCTAATTCTATCCAAAGCGATTCCAATTCAACGTCCGATTCCACAACTGATTCCAATATCACCCGATGTCTGCTCTATGTTAAACAAGCAGTAATTGACAAGATGACTCAATCATGTGTTTAATCTTAGTTAATGAACTCAGTGTTTCAAACAGGCACAAGGAATGGTCTCATCAGTATGAAAGGTCCAACAAAGTTATGTGTGTTGCATTGGTTCAACCCCCCCCCACCAATACATCCTGCGGGAGTTTTGAATTCTATGGTTATTTTCTATGACTATTAGCATCAGTTTGTATTAACATACAATTCACTCACTTGGTGGCACCACTGTAACAATTTATTTTCCCCATGATACCCCATCCACCAATATAATGCTTGTATATTTTTAGACTGCGAATATATATATATATATGTGACCACCCCTAACTGGGATGTTCACTACTCATAGCAATAATAAAAACAGGCAAGTTCCCTACATATAAATTATTTTAATTTATCTACACACAAGACACACTTACAGTCGCTGGGATCTTGCACTGCGAACTCCTTCCCCTCCAGCTGTGCCACAATCTCGTACAAAATATCCGACTGGGCACCTGCAACAAGTGCGCAATGTGTATTGTCACAGTTATTAACTATATAATTCACTCACTATAGATTTGAATATCGATTAGCCTAATTCACAATAGGTTAAATAAATTGAGGAGAGTGTTTTTAATTCAAACAAATTAAACTGGTCAAGCGTGGGTGGTTATGTCAAATATTTTGTACCTGATCTAAGAAACCAGTTCAATAATAATAATCAATGCATTAAATACACTGTATATGCATTTACATTTTATTTTAAATGCAATATTCAATATCCTCTGATCACTGTGGATACTACTGGGGTTGGCTGGATAGTTAGTTATGAAAAATGATGTGTAGTACAATAAGACATAACATTTTTAAACAGTGTGAAAATAAAACCTGATTAATGGCTTACGTAGATATAGATGTATTGAAGTTATTACCAACATTTGTACAAGAAAAGAACAACTATAGCAAGTCTTACCATCTGATGCGTAACAGCCCTGGATTAGGTAGTACCAGGTGGCCAGGCTTGGTTCTGAAAGACAACACAACGATAAATGGAACCTACTTGACATGTGACGTTTTATGTATAACTACCTGACTTACCTTGAAGAAAGCACACAAAGAAAAGAAAAGACACTCATTAACATTTTCTAGTTAAACCACCTCTAGATCAAAGAGATTATACGATGTCCATGGATAGCTACAATGTTACTATACAATGCCATGGTGGTGTTTGTTGCTTGGTAACCATGCCAGAAATAGCATGCACGCACCCCACTGACTGCTGCTGAATATCTACATGATTTTCGACACGGATGCATCCAAGATTCCCTTGGGCCTAAGATCTCTATCCTACCCTGGCCCCCTGAGTGAGATGAAAAACTAAAAATCGACAAACCACAACATTTCAGTTCCATATATGCAAAACCAATGGAGATTTGCTTGAACATACAGAAGGAAAGATACCCACACTGTTTAATAACATAGATTATTTTGTTATATCCACTAGCAAATGTACCCATCTTCTAGAAAACTATGAATTAAATAAATAAATAAATAAAAGTACTTATATAGCGCCCAATCAATTAAAATTGCCCTCGGGCGCTTTACATACATGCACACGTATATAACAGTATTTTACATAAAAAGAAATGCTAACTAAGAAATAAATATGTAAAAATATAACATTACCTTAAATATAGTTACTAAAAAAAACAACCCAAAAAGAGATCATTAAAAAAACGTTTAAATAAATTAAGACATTCTTAAAAACTACTATAAATACATTCATTTATACAAGAAGAATAACCATAAATATGTTAAGAAACTAATAAAACAAAAATATATTTATCAATAGAAAGCACATAAAATGTCCTCGTCAGTGAATTATAAAAACGCTTGTTTAAAAAGGTGAGTCTTCAAAAGTGTTTTAAACACTTGTAATGATGTTGCTGTACTTGCCTCAGTAGGAGGCAAATTGTTCCATAGAACCACCGAGCAAACCGCGAAACGGTGATCACCATGAGTAACACTTTGTGAGGCCGGTACGAACAAAATGCGAGGCTGCGAGGTAGATCGTAGAGTTCTGTTGATGGGACGGTAGCCAATGAACTCACTTATGTAGTCCGGCGCTAGACCATTCAAGGCAAAATATGTAAACAGCAGCACTTTGTAGGTCGGTCTCAAATGAATGGGTAGCCAGTGTAAACGCTGCAACACGGGCGTGATGTGTTCGTATTTCCTCGTGCGAGTAATTAGGCGAGCAGCACAGTTCTGCACCCTTTGTAGATGTTGCATCACCGTGTGTAGGAGACCATAAAGAAGTGCATTCCCATAATCTAAACAGGATGTCACTAGTGCATGAACAAGTTTCTTGCATGATTCTTCCGTCAGATGTGGCCGAATTCGCCCAATGTTTCTAATATGATAGTAGCAGCTTTTCACAGTGTTGGCAATTTGCTGTTCCATTTTCAGGTTGCTATCAAATAGCACACCCAAACTGCGCACGCACGATGATGGTTGAATTCGATGGCCGGCTACTGTGATGTATACATTGGCAGGCAGACTGCCGCGTTTCTTCGTTGGATAAAAAACGATTGCCTCGGATTTCTCTGTGTTCAGTTTTAACTGGTTTCTAGTCAACCATGCAGCCACTTCCGCAACACACAATTCCACCTTAGCCAGTGCCGCCACAATTGATTCATCTCGTTAAACCGTGAGGTAGATTTGAATGTCATCAGTATAACAGTGATGCTCCATGCCGTGTCTAGCAACAATATCTCTGATAGGTTTGGTGTACATGTAATACAAAGTAGGGCCTAACACCGACCCTTGGGGGACGCCACACGCCAAGATTGACTCAACCGACTCGGCACTTCCCACTGCCACTTTCTAATACCGTTCGCTAATGTACGATTTCAGCCATGCAAGCGCCTTATCGGTGATACCGAATGAGTGTCCAAGTTGCGTCATCAACAACTCATGATCGACTGTATCAAACGCGGACGACAAATCAAGCATCACGAGAATTGTTGTACATTTCCTATCCAGTGTCGCGGCAATGTCATTCTTGACACGGAGTAGAGCTGTTTCTGTGGAGTGTCCACGACGGTATGCAGACTAAAAAGGGTTGTGCAGAGTATATTCATCAACGTGCGTGCTAATTTGTTTTGCAACGACTTTTTCAACCAATTTCGACACAGATGGCAAATTCGACATTGGCCGGTAGTTGCTCAAAAGGTATCCAGCGTAGGTTTTCTCAGGAGTGGTTTAACGATTGCATGCTTGAAGTCAGCAGGTACATTCGTTGAGGTGAGAGACGCATTCATCGTAGCTGTGATTAGTGGAGCTAACTCATGTGAACATTGTTTTAGCAGCCACGTCGGTACTGGATCTAGTTCACATGACTTAACCGGAACGGATGCAACTAATCGTTCAACGTCCGATTCAGTGACTGTCTCAAAGCAGACTGGTGGAACATCACTGAATGCCGCGTCGTTGCTCATAGCAGCCAACGTAATGTCCGAATGATCCTCACCGCAGTCGACGATGTATTTTCTGATGTTAGAAACTTTCTCAATAAAGTGACCACCAAAGCATTGTGCCATGTCCACCGGACACACATACGATGGCACTGTCGTTATGCCACTATTGCCCATGAGGTTTCTTGTGATGCAAAATAGTTGTTTTTGGTCATTTTTGCAGTTGGCGATCTTAGTTGTGTAGTAGTTTTTCTTTGTGGTAACCAGCATTTTGTTGAAGACCACACATTGAGTCGATGTACCTCAAGACGAGTTTGCAGCCATTTGCGCTCAGCTCGCCGTCGACGAAGCTCGTCAGTGTACCACGGACTGTCCGGTCGCAATGTTATGGTTGTCTTCCGCAGTGGGGCATGTTTGTCAATAAGCCGACGTAAGCCATTGTTGTATGTGGCAACCATGTCACTAATGGATGCCTCACCGTTTATGACATGTAGCAAAGAGGTAATGTCATGTTTGAAATGAGGAAGACATATATGACGCAATCGTCGAAAAACTATCTCTTTACGCATTCGAGCAGGCTTTGTGGCATTTACACGGAACATTATGGCCATGTGATCACTGGATGGATTTCCATGTGTGTCACATAAGCACAGGTCATACACACTCGGTCGTGTAGTAACTATTGCACTGTTGTTTCGAACGATAACTACATCCACCTTATTGTGCGTGGCATCTGTAATTATTTGGTTCATGCCACTGTCAGCGAGCGTCTCAGAAAAATGCCGTGCGTCAGGATCTGATATAATGTCAAGATGGAAGTTCAGATCGCTGGTAATAACGATGTCATACGGGTCCAGCATCACGGTGTCCAAGTATGCTGACCACTGCTCGAAGAAAACAGACGTTGTAAAGCAGTTTCGTTTAGACGGTGGCGGACGGTATATAACACCCAATCTGAACTTGGTACCATGTGTCATAATATAAGTCGGCATGTTCAAAATTGGTAAATTTAGGCCTATTATGACTTGATGGCACATTCTCAACTTTCATGCCGGACTTATACATTAAGCCCACTCCACAACCGTGCTTCTGGGCAGGTTTTGACGGGTCATCGAACTTGTAGCGAGAGGTATGTTGAAATGTGTAGCCAGATGGCACTAGTTCTTTTATTACCTGATTGTCAGAGATTGTTCCAAGTCAGGTTTCTGTCAACGCTAATACGTCGATGTCCCTAGAAATTACCAGGTCTGCCAGCGACAAAGCTTTATTTCGAACTGACCGAGCGTTGAGACAACACATCATCAGTGGAACGTCACATGCATGTTTAATGCAGTGTAAATTTACCAGATGGGCTGCATTATTTGCTCTGGCAACATTTGCAGCTCGTGTAGCATATTCCAAATGGTCAGTAATCCGCATTGAGATCGCGTGCTGTTTGCGCATGCCCCCTCATTTTCCACGCAAGGTTGGACGTGTCGCAGACAGTCCTAAATGTCTTATTAAGGAATATGTCGCATCCGGCAATCGGGAAGTGACACCTCTGGAGCCTGGCCAAAGAGCCCGAATGAAGCACATCGTCGCACAATTACAGCCTGCCAAGTTATGTAACTCACGGGCGTTGTCGACCACCAACTTCGTCAACGTCACGGATGGCTGACAGCATTCATTTATAACATTTAAAAATCATAGATAACGTACACTGTCTTGACGTATAAAAAGTGTACCGTGAGAATCACTGTAGTTTCACGAACAAACAATGGTATTTGTGATCCTCAGTGCAGCGTAAATCCATTGAAAAACACGATAATTTCCAGGGAACAATTTGGCCTGCTGCCTGTTAGGCGCTACCACTGACAATTAAATTACCCTTCATATTTATTTCATACAATTATTTGTAATGGTATGCAAAATTTTTACAATAGTTCCAAGTTATGTAAGCATAACTCGTTAACTAGAAAGGATCACTGTGTGATGCAGACAACTTACCTATGAAACATCGCTTCATCTCATTTATAACTTGCATCATCCAATGCGGGGTCTCTCTGAATCGCAGTCCACGAGACAGCAGATACAACACATTGTTGAATGTCTGCAGATTAGGCTGGACACCATTAGCAGCCATGTCTGCCATGATCTCCTACAATGACATTAGATACAGACACTGTTGAAAGTCTGCAGATTAGGTCGTGTGCCAATAGCAGCCATGAACACCTGTATAGAGAATCATGTAACATGGCAAATTTACTAAAAAAAATGAAAAATAAACTTACTGCATTTAAGCCAGTAATTTAGATTAAAATCAAGTCCGAGGTATCACTGAAACTTGTCCGTTTCATATTAGTTACATTAAATAAAACATTGCTCACTGAACCTGAATGTGTTTTACAATGTAGATAAATTTATTATTATACATACATCACGCACATTTAAAATATAACTTAGTAGACATCTGCACGACTCTTTTTGTATATTACTGATAAAAATCCAGTAACAAGCAGAATAATCACAAAATGTTATATAAATACGTATTGTTCCATGTAGATGCGCACTGCCTAATAGACTCGCACCCCATTTTACAGAAGTGAAACCATGTACAAAAACTTTTTCAAGTGTGAACATGCATTTTAATAATGCCAAATACGGTAGACCCCTGCTGGCGCCACCTTGCGGATATTTTCTACATAACAATTATTTGTACATTAGCCGTAAGATGGCATCATGTTTCTGTCAGTTTCGCTTTATTCTCAAAGTCGGGCGTTCTAACAACGCAGAGGAATGATCAACATAACGTGATATTCATAATCATGTAATCGTAGGTAGCCACGAGGATGGGTCAGAAGGACGAAGAGCACCTGGATGTCCGATTTAACGTCTTTGGGAATCACTCCCTTCGTCCATGCAGCACTCGCAGTATGTTGGCGTTGCATCATTGCCCGGACGTTGGCAAAGCACATGGTTTTGAATTATTTGAGTGCTGATTCAGCACAAACGGAGGATTTCCTGCATTGTCCAAGGACATTTATCCAACCATGTTGTTTGGCTAGAGGATTGAATATCTGTTTAGCATCGCTCGAATAATCAAAGCAGTCGATCTCTACACTGGCTTCCTGCCGCGTACCGTGTTCTGTCGATCGTACACTGGATGTTTTGGTAGATTTGCTGAATGTGTCTTTGCTACGTGTTGCCTACCTTAGAGTTGCATGTGTGACGTGTATTCAATTTGTGTGTCCGCCCATCCCTCACAGCTTGAGTTACTTATGTCTTAAGTTAAACTGATAGATGCACACCCAAGCCCTTGCACACTGTTGGGGATAATACGGTAAATGTCTTTCCAGGTAAATTTTGTAAGTATATACAGTGAACCGACCTGCCCAAGTTGCCAGCGTAGATCAGGACGGTCTTTGAGGAAGGCAGCAATGGAGAGGATAGCGTTGTACACTTCAACGTCAGCTATACACAGATACATAGTTATCATAATAATACAGATCTTTATTTATATAGCGCCTTATCTCTGGGTGTAAAAACCAGTTCATCAGCACTTAAAATACAAGACTGTTGAAACATGATCGCTACAATGCATAATTATTTTACATATAAAAATGTATAATACAATAAAAACTTTATGCAAAATTTAAATATATACTTGTAAATAAATAACTTACATAACAACATATTGTATAAATATTGACTAGACTTAACTATCTAAAAAATAACTATTTGCTGCTTTAAAATCAATCAAGTAATTAAATAAATACTTAAAATACAGTATAAAGTAAACCATGTAGTGACGTTAGAATGAAAATATTTTATAAATAAGTTTGAAATGCATTCTTAAAAAGACACGTCTTTAGCAGAGATTTTAAAAGTTCGATAGAGTCAGCATCACAGATATACAATGACAGACCATTCAAAATACACACACTGTACATTAGGGATGATTTCATGCGTTTGCAAAGTGCATAGAGTCCAAAAGGAAAATGTTATGCGTTTAGTACTAGTTCAACCTCCCCCACCAATGCATGTTTTCTTCAATTGTTCCAAGTTATATAGACATGCTTGCAAATTTTATGATCCAAAAACAAGCTCAAATGTAAAAATATTTCCCATGAATGTTTTGATCAAATCACCAGTCTTTACCGGCAGTCATGTGAAACTGTTGAAATATTCGTAGAGAACCAGAACGTCAATCTAGTCAATGAATACTAACATGTTTTTTGTCAGTGACATACTAAATTAAATTAATATATGTAAAAATATGTGCCTAGGTAAATATATGGTCATATATTACAAGATCAAGTGATATACTGAATTAAATTAATATGTGTAAAAATATGTGCCTAGGTCATGTCATACAAGATCAACTGGCCTTGCAAAGACCATCCTGCAAGGCAGTGTGCCAGGAGGAAGAAAGGGAGGCAGACAAGGAAGAGGTGGGAAGACAACATCCAGGAGTGGACTGGTCGGACCATCGGCACCTCTCAGAGGGCAGCAGAGAATCGAAAGAGATGGAGGGAACTGTGAGGAATTCAGCAGCAACGACTGCCTGGTTAAGGGATGGACGAAAGAAAATAAAAACATCCCACCTTGAAGTCCTTTCTCCTTCATCTCGCGGAACAATTCATATGCCCGGTCAACTTGGAAAAACTGAAACACAAAACAATAGTTGTTCCACCTCGGGATCTCGTTAACTGACCTATCCATCTCGTTATCTAGCAAAGCCATCACAAAAGGATGGTGAATACGTGAATGTTTATTCTAACTGATATCATGCTGCAATAGTAAAGTAATTCACATATATAACCATACAGGACACACATTTACCCAGCGCTGCAAGGGAGTTTTTACTTCCACTTTCGTTTGAGAACGCGATAGTGTAGTGGTTAGCACATCCACCTGGCATGCCAGCACTCTGAATTCAAAACCCAGACCAGGGAGACAGGGTATATACGGTGCAAAACCCAGACCGGGGAGACAGGGTATATACGGTGCAAAACCTAGACCGGGGAGACGGTGCATACGGTGCAAAACCCAGACCGGGGAGACAGGGTATATATGGTGCAAAACCCAGACCGGGGAGACAGGGTATATACAGTGCAAAACCCAGACTGGGGAGACAGGGTATATACGGTGCAAAACCCAGACCGGGGAGAAAGGGTATATATACAGTGCAAAACCCAGACCGGGGAGACAGGGTATATACGGTGCAAAACCCAGACTGGGGAGACAGGGTATATACGGTGCAAAACCCAGACCGGGGAGACAGGGTATATATACAGTGCAAAACCCAGACTGGGGAGACAGGGTATATACGGTGCAAAACCCAGACCGGGGAGACAGGGTATATAATCAGTGCAAAACCCAGACCGGGGAGACAAGGTATATACGGTGCAAAACCCAGACCGGGGAGACAGGGTATATACGGTGCAAAAACCAGACAGAGACATTAATTATGTAAAAGAAAGGTTTATGCCTACCTTTGCCCTGCCCTTAATGAGACTCCCATAGATGGCGGCATCATCCGTCTCCATCTCTTTAAACAGCTGCTCAGCTGGACCATTGTCTCTACAAGACACAGACACATCTGTAGTAACATCAAAGATACTAGATGTCACAAAGTGGTTTGTATAGAATTTAATCAGGTTTTAGAACGTATGGTTGATGGTACTGCCATCTCTGGTATGTATTGTCGCGGAGGTATACGCTGGTGCCCTCTGGCGATTAAGGCGAGTAACATTTTAACTGCCGACGAGTCAGATTTAATTAATTTCATTTGTAGCGTACACCGCTAATTCTATGGTTAGGTATACCAAATTTGGTACTTGTAGAAATTATTTAACATGACTGGTAATATGGTGACCTGTCAAACTACTTATATTATGGTTATAAAAAGATTATATTATGAACTTACAAAAGTTGTTTACAGAAATGTAGGTGTAAAAAACACTAGGGTCACACGTAGCTTATGAATAGAGTGCGTGTTTTATTAAAATTATGGATTAATTCATGAGAGTTGGAATGTACGATGAATATTGTGGTATCCGGCTCGATACAGGGAATCCAGTGATATTAATTATGTAAGTTAAAGATTGAATGAGCACTTATATAGCCATACGTTTAGCTCGCAAAATATATTTTAAACTCAGCGAGTTGAATGAATTGCTTCGAAGTGTGAATGGTTTCGGGAGACAGTTTTTGAAGCGACTTTAATTTTTATTAAGTGTTGTAATTGGTCAGACTAACTTCCGGCCATCAAGGCTGATTCAAACTATATAAGGGCAGGACGGCCATTCGAGGCCAGACGAACATTTGAGCAGAAGAAAGTGTTGCACACTCGTCTCCAGGAATTGGGCTGAAACGTGTGTCCGCCCAACGCCTGTAGTAAATACTTCTACGATTTCAACAGTACTGATTAGTTGTAAGACGCTGCACTTCTCACGCGTTGAAAAAGACTGAGCGATAACCGACTGCAGTTCCGTTTTGACGAGATCTTCGAATGCGAGGCCACCACCGTTTCGTCTGCTAGCTGTCGTAACACAGACTCCGTGACAGACCTTCTCAACATCGCCGATGTCGTGACATCCATTCCGTGTTGTCGCCTGGTGATTCGCGTGGGATCGACAAGGCAAATCTACCGTCTACTTGATCTCCCGAGTCGCCTGCTTTCATCTACGTGAATTCGTTCGCCGAACGCCGAGCGACTTTCGACTTTGTCCTGACATCTCGCCGAACGCGACCGGTGCGAACGTTGACATTCACACATCACGAGACCTTCATTGGTTACAGTTCATAGACTTTACAACGGTGTATACCCGTCTTCATGTAAGTGACCAGCTGTTTAAATTGTCTCCCATGTTATTTCGTATTTGGATGCATACTCGTTGAGTACAATGTATGGTGTTATAAATATAATATCATAGCAGAGTAACGGTTGGCCAACTTTCACTGAACCGCTTTTGTTTACTGTTGATGTATTAAATGGGAATGCCAGTTGGCTTCTCGTACATACATATCTGATGTCACGTTATGTCTCTCGTTCACTCCGAATCCTAGTGCACCTGAACCTATAACTTGCTATGTCAAATCGGGTACCGCCAATTTATTAATACTTACACTCGATTTTGTGACACTACACAACAATAAACACATTGAACGCCGCTGACATCTTCCAATCCACCAGTTAACCATAACGATAACTAATGACTTGATGGTACATATTGTCAATTCATTTTTTCCTGTTTGTCTATTTTCAAATTAATTCTCAAAACAGTATACCTACCTAGAATCCACAGTGATATCCTACTCCAATTTGTGTATGTAGTTTTCGTAAAATTATCGAAAGAACTAGTACCTGGTAATTCCTGCCAAAGAATCAATTCAAGTGATTTTCAAAAATGGAATCTACTTACCTGACCCGCCACAGGTGTTAAGTCACATGGGTCTATTTTGCACATAAGCCAAACAGCTGTCTCGCTCATGTTCCATCAATTTTGTGATTTTGGCAGAAATTCATACCATCTAATCTCATCTTTCAATGCCCAATTTCCGTTACTCAACAAACAATCAAAAACTAATAAAGTATATATTTGCTTTTACAAACTCACTGATTAAAAACAATAGTCATTATCAATCAAAATTACCTCGTTTCTCAATATGCTGTTAAGTTAGATTCAATATGAGCAATAAATAAGATATTTCAACAAATGAGCATCATTTTAAAGTTCAAAATACAAAACTCCAATTCACAATTTTGCAACTTAATACTCACTTTGCTACAGCAGGTCACATGATATGGTTGTGCAATTCAATTATGCATATTTTTATTAAAGGGAATAAAAACATCTATTGCTTGAATTCATATTGTTTACCATCTGCTATCTATTTCCACGTCCACCAAGCCAAAAAAAAAATCAATGAATTAGAAATTGCATATTTTATGCTGTGCATCCGGACTTTTTCGAATATGCATATTTTGGGCGCGCTTTTCCGGATGCCGAGATGTGACATCACATATGACCCATACTCGCATCAGGCCGATCCTTTCCATGCATTCAGAGCATGTTTACAAGGATAGCTTTTGGGTCGAAACGAGCATCAAAATTAGTCATTGTGCGATACTCCGACGTAATACAAACACTAGTCATCATAGAGGAACAAGCAGTTATCTTACGGTTCCACATGAATCGAATTTTATTAAAACAATGAATGCGAATGAGCCTAGAAGTCGACTAGGTATCGCCGAGCTTCGGCTCGTTTTCAGAATAATTAAATCGAATGCAACCAACGGGAGATAATCTACACCAATATACATACATAGCAAACATATATTGTATCCAGCTACAGAAAGTAACGTGTATAATCTCATAATATCACTAGAATATCGATGTATGGAGGAGGAGTTGTACAATTTATTATAACAACTTAAATCAGTCAATGAATTTCCATTGGTGCCGTTAGCTCAGTTAATAAACGCGTTGATTTCTTGTCATTTATTTTACAATCGGGCGACGCTGGTTCAATCCTGACACCAAACCATTGATTTTCCTTACACTTTTTTTATAAATATTTTCACGACATATATATCTGAAGTACTGTAAAGAGGGGTGGAATGGATAGATTGACGTCACTCTAACCCCACAAGGACCCCAGCGGAAGAAGGAGAGAGATGGGAGGGACGTACTGCCAGGTCTTGCGGATCTTGCGTGTGTTGTCCTGTCCGACCTCTCGGTTGAAGTACATCTCATCGGGGAACTGGTTTGGCTCCGGGTCCTCGCTGTTATACACACACAGTAGGTCGAGAAGGTCCTTCATGGTCTCCTCGGGTACTTCTGTGCCTGCACAGGACCATATTATATAAAACTAAAGGACGTCAACATCAGCTTCATTAAAAGGAAGCAGTCTATTCCTAGTTTTTTATTAATATAATGTTCTTAAAACTATACTAACTATGTTCAATACAATTTGAGCTACCCCAAGTGGTAGGTAATTGGCCATTGTACTATTTACCTAAGCAGTCTCTCCAGCTGTGCCAAGCCACCTAGGTAAATATTACAACAGCCCGCTTCCATGGCTTCTTTGAGCTCATTTTGGACATCAAAGCTGATTCTGCTCTCACTTGTGGAGTACAGGAAGCCGTATACTTATATAGTGACTGCAACAAGCTGATGACACCACTCGTGATTTGATTGTCCAAATTGATAGTCCCGCGTACACGCGATGACACCGACGCTATGACGTTTTATTCAGGAAAATTATGAATTCACTTGAACTGCCTGCAAGTGGCAGGTTGGTTATGAATGGTTCGGTCCAAATTAACTGACTGTTATACGCAATAGCCAGGTTACTGTCATGGACAGATAGTGGGCAGTGCAAACAAATAGGACGTCATTCGGGACTTTCAAAAGTGACCATTATATTCAGGTTATCGTTCTGGACAGGTGGCCGCTATGACAGGTTTTACTGTAGTGTCCTCTGTGAAATCACAGAAAAAAAATGCATTCTGTTTAATAACAAATTTTCCTTTCCTTAATAGCTCGTAATGATAGTGAAATGGTCCCGAGAACTCATTCGCGCACATAAGTATTTGGATGGTGTATTTGAGAAATATTTCTGTTGACAGTACATTTTCAGACAGCTGAAAATTTTATTATTTACAAGTGTCCGAATACATCTGACAGTATTTGTAAACAGTGGCAACATCCGCAGTGCTAAATACCTTTCTCCTTCAAGCTGAGGTAGGACAGATATGCCTCTGTAGGCAGATGTCTCTCAATTCTCTCCCGCAGTCCAGCGACCTCACCCTCAGACAACTGGGGCCCTGACTTGGGCATGAACGTCTACAAGAGAAAGTGTCTGATAGTCTGAGACAGGAAGCATGAAATTGGAATTCCAGTTCTGGAATTGGAACTGATTTTTGAAAGTTAGTTGTAAATGGAATTGCATTAAAAAAACAAACGAATTGCAATTGATACTTTTGCAATAGCAGACATGAGCCAATGACCTCAAATTATTAGAGTGAATAGTAATTTTTTTAATCGTATGATCTTTTTGTATATATGATTTTGCACACGTGTTCGGTTTCAAGTACAAATAAAATTGGGACTAAATTTTTCCTTAGGATTATTTAAGTTGGTATTGGAAATTATAATTTGGAATGGGAATATAATTTTTTAAAGTATTTATTTCACACAGCAGCCCTGTTGGGGTGGTATCTTGGGCGTCAGTGCTGCCTGACTATAATCGCTGAGCTTTCACCAGTTATATATTATATAGTAAAATCTCTTTGACCTAGAGGCGGCTTTAACCAGCAATGATTAACAGTTGTTATTCAAATGGGCGATTAACATTTGCCAATGTCCAGAGTTCAGCATCCCCTTTGTTCTTTAGCCAGGCTGCAAGGTGGTACCACACTATACTGGTGCAGGTTGTCTGACTTGAGTCAACATAACCCTTCAGAACAATCAGATTGCAGTAGGTGGCACAAGGCCTGCTTAGCACTGTCTCTTCTGAGAACATAGCAGGCATTTTATTAAGGACTTCCTAGCTTATGCTTAATTAAACTTAAAGGGCTACTGTTTGCTGACATTGCCGATTTGAATTAGAATTGAACTGGAATTGAATACAAATGAACTGAATTGGAATTTATCGTTTTTGTGAGTATGTTGAATATAATTGGAATGGATCCTTAGTAAATACACATGAATTGGAATTGATAAAAGAAAGTTTAATCCAGGTCTGTTCCTTGCCCTGTAACTCAGGTTGTGTTACATAAAATGAGAACAACATTTGCAGTATCAGAGTTTTGGATGTCCAAACTGAGATTTTTTTCCAAAAAAATAATGGGACGATTTGGAATACATTTTTTGCATTTTGACAGTTGTCAACCAGACCAAAACTTTAGTCTCACATTGCATAAAATTTCAAACTCACCTCAATACTCGGCTCTGCAGGGTTGTGCTGGAAGTTTCCAGGGTACCTTTGTAACACATATCTCGCTGCCTTCTTGCCCGAAGCCTTCGCCAATGAGTAACTCCTCTAGAAACCACAAGTTGCAACAGAGTGAAATATACCAGGATGAAGTTTGTTTTGGAGATGGTCTGAAGGAAGCTTTGATATAACAAAGGATGTTTTTTGAAAGATTTATTTCAGGGTTTTCTAGCACACACACACACACACACACACACACACACACACACACACACACACACACACACACACACACACACACACACACACACTGCAGCAATGTTGAATGTAGGTGAACGGGTTGACATTAAAGTACGTTCATAACCACTGTTTCAAAATACAGTGCAATATATGAACTCTTTAAGGAAATAAAGATACATTGTCAATGTTACACCAGATGAAAGTCACTAACATCTAAGAGACTCAGTTCGCAGGGTTATAAAAATAAATGTAGAAGATTCAGCACCAGCGGCAACAAAATATGCAAGATTCAGTTTAATGGATTCTCTAATATACAAGAATCAGTTTCAGGGGTTATTTACCTCCAGAAAGGAACACAATGTAAGATGTGCTATAATTGTAAGTTATGACCTTAGGGTTTCTACCAATTAATATGTACAGACATATTACACATGTACTATCATTAGCAAGTAGACAGAACATCCAGCATGTCAGAACGTTTGGTTTATATAACTTCATAATATATTTTCATTTAAAGGCATATAGCATAATTGCTTATATCGATTATATGCATAAAATTTCAAAAACCAAACCATGTTTACATAAAAGCCATGTTAAAATGATCGCTTTATTGTATATTCAATCGACACCAAATCCCGCATGTTTGCATAAAATAGCTCTCAAAATCTGAACATTTGTATGCATAGATGTCTTGTAATCAGCATTAGTCGATGATTTAAACACAGTCAGATGTATTTGATTTGCTTCTCACCTATAATTATCAAAGAAAAGATCGATTGCAAGAGCCAGGAAGTTTGTTTGTGTCATCGAGTGGTGTGATACCATGGCTTCTGGTGCTTTGTTCGGTGCAATGCATCAAGTCATCATCTGATCCGTGACATCATTGACTGGGCGCCATTTTATAATAACTGTTTTCTCTATCGTCAAATGGACGCCGACGACAAAGTTGCATTAAAGACTTCTTCTACGTTAACAATTAAGTATGATTCGACATCTCTGTTCACCCTGCAGTCCAGACTACTTACTTGCGCAATGATGCACTAACTCTTTGTGCAGTGCGGCATCACCAAATGGGCACCATTCTACGCAATGTTAAGAATTAAAAGTATGTCTTGCATTGTAAGATATGTTCGCCCTGTATTATTATGCAACATGTATTTGTGTTTTAATATATAAATAGAAATGATCTCTTAATTAATTCATATGCAAGTCGAGTGCTGTTGTTTTGTGAAAACACTGTGTTATTGCTCACTGGATACCATTCCTGATTTTAATTTTTTTTACCTATTGCATACATCAACTGAGAAAACGGTGTATGCCTATAAGCAGGATCAACTGCAGTCATCAGGTTGCCTGCACAAGATGAACACTTACCTTCTCCTAGGGTCTGGTAGGTTAATGAATGGGTCATAATGTATAAGGTGAAAACTTATCTTCTTCAAGGCACTGGGGCCGGTTTCATGAAGTGGCTAAGAATGTTCTTAATGCTAAAAATTTTTGTTTAAGGGTTGTCAATGTACAAGGTGAACACTTACCTTCTCCAAGGCACTGGTTGGGATGAGAAATGGGTCGTCAATGTACTTGTAATGGGGTGCATTGTAGTCCTGCAACAACAGAATTACCGTCATCAGTATTTGGCACCAGATTACGTCACTCTCCACCATATATTACAGTTGAACCTCGCTTTACTGTCCCCCTCGTACTACGTCCACCTCATAATTACGATCACTCTAGAACAGTGCCAAATTGTTTCTGTTACGGTAAAGTCAGTCAAACCTGGCTTCATGGTCACCTCAGTATTACAGCCACCTCACAATTAAGGTCACTCTAGGACAGTCCCAAATGAGTTCCTTTACAGTATAGGAACCGAGTTCCACTAATACGGCCACCTCGCTATTCCGGTCACTTTGGTCTAGTACTGAGGTGACCTTAATACACCTGTAGAAAGTTCCATTCTCAGCCTCGCCAAAATACGGTACACTTTCATAATAATATAAATATTATTCCAGTCCAGCCAACATTTTAGTTACTCCTGAATATTTGGATTCTTACATCACTTATAAAATAATTTTATATGCAGTACTAATATAAATCTCTCTTTTAATTTGAATATACATAAGTTGCCTGTATGCCAAAACAAATTAGTTAATTAGGTGACGTTGTTCCAACAATGTTTATACTTTACTCATCATATTAACAAAATAGCAGCACTAGTTTTATATGAGTTATGACCTAAGAAAAATTAAGATTGGCACAACCTAATAATTTTAGGTGCATATTTTAAAGTTTCTAATTACAACTTTGAGATTCTTTAGAATATACCCTACCCTTTTCACTGTGGATGCGAGCGCTTTCAAGATTGAAAGCTCATCCCTAAAACATAAAGACAATAATAAAATAAAACAAATGAATAAAACAAACAATGTCATTATATGTATGTATATGTGTGTGTGTGTGTGTGTGTGTGTGTGTGTGTGTGTGTATACATATAGTTTTATAAATACAACATACATTTTTGAGTATGATTAGATATGACCATAACGTGATTATTTTAAGTTAAAATTTTGATATAATATTCCAGGCATTATGAGAAAAAATGTGTATACCTCAAGCTAATTGCCACAAAAGGTATTGTTGCTTTTTCTTACCCAGAATGGTGTCCTTAACCACCAAAAAAGTCCTAAGAAATCCTAACCCGGGAACACCCCTAAAACAGCGAAAAACAAAATGGCCACTAAAATCATATTATTGCTCACAACTGTGGTTCTAAATGAGGTAGATTCATGATTTCAAGTTTGATTCTAATGTTTTCGACATCACAGAATCCAATAAATCCAATATACATTTCATTTGAATAATCTGTGAAGGTCAATGGTGCAAAGTCAAGGTCATTCGATTATATGATGCTGCAAAAACACGAATACTGATTTCACATTTTCAAATATTCATTGTCTCTTTGACAACAATATGTCTGCAACATATCATGTGGAACTTTAACGAAACATATGCATACATTTGTTGTATGATGAGAGGTGAACAGACTGGATTCACACCAATGCCAATGTCACTACCCACAGGAGATGTCTAGGCCTATTTATTATGGCAGATAGCTGCATTACTTGGACGAATCGTGCACTTTTTGATAGAAGCACAAAATTTGGCACATACTAAGAAGTTATCAAGGCAAAAAATATTTAGACCCCGGGGCATCTCTGAATCTGCCCTGGATGCCATTGGCGGCTATTTTTAAAACGGTCACCAAAACTAATAATCCTCATATCTTGAGAACTGTGTTACATACAGCTGTCATCTTGGGATCAAAATATAGGTTTTCGGGGGCGCCAATTTCAAATGTGTTATTGGTGACCTTGTCCGACATTGACATCCGCCATTTATAAAGATGGTGGCCATCGACACTATTGTCTCAATATCTTATGAACTACACCATTCAGAGCTGCAATTTTGGTGTCAGAATAAAGATATGAGAACACCAACTTCAGTTTATTCAAATACTTCGTTGACATTCATATCTGCCATTTTTAGAAAATGGCGGCCTGTAAAACTAATTATTCTTACCTTTAGAACTATGTCATACGCAGCTGTTATTTGTTGTGTCAAAATATAGGTGTTCCAGGGTAACAATTTCATATGCTACTTCTACTTTTAACCTTGTCCGACTTACGTGTCAGACATTTTTTTTAAATGTCAGATGTAAAACCCAGTTTCCTCATATCTCAAGAACTACGTCACGTAGAGCATTGAAGGCAAAATATAGGTACTTGGAGTGCTATCTAAAATGTCTCAAACATGTTTTACTTGATCTTCGCTGACATTGGCATCGACCATATCAAAAAATGCACAATTTGTCAAAATAATGCAGTTATCTACCGTACTAAATCTCATCATATAACAAATGTATGTATATGTGTCTTTACATACCACATAATGCGTTGCAGACATGTTGTAGTCAAAGATACAATGAACATTTGAAAATGTTACATCAGTATTTGTGTTTTGCAGCATCATATTGCATTAAATGACCTTGACTTTGCACCATTGAGAATCAAACTTTAAATCACGACTCTACCTCATAGTTGTGTGCAATAACATGATTCTTGGCAGACATTTTGTGTTTCGATGTTTTAGGGGTGTTCCTGGGCTAGGATTTCTTAGGACATTTTCTTGGTGGTTAAGGACACCATTCTGGGTAAGAAACAGCAAAAATGCTTTCTGTTGCAAATAGTTTGAGGTAAAATCGTAACTTTCCTGGACTAATAAGCAGAGATCTACGTTATTCTAGAAGGCCGAAATAGTTGTACAAATGACCAATACCAGCATTAATTAAATAGCTGCTGCCACCTACTGACTGAACCATGCACTTCAATATGTTACATGGGTCAACACGGGGGAAACATTGACAATAAATTTACCTTTTCTTCCTCTTTGGTATGACAATTTTTTCAACACCATCTGTAAATGTAACAAACATGTCAAATCTGTATCAATGAAATAATTCATGCTAGAACCTAACCACTCCTGATAACATGTATAGCAAAGCATATTCCTTTTAAATAAAATTAATTAAATCAGCATTGGCATACGTGATTATCTTGATTAATATTGAAATGAATGATATGGACAAAGGCACTATCCCCATATATGCACCTCTATCACAGAAGAGGTATAACTGTGCATATCGGCCTTACTCCATATCTGTTCACCCGTGGAGATCAGCAGGATCTTTCCGAACACCTTTGAACATTTCTTTGTCGGCTAAGCTACAAAAGATTCTGAAGATTTTATATTGTAAATACAGTTGCCCACAGTTGTCATGTTGGCTGCTTGTGATGAAGGTTTAATTAAATACGCTAAACAATTTTGCACATACCTTAACCTTCATATATCAACAGAATTATATTCCTAAGTTTTCTTTAAAAATTGTGAGTTCAAATAGAAAGAAGATGGCATAATTTCACATCATGGACAGGGTTGTTTTTTTGCTGTGCCCAAGGCAGAAATAGGGGAGAAAGGTATATATCTCCTGGGCAGAAACAGTTTCTGCCCGGCAGAAATGGCAACAACCAGGGAATACATGCTATTGATAGGAAAGTGCAACTGTTTTGTAGAATATGTTCTTAATATCTTTCTGGACCGGTCTATGTGCAATCTGAATAAAAGTATGAGTACATTCACACGAGTACGAGTACATTTGTATAATAACATATTTTGGTCTCTGCCTTGCAGTGCTCGCATTTCTCTGGTGATTCCCTGGTTTTAATACAGTGGATATGAGTACTGTGTAAGATGTATGCTTACTATCTTGTAATATATTAGGCAAGTCACTGATCTAGTGTGCACAGTAACCAGACATAATCAGTAGGGGCAAAATCACACCAGTTGTATTCATTTGTGTGGATTTTGTTGTGCCCATGTGGCATGTGTACAGGATTTGTCACCTGACAACACATGGGCTGCAGTTCAGTATTTCTCTTATCTCTGCTCTCTCTCAGTCCCTGTGTACCACAGTTTTATTACCAGCCAAGAAGTTTGCTGGTAATTATAACAAATTATCACCTGGTCATCTTGTGGTCAGTGGAAAGCCCAGCTTTGAAGCACCAGGCCACTGTATCCAACTAATTAGGCTAGCTGCCAGAGCTTGCTATTGCCTCAGTGATTGGGTGAGCAGAAAAGACTGTCTAGCTGTTCGTGTCTTAGTAACTTGTTGGGGCTGGCACCACAAGATGACACTCATGGTGCAAGAAGGAAACAGGAATGTTGATATTGATAGTAAAATAAATATGTATGAAAATATGACTATTTTGGGAGTTTCTGTCCTAAAGGCTCAAACTCGGGGAGGAAGGTATTTCTGCAGCAAGAGTAGAAAGTATTTTAGCCAAACGGTTTCTACCATGCCAACCCTGGTATCGGATTGAATAAATATTTATCTGAATTAAACAAGAAACACACATATACATCACATGTACATATACACATTCCACACACGTACACACACTAGTGTGTGCCCATGCTCAAAAAGGTATGACATAAAAATGATATTCCTTTAATAAAATATATGTTACATATAAAGTCAAACCTTCACTGCTGCCCCCTGGTGGTGGACATGATGTCTGAGAGGATGTTGAAGACGATTGTGTGCCCAATGCTTCCTGAAAGACTGTGGACGTCCTCCAAAGGCCTCTGTAACATAGCCACTGATCATCCACGGTGAAGCTCACATTGTATTGAAGACTGACATTCACTAATCCTCAATTTACGTTTATCAGTCATGTCAATGTTACAATATTCTTGAATTTCTTCAACCCAAAATAGTCAATGTTCAGAATATTCTATCCTCACCCCCCCCTTACACGTTTTGGTTGAAAAGGTAGCCACGATGTAGCATAGGTATCCAGTACAGAGCGTGAGAAGTTGGTTTGCTTTGTTGTCATTTAGCAACAAGCTCAGCAGTTCTTCATAAGTACGCTGATTACATAATAACTAAAATGGGTTGAAATAAATCAAGTAATATTTAATGTGAACATAATCAATAGATATAGCAGTGTAGAGGGCTAGCTGTAATGCAATCATACTTAAGAGGGAATTGCCACTACAGTACATGCCATATAAAGAGTTATGATTATCATATATGAAATTTTGACCAAACACGTTTTGCAAAAGTAACGTTTTTTTCTCCGAAAGCGTAAAACGTGCTGAATGTTTACACTCCCAGAACTTTACCAGTTGTCACATCCCATATTAGGTCATTAGGTGTCTCTAATACGAGAGCTCGTAAACTTTTACTCCATTGGATGGAGTGTATGAATGATTAACCCTACTGAGATTTATGCATTAGTTAATCTGTTTGAAGGTGGTATATTATATCACACGTGAGTTCATTGCCATTGGCCAATAACAAACATACATACTGTAATTTTTTTAAATGGTTACTTTTTAAAACATTACAACTGTAGGGATCGATCAGGAAAAAGACACGCACGTGCCCTTCGAGTACATCAGAGGTAGAACTGTGTGCCTTTTTGACATTTTATGTTCCCCAAATGAGGTGATTAAAATTTAATTAATTAATTAATTCACATGATAGTATGATAGCTTAAAAAACAGGTAAATGTGAACTTTACAGTTTTTCATTAGGCATCTAATCATGTTATTATTTAACTTGCTTGAATTCAACGCAGGACTGTTGTGCGACATATTTATGGGTATATAATGTATAAGCATCAATATTAGCATGCTCAGAAATGTTTTTTTTCTCATCAAAATCTGTAACGTTACAAAACTAGATACAGTCTGGATAGGTGTCTCAGTTTTCGTGGACTGGTCATGCTACTACAGTCTATTTCTGCATGGATAGGGAGGTTCTGAGAGATACGATGCAGCATTTTGTGACATCGAGGGACAATGATTCACATACGAGAGAGCACCACCTAAAAATATTCATAGAATGATGTTGATTAGACATTAATAAACTTATTTATACACCGATACACAGATGTGTATTGTTCGTATAAAACAGCCTCACACAGTCTGTGGTTCAGCCTTCATCGGTGCAATCTTTTGAGAGGAACTTAGATTATAAATTGTGGCAAAATCACCCAATTAAATTATATTACCCACATACAGTAAGACTATTACATGAAAGACTAGAACATAGCACTGTCTTTTTTTTCAAAGTTTATGACCCATGATGACGGGGGCATTTGTAATGATACTAATGAATGGACTATTTGTGAGCCTTGGTGACAGAGGCATGATTTATAAACATGCTTTTAAAAAAGTTAATAAACTCCATTTAGCAAACATGCATTCATTTAAAAATGTGCATATAGTGGAGATGTATGGATGGATATTATTTGTATAGATGTGAATGGATTGCACTTTGTTTGGCAAGACCTGAAAGTTGACAATGGGCGATAGTATGGTGTCGACGACAACAAACGCTGTTCACGATGCTCATTTAAAGCTTATAAACAATGTCAATGCCAGGCATGGAGTAGGCAAGGCACAAGGGTATTGATATGACTGTTCTCAGTATCCAGTCACCAATGTAAGATGTGATTTAAATAACTCCCATTCAGTTTGTTGTCTGCGCAACCATTGTCTGTATTCGGGTGCAGACTGGAGCTAATCAGAGTGCTATTTGGGCCTCAAAATGCAGTAAGACACAATATTTTATAGCGTAAATATGCCTGGGACTATGTGGAATGATTTAATTATCGCATTCATTGATGTGTCAAATTTTGGAAAACTATGGTTATAACGGCTAAATCGAGGTGGGTGAACCCGGTTTTTACACACACACATATATATATCATCATCATCATTGTGCAGCCGTAGTTGGGCGAAGGCCTCAGCATGATGTTTCCAAATCTGCGTCTTGCGCTATCCTCTGCCAGATGGTGCCCTTCCAGTACTCGTCTATTTTGTCTCTCCACCGTCTCACCGGTCTTCCTCTAGATCATTTCCCTTCGTAGGGTCTCCAGGTTGTGATACAAGATGTCCATCGGTAAAATGAGGCGATATAGCGGTGTGTGTTGATGTAAACCAGGGCGCTATTTACGCCTCAAAAGTGCTATAAGACGCAATATTCATAAACATAAATATGCCTGGAATAATGTTGAATAATGGAACTAATGCGTCAGAGGTATCAAAGTTAGGCAAAACTCAAGTTATAATAAAGACTCAGGTTATTTCTCGTGCTGCTCGATAAATAACGCTGAATCTTATCGTTATTTGTCGAGCAGCTCGATAAATAACGCAAACTTCGTTCGTTATTTATTGAGCAGATCTGGACATGCATGAGCACTTAGAAATATTTACGCGGACATGCTAATTGTCTGAAGTAAATCCGACGCTGTTGAATCATTTCGTGGGTGTATTTGTCCAATCTGATAGGAAACGATGACTTTTCTTATTCGTCGAGCTGCTCGAGAAATAACGCCGACTTCGTTTGTTATTTATCGAGCAGATCTGGATGTGCATGCATGAATGCTTAGAAATATTTACGTGGACATGCTAATTGTCTGAAGTGAATCCGACACTGTTAAATCATTTCGTGGGTGTATTTGTCCGATCTGATAGGAAACGATGACTTTTCTTATTCGTCGAGCTGCTCGAGAAATAACGCTGACTTCGTTCGTTATTTATCGAGCAGATCTGGACGTGCATGCATGTGCACGTAGATATATTTTCAAGTCATCTACGTGGACATACTAATTGTTTGAAGTAAATCCGACACAGTCTAATCGTTTCATGCCTGTATTTGTCTGTTGTGATGGGAAAATGAAGACTTCTTATACGTCGAGCTGCTCGAGAAATAACATATAGTTCATACTTTGAGTGCCATTTTATCAGTTGTCACCATTTTTGATACAACAATGTAATATATTACAAAATTAATTACATCAAAGTCAAAATATAAGCAACATGCCGAATTACGCAGGCATGCACACATAGATTAAAAATGTACAAATCAAAAACATTATAAAACAGACAACTAGGCTGAAACATATGTTACAATGAGAAAGTCAACTAAGAAAGTACTTGTAAATATTTTGGCATGTATCCACATTTGTACATCCAATGTTATGTTTGTGTGCATAAGTTTAATGACTAATCAAAACACGTATTTTCATGAGAAAGTTCAACCTGGGCATGTGATATTGGGCTTGAATTCATTGCAGGATGCTGAAGCATTGACAGAAGGCGTACCTGTCGGATTTACTTCAGACAATTAGTACGTCCACGTAGATGAAAATATATCTACGTGCACATGCATGCACGTCCAGATCTGCTCGATAAATAACGAGCGAAGCCGGCGTTATTTCTAGAGCAGCTCGACGCATAAGAAAAGTCTTAATTTCCCATCAGAACGGACAGATACAGGCACGAAACGATTCAACAGCATCGGATTTATTTCAAACAATTAGTATGTCTACGTAGATGCCTTGAAAATGTTTCTAACTGCACATCCATGCACGTCCAGATCTGCTCGATAAATAACGAACGAAGTCGGCGTCATTTCTCGAGCAGCTCGACGAATAAGAAAAGTCTTCATTTCCCATCAGAACGGACAAATACAGGCATGATCGAAACAATCAGACTGCATCGGATTTACTTCAAACAATTAATACGTCCACATAGATGCCTTGAAAATATATATACATGCACATGCATGCACGTCCAGATCTGCTCGATAAATAACGATCAAAATCGACGTTATTTCTCGAGCTGCTCGACAACTAACGGACCGAGTTCGCGTTATTTCTCGAGTTGCTCGAGAAATAACGATCAGATTCAGCGTTATTTCTCGAGCAGCTCGAGAAATACCCAGGGCGTATAATAAATGGCGAAATCGAGGTGGGTCCGGATTCTACACAAGTGCCAGACTGTCTATTCACTATTATTTGGCCCTGGCCTAGAGCTTGGAGTAGCTAAGGCATAGTCCTAGGCTAAGAGCCGACTTACTATGACTTAGGCTTAGTAGCCTTAGCGAGGCTTTGCCTTAGTTTTAGCCTAGGCCAGGGCCAGTTAGGCTAAGAATAAGGCTAAGGCTAGCTAGCTTGCCGGCCTGTCTGATTTGACTTAAAATTGTTCGACAAAAATATGCGTGAAGTGTCAACTGCGTTACTATTGTGCTGAGCATTATTCAATTTGTAATGATGTTTGCAATTTTATGGAAACAAAAGTTCACTTGGTATGGTTTAGGTTTCTATCTAGAAACGTGTCTCAAAAAATTGACAAAATGTCATGCCCGATACGTGCTGTACCATATTATCGCTCAGCTCCAATCGACGGGCATGCGCACATTACAAGTTACGATACTCTTCATACATTCAGTAGATATAGTTGAATGCCTATAATTCATCTCGGCTATAGTTACTTGCCTGCGTATTAAATTTCTTTGGTTTTGAACCAGACTACAACAGCAACATTTTGTCAAGGGTATCGCCATGTTGTAGTAGTCGTTATCGGCTGAAGGGGGCGCCACAAATTCAAAGGGTCAAGGGTCAACAACTAAAAAATTGTTCTAATTCCCTCGAGAGATGGCACCACATTACGGTCTCGAATAAAAGAGTGATTAAACAAGACCATTGAACTCTTCATCAATGCTGATCCAAGCCCCCTATACATGATATTACTATAGGCTTAGTTTAATGAGAACGACTGTAAAATTAATTGTCATAATATATATATATATATACACGTGTATATATATATAATTATATATAAACAGGCTGTATATATATATATATATATATATATATATATATATATATATATATATATAAGCAGTTATACATGTGCCCTTTTTCCTGTGGGGCTGTGGCTATTGTGTAACACATTACAGCTCTTTAAAATGGTCAGCGTAGAGCAACCAAATTAATTCCAGGTTTTAAAGATCTTGAATATAATGAACGTCTGCAAAGACTAAAATTACCAACTCTATCATATCGTCGCCTCAGAGGAGACATGATTGAATTGTATAAGATTTTAACAGACAAATATGATACAGCTGTGACATCAAACTTTATAACTTTGAGGGATACTGAATCATGTACGCGAGGACATCACCTAAAAATATTCAAAGGACGTTGTCGGTTAAACATTACAAAAAAATCATTTATACACCGATGCACGGACGTATGGAACAGCCTCCCACAGTCTGTGGTAGAGGCTCCATCAGTCCAGTCCTTTGAGGGGAAATTATACAAATTATGGAAAAACCACCCAATTAAGCTCGATTACACATCCCCACCCCTATTATGGAACAACTCGTCAGACGCATGCGCACCATATAGTTTGACGACAAACATCAGAGCTGGCATAAGAGGCATCACAGCCTAGAAGCCAGAAGAGGACCTGTAAGAACCTGTAAGTAACTATAAATAGTAGGCCCATATAAGTATAAAAGGCTAGACATATTTTTATTAAGAGTAAGTACTATTTTTGTTATTAATTGCTTTATGCACCAACTTGGTTATACAGAAGATAAATAAAATAAAATTAAGTAGGTACAACCATTACTTAAGGCCATATAGTTATAATTTGTGTATGTATGACATTGTCAACAATTCTAAATTTAGTTTGCATACCGTACTAAAATTTTACAGTGTTTGATAGGTACTTCATTCGCACAGACTTCGCGAAAAGCCAATGCAGCCATGGATCATCGCAGATAAAGCTGGGATTGTCTGCACCAGCAAGACTGTGACTCAAGAGCCATATGCAGCTTATGGGCTGCTGCCAGCACTTCACCGAGAGGTTCAGTACAGAGAGTTTGGCGAAATTGATTTCACTTCAGCCTTGACGAAGAAAAGGCAACTGGACAAAGCCATTGCTAGTGGGTCGCCGGTCTCGTCTCGGGTTCGGCAGCCAAAGAACATTGCCACACCAAGTCCTGCTGAGCTTGACAGCTTTTGCCATGGACTTAGCCTGGGTGACTCAAAGCCTGTTGTGTTATCCCTTCTGTCCCCGTATAGTGATGGGTTTGTTCCCAAACAGGCCCAGGTAGTGTTTCCAGCAGTGCTTTCGGACATATGTTTCATGATGAGCTGTACAAACAGCCGTTCCATGTCGTCCTGGAGAAGTGATCGTCTGTCACGTTGGCTGTCACACCTCAACAGGCGGAGGCAGTGGAGATGGCGACAAGTGCTCAGGCCAACTTACGACTGTGGCTCAAGTTCATAGCTAACAGGGTGACTGCATCGATATTTTACAAAGTGTGCCACACCGACCCCTCTCTACCAGCACCAAGTACCATCAAGGACGTCTGATACCCGGACCGACACCTGACCAGTGTTGACTGAGCTACTTTTATTTTGTACTTGAATAAAAGTACAAGTAACTCACCTCAAAACTACGTAAGTAAAAGTACATTGAAAAAAAACCTACTTGAATAAAAAGTAAAAGTAACTTTCAAAAGTACTTGAAGTAAGAGTAAAAATAAAAGAACATTTCAACGTTTTAATTTCAACATTACAGCTGGCATACACAATGCGAGACTAAAATAACTACTTTACTCTACACGAACCTTAACCCAATAACAGTCACTAAAATAAAATAACTACTTTACTCTACACGAACCTTAACCCAATAACAGTCACTCAAATCTAACCACACTTACAATAATAGCGTCTCTTTCACTAGATATTAACCGCCGGACGATAGTCGTCGATAACAGTGTTTACTCGCCACCATGTTTACTCTTACGAAAATTGCAGAGATTGGTGCTTCTCCTGATGGAGTCGTCCGATGTGATTGCTGTGGTGTAGGTAGTCTCGAAGTGAAGTGCCCCTGTTCCGTGCGGGACGAGGTCCTGAGTGAGGTGAAAGAAGGCGCCACGTGTTTGGCAAAGAACGCAGATGCCACCCTACACTTGGACATGCCTACTACTACCAGGTGCAGTGTCAGCTGTTTGTGTGTGGGCACAGCTATGAAGACTTTGTTGTGTGGACACAGAGGTCCTATCACCGCGAGCGCGTCTAAAGGATGATGTTCTCTGGGAAGAGATGCTACCAAAAGCCCGACACGTCTTCCGAGTAGGTGTGCTACCCGAACTGCTGGGAAAATACCACACACGCCCACCGCTGGTTGACTGTGAACACTGGTGAAGCTGCACAAGCGGTGTGGTGTTACTGCCGAAAGGAGGAGTGTGGCGAGATGGTGGCTTGTGACAGTGGCAGCCGTCAGTATGAATGGTTTCACTACATGTGTGTAGGAATGCTGTCGGAACCAAAGGGAAAGTGGTTTATACACTGAATACCGAAAGGACAAACTCAAACAGAGAATGCAGAAACGCTGAATCAACAATCAAGAAAGCGATGTCATTCTACAAAGATACTGGCATATGAATGTCCAAGAAAACAGAAAAATAGTATGTCTGACATTTCTGCAGTTTTTAATTTCACATGAAAATCACAGCTACGCTGATGAGTCCTGGGGGAACGAAACATGTTATTAACAGACAGACAGGTGCAATTACAATATATATATATATTGTAATTGCACCTTATTTTTTGTGATGAAAGTGGTGTGCTGTATATCTATATATATATATATATATATATATATATATATATATATATATATATATA
This sequence comes from Paraescarpia echinospica, assembly GCA_020002185.1. Lineage (NCBI taxonomy): Eukaryota > Metazoa > Annelida > Polychaeta > Sabellida > Siboglinidae > Paraescarpia > Paraescarpia echinospica. Next base: position 12,734,033 of record CM034534.1, read on the forward strand.
TATATATATGTATATATATATATATATATATATATATATATATATATATATATATATATATATATATATATATATATATATATATATATATATATATATATAGATATACAGCATACCACTTTCATCACAAAAATAATTATTCCTTTTGGTGTCTATATTTATATAATCGTGTTTAACCTAAAACCATAGATATATAAAATACCAACAACAATAATATAAATGTGTATTTATTTTTAGAGTTAGAGCAGGTTTAACAAATTATATTTCAGACATTTACTGTTTTCCATTCAAAATTTAATTATAATACAATTATTAAGCGTTATTGCTACCAGGAGCTTTACCCTTTACATAAAATTACAGCTACCTGGGGATACTCAGCAATTATACTTATATTAAATAGACATCCGTGCAGCTAGGGTTTTTATGTGAAATGAAAAACTGCAGACATGTCAGATATGCTATTTGTTTCTTTTGTTTGGAAATCATTCCACTCATACTGCGTGCCGTCTTCTACCATAAATAGAGTTTGGCCATTGAAGTTCCGATTCTTGATTGGTTGATGGCGACGGGCGGCTTCATAACATAATGCGCTATGTCTTGCTGTTCTGCTTGGGGATGCTATAATCGGAGCACATGTGGACACGGCGTGCGTCTGTTTGGCTTTCCTGCTGACAAACATCGCAGAAAGTTGATGGAAGTGAAATTAAAACGGAAAGAATGGATTGCAAAGGCCAAATATTCTCGAAGCAGCTATATGTACGTCCTCGGTATCCTAACATTGTCCATGTTGTTTCCAATGTTTACCAGCTCCCTTCAAGGTTTAATACATTCTAGTCAATTTGCATCGGCTGTTTGGTATGAAACAACGAAACTGCCCAGTTATTAAGTTAAAAGCCTGAACCGATTATAGTATTATTGTGGTCAAAGAATGAGAAGGCTAGATATACGAGATATCGGGTGATATGCTAACAACTGGAATATATGATGTAAACAAATCTGATTTTTATGGCATGGGCCCATTTTTGACTGTCTGCATTGCATTTGCGGGATGGAAAACATCACTATGCACAATAAAATTGTAATAATGATTAAACAAATTGATTACAATTATTCATCTTTTTTGGGGACAAATGTTATTGGGTATAATTATTACCATTATTCAGAAATTGTAATCACTTGATTAAGATTACTGAGTACTGTTCTTGCAATCTCTGGCTGCCTGTGAGCATTTGCATGATTACAGATTTTGCTATCCAAATATATTATACATAAAGTTTCTATGTTCTTCTCAGCTACGGAATAATTATCATTATTCGTAGAGAAAATTGAACCTGAAAAATAGCACAAAATAATGACCACATTTCATACTTACTAGTAATAAGGCCAATTATCAAACATTTTGAGTATTTGACTGTGGAATATATTTTATTAACAATTTTATGATGTGATATTGAATTAATTGTATTCAGATGACATTTTAACAAATGCCTCTTTAGGAGGTACATTTATAATAATTAGTGCATACCATTGTACCGTTGTAGGTGACACAACGAACACAACCACGGAGTGTCCGGCAGCCACAAGCAGCAAGACTGACGAGGTGCTGATAACATCCTCCAAGGACAAGTTTAGAGAGACGCAGAGGAATCGATCTTATGCCTGCTCAACCATAAATGTTGACCTCAGATTGAGATGTATGATGTGTACATGTTCTGTAGCATCAGTAATAATGCTATTCATTTGATTTTACAAATATAAGTTACACTCAAACGGCTCTACAGAGACACATTCACGTTGAGTGCTACTGTGTTTTAACTGGTGGAATATAGGTCTGCATAATTAATAATAATCAATAAAATAAAATTGCCAATGTTTTTAGATGAGAAAACTTTGTTCCAATCGTTATGTAATGTCCACTAAGACACGCCACCCCTTGTATCGAGCTGTAATGCTTATAAGTACAATGTATCGTGCATAGTTCCTTACCATATTGGTATAAGGTTTACAGCAACTATGTGTATCAGTATCGCCCAGTGGTGTCTGCAACGTTTCCCACTCGGAGTCAATCAACAAACAAATTCTTCATATTCAATAGGTGAAAAACTTTGAGGTTCTACAAAAACTTCCATTTGCACCCCTCTGAGGCTTGCTAAAAAGTCACCTTGCCGCGATCCCAAACCCTCCATTTGCACTACCCTTCAGGCTCATAAAAACACATTGAGGCTCTAAATATTGGGGGACTAATCCAATCAACAGCCCCCTACCTAAAACGGGGCCCCTGCCCGGTTTCCACGCGTATTTATTAATATGTTTATTTCTAATAAAAACAATCCAAACAAATGCTTAAAAATACAAAAATAAATAGTTATGCAGATATACAACACGCAGATAGGACGCACAGATTTTGGCGCCGGCGTCTTTTGTAAGAGTTGGATTTTGCCAATATATGCATGCCTTGCCTGGCACCAGCTCGATTGGGCTTTTGTTGGGGAGGGGATTCATTGCACCTCAACATTGAAAACAGGCTATATCTGTAAGCCGCGCTGAACATGATTGGTCACCAACAAGAAACCCCGCGTATCGACTGTTATTTTGGAACATTTTGTTGAGAAAGGGTGGATATGCTTAAGGGTGGTGACGTGTACATGGAAATCATATTTAGGACAAATTTATATAAATCTGGTTGTTTAATTTTTTCACGTCGGATAAAAAGTACCAATTTGCTGTTTTTCGAAAAGAAATCTGTAATTTTAAAAGTTTATTTGTGGTGATCATAGTTATTGGGTTGTTGATGCCAGTTAGGCACCTCTTTCAATGAACCTTTTAGTTATCATTCGGTAGGGTATAAAACCAAAACATGGGTGAGTTTTTTTTAACATTGCACCAATTGCAAAAAAGCGGACATGATGGCATTCCATGGTCCATAGTTTGAACCCAATCCATAGCGGATGTATTTGGACATTTCCATTGTCTCGCTGAAGTTTTGAAGTTTGTGGACATATATAATACTTCACATCAATACAATTAAATTTGTGTGATTTTTTTAACATTACATATATAGTTAAAACGTATGTTCTTTTTGGTATAACGTTCAGTGAATGTGTCATAATAAATATAATACTTGTTCTAATAACAAAGAGTCCAGTACTCTTTTTATGTATTACCATAATCTACTCCTCTACGAAAGTTGAATATATTCTTCCAGATATTTGTGAATCTTTGGATGTGTGAAATGTTGCCTTTTTTGCCGAACGTATGTGACTTCGCGTATTTCCCATTTCTAAAAACAATACAAAATTATGTCGTATCTGTATTACAGGAGTCCTAAAATGTAGACCAACCATGTTTTTAGTCAATTTCACTTATAAATCTTATTGCAGTTTTAATTCCATTCTTATAAGAGCAGGCGAAGTGTCCCAAAAACGCCGTCACGGACGTACCGCTATGTATCATGTCCGCAAATCTAAACGGCAAAGTACGGGTGAGGTATCCAGTCGGTGGAAAACTAAACGTATTCAACTGGCCACCAACCGAGGACATTGATGACACTGCAGTCGATGACATCTTCATGTCTTGGATTCCTATACCGTGCGTGACTGGAGGACGCAAACGCGCCCAGTGCATACTGCATGAAGGTCTACGGGATGAGATCAGTGCGGCCCACAACCAGTTTTTGAACCAGGATTTATGTTTTTGTTGTGTGCGTATTATTTTTGCCCGAGACGGTCGTTACATGGTGGAAGTAATGCAGGTTTCTAGGCAACGTTAACTAGTTCAATAAAATTGGAAGTCATCATAGTCTTCTTCCATTTCGCTATAGAATCTAATGGTTGACGCATACACATATGAATGCAACGTAGCCTATACAATTAGGGCCTTGTAGTTTTTTGGCTAGCAAATGTCCGTGACGGTTGTGTATTTTTCTACGTTAAACGCACAAATAATCTTGTAAATATGGGAGTAATATTATATTATGTCGTCGTATCCATACAGGTTCTCACTTGGTAATTATCTGTTGGAAATTGATTTTTTTAAATAATGGAAATTTTTGGCATTTATACATTTTTTGATACGTGTCTTGACTCTCTCTCTCAGCCACACATTAACTAAGCTTAATCCTTTATAAAGTCAATTATAACATTCTTAAGCCAGGGCATGTGCTTTTATGCAAAGGAAATATGTGATGGCATGAGGCGTATATAATATGACATACCAACCCACGAGTCGCATTCACAAACAACGTCACGTCCGTGACGAAAGTATGGTAGTTGGATACATGGTCGATACAACAGACATATTTGCTTCAGCAAGATCAAACTTGAATACATTATAAATAGGCATGTTAAGTAATTAAGAAAAAAGATTGCTTATTTTACCCTTTTGAAATGTTTCGATAGCTGTAAATAACATTTTGAATGCCAACATGTTCTTGATTTATGGCCATGAATCAAATTCATAGACTAAATCCAACCAGAATTAAAGATAACTGATAAATGACAATGCTCTCAAAGTGTACAATATATACATGCAACACGTGTTCCACGCAACGCAGTTAAGAAACTAATATAATATGGAAACAAATTCATAAGTAAAGCGTGTGTTCGATGTGGTAAAGTCAAATGTCACAGCCGTTCTGGTTGCTTTTGGGTATCATCTTTTAGACTCGTGTAACTCTCTAAGACATGATCCGATTTGCAAACGGCTTGAAGTTCTGTACGCTACAATACATATTCAAGAACGCGACACTACGAAATATAACGAACAAGAAGTTTGATTTTAAGGACCAGTTTTTTTGGCAATTGGTACAATATTAGAAAAACTCATCCATATACAGACTAGTATGTTAACAGAACGTTGTGGAGCGCTGGAAACAACAACAATTAGAACATCATGAACACCTTCGATATCGTATGTCGGTCGTTTTGCCAAAAAATTTGGCCCACATTTAAACAAAGTTTGCGGTACCCTGTCCTATTACTTTTGGTGTAAATAGTTTGGCACGTGAGGTTTTTCTCTAACATTATTGTAATATCCAAAATCATTCATAATATTATATCATGGCTATTCTCAATTAAGTTATTATTTCACGAAAAACGCTGTGGTTTATCCACATCAGTTAATTTTAACGTTTGTATTTACAATTTGGACACTGCTAGATTACTGCGTGCCACAGTCGCCAGGAACGCATTATGGGTCGCTGAGCGTAAGTTCTGCAGCCGACACTATACCATGCACAAATCGAAATTAAATCAATTAACTAATTATCCTAAATTATCATATGCTATGGCAATGAATGGGGCAGTCACGCGCTGGATAAGCCCGGAACGGAAGATGGTTGTAAACGACACACGTCGACGTAAACAGTAACTGTTGTAAAAGTGCCAGAGTGCCCGTGCTCCTCTCAACCAGAGCTATGGAACGCCTTACACGAACGGGAGAAGTGCAGTGGAGACAGTCATTTAATTAGATTGGCCATGATTTAATCATAAAGACGGTATTGCGCGCGTTCTTAGTGGGTAAATAAATAAATAAAATATACTTATGATCACAGTTATTGGCAGTACCCCAATTAAAACATATTATTTGATGACTTAAGTTTCTATATTAATAAAGCATTTGAAACGACTTTATTTTTCGGCATATTTACTAAGTATGTGTATGTTCAAGGTATATTATTAATTATCAACAAACTGTGATAAATGTCGTTCATTTTGTATAGTTACTTAAATGGTTACACTATCTATGTTTTTTTATATATTAACCTTGATTTATGAGAATGTGGTCTGTGTGTTCAACGCACATAACCGCATGCAATGTATGTAGCGTAACAAATCACACGTTCCACACGTAAATGAACCCCCTGAATTCATGTGAAACTCATTCCGCTAGAACCGTACCAGTGTCCCCAGTTTCACATGTGAATGAACCCGTGAATTCACGTGATTACTCGTTCCGTTAGAACCGTACCAGTTTTCCCAGTTCCACACGTGAATGAACACGTTAATTCACGTGATTACTCGTTCCACTACAACCGTACCAATTTCCCTAGTTTCACACGTGAATGAACACGTTAATTCAGGTGATTACTCGTTCCACTAGAACTGTACATGTTTCCCCAGTTCCACACGTCAATGAACACGTTAATTCACGTGATTACTCGTTCCCCTGGAACTGTACCAGTTCCCCAGTTTCCCACGTGAATGAACACGTTAATTCACGTGATTATTCGTTCTCCTAGAACTGTAACAGTTTCTCCAGTTTCACACGTGAACGAACACGTTAATTCACGTGATTACTCGTTCCCCTGGAACCGTACCAGTTTCCCCAGTTTCACACATGAATGAACTCGTGAATTCACGTGATTACTCGTTCCGCTAGAACGGTACCAGTTTCAACAGTTTCACACGTGAATGAACCCGTGAATTCACGTGATTACTCGTTCCGCTAGAACCGTACCAGTTTCCCCAGTTTCACACGTGAATGAACCCGTGAATTCACGTGATTACTCGTTCCGCTAGAACCGTACCAGTTCCCCAGTTTCACACGTGAATTAACGCGTGAATTTACGTGAAGACACGTACCGGTGGAGCCGTACCAGTTCTGAACCAGTACGACACGTGTCAAACTGGTTCTGAACTGGTTCCTTGTTTATTGCGATATTATCGTATTTTGCTCTAAACGAGTTTTCTAACAGTTTGTTTCCACGCCGTTGTTCACGTTTGTATCCAACAGGTTTAGACTATGGTTGTGTTATGGAACAAATTGTTCATGTTTATGTTAAGACGATGTCAAACATTATGATGCATGATTTAGACTCCACTTTATTATTTAAATAAATAATTATTGGACTGTTATAATATAAAATATTTCACGAAAGTAGTATACCTAATATGTATTACTCATTCATACATGCTTAGGCATGTTTATAGTAATGAATAGTAAGACATTATGAGATGAATATCTAACGTTATCTGCTGGGCACCCAGGCGCTGTCGTTACTGCAGCGCTGGACATAGATCGAAAATGGTGCCCATGTTTTCAGTTGGCCAAACTCTCTCTCTCTCTCTCTCTCTCTCTCTCTCTCTCTCTCTCTCTCTCTCTCTCTCTCTCTCTCACAATAAATGATAAATTATTTTTTGGCAAAATTCATATGCTTTGACATAAGTGCATTTGGGTAGTCAGATTTCCAGGTGTGATTGTAGAAGCTTTTGACAATAAAATGGTGTACGTTTAGCTGATTTTACTAAGCGGAATGATATTTGGCAACAATTGGGCTATTTGACCATTTAGCCGGAGTACTGCCTGCATTCATTCGTAAATATTGACGGGTGTCATGCATACAGACATTTTACGAGAGCTAGAAATATAAAATTTTGTGTGTCTCGATGAGATGATGGTAACAGCAGGTAAGAAGTTTAAGAATTTTTGTAGGTCACGTTTTCTTATAATCACACAAAACGCTAACACGGCAACCAATGGGAAAACTAACTAATGACTGACCTCATCAACGGCTCTGGGCCGTGGGTATTTATAATGACATCTGGTGGATAACTTGGAAATGATTTACTGCCTTTGACACCACATATTTCTGTGACACGACTACATAATTATTCCATTGTGTTGAAGCAATATCGTTGTTGTCGCAGTGGCTGACTACCCATCTCAAAATAGTTGATTAACTTTTCACCATGTAATAATATTATTGTTTTTTGTATTATCAGTTACAACGCCATCTAGCGATCAATGGCGTCCTCGTGCAGGGGAATTCCGGTTTTGCAGGTTTATGGACAAAGAGGGTTGTCGCTGACGTCCAGGAAACAGACAAAACGTTCGCAAGTGGTCATGATCGACATTTAGATAAGCACGTAAGTCGAGTAACATTTCTCGACAGTATCCACTCAACATCTACCACTAAAACAAGACCAGTCTCGCTGGAAGTTGACATCGCAACTGCATTATTTCCGGGTACTCCGAAAGTATATTTTCGTTTTGTTATCTTTGGGGCCTACTTGAATGTTGATTCGAGACAGAGTGTAAATTCACAAATGGCATAGTCGTAGTAATTAATAAGGTATAATCGCTGGAAATGTCTGAGTAATCGTACTCAATTATATTGGATGAAAGGTATAGGTAAATGTACACGTACTGATAACGTATATAACCATGCATGGTTATATATCTTTGGTTGCAATCTCTATTATTAGCCATAGAAGCCTATACATTTTGTTTGTGTATATAAAATGTTATGCATTGGCCCCGGAACCGTTGGAGCTTGGGGGCTGAACAATATTTTTAGTGAGGACTGCATATTGAATTAGCTCTCCAATATTTACGGAAGAGGTGCATTTTTGGGTGCAATTTGAGGTTTTTTTTAAGTATGAAGGTGTTTTCTTTGCGAGCCTCAGGGGGATAATATTAGACGTTTGGGGTTGTTTTGCAAACCTCAAAGGGGTGCAAATGGATATTTTTTGAGAGTTTGAAGGTGACTTTTTGCAAGCCTCAAGAGCGGGTGCGACTGAAGGTTTTTGGAGAGCTTGAAGGAGGGTTTTGTTTTGGCGAGCCTAATAAGGTACAATTGGAAATGTTTCTGGACAGCCTTAAGACATTTGCGGTTGAAGATATTAGGTCAGTCTTGGGACAGTTGACAGTGGCGCAGGAATTTACATTGGGGAAGCTGAGAACCGGAGCTTCAGCACCACTCTACTGGTTCATGAAGAGGGGGGTGGGGGTGCTGTTGAAATTGCTGTAACTTCAGCTTCTCTCCGCTGTCTCGGCTGAACTGATGACATCATAAAACGGGCAGGAGGGTGGGTGGTTAGTTGCTTTTGAAAAGCTTTCATCGCCGCAGCGCCGCTTGGTGGGGCAGAACCATATGTCCGCCCTCTTTCACGGTCGCCAAAACACATCTTAATCCTCTCAGAAAACTCTCTTTTGCACCCGCCCTCGACGCTCGCCAAAACAAACATGGCTCACATTTATTGGGGGGGGGGCAGAACCATATGTCTGCACCCGAGCGAAATTCCAGGGGGTAGCGGAGTGGTGCTGAAGCTCCAGCTCAGTTCACACAATATTAATTTCGTTCCGATGCCAGTGTTATGTGGGGCAAAGCGCACCCCGGTGCACTTTGGCCCCATTACTGTAAAACTATTGTATGCTATTATAAAATGTATATTCATAAATATGGAATACACATAGCTGAATGTCGAGCCTTGTAAAGTCTAACAATGGTTATTATTTCCTATTTTTTAATGATTTGTATAAAATTATCAAATGATTACAAAACCAGCGCACAATTATGTATTATTAGTCAACTGACATGTAAAGCAATTTGAGCAGTTCTAACGACTGGATACTGCGCAGTGTAATGATGTACCTTTACTTTTTACTTGTTTGGTTAGTTATAGTACTCTTGCTATGGAAACATTTAACCATTTCAGTGCTGAGTTTCTGTACAGCCAGTTAATACTGAATACTGAGTTTCTTGTGAGGATTCAGTGAAATTGAATGAAAGACTGCAACTTCATTTTTAGTGTACAAGGATGCATTTTTGGAACACCCGATACATTATGAAACTTGAGCCATCAAGGAAAACTGTGAAAATGAAATATATGAGATTGGTTGCCATGGGAACGAGTAAATCAAAGATGGCCGACATCGCTTAGTTGTTTTGTAATTTTTATATAGAAAGATGCATTTTTTAAATAGGAACACCCGGTACATTATGAAACTTGAGCCTTCAAAGAATACTGTGACTATGGAATTTCTTATATTGGTGCCATGGGAACCACGAAAATCCAAGATGGCCAGCGAAATAGAAATGTCTTCAACTTCATATGAATTTTCTTCAGATGATTCCGATAAACTTTCAAATAACTGATTGAGAACATAACCTGGAATATTGTCATATAACAGTAGCATCAATTACAATAACATGGGTAAAAATAAATACAAATTGGCGTAACTTCGACATCGTGTTGTTTCTGCAAAAGTAGAACGTAACTAAAATATATATATATATAGCATTATGTTATTTGCATCCAATGGCAATAACCTATTACGAGTCAGATTCGTAGATATTAAGATGTGCATGTGTGACTGTGAATCGTTAAAGTAATATGTGTAGTTGGTTTATTAACAAAGACAAACAGTTTTGCCTACTAGTTTTGTACGGATGAAATAATTTGCTGTCAAGTATACTGCAAGATGTGGGGGCAAATCTATCCCTGTTAGTATGAATTTTGTATATATATATATATATATATGTATATGTATATATATATATATATATATATATATATGCATATATACAGTGCAACACGCTTATAACGAATACGGATACAACGAATTGACGGATGTAACGCACGGATGTTTTCCCTATCTTTTCCATTATAAGCGTTCACGCACATTACGAACACGGGTATAACGAATTCACGGTTATTACGAACACTTTTTCCCGAACAACTTTCGCCCTATAACGAATTTCTGTCCAACTAAAAATCTCCCGGTTGTTCGCAAAATACTTCCCGCCCGTGACCTGGAAACCCCGCCGTGGCCGCGCAGAGGGGCAGTGCCGAAGTAGTTAGGTCAATGAGGGAAATCATTCGAAACAGGGCTGCACCCTGCCACAGTTCGCGCGGCAGGATGGATTAATAATATTATTAACCTCATACATTTATTAGATCAATTAAATAAATAAATTAACCTTTCTTTGTCTCAATTAACTTTAATTACCAAGTAACGTTAATATTCAATTAAGTTCAACTAAGTTAACAAGTAACTGTAATATAAGACACACAGAAACAATTGCTAAGGGGTCTTACTGGTGTCCCCGTCTCCAACTTGGCAAGCAAGCTAATGAAACATAATTACGTTGTACAAATGTCTAAGCCTTTACAGCATTTTTCGAGAATTTAAGATGAATGTATATTGCCGGATTTCGTTCAGTTTTCATTTGAGTTCGACTATTTTATTTCACACAACCTCAAAACGGTATTTCGCAGCCTGGATCTACTGTAAGCTCCATTTTGTGAAAACTTTTATTTCCAGGTGTATCTTCACTGGCACGCATATAGTCTCCACTAAACATGTCAACATTTGACTTCCATCATAACCCTTAATGATCTGTAACCATGGTTCTCCAAAAAACATTTAATTAATAATTACAAACTCACAATATAGTCCAAAGGACTTCAGGGTCTCTTTGTCCATTTTTTCCTCTTAGGATTTGTTCATGTCGGATTATGCCCATAACAACTCCAAACTCCAGATACAGATATTATGTTGTTGCGCTACATCTGTGTGGTGTACATCAGTAATACTATTACTATGATTATTTTTAACGTATCTACGTTTGAAATAATACTGAATATTCGTGTATACGTACAAGACCAGTGCTGGTAATAAAAACTGTACACATACGCCAGCATGTACTGAATGTTATTTGAATTGTACGTAACTGTTTTTTATTTCAGCTGATCAAAATGGTATGACGAAAGTTGTACATCTGGTCTATAAGGATATATAGGATTTCAGCATCGAAATGGGCGGATCATCATCAAAACGGAGAAAAGATACACCTGCAGGTGAGAACGATCTTTGCATGTTCGTTTAACGGTAACTAAATACCGCAGTTCTTTTGCTAGACAAATCTGGTCAAACCAGCGCAGAATACCTTTTGCCACTATATGTGTCTAAATGTCGGCAGGTTCTACAGAAGGTATTAGTCAGTTTTTTCAACAAGTAATTGTACACAGAAATTCCTATTGCTTATGTGAATGAGAAAGTCTACAACTCGTGTGCTATGATGCGATTTGGATCACAATATAGCACGTAACACAGAGGCCTTTTGAATATATATATATATGTGTGTGTGTGTGTGTGTGTGTGTGTGTGTGTGTGTGTGTGTGTGTGTGTGTGTGTGTGTGTGTGTGTGTGTGTGTGTGTGTGTGTGTATGCATATATACATATTTAAATAGCAGCTCGAAACTGTTCACCAGATCGAGACGTGGGCATCTATAAATGTCTGATGGAACGGGAACAACATAACACATATTAACAGCTGAAATAATGAAGGCGTCTTCACAAATATAGTCACTGAAGAGAACACGAACAACATTGAACATTAATGAGCACAACGACAACGTCTTGCACAGTAGGGCTTGTGATGACAATCGAACAGTGGACTCGACGTCTAGACCAAGTAATTTTATTGGAGATAGCCTGTCTGGATTTCAAACAGATGTTTGACTCAGTCACTCACCACAGACTTCCAGTAAAACTGGAGGCATATTGCATCGCTGGTCAAATACACAGCTGGATAGAGTACTTCCTACTATACCGGAAACAACGGGTCGTATTAAATGGGAATATATCATCATTGACAAATAACGGTAAAGACTGACTTCACCAAAGAATGTTTGAGCTCGAAGAGTGTTGTCATTTCTATAAGACTAACGAGATGAGATCAGATGGAAGAAATCAAGAACTTAAAGAAGTCACCAACCAAATGGAATAAGATAAACCACGAGGAGTTTTAAGCAGACTCAATGTCTGTTCATCAACGTTACGAGTCAGGTTCAACGAATAGAAATGCTATGCACTCAATCTTTGACGCATAGCTGACTAGAGGGCGGGCTACCGAAGTGCTTAGAACAGAGAGATTCCAGTTTACCATCGTCTTTTTGCCGTTTCAAACCTTGGCCAAATTCGTTCAAACAACCGTTTATCTAATTCACTGTCCGCTGTTCTAAGGCACCCCCGCTTGCTCCAGTTCACTCAGCTGTATAGCAATACACAGTGGTGGCTAAATTGTTTCCAGAGAAGAGGAGATGGTTTTCGATTAAACAGGTCTGCCACGGAGTGAAGTGTAAACTATTCTCAGCAGTCCTAAGGACAGGCTACTGCGCTATATTAGAACCCATATTCTGTGAACAAGAATCGAGCACAATGAACACCATGACACCGTCAATCACTTACGACTAAAGAGATCTCGGTTTGCATTCCAAAGTAAATATTCCCATAGAAAATCGACAATAATGCTCTGATTTGTCAAGACATTCACCCCAACACAATTCGTCAAGTGCGGGAATGCCTTCTGAGCACCCTACACCAAAAGGGCCGGCCAACATAAAAAAACAAATCTTACAAGTTTGTTGGAAGGCAGTGAGACTGCCATCAATCCAGCGCAGATACCGTCTGACATGGTGCAAGAGAACATTAGATTCATAATGTATTTGTTTAATATGTCTACTATAATTCTCTATGAATTCTTGGGAAACAATGACGATTTTTATTGTCACACATCATACACTCATGCACAAGCACTCACTCACGCACGCACGCACACACACTCACCCATCCCACCTATCCACCCACCCACACACATATGCACACACACACATATATGCACACACACACACACACACACACACACACACACACACACACATATGCACACACACATATGCACACACATACGCACACACACACACACACACACACACACACACACACACACACACACACACACACACACACACACACACACACACACACACACACACACACTCACACACACACACACACACACACACACACAAACAAACACGCATACGCACGCACGCATACACAGTGTAATCATACATTTCTTTTGAATATATTATGTGTTTAAATACAACTGTAGGAGCGACCCGCCCAAACATCATGGACATGACAATCCAGTTTGGGAATCTAAGAGTTGTGATTGCGCATGGCGATCTGACGAAAGAAAACACGGGTGCGATTGTAAACACCAGCAACAAGGCGTTAGATCTCACAAAAGGTATGTTACCAACCAGTTCAATGTATACTATTAATACCTGGGTATAGTGCAGACTCGAAAATTGCTGTTGTTTTATCACATAGAGGCACGCACGCACACCCATGCACGCGCGCACATTTTGTTATAAAAACATGCCATTTAGCACATTGCTATATATTGCTGTCTTGGAAAATAAGATATACTGCATTTTCTTTTTAGGTGCTACAGCCAAGGCAATTGCAAGAGCTGGAGGCAGATCGGTCGTTGAGGAATGCAAGAAGTTGGGTAAGTTCACCACATCCATTTTATTTCATAAGCACCAAAATCATTCATGATTATGTTTTCTCCTCGTACTGCCGCCCTACCTTGACTGTTATCCACATATACACACCTGCAGCCTTCTTTCTACAATTTTGTGATACTTAGGTATTCAGAAATAAGTAAATATTAGTGTTATTGTTAGTATTCTTGATGCGCCTCTGAGCTTGGTTTCTGAGGATTTAGACGCAAAAGAAGTTACCTTATTGTTATTATTATTATTATTCGACACAAAACTAATTTATAACACTCAACAGTGTATTTTTAATTATCAGTCGACATTATATTCTTGAGACAGAAGGTCAGGAGGGTCTGAGCAGATTGTGAAATGTGTATATTTTATTTGTGAGTGTAACTGTTTTACCACTCAAATGTTTGTGTAAATGGTGTTTGCTTTATTTCTGGCATTTAGGAAAGACACTTCCGAATGGGATTGCCGTAACCGGCGCAGGGAGTCTTCCATGTCGCTATATCATCCACGTGGATATGCACAAGAAAGCCGACTGGGATAAAACCATTACTGCAGTCCTTCTCGAAGCTGCTTCACTTGGAGTTGAATCAGTTGCATTCCCAGCAATAGGCACGGGTATGTTGGTATACGTCTCTGCATTATCTGCCTTTCCCTAGAAACGACAATGATAACACAACACAGTCCAAGAGCTTTAGGTCAAAAATGGACTCAACATGGAAATAAATAGTAGAAAGGTAATCATTTTGGATAGTTGCTAAATAACATATATAACAACCTAAAAAATCCCCAAGAATACTCCGTGCGGTATCAGCAGAATTCTAAATAGCGTTCGAGACTGCAGCAACCCGTGGTTAATTTGCTTAACTTCTCAACCGCCTGGGTTGAAAGGGGAAATATTGGGGTGTAGGATATAATTTGTAACGATGTCCTACCTATGATGAGCGATGCGCGATGCGATGGGCGATGCGATGGACGATGCGCGATGCGCGATGCGATGGACGATGCGCGATGCGATGGACGATGCGCGATGCGATGCGATGGACGATGCGCGATGCGATGGGCGATTCGATGCGCGATGCGATACGCGATGCGCGATGCGATACGGGATGCGATGCGATACACGATGCGCGATGCGATGCGATACGCGATGTGCGATGCGCGATGCGATACGCGATGCGATGCGCGATGTGATGCGGTGCGATGCGCGATGCGCGATGCGATGCGATGCGCGATGCGATGCGCGATGCGATGGTATACATTATAAAGGTGCCGCAATGAGCATGAGTACGCCGAAAACGTGACTTAGGCAGCCATTTTTATTTATTTGTATTAAACACAATTTGAATTTAGCTAAACAAAAACGGGTGCCAGGCAGGCAGCCTCTTCGCAAAAACTAGACTAGGGACTGAAATATATTACTTTATAACATGAAATATGTACCTATTCAACATTTTATTTGTTAAATAATTATTGTTTCCATCTGGATATCCCTGATCGCAAATATAAACACTATTTTGTGTGTCTGCAGTCACGATGAACCAGGGATGGTTAAGGTATTTCTCAGTTTAACATTAACCAACAGTTTTGAAGCCTATTTGTTTCTATTTATTAATTAATGACATAATATCTGTTCAGAATGCATACATGTTATTTATGCCTTATATAAATTAAAATATAAACTTTTCATAATTTATGCTTCTTGATTTACTCCTCGGTCCCCAATACTTCCATGTCTGGAAAAAAACTGACACATATTCCATGAGACGATCTTCGATACAAATGCAGTGATGTTTAATGACTTAATCTGGGTTCCGTAGTAGCACATAAAAGCAGCGTTGCGCCGAAATACAAGTACGAATAACGCGGTGTCAATAAATAGGCCCGCTCAAATCAGGCTACCAGCGATATTGGACCATGTAATAAACAGCCGAAATTGACAGGAAGTTAACTTGTAGTATGTCTACTAGGAGGTGCACGGTGAGCGCGGTGCGTCTACAATTCGATTCACTTAGGGGTCATCTCAGAACGTCGATGTCCGATATTAGACGAAATTACTTTCATCTTGCATCATCCCCCCCCCCCACCCCCTCCCTCAGACGAATTTTTTAAACATTAATATGATGATACCAGTATAATTAAGAGTGTCGGTCGATGTCCGACGCTCGATGTCTGATTTTTTTAAATAAATTTCTCTCGCTGATCTTGCACAGCTCTCTCCACCAGATCGTTCGCTCTCGTTTTCCACCCTTCTCCCAATCCTTCAAAATATCTTTTTTCATAATCTTCCCATCGCAGTCTAGTTCATCCTCGCTTCCTTTTCCCTTCCAGTCTCTGTGCATCTGCTCTCTTTGCCATCCGTTCTTCTCCCATTTTCTCTACAAGCCCTGCCCATCTTAGTTGTCTCATGCTTATGTTTGTTCAGAAACAATTGTGTCGACTAGTCATATCAAAGACACAATTAACCACAGGCGCAACTACGACCAGACGATGTAAATAAGTAGCATCATTCTAGTCCACTGCTGCAATTTTGGGAGGTGGTGCTGTTCTAATTATAGCTCCCGACCCAGGGATTATCGTCTCCACAGACGCACCGACTTTGACACATCGTGTAATCCACTTGCCAGACAAGTGATACAATTAACCGAAAGTACTACTTAACCCCCACTTTAGTGCATCGGCACTTCCAGGTGTACATTACAATTTTGATACACTCGTTTGTGCCGAATCGTATAGAAAACGACATTGCTCTCTAGTCTAAAACATTCAGTTGTGTTACAGCCTGTAACATAGCTGTTAAGGTGTATCAGAATGGGACGAGGAAAGGCGAATGTGTTTTTGGAGGACAATCGTTCAGATGGGACCACCTTGATGATATGTTGCAAGACATGTTGTTGTTTATGGAAGTTCCCATAGAAACCAGGAGTATACACCTCAACAATAAAAATATTGAATGAGTATTGGTTTACATTATTTATTCATTGTAAATACGGAGAAATTACATTATCACATAAGTATTACGGTATCAGCGGTATGCATGATCATAGTAATTAGCATCACACGTTTTGCTTTCGTAAACACATTATGTCACACGTCAATTATATATATACATATATGTATATATATACATATATATATACATATATGTATATATATATGTATATATATATAAAACAATTACAGTGAAATTACAATCACAACAACTCATTTGATAAATGCATCAAATTTTTATTATGGCAAAATGGGACAGTCCGGCCAGATCTCTTTGGGGCCAGCAGTGGCAGCCCGAGAACAGGATGCAAGACCAGGATATTTCACATGACCGGACGTGATCCTGGGTCGGTTACTTGATCATGTGACTGCGGCCACATGACCAGAATCCTGGGTCTGCATCCCTCTGGGTGTCAAGCCGATATATTTCACGTGACCGGACGTGATCCTGGGCCAGCTACTTGATCAATGGTCATGTGACTGCGGCCACATGACCAGAATCTTGGGTCTGAACCCATCTGGGTGTCAAGCCAACCCTTTAGAGATACTAACCCTCCTATCATTACAAAGGTGGAGAAATGGGGCTGGTTGGTGGGTGACGTGCTACTTTGTTCGTGCTAGAGACAAAGATGGCATCGAGCGTGGAAGTTGTTCATCCTATAATCCTGGGCAAATGTAGATGATTGGGTAGCTTTACTTCCCATGCCCCAGGGAATATGTTATGATTGGGCAGCTACCCCCTGCATAGAGAGGTAGTGTAAGTTTCAGAGGGTGCCAATGTTGTGATTGGTTAGCCACCCCTGCAGAGAGGAATGCTGTAATACGGCCTCCTGATCCTGCTGTGACTTGTTATTAGTGAATGCCCCTTAGGTGGCCTCTTGACCCTGTAGTGACTTGCTGTTGTTATTCTGGCATAAACCCTGCACAGTGATAAACACTATGCCTCGATTTATGACAGAACAACACAACAACTCATTTGATAAATGCATCAAATTTTTATTATGTCAAAATGGGACAGTCCAGCCAGATCTCTTTGGGGCCAGCAGTGACAGCCTGAGAACAGGATGCAAGACCAGGATATTTCACATGACCGGACGTGATCCTGGGTCGGTTACTTGATCATGTGACTGCGGCCACATGACCAGAATCCTGGGTCTGCATCCCTCTGGGTGTCAAGTCGAGCCAAAAAGAGGTGTTGAGACCGAATGCCCCAAGAGGTGTTGACACCGAATGCCCCAAGATATAAGGACGGGGTGGAAATTTAATTGTAGCAGGCTATATACCGACGACCAATATGTTGCATTATAATAATGGTAATTATTCCAAATCGTGACCTATGAAATTATTGCAAAGAGTATGCGTTATAAACAGGATATGCAGTCAGACTTGTACCAATGTGATTGACGCATATATCATATTTGTGAATGTATAAACATAAATATATATATATATATATATATACAGCTCATGAAGCCGCTTGTTCTGACAGTGGCAGTGCCCCAATGTAGGTGACATACAACTAAATGAAGTTCAACCATGCACATTGTATTGCAGTGTGACCTAAGTACATCATCAGACATTCAAATTGCATGTAATGGCATTGCCACACTGTCAACAAGTCAAACTAGTGAACATTATAATTGTGTATTCAACGACTACAACAAATGCCTACTGCAAGTCTATATACTTTCACATAGTATTATTACTAGACATTTGACTACATCCTTTGTGGGAACAAATATATACATTTCTGATATTATCTGCATGCCACTAATCATCCTGCCCTTCACAACACTACATGGGCAACGAAATGTAACATTAATTGGTCCCTGTCCCACAAGTTGTAGGCAACTACCCTGGTTAGCAACATATGTCACAGGTTACTGGACATGGCTTGTTGGGCTTCTTGTAATGATTTGCGAGATGTTTGAATGTAACTGCAATAACAATCTGAATTCCATCTCCCCATGGTTCTTATCATATGATCTGGAATGTGTGAATCTGCTGCTGTAGTGGCAGCTCCTATCCGGAATGAGTGACCACTGTACAAAGCAGGATTGTATCCAAGACTGGACAGAGGCATCTTTAATTTACCGATACATTAGCTTCTTGTACAGCGCTCTGAGCATTTTATTGGAAATTGCGCTCTATAAAAAAATAAATATTATTAAATATTATTATTAATTACGAAAGAGCGTGTCAATGGAGCCCCTGTCAAAGTAGTAAACAAGGGGTCATGTGACTGTGCTAGCATCTCACTCCTTGTATGCAACATGGACTGCATAACTTTAAAAACACAAATATTCTTATCTGTTGCGAAATATTTTAGTGTTACCCCTTTACGAAATGGATCGGTCTTTGATCTTTTTAAAAGAAGTGTGAAAAATCTGTCCTGCACATGCATCTGGATGTCTCCTACAGTCAAATCTGCTGCATGGTCAAACGTGTTGGACTGACTTGTAAATTCTCCACATCTTAAAAACCCAAAAAAAGCCAGACAGAATGCAGTCTCCAGGACTAAGTCTTCATACGGGCCAAAAACCCTGATCTTAGAGCATTACATAGTTTGTTTAGAATGTTTGCTGTAATAGGCAACCTGGGTTTAACTACATTGTCCTGCGACTTCTTAACTGCTTTTAGGATAGTTTTCAGACGTTGGAAAGGCTGGCCATTTTGGAAACAGCATGGATCCTGAAAACCTGCTTTGATATAAGCAAACCTAATACCTGCCAGATAAGTCTTAATTGTAGAATACTTTATCTGTAAGAAACTAAAGCAGTGTGCTACAAAGTAGATAAGTATTTCTTCTGATATAACTGGATATGTATGGCCCATAGGCATACTCCCACCCAGATACATATCTGAAAATCTTCTAAATGCTCTAAAGCCTGCTTCATATACAGTTCTAGTAGACTCATTCAATGACAAGTCCCACAACTCATTGACTACATTATCTAGTACCACATTACGTCTGAAGGCGTTGAACACTGGCAAGGATTGAGTGCTGCCCCAGGTGCTAGCTGTCGGAATCTGCTGATCGAGGACGATCGCAGTACGAACCGCAGGTGACACAGTCTCCACTGCTGGCAGATTCTCAGACGGAATTCCCGCCGTCGTACATCGTGGCCATCGCTGGTCATTGCAGTAGGCGGCAGTCGAACGTAACGACGTTCCCGTAGCACGCTCGATAGCCTCCATTGCTGTCGTCAGAGAATAGGCGGATGAGTTCGTCGCAACGCCAACGGGCACAACAGGCGGGTCGATGTGAGATTCCGTCCGAGCTGGCATCAGTGGTCCGGGCGCAGTGCAGGTCGTCGATGGGGCGGTTCTCTGCCGAGTGGTCGTCCTTCCATGAAGTCGTGCAGCTTTGTCGTAATCGCGGACATGGACGTTTGAAGCGCGCGTACAACATCGACGAGTGGCTCCATCTCGGGGTTAAGCTCGGGTGAATGTTCGTATGTGTCGCGTTCCGCTGGTGTTCCGTAGCCATATGGTGGCTTCACCTGTGTCCCAGTCTGATCCACGTCCGAGACAGACACAGTAGATCTAGACGCTGGATGTCATTGACGAGCTCTAGTCGCGACTCTATTTAAATCTGCTACAACATTCCAACGGCAGCGAGTAGTGGTTGGAGGAGCGGATGGTCGAGTTGACACTGAAGTTGGTGGCGGCATCACACGGGCAGCGGTGGCGTCAGGCATGTCGCGGCTGCATTCGTCGTTGTTATGAAAGTTATCTACATAAATCCGCAAAAGTAGGGATTTTTTTATACCTGCCGGAAGTCTCATTCCCCGTTCCTCAATGTGATGACGCAATGAAGCCGCAGACCAGTTAGCAGGGCTTCCAGCGTCCCAGCGAGGATGTGTCGAGGCAGAACTTGCTTCTTGGTCAGGTAACTCGACGTTGACGTTGTCGCTTACAGAGACACAGTTACATTGTCGAAAACAGCCACACCCCCTGCCCTGTGACTGTGTGGAACGGCATCAGGCTCAGCAGCTGATTCTCTACCACGACGAGCTACTGGCGTGTATCGTCGTCCAGTGGTCTGCCGTTTAGGTCGACCACGGGGCATTGTAGCGCCGTAGTTGTGTAGGTTAGAAGAAAATTGTCAAACTAACGTGCTACTTTGTTCGTGCTAGAGACAAAGATGGCATCGAGCGTGGAAGTTGTTCTTCCTATAACCCTGGGCAAATGTAGATGATTGGGTAGCTTTACTTCCCATGCCCCAGGGAATATGTTATGATTGGGCAGCTACCCCCTGCATAGAGAGGTAGTGTAAGTTTCAGAGGGTGCCAATGTTGTGATTGGTTAGCCACCCCTGCAGAGAGGAATGCTGTAATACGGCCTCCTGACCCTGCTGTGACTTGTTTTTAGTGAATGCCCCTTAGGTGGCCTCTTGACCCTGTAGTGACTTGCTGTTGTTATTCTGGCATAAACCCTGCACAGTGATAAACACTATGCCTCGATGTATATCAGAAGTATCTTTCTTAGAAAACTGAACGATGAAATACTACGAGTCTCAAGGAATCATTTCAATCGACGATTATATTAACATACAATAAGTAATATATTGTACACACTTCTGAAACACCGTGCTTCTTTGTGCATATTCGTTAAATTTGTTTGCACCGCACGTTTTAAGAGAAATCATTAACACAGAGTATAGTTGGCACTTATCAAAAACGAACGAGCGTAAGACGGACAAGCGATACGGTCATCCTAGGAAAACCAGACCTGCTGTATTTCTTGCCAGAGATTTATGGTAACGTAGCATTTAAATTAATGTACATTACTGCTATGCAATTTGCACACATACGTATAAGGCATTTCAAGTTTACCGTGCATATTTGACGTACATATTTAATAATTGTATTCATCCCAAAGATCCCTAGTGGAGCGATAGGAACCTTTTTTCTGAATCACAACAGTACCATTAAGCAAACCGATGTATGTACATCATTACAGTATGTAAAATAAAGTGAATATAGTCTATGTTATTAAAACATGCAAAATATGAGTGAGAGTACATTATGAACAATTAGTATACGGTGAGAAAATTATATTTACAAATGAACAGTAAAGTAGAAAATTAGCTTCACCTTATTAAACATAGGATACTATAATATTTTTTTGCAAACAACCTCTGTTTAGTTTTAGACAAGGCTATTGTTCTACAGACAGCATCGATTTAAGGAATGTTTTTAAACACAAACATTGATATTGATAATATAGTTGTTGTCTTCACTAAGTTTGATTGAAATTTTTTTTACTGTTATACAATGTATGTTATAACAATTTACTAGCTTGTGTAAAACGCTATATCTACTGTAGACTACAAAGTCGAAGTCGACAAGGAAGACATCAGACACATGAAGAGAATGTGCAGGAAACCCCGTGATTTAGGCTGTAGCGGCGTAACTACTGAGCTAGTCTCCCAGGGACTTGCACCACGCGTCACTGCTGAAACGCAATACATGTCATAAGTGGCGAACTTTAACTCGTAAACATGACACAGATAACAATACAGACGTTTTCATGCGGTATTTCAAATCCGCGTTGAAAATACGATTTTAAAAATATTTTTTAAATAATCATACATTTAACATGAGCTTTCTTAGCAATTGTTTGTGATCGTTTCAGTCTGTTTAATTACAAATTGGTCGTCTAAAGAAAATGTGTTGGCCGTTGCACATGGTAGAATGAGAAACCAATTGGTCTTCCGGTATTTAACGGCAAATCGTTAACCATAATTATAGGACACGCCATGTGGATCTACTGCATGTACCGATTTCTAAAACCAACGTATTATATAACACCATTAGACGTGGAGGTGTTAAGCTATGGAACTATATAACAACAACAGTGGATTGTATATATGCACTTGCAACGTCTAAATGTCATTTGTGAGTAAATAATGTTAGTGACTTATATAACTAACATTCATTGTTGCATTCAAATGCGTCTATTCATGACAATAGTATTACTGTGATTTGTGTTGCTGATTTCTTTTCTTCAATTGCACAGTCTGTTTCTTCTTCTTCTTTTTATTAAATTAGTTTACGTGCACCGTGGAATTACACCACTTCGTGCCGCATGCTATATTGCACAGCATCGTAAATCGCTGCGATTGACAGGCAGTTACACTGTAGCGTATCTACGGTTTGGTAAACTGTGCCTCAGCTATTCGATTCACATAACTAAAAAGAAAAAATTAAACTGTAGACAGAAAGAAAAACATGTGACGCAAATGACGACTAAATTCAGTTTTTTCGGTGATTTAATGTACATGCTTCTTGTTAAACCGACTTCGAATATTGTAGCTATTTATAATAATTGAAACATAAATTTGGACACAAACGAACGGCATTTGCAATAAGCGAAAGTTGAAAAAAGTTGTCGTCTCTTTCCATGTATACAAAATAAGTTTTATATTTTCTACCAAGGATATCCAGACGAAAATAATTGAAAAACTGCAATTTGAGCAGTAGAAGAAGTACATATATGTCATGTTATGAAATATGTTTGCCCCAGACTTTCGTCACAACATTTAGAAGTACGAACACAACAAATTCTGTGCGCAAACAAAATACATATGTAACCGTGTACGTACAGTCAGCGTCACCAGCCATCATCACATGCTCTGAACACAAAAAGGAATGCGTTTAATAAAATACAAATGGCTGCCTAAGTCTCGTTTTCGACGTACGAATGCTCATTACGGCATCTTTACAAGTTATACCATCGCATCGCGCATCGCATCGTGTATCGCATCGCGCATCGCATCGCGTATCGCATCGCGCATCGCGCATCGATTCGCGCATCGCATCGCGTATCGCATCGTATCGCGCATCGCATCGCATCGCGTATCGTCAATCGCATCGCGCATCGCATCGCGCATCGCGCATCGCATCGCGCATCGTCCATCGCATCGTCCATCGCATCGCTCATCGCATCGCGCATCGCCCCGTTTTCGACGTACGCATGCTCATTACGGCATCTTTATAATTTATACCATCGCATCGCTTCGCATCGCGCATCGCATCGCGTATCGCATCGCGCATCGCATCGCGCATCGCATCGCGTATCGCATCGCGCATCGCATCGCGCATCGCGCGTCGCATCGCGCATCGCATCGCGCATCGCATCGCGTATCGCATCGCGCATAGCATCGCGTATCGCATCGCGCATCGCATCGCGCATCGCGTATCGCATCGCGCATCGCATTGCGCATCACGCATCGCATCGCGCATCGCATCGCGTATCGCATCGCGCATCGCATCGCCCGTCGCATCGCGCATCGTCCATCGCATCGCTCATCGCATCGCGCATCGCTCATCGCATCGCCCAACGCATCGCGTCATCGCCCCATGGCGCTGCAGGTTGCCACACAAAAACGCGATGGCCCTTCTCGGCCATCATACCTACCCAATGAACACCACCGTTTAACATCCAAGTGTACTCAGAACATGCATTTAATTAAATTTGTTTTAATAACAATACTAAAAAGTATAAGAAGAAACCTTGACTATACATATAAAATCAAATGTCAATTGTTTCATTAATCAACATTTCATTTTTCCAGTGCATGTACGCTGGAAATCATGAGCGAAGATTATTTCAGCTCAAATGCCAAATTGACCCACTGCCTATATTGGTTGTCGATATTGGTTGCTAGACTTATTGTGAAGCACGAACACAGGAAACGTTCGGCTGGTTTCTCATTACCCGTGTATAAACTATTATTATTAGTGTTATTACTGTTGTTGCCGTAGCTGCTTATGTTTTTTTGCAAAAAAGATTACTATTTAAACTAGTCGTTATATATATATATATATATAATGTTCATATTTCACCTTTGGAATACTTAAAATAGCTCCTGGAGAAAACACACTACCCGTAATATTTCTTGGATCAACAGACAGTGGTGGGTTCTCGTTACACGCGTTTTTTCGCTTGGTGAATTGTCTACGGTGCAGACACTCTCTTCCTTTTGAATATTCACGCAGTTACATCCCGCGGTAGTGTTTACATTAATACGCTAACTTTCAGGCAGTCTGGTTGTATTCTCTCCCATTTGCTGAGGTTCACTCGCCTCTCTCTATCATTCGCTTCCTTGGATCATTGCTTCTGATATACCAATTGGCGATGTTTAAAAACAAACACATAAGTAGCTAACCAGAGTTATTTATTTATGTGTGACGTATATGATTTGTATCTGTTGGAAAAGAAATGGAAACAGTCAACGAATGAATTGGGTGATGAACCTTTCTCCAGACGACATTACTGTGGCTTTTCCGTGAAATATCGGCTTTCGAGAAAAGAACGTAGTATAGAGATAATTACTGCCTTTTTCTTTTGCTCCATGCTGAAAGTAAGCTAATGCTGTGCGAACCTTTGTATCAATGAAGCAGTTGATGTTTAATTATATAGACACGGACATGTTACAGATTCTACATTTATATTTAGATGATTGCAAGATTTAACAAGGTTTAACAAGATTGCCACCCAGATAATTAACTATAGATGGCAGGTGGACAAGGAAACCCTTTGGCGTATCGAGAGTCTAACCCTTTCATCTACGTATATCCCACCCTTCTCAGGTATGTGCCGATTTTACGTATTCACGCTACTAGCACCCACACAATCAGCAGATAATCTATCTGCTCCATTCATTTACACTCCTTTGTGAAAATGAGAACTTTCTTATATCTAATTTACACTGCTCCTTTTCTAATGTAACTTCATGTCCTCTAGTCCTTCTATCTATCTTAACTGAAAAAAAATATTTCTATCAATATTTTCATAAACATTCAACATTTCAAACACTTCTATCTGATCTTCTCTCTCTCTCCTGGTCTCTAGTGTTGTTAAACCACATCCTTTTAAGCGTATATAACTAAGATCCATCTGTTTTGGTATCATTTTAGTCGCTCTCCTCTGTATTCTTTCTAGCATATCTATGTCCTGCTTGCGATATGGCCTACCCGCTTGTATACAATATTCTAAATGGGGATTAACTATTGTTTTGTACAGCGGTATTATTAGTTCTTTTTCCTTGTACGCTATATTTCGCCCAAATAATCCAAGGATTTTATTTCCTTTTGACGCTGTAATTCCGTACTGCGCTGAAACCTTCATATCAGCACTAATGGTCAACCCTAATTCCTTTTTTTCCAGTAGTACTTAGTGCAATACCCCCATTGTATATTCTACATCT
The DNA here is from genome assembly GCA_020002185.1 of Paraescarpia echinospica. Classification (NCBI taxonomy): domain Eukaryota; kingdom Metazoa; phylum Annelida; class Polychaeta; order Sabellida; family Siboglinidae; genus Paraescarpia; species Paraescarpia echinospica. The sequence goes on from CM034534.1 coordinate 12,760,325, forward strand.
TCGTTCCCACGTCCTGCGTGGAGGCATTTACATTTCCCAAAATTGAACAACATTTGCCACTTTTCAGACGATTTGATCAACCTGTCAAGATCATCTTGTAAATGCTGTCTATCTCCATCATTTTTAATCCTTCTAAACACTTTTGCTTCATCGACAAATCTCAACACCTTGCTTGTTATATCATCGTCCAAATAGTTGATATATATTAAGAATAATATAGGTCCCAGTACTGATCCCTGTGGTACCCCACTCAAAACTGATTTCCAGTTTGAAGCCTCCCCATTAACTACTACCCGTTGTGAATTTTTATATCTTTGTAATGTACGCAATTATTAGGTAATCCTGTTAATATGATTATTTAATGTAATTATATGCCTTTATTTCATTAGAATTATGTTTTATTAATCACCAATGACCCTGACTATATATCGAAAAAATAAGTTTCTACTTTGGGCCCACCTTCACGATCCGTATAAGGCATGCTCATGAATATTCGGGACTGTCCGTCAGACTTCGATTAGATACGCCGAGTTAATAGATGCAAGAAATACGTCATCAACATGTGTGTATATGGATTAGCGACCGCCATGATAAACCGATAAAATTATCAAAATAAAACGTGGACCAGCTGCTGTTTATATCACAGATTCAGCAAAGAAAAGAAGGACAATACATGGAATAAACGGAGAATGAACATAGCGACAGTTCCTGATAGACGGATTGATTTAAAAGAAAAACACCACCTCTCCATGCACGAAACCGCCGATGCCGAAGCCGATGTCATATTGAATGATTGGCATTTTTTTTAAATATAAAAACTATGATACTATAATGTTCCTTTTTACTAGGTGCATCTAGCTATACATTTTGAAGTGAAGTGTTAATGAAACGTTTAGATAACAGAAACTTACTGAAGCCGAGAAACATTCAATAATGAAACCATTTTATTTGCACCTTAAATCCAGCTGATATTTGCATAAGCAGTATAAATACATTATACATCACTAAAGTAATTTACGGTATTAAAATAGGATAGATGGTTATGTACTTTCCTATCTACATAAGGTTCAACTTTAGTTTGAAAAATGTAGATCTATAAAGATTTGTATTGGGAGTGCAATAATTATTTGTTCTACCCATCATTTAGAGTAAAAGATATTGGATTTGTTTCTGTCGAACTCCTGTTTCGATAACAAATAAAATGGCCATTGTATGATGAAAATAAAGTTATAAAATTACAAAACTTTAAAAGTAACGCATATTTTAAAACATTGGTGTATTTAGCTCAAGAAGATCCCTAAAACATGTTGAATGTTGTGGAACATTTATATTTAAAAAAAAATCAAAATTATTGTAAAAGCAACTTTGTGGACACCTTTTTATACACTACTCCCAGTATAGTTAACTTAACACAAACTTGTTTCAAAATTGTTTGAAGAATATGCAGTAGAACACAATCCAAACATGATGAGCATAAGAAAGTCTAATTTGTTTTATTTACTCCTACTTTGCAACATAATGACGGGATGGTGTGCATTTGGATGCACAAATCGATCGATTGCACAAATCCATTTGAAATGTAGTGATGTACATATTTCCAGCAGAAGCCATACGGAACTAATGTGGCAGAACAAAGTCAGACATCATCTTCACTACTGTGTCAGTTAACATATTGTCTTATTATTAGCATTGCTATGCATTTTGATACACAAAGCTATCAGATGCACACATCCATTTGTAACTCTAAGTGAGGTACAACTTCCCAGTAGATGTCGCACAGAACAGAATGGGGCAGAATAAAGTCAGAAATCATCTATGTCAAGAGACCAATTGTCCAATTAATGACACTGTTAAATAGAGCTCTTCAATTTCCTCTTTCCATCAGCTCAGCTATTTCCAATGTTCCTGCAAATAAACAAAGTTTAATTTAGGAAACTGAGACTAAATATGAGTTAACTAACTCAACACTGTGCAGATTAATTCAGTTTAGATATTGGATTGTGGGACTTATCACCAAGTGTACAGCTGGCTAAATGGAAAAAGAAACACAAGAGAACCTTGTTATGTTGATTCAGTCAGACTAAAATCACAATCCATTACTTTGGCCAACTTTTAATTTGCTTCTACATAATTACCTGTATGCACTGGTCATATACAGTGCACTCCAGATAACTCGAACTCACATAAGAGAATTTTCGCTAAGTTAAGTCAATCTTTTCCTCGGTCCAGGGCAAAGGTTCCAATAAAGGGATCTTCTGATAACTTTCTAGTTATCAGAAATTCCACTTATCAGTATTGTCATGGGTCCCTGAAAGTTCGACCATATCCAGAGTGCACTGTGTATTTTCCTTTATTCTTGCTCTAATAATTAATGTTATATATAATGATACATATGGGCCATTGTCATGAAAAGTGTACAGTAACGGTAAAGTAATATGTGAAAAATAAATGTTTAATTTGTTTTTAGTGAGTACTATTATTATCAAATGTGCTATTCACATGAAGCAGCGCAACTTGATCTGACCTATTATTAGATTTTAAAAATATATATTGATGGATAAAAACTTATGTATACTAGAGTGCAGATCTACTGGTGTCAAAAATTCCGTGGCAACATGGTATTGTGTACTACAAACCTAAAACGTTTACATTGAATGATGATATGCCAGCCAGGTTTACTAGCAATCGTAGCTGTAGCATTAACAACAGCCTGTGAACGTACGAATCTCACATTTTTATGTTTCGGTTCAAATAATTGGGGAAACGGGGACTTTTCAAAAACGGCTGACTGGAATTTGGAAAGGCAAGACCCGTAGACACACATACCCAAATCCCAGATTTAGGCAAAGAAATTACATCCACGACCAGGGTAATCCTCTTGCTATGGTTGCATATACTGATATTTTAGTGTGCATTTTCGTTCACTGCATATAAAATAATAGACACTGCAGTTTTACTAACTAGAACGGCGAGACCCTTGCCTAAAGCTATGTTAGTTACTGTAGTAGAGGCTCGACAGACTCAGTGACAGTCCCAGCGCCGCGGCAGCTGACACCGACTGCAGCCGTCCGCGTCGGCGGACGTTATAATTCTGTTTAATCGAAACGTTACTCGGCTGACGGCATTGGGAAGCAGGATAAATAAGCAATGCATACGCTTCCTACACTTATACAAATAGTTGTTTTTTACCTTTTCTACACTAACTATTCTCCTCGATGTAGATCCGTCAATGTCCCCGCCGATTGTCTTGTATTCTTGCAGGGGCTCATCACCTACCCCCCACTGATATGGCAAAAAGGTTACTTGATGCATTCGAGAGTTTTTCCACGCACAACGTTTTCATGAAACCGAAGGTGGTGAGGATTGTCATTTTCGAGATATCAATGCTTCAGACCTTCAGAGACTGTGCCGAGGAGAAAGCCAAGGTCAACCTAGCAACTGAGTCAGGTTGGACATGGGCACATTAGTCGGCCGTTATACCAATTCAGTGGTTCGCAAATAATATGATGCATATTTGTCATGAGGACACAGGTCTGATGGTATTGCACACGGTTATATGTGATGTGATGTGAATAGGTGAATAGGTTTTAGTGTATTGTAGTGTATTGTAGTGTATTGTAGTGTATTGTAGTGTATTGTAGTGTACTGTAATGTATTATAGCGTATGTGCTACACGCTCTCGCTTTCGGCTGTGAACGCCAGCTAGCCTCTTCACAGGGGTGAAAAAGATATGATTGCACAAGCCTCCCATGCTAGTATTATCGTATTGCATGTGCCACTATGTGTGTGTGTGTGTGTGTGTGTGTGTGTGTGTGTGTGTGTTTGTGTGTGTGTGTGTGTGTGTGTGTGTGTGTGTGTGTGTGTGTGTCTGTGTGCGTGTGTGCGTGTGTGCGTGTGTGTGTGTGTCTGCGTGCGTGCGTGCGGGTGTGAACATGACGGATCGTATCGGTGCACCTGTGTTAAATGCGTAGGTGTAGATAGTACTCAGACCACCTACCGCAGATATCATATTTTTGGATCCCGTACTTGTCCTTTATGTTGGACGATTGGTTTTTAGTCCAGCGGATAGGTGAAAAGATTGTGCACCTTTGGATAAAAGCAAGGCACTTTGCTCATCTATTCTATACACCAGAGGAACCATCTTAAAGATTGGAAGCATTCCAGATTTTGCTGCGTTCAGAAATCGCGGCCATGTTTTTTAAATGGCCACCAAATAAAATTTCCCCATATCTCAATAACTGCGTTGCATACAACAATAATATTTGTGTCTAGATGTAGGCATTAGGGGTCAAAGATTTTAGATTTGTTACTTTTGGACTACTTCGACATTCACATCCGCCATTTTAAAGATCGCGATCGTCAATACAAATGTAACGATATCTTAATAACTACATTACGTAGACCCGTATAGTTTATTTTTTGAATAGCTTGGAAGATATCGATTTAAAAAAATCTAACTTTCGTCGACATGACTATATTCGCCATTTTTAAAGATGACGCCCGTCAAAGCATATTATTCCCATATCTCAAGTTCTACATAACAGAGAGCCACAAAGTTGATGTCAAAATGTAAGGTTTTTAGATGCGATGATTTCAAATACAAAGCTTGTTATCCCCATATCTTAAATCCTTGAACCTTGAAGTTGGTGTCAAAACATGTTTTTTGGATGCGACGATGTTAAGGGTTTTATTCTCCAAACGAGCATCGCCACATTTTACACATCCCTAGCAGTTGCAGCGACGTATCGGGGTGATTTCCCTGTGCCGATTGCTATCTTTCACAACCGAGTCTGCTAGCAAAGCTGACAACTAGCACGACAACATCAGTGTCAACTTTTCTTCTGTCTTCATTGATTGATACCATCTGCAGCATGCAACAGCATCCTGGTGTCTACCTCTTCGTGTGTACACGGTGATAGCTGGAATATTACCACAATTTATAAAATGTTCGTTTTCTTTGATTCAAGTAGACGTCATGGCGTCGGCGGGGAGGCAAGGGGGTCACTTGCCACCCTGAATCTGGATCAGAATTTGTCTGGACGTATACCCGTCAGTCAAAGTATATGTTAATTTTACATATTATGTAATATCTTTACATTATATATATATATATATATATATATATATATGGACGGCCAAGTACCAAGGACCCATATAATACATCATTGTTTACAGGTCCCATGCTCAGTGCAACTGTAAAAATTATCGCCAGGTCTGCAACTGCCGGTCACCCGTCGACTCTTAAGAAACACAAGAAGTCGAGTAAGTAGAACACAGGCTGGAAGATGAGTTAGTCTAACTTTTCTTCAATGTGTACTTTATGCTCAGACCTCAAAACTCAGAATCAATTTATTTGACCTATATAAATTATGTACAATCAAAAATAGATAAACGAGCAAAAAACGTATAACTCAAATCACGTCCCAAAATGCTTAATTCAATGCTTGGTAGCAGCCTTATCTCTCGTCCGATCCCACCGATCTATATATCGTGTGAAAACGTACGATTTTGTTCTACCTTTTGTTCACTTTGTACGTTATACAATTATGATACGCCAATTACAGACCTATGCACACCTTTTTAATTTTATGATTTCGTGTATGATCGATCATTTAGCATTTGTAGCATTAAATATATCTCCATTACTTCTCTGTCAACGACACTCTGATCGCTCTCTTCAAAACCTACCCCAATGATGCATAGCAGCTTGGGTTCCATAAAGCTTTGCAGCTTATTTCTCACTTCAAGTGATACGCGTTTGTTTGTAAAAATGCTGTTCGCGAACTGGAAAACTGCTAATTTGAAATTAATGGGATTTGCATACATTCAAAATTAATTTTATTTTATGTGCTGTTTCTTTCGAATAAGCTCGTCCCTTTTCTGTTCCAAAATGGACAGATTTAAGATGATGTGTGCGCATAATATGAGATGAAGATTGTTCTGCAATTAAGGCGATACTCGACGTGAATTTGACTGGAAGTAGACATACCGTATGGGCAAAAATGCATTGGAACGAGAAAACGCCAGCTTCAACGCAGTTAACAGAACAGCGTGTTATACTGACACCAGTCCAAGTGTAACTGGACATCTTAACTAGAGTATCGTGAACACTGCAGGCATGTGAATAATTGTCTTGTGACCTGTTTGTAGGTTCTACTTTCATGACCAGCAGGAGAAGAGATAGATTCCTTTCTGTCGGAGAAATTGCTATACGCATGCCGATGATGGAAAATGTCGCTTTTCCGCGTTCGGTGCTTGAACACTTCTTGAACTCTGCCATGAAGAATGCCAGAGCCAAGACAACGCGGAAGTCAGGTTGGATGTTGTCACGACAACTGGGATGTTTAAGTGCTACTCTTCCATGACCTAATTTATAGGCAGTATATATTCAAAGTTGAAACATCTTCACGTCATAGATGTTGTGGATTTCAGAAAAGACGTGACGTCCAAACTTAAGAGCTATATCGTTCTATATATATTTTGCAAACCTCTCCTCAACTAATGATATATATATATAACATAACATTTGTTTTTATCTGGCACAAATCACGATATATATATATATATATATATATATATATACACACACACTGTATAAATATTATAAGCAAAACAAGATCTCAAATGTCCTAGCTATGTTTTCTTTAACAAATGCTTCACATTACATCACAATACTTATACAGACGTGTCATGACTTACTGCATTGATGAACATTATTGAGGCTGCCATTTAAAGGCCATATCCTGGGAGAAAAAAAATTGCTAATAAGTATAAAAATATGCATGTACATATGTGTTCTGCAATATAATGACAACCCCGAAACCACACGTTTGCTGAAACATTTCTAAAATTGACATTAAACATTTTGGCAATATCATCATTTGAAAAGGTATCAACCATTTATTATTAAGGGACAGAGCACATTTTATTTCAGGATATGGCCTTTAAGATGTTAAACTGTGACAACTATAAATATAAAAGTTGCGAATAAATACTTTTCTCTTCGCCTTTGTGAGTATTTTCATTGACACAAAACCCACATCAATTTCCTGGAATTGTTTTATCGATTAAGATATATAATATATGCATATTATTATGTTAAATGTGTATAATTGTAGGTGCATCTATTCCTAAGCACCGAGGGGCACTAGCCTCTGTCATTTGCATCCTTGAACCATTGTCCTCTGATCAACCAATTAGCAATGCAAATAAAATGCACAGTGCCGTAATTGGTGTTAGCAACAATTAAATTGACAGTAGGGTCGAGTTAAAGATCAAAATACTGTGATAATTATAACAGTTGCCCTTGGTTAGTTACTCTATGCGTAATAGTCCAGTGGCTCAACCAGAATACCTTGTCATATCTCACTAAAATCATTTCTTTGCAATTTTGATTAGTTCATGTCATCTACTAAAAAAATCCACTGGGTGTGGACTCCACACCCGCTTGCCTTTTTCAGAATCCAAGATGGCCGACAAAATGGCCGCCGAAATGCTAGAAAGACTTAACTTTTGAACGAATTGACTTAGGAAAGTGATCTTTGGGTTTAGACATGGGATTTTTTGGGCAAGGAATCTATTTTTGAGGTTTTCATCAAGATTGGTTAAGTTCTTTTTGCAGAACAATCTGGTGTCTGTATGTAGGTTTTTGGGTCACGGATTCCGATTCTGGTGTTTTCATGACGATTTGAGGAATCCTTATGCGGCCAAATGATCTTATGTCCTCCACAATGGATGTCTGAAGGCTAAATATCAGAAGCCAACATCATTGTTGGTATTTGTCGGTTGATACAAAATGATCAAATTGAAACGGACATATGAAATGAACAGGCCATTTAATGATTACAATCCATTATGAACTCCTCCTTGTCAGTAAACATATAATGTAAGTGATAGTGACTTGTGACCGTTTCAGAAAACCTGTATATCAAGATATTATTATTATTATGAAAATGTTACTTCGACTTCATGATAGAGCACATCAGGTAGCTGTAACCAACATTATCCAAGTACAGTACAACTATTGGGTGATCAACTGGACACATCAGGTAGCTGTAACCAACACTATCCAAGTACAGTACAACTATTGGATGATCAACTGGACACATCAGGTAGCTGTAACCAACATTATCCAAGTACAGTACAACTATTGGATGATCAACTGGACACATCAGGTAGCTGTAACCAACATTATCCAAGTACAGTACAACTATTGGATGATCAACTGGACACATCAGGTAGCTGTAACCAACACTATCCAAGTACAGTACAACTATTGGATGATCAACTGGACACATCAGGTAGCTGTAACCAACACTATCCAAGTACAGTACAACTATTGGATGATCAACTGGACACATCAGGTAGCTGTAACCAACACTATCCAAGTACAGTACAACTATTGGATGATCAACTGGACACATCAGGTAGCTGTAACCAACACTATCCAAGTACAGTACAACTATTGGATGATCAACTGGACACATCAGGTAGCTGTAACCAACACTATCCAAGTACAGTACAACTATTGGATGATCAACTGGACACATCAGGTAGCTGTAACAACACTATCCAAGTAAAGTACAACTATTGGATGATCAACTGGACACATCAGGTAGCTGTAACCAACACTATCCAAGTACAGTACAACTATTGGATGATCAACTGGACACATCAGGTAGCTGTAACCAACACTATCCAAGTACAGTACAACTATTGGGTGATCAACTGGACACATCAGGTAGCTGTAACCAACACTATCCAAGTACCAAGTACAGTACAACTATTGGGTGATCAACTGGACACATCAGGTAGCTGTAACCAACACTATCCAAGTACAGTACAACTATTGGGTGATCAACTGGACACATCAGGTAGCTGTAACCAACACTATCCAAGTACAGTACAACTATTGGATGATCAACTGGACACATCAGGTAGCTGTAACCAACACTATCCAAGTACAGTACAACTATTGGGTGATCAACTGGACACATCAGGTAGCTGACACTATAGTACCAACACTATCCAAGTACAGTACAACTATTGGATGATCAACTGAACACATCAGGTAGCCGTAACCAACACTATCCAAGTAGAGTACAACTATTGGATGATCAACTGAACACATCAGGTAGCCGTAACCAACACTATCCAAATACAGTACAACTATGGATGATCAACTGGATACATCAGGTAGCCGTAACCAACACTATCCAAGTAAAGTACAACTATTGGATGATCAACTGGACACATCAGGTAGCTGTAACCAACACTATCCAAGTAAAGTACAACTATTGGATGATCAACTGGACACATCAGGTAGCTGTAACCAACACTATCCAAGTAAAGTACAACTATTGGATGATCAACTGGACACATCAGGTAGCTGTAACCAACACTATCCAAGTAAAGTACAACTATTGGATGATCAACTGGACACATCAGGTAGCTGTAACCAACACTATCCAAGTAAAGTACAACTATTGGATGATCAACTGGACACATCGGGTAGCTGTAACCAACACTATCCAAGTACAGTACAACTATTGGGTGATCAACTGGACACATCAGGCAACTGTATCCAACACTATCCAAGTACAGTACAACTATTGGATGATCAACTGGACACATCAGACAACTGTAACCAACACTATCCAAGTAAAGTACAACTATTGGATGATCAACTGGACACATCAGGCAGCTGTAACCAACACTATCCAAGTAAAGTACAACTACTGGGTGATCAACTGGACACACCAGGTAGCTGTAACCAACACTATCCAAGTACAAGACAACTATTGTACAACTATCCAAGTGGGATGATCAACTGGACACATCAGGTAGCTGTAACCAACACTATCCAAGTACAGTACAACTATTGGATGATCAACTGGACACATCAGGTAGCTGTAACCAACACTATCCAAGTACAGTACAACTATTGGATGATCAACTGGACACATCAGGTAGCTGTAACCAACACTATCCAAGTACAGTACAACTATTGGGTGATCAACTGGACACATCAGGTAGCTGTAACCAACACTATCCAACTAGTGACAACTGGACACACCAGGTAGCTGTAACCAACACTATCCAAGTAAAGTACAACTATTGGATGATCTATTGGATGATCAACTGGACACATCAGGCAGCTGTAACCAACACTATCCAAGTACAGTACAACTATTGGATGATCAACTGGACACATCAGGTAGCTGTAACCAACACTATCCAAGTAAAGTACAACTATTAGATGATCAACTGGACACATCAGGTAGCTGTAACCAACACTATCCAAGTACAGTACAACTATTGGATGATCAACTGGACACATCAGGTAGCTGTAACCAACACTATCCAAGTACAGTACAACTATTGCGATCAACCGACACACTGTAGCCGTAACCAACACTAAGGGCTGCTACAGCAATAAATCCATTGAGTGATCAACCTATCAACACCGCGCTGGGTAACCAACACTCATCCAAGCAGAGCACAACCATTGACGATCAACCGGACAATACACTGCAGCTGTAACCAACACCATCCAAGCACAGTACAACCAATACGATCAACTAGACGCACTGGGTAGCTGCAACCAACACTCATCCTCGCCACAGTACAACCATTGGGTGATCAACTGGACATACCAGGTAGCCAAATCAACACTATCCAAGTACAGTACAACTATTGGATGATCAACTAGACACATCAGGTAGCTGTAACCAACACTATCCAAGTACAGTACAACTATTGGATGATCAACTGGACACATCAAGTAGCTATAAACAACACTATCCAAGTACAGTACAACTATTGGATGATCAACTAGACACATCAGGTAGCCGTAACCAACACTATCCAAGTACAGTAGAACTATTACATGATCAACTGGACACATCAGGTAGCTGTAACCAACACTATCCAAGTACAGTATAACTATTGGATGATCAACTGGACACATCAGGTAGCTGTAACCAACACTATCCAAGTACAGTACAACTATTGGATGATCAACTGGACACATCAGGTAGCTGTAACCAACACTATCCAAGTACAGTACAACTATTGGATGATCAACTAGACACATCAGGTAGCTGTAACCAACACTATCCAAGTACAGTACAACTATTGGATGATCAACTGGACACATCAGGTAGCTGTAACCAACACTATCCAAGTACAGTACAACTATTGGATGATCAACTGGACACATCAGGTAGCTGTAACCAACACTATCCAAGTACAGTACAACTATTGGATGATCAACTGGACACTGCGGCAGCCGTAACCACCACCATCCGCACAGCAACAACCATTAAGTGATCAACCGGACAACACCGTGCAGCCAACCAACACTATCCAAGTAGAGTACAACTATTGGATGATCAACTGGACACATCAGGTAGCTGTAACCAACACTATCCAAGTACAGTACAACTATTGGATGATCAACTGGACACATCAGGTAGCTGTAACCAACACTATCCAAGTACAGTACAACTATTGGATGATCAACTGGACACATCAGGTAGCTGTAACCAACACTATCTAAGTAGAGTACAACTATTGGATAATCAACTGGACACATCAGGTAGCTGTAACCAACACTATCCAAGTACAGTACAACTATTGGGTGATCAACTAGACACATCAGGTAGCTGTAACCAACACTATCCAAGTTCAGTACAACTATTGGATGATCAACTGGACAATAATTGCAGCCAAACCAACACTCATCCATACAGTGCAATAAACTATTGATTTAATCTCAACCGGACAATAATCAGGTAGCCAAAACTAAACACTATCCAAGTACAGTACAACTATTGGATGATCAACTGGACACATCAGGCAGCTGTAATCAACACTATCCAAGTACAGTACAACTATTGGATGATCAACTGGACACACCAGGCAGCTGTAATCAACACTATCCAAGTACAGTACAACTATTGGATGATCAACTGGACACACCAGGCAGCTGTAATCAACACTATCCAAGTACAGTACAACTATTGGATGATCAACTGGACACACCAGGCAGCTGTAATCAACACTATCCAAGTACAGTACAACTATTGGATGATCAACTGGACACATCAGGCAGCTGTAACCAACACTATCCAAGTACAGTACAACCAATGGTTGATCAACTGGACACATCAGGCAGCTGTAACCAACACTATCCAAGTACAGTACAACTATTGGATGATCAACTGGACACATCAGGCAGCTGTAACCAACACTATCCAAGTACAGTACAACTATTGGATGATCAACTGGACACATCAGGTAGCTGTAACCAACACTATCCAAGCATAAAGTACAACCATTAGATGACCAACTGGACATTAATCAGGTAGCTGTAACCAACACTATCCATACAGTACAACCATTGGATGATCAACTGACACACCAGGCAGCCAAAAACTTCAACACCTCATCCGCCCAGTACAACTAAGTGATCAACTGACACACTCGTAGCCGTAACCAACACTATACGCTACAGTACATCTATTGAGTGTAGGATCAACTGGACACACTTCAGGTAGCTGTAACCAACACTATCCAAGTAGAGCACAACCATTGGATGATCAACTGGACAATACTGTAGCCGGTAACCAACACTATCCGAGTACGTAGCAGCCACACACGTACAACTATTGGATGATCAACTGGACACATCAGGTAGCTGTAACCAACACTATCCAAGTACAGTACAACTATTGGATGATCAACTAGACGCATCAGGTAGCTGTAACCAACACTATCCAAGTACAGTACAACTATTGGGTGATCAACTGGACATATCAGGTAGCTGTAACCAACACTATCCAAGTACAGTACAACTATTGGATGATCAACTGGACACATCAAGTAGCTATAACCAACACTATCCAAGTAGAGTACAACTATTGGATGATCAACTGGACACAATTATATCAAAACATATACCAAAATGCCTTCATTATGTGCCTCATTAACATTATGGCACAATTACTCCTGATCCTCGTTAGACTCATCAATAACATACTGATTCTCATCTGACACATCCTCGTCATCTTCATCCACAGTACACGCCTTCCTATTGAATGGGTTGTTGCATTCAAGTCCTCCCCCACAGACACAACATATGGTGTATGCGACTTGGCGTTCAATACATCCGCAGTTTTTGCCTTTACTGGGTCGCTCGGACTCACAACCGCATCGTATGAGCTTCAGTACAGACCCAGAAGCTAGGAGTACTCCCCCAACAACAGTGCGAGGACATAGGGCTTTGTTGGCACGGTGTGCCTCCCATCACAACTCTACTGGGTTGAGGGGAGGAAGGTCCGATTCTAGGGCTCCATACTATTGTGCAACCTTGTAATGGCATCTGAATACATTATGAACAAATGCCTGAGTTGTTGGTGGAAGAGAGCATAGATTGGGGATACTCGTTCCAGTTTTCAGCGCCCACATGCGCTGGCAGCAGTCTGTCATGGAGTCAAACTTCAGCCTCCTCATGTTTAGAAGCTAGCTGCAAATGAAGTTGTTTTCGCCCTTTGAACACTTGTGTCGGAACTGCGTCTTCTGCGGTCACCACAAGGTAATGGTCATATGTGGCATTGTTGACGAAGTTGTTATCTTTCAGGATTTGTTCACACAGCAAGTGGTTCAACTGCACCTTGTAGTGCGTACATTTCAGCACTAAATCACGGACTGGAAGTGGTGACTTCAGGTTGAGTTTATAGACCCTTGAAGACATCGTGACTCGCGCTGTTCGGGTGCTGCTCTAGGTTGAATAGCCCAGGTACCTGTCAAAAGCCAGGTACACGTCGCTTTCAAAGAGTTTGGAGGCCAACCAGACTTTGAAGCCTTGAATTATCCAGAGAGCCGCGGAGAAATAAATGATCAGAGCAGTCGTAGAGCCCCAAGCCCTCAATGTGACTTCCACAGCAAGACTCATGCTCCCATGCGGATGGAACACGAAGGGTGGGTAGGCTGCCAACTCGGTTGAGAGTACTTGCGGTAAGTCGAGATCTCTGTTGCTGACTAGAAGACCTATGACTCTGGATGGTCTCCTTGTTCAACTCTTTGTGCTCTCCAATCGGATGAAAAAAGCGTTATTATGTGAGCTGTGTGTCAATGCAAACTTGTGGGTAACGGTATTGAAAATATTCACGGACAAATCTAAAGTGGGTCATAAATTGTTAAATAACAAAAGTAGGAAATCTAGCAACAGTCAACTATAGCTTATATATTAAACTAACGGAAATGTATTATTTTAATATGGATGCCGCGTAAATTATGCGCTTACTGATGCGTTTTCAAAGAGGACTGTCAAGTCAAACAGCCTGTGTTGGCGTACCAGACATACAATATATTACCCCTTATGGAAACATATATTTAAAGAAACGTCACATTATTGCATGCGGCTATACTGTAAGATACATGATTACACTGCGTAATAAATATAAATTTGGTGTCTTTTATATAAATATAACTATATTATATAACTTTTATGGACATTCTTATACCTCGGACAGGAATTGATGATCTAAAAATATAATGACTCAAGTACTGAGTGGGCTGTATTACGAATATATTATTTTGCAGGTCGTGTTTATCATAGTAACAAAGATTCATGGAATGCAACAAAGTGATGAGATTGTGACAAGTGCAGCATACTGAAGAGTCAGAGATCACACAGTTTGACCTATTAATAGTCTAGCCATGGCATTATAAAGAATCTAGGACGCCAAATGACCTTGACATTTGCCTTAGCATGTGTACATATGATGTAGGTATTTGGATTCGTCATCATCAAAACCCCCATGAAAGAGGCTTTGATTTGCTTTGCTGCATCTTTAACGCTCAAATTCCAAAACATTTTAAGGGTTTCATGACCTCAAATTACCTTAATTTCGACCTATTTGACACGACCATATCTTCTAAGCATCGCCAGGCATACCCCAATGAACTTAGTTAGCATCCTGAAAAAATACATGATTTTGACACCAATTTTGACACCAATCATCACTCCATCTCATATAATTTTAAAGTGATGAGAATTTAAAGGAGATTTGGCGTTTCGGCAGTCATTTTGGCAGCCATATTGGATTTTTCTGCCTTAAGAACTCAACCAATCTTGATGAAAACCTCAGAAATAGATTCCTTGTCCCACAAAAGCTATGTCTAGTCCCCAAGATTACTTTCCTGAGTCAATTCGTTCAGAAGTTATGTCTTTAGCATTTTGGCGGCCATCTTGTCGGCTATCTTGGATTCTGAAAAAGGCAAGAGGGTGTGACGTCCATACCCAGAGGATTGAGTTAGGAGATGACATGGACTAATCAAAAATGCAAAGAAATTATTTTAGGGAGACATGACAAGGTTTTTGGAGAAATATGGGGTTCTGCCACTGGACTACTAATATATATAAAGAACTCGTCCTCTGTGCTATAATGTGTCCTTCCCGCTTGTGCTGTTTCTCTATGTTTCTTTGCATGGCGCCAGCTTTATATCTACAATGTAACGATAATGAATTACACTGTAATCATGACAGTAGTACATGATGTAGTATAGAACGCAGGATGGAGTTGGAATGGTGGAAGTGAAAGATCCAAGATCAAAGGTAAATATCAAAGTCAAGGGCAAATGTCACGTGGCACCCCTGGCGGATAGGTCACGAACTACATACACCTCCCGGTGGTAGGTCATGCACTCCAATTAGCGCACCTGGTGGATAACTGGTGAACTAAATGTGATACTGCTTAAATTCGTGCCACTCATTTTGTTTGTCAAATAGCGCCTCATGGCGGATATATCATAAACTAAAAATTCCCCTAACGTATAGGTGATGAACTAAATCTATTTTCCTCATGTTAAAAGTGAGGTAAATTTCCTAATGTTAAAAGATATGATTGAAATCCCATGTCAAAAGATACATAATTTCATCAAATAGGTACATCATGTCATGAAATAGATCATTACACATACTGACCCGTATATATTTATAAAACCTACGAGATTATGTAATTTCTGGTTACCATACAGGCCCACGACCTTCCCATCATCCTGTTTATAAATGTTTGCCTACCTACATCTCTTTTTAATAGCATACGTCAACTGTTTCCTGTATTAACAAATATATTTGTGTTAATGTTTGTGTACCTATGTATATTATTAACAGCACACGTGAAGTGATTCCTGAACATGTATAATTCTTTGGGACATATTTACCAACAAAATCAAGGTCTCCCCGTCTTTTAATATTTATCAATGCTATAGTTTTTATATAGGACATTTTCTACTCTGCAGGCCGCGCATGTATTTTCTACTCGGAGTATGTTTTGTCAAACTTTTATAAAAGGAGTGTGTCTGCTTTTGTCATCATTATATCTTACATTTTGAAAATGGGTTCCATTTCATCTACCGACAATGTCCGAGATGTTGCGGGTAGTAACAAGTGACGACACCCGGCGACCGACTTGTGTGACTATCAGCCCGCCAAACGACTGTCTCCGCCGCTGAACACATCCAAGCAGCGCAAGGAGAAACAACGCATCTTGTTGTCAGTCCAGAAACTGCGCGAGATCCGCAAGACGCATGACCCGGAGTCTTGTCTCCGGGACTCAGTGCTCGTCAAGAACACACGGTTGCGGATAAAGCACGAACTACGACGGGAACTCGTATGTCCCTCATCATCATCATAAGGGAAACTCGACGAGGTACCTATAGTCTTTATATACGCCAGTTGCGCTTACCTCAGTTGGCCGCCTGTTTGCAAACAGTTTTGAACGGTTAATCGCTGTGTAAGTCTGGTCTATTCTTAAGTCCGTGCGTGTACTTTCTACTCTGAGATCCGTGGTCATTTGGCACGCCCAAGTGATTTTCAGAAACATATAAGCGCGGCGCTCAGCCAGCTGGATTGTCATTCGTATCACGACGAGACCATGGCTAATAACATCATGTTGAAGATACCCTATTACTGCCCTTGTGTTGCAGCAGACTCGAGCGATGAGGACGAGCCGCCGAGCCGACCGATCATGCCGATGACGAACCGTCCTTCCCCACCGTCGATGTTGTGACCAACAGCCCTTCCCTGCCGTCGGAACCAGAGGTCGTGGACGTGGCAACTCTAGAAGGGAGGGTACGCGCCAACATTGTTATCAAAGTCAAAGATCTCCATATAGGCAAAGTACGCCAGCATACTCCCTTCTATAATGGGTGCAGATACTGTAAGAAGCGTATGATTGTCGACGATAGGGGACATTTGCAATACGAACGACACGGTAACGTGGCCTCTGACATGTATATCATGGTTCGAACAGTCGCTGCCGATGAGGAGGCCCTACCTACCGCGAGACAACTACCATCATTGCGGGCGCTCTTCACCTGCACGTCCTGTAAGATTTATTTCACGCGACGGGACGCCTTGAAGCAGTACATCGCCAGCGGTGTTGTGCCCGCCGAAAGAGGACGGGCGCGGAAGCCAAGTTGGAAATGTCCGTGGTGAGTCATACTTTATATTGTTTTACAATATACTTTCATCTAAAATCACGTCTACCATGTGTATGTGTCCGCTAAAGTGGTCTTTCCGTGTCTATATTTCCCCTAAATTGGCGTCCCCATGTCTTCCCCTATAAGGGCGTCCACTGTGTCTTTATTTCCCCTAAAACTTCGTCCCTTTTATTATTTCCTATATGGTCGGACCAGTCTATTACTTGTTAATATTCGGGTACACAATATTCTGTAACATCTTTGCTTCTAATATTATGGCCCCCTACGTAATCCTACATATCAACATCCGGCAAACGTCTTTACTTCATATATGGTCGCGTCCACGTGTAATTTTTTTCGACAATTTATGTCCAAACAACTTGTCACCTTACTTCCTATCACGTAACTATTTATCATCGTTTCCTACCTGTCCTTACATCACCATACCCTAGCAACGGTGTATTATTCCCATGCAATCTTTAATATCCTAAATATTCTTACATTCTTATTCTTATTGAAGGCCCACTAACCCCAAAGCGGCAACGAATGGTATCGGTGTCGACAGAGACGATTAATGA
>CM034534.1:12779392-12869606 GCA_020002185.1 Paraescarpia echinospica
TGATCAACTGGACACATCAGGTAGCTGTAACCAACACTATCCAAGTACAGTACAACTATTGGATGATCAACTGGACACATCAGGTAGCTGTAACCAACACTATCCAAGTACAGTACAACTATTGGATGATCAACTGGACACATCAGGTAGCTGTAACCAACACTATCCAAGTACAGTACAACTATTGGATGATCAACTGAACACATCAGGTAGCCGTAACCAACACTATCCAAGTAGAGTACAACTATTGGATGATCAACTGAACACATCAGGTAGCCGTAACCAACACTATCCAAATACAGTACAACTATTGGATGATCAACTGGATACATCAGGTAGCCGTAACCAACACTATCCAAGTAAAGTACAACTATTGGATGATCAACTGGACACATCAGGTAGCTGTAACCAACACTATCCAAGTAAAGTACAACTATTGGATGATCAACTGGACACATCAGGTAGCTGTAACCAACACTATCCAAGTAAAGTACAACTATTAGATGATCAACTGGACACATCAGGTAGCTGTAACCAACACTATCCAAGTAAAGTACAACTATTAGATGATCAACTGGACACATCAGGTAGCTGTAACCAACACTATCCAAGTAAAGTACAACTATTAGATGATCAACTGGACACACTGTAGCTGTAACCAACACTATCCAAGTACAGTACAACTATTGGGTGATCAACTGGACACATCAGGTAGCTGTAACCAACACTATCCAAGTACAGTACAACTATTGGGTGATCAACTGGACACATCAGGTAGCTGTAACCAACACTATCCAAGTACAGTACAACTATTGGGTGATCAACTGGACACATCAGGTAGCTGTAACCAACACTATCCAAGTACAGTACAACTATTGGGTGATCAACTGGACACATCAGGTAGCCGTACCCAACACTATCCAAGTACAGTACAACTATTGGGTGATCAACTGGACACATCAGGTAGCCGTAACCAACACTATCCAAGTACAGTACAACTATTGGGTGATCAACTGGACACATCAGGTAGCTGTAACCAACACTATCCAAGTACAGTACAACTATTGGGTGATCAACTGGACACATCAGGTAGCTGTAACCAACACTATCCAAGTACAGTAATAACCATTGGATGATCAATTGAATACATCAGGTAGCCGTAACCAACACTATCCAAAATACAGTACAACCATGGATGAACTGACACATCAGGCAGCCGTAACCAACACTCATCCAAGTAGCACAACTATTGGATGATCAACTGGACACATCAGGTAGCTGTAACCAACACTCTATCCAAGTAAAGTACAACTATTGATGATCAACTGGACACATCAGGTAGCTGTAACCAACACGATCCAAGTAAAGTACAACTATTAGATGATCAACTGGACACATCAGGTAGCTGTAACCAACACTATCCAAGTAAAGTACAACTATTAGATGATCAACTGGACACATCAGGTAGCTGTAACCAACACTATCCAAGTACAGTACAACTATTAGATGATCAACTGGACACATCAGGTAGCTGTAACCAACACTATCCAAGTACAGTACAACTATTGGATGATCAACTGGACACATCAGGTAGCTGTAACCAACACTATCCAAGTAAAGTACAACTATTGGATGATCAACTGGACACATCAGGTAGCTGTAACCAACACTATCCAAGTAAAGTACAACTATTGGATGATCAACTGGACACATCAGGTAGCTGTAACCAACACTATCCAAGTACAGTACAACTATTGGATGATCAACTGGACACATCAGGTAGCTGTAATTAACACTATCCAAGTAAAGTACAACTATTGGATGATCAACTGGACACATCAGGTAGCTGTAACCAACACTATCCAAGTACAGTACAACTATTGGATGATCAACTGGACACATCAGGTAGCTGTAACCAACACTATCCAAGTAGAGTACAACTATTAGATGATCAACTGGACACATCAGGTAGCTGTAACCAACACTATCCAAGTACAATACAACTATTGGATGATCAACTGGACCCAATTATAACACAAATATATACCAAAGTGCCTTCATTATGTGCCTCATTAACACTATGGCACAATTACTCCTGATCCTCGTTAGACTCATCAATAACATACTGATTCTCATCTGACACATCCTTGTCACCTTCATCCTCAGTAGACGCCTTCCTATTGAATTGGTTGTTGCATTCAAGTCCTCCCCCACAGGCACAAAAGATGGTGCATGCGACTTGGTGTCCAGTACATCTGCAGTTGTTGCCTTTACAGGGTCGCTCTGACTCATAACCGCATCGTATGAGTTTGAGTACAGACGCGGGAGCTAGGGGTACTCCCCCAACAACAGTGCGAGGATATAGGGCTTTGTTGGCATGGTCTGCCCCCCATCCCAACTATACTGGGTTGAGGGGAGGGGGATCCGATTCTAGGGCTCCATGCCATTATGGAACCTGGTAATGGCATCTGAGCACATTCTGAACAAATGCCTGAGTTGTTGGTGGGAGAGAGCATAGTTTGGGGGCAGAGGCAGTATTCGTTCCAGTTTTCAGCGCCAACATGCGCTGGTGGCACTTTGTCATGGAGTCACACTTCAGCTTGCTACCATAACATGCAACCATAAATGCAGTTACCTCCATCTCGACCTGCTTCATATCACCATCAACTTTACTGAGTGTTGATTTTCAATCCATTCTTTGCTACTGATATGGCAGTTACCTTTCCAACTCTGTATGTGGCTGCCACAGTATCACATCCACTTATGGCAAGCAGGGCAAGAACCTGTGAGATGATATCAGAGTGCTTCTTCACAGCTGCTGGGACGTCAACACATGTTCGGCCATGGACGGGAGACTGCATGATCATGGGACACTGGAGGTTTTGTGCTGCATAATGGTGGAGAAGCAGCACAAAAACATCCATGTCGTCAGCAACGACGGATACCTTTGTCTGTGGATCCTGGCCAATGAAAATGGCCTGCTAGATCATGATGATGTCTGCCTCCTCATATTTAGAAGCTAGCTGCAAATGAGGTTGTGTTCGCCCTTTGAATACTCTCATGTTCCCATCTGGATGGAACATGGAGGGTGGGTAGGCTGCCAGCTCGGTTGAGAGTACTTGCGGTAAGTCGAGATCTCTGTTGCTGACTAGAAGACCTATGACTCTGGCGTAGATGTCCTCCTGATCCAACACTTTGCGCTCTCCATTCGAATGAAAAAATGCAAACTTATGGGTAACGGTATTGAAACTAGTCACGGACAAATCTAAAGTGGGTCATATCCTTTTTAAAATTACAAAAATGGGAAATCTAGCAACAGTCAACTATAGCTTATTCATGAAACTAACGGAAACATATTATTTCAATATGGATGCCGCGTAAATTATGCGCTTACATATGCATTTTCAACGAGGACTGTCAACTCAGACAGCCTGTTTTGGCCTACCAGGCATACAAGATTACCCTTTATGAAAACATATATTTGAAGAAATGTAACATTTTTGCATGCGCCTATACTGCAAGATACAACATGTTAACACTGTGCAATAAAAATAAATTTGGTGTCTTGTGAAATATAACTTTTATGGACAGGAATTGATGGGCTAAAAGTATAATGATTCAAGCGCAGAGTGGGCTGTATTACGTATACATTATTTTGCAGGTCGTGTTTATCATAGTGACAAAGATTCATGGAATGCAACAAGGTGATGAGATTGTGACAAGTGTAGTGTACTGAAGAGTCAGAGATCACTCCGTTTGACCTGTTAATGGTCTACCTATGGTATTATAAAGATTTTAGGACGCCAAATGACCTTGACCTTTGCCTTAGCATGTGACTTTTACCTTCAGGTGTACATATGGTGTAGGTATTTTGATTCGTCATCATCAAAATCCCCATGAAAGAGGCTTTGATTTGCTTTGCTGCATCTTTAATGCTCAAATTCTAAAACATTTTAAGGGTTTCAGGACCTCAAATGACCTTGATTTCTACCTATTTGACTTGACCTTGTCTTCCAAGCATCGCCAAACATACCCCAATGAACTTTGCATCCTGAAAAATAACACTCTATCTCATATAATTCTAAAGTTATGAGAATTTTAAGGAGTTTTGGCATTTCAGCAGTAATTTTGGCAGCCATATTAGATTTTTCTGCAATAAAAACTTAACCTATCTTGATGAAAACCTCAGAAATAGATTCCTTGACCCAAAAAACCTATTTATAGACCTCAAGATCACTTTATTAAGTCAATTCGTTCAGAATGTCTTTCTAGCATTTCGGCGGCCATCTTGTCGGCAATCTTGGATTCTGAAAAAAGGCAAGCGGGTGTGAACACACCAAGTGGATTTTGTTACTACATGACATGGACTAACCAAAAATGCAAAGAATTTGTTTAGAGAGACGACAATGTTTTGGGAAATATAGGGTTCTGCCATTGGACTATAACGCATACTTACCGTCTCAGCATGGACACCACGTCTGCAAGTATTTATAATAGCACCACAATTCGTCAGGTCGGCGAAATCGAAGTCTCGAGGGAAGACGTCTAAGCAGACGCACACGCAAATATTCAGCTGCTGGAACGAGTACGTGATTTTATACACACACCACACACACACACACACACACACACACACACACACACACACACACACACACACACACACACACACACACACACACACACACACACACACACACACTCTCTCTCTCTCTCTCTCTCTCTCTCTCTCTCTCTCTCTCTCTCTCTCTCCCTGCCCTCTTCCATCCTCTCTGTCGCCCATTTTGGATTTCTTTTCCGTTCACTCACGCACCCTGTCTTGCTCGTTGTCTTGTTTTCTTTCCCTTCCCATTGGGCGGATCCACAGAGGGTAGTCCATGGCTCAAAATACGTCCACTGGCGGCCGACGCCAATTCATATTGTGTGGTCTCAGACGACCTTCAGCATGACTCCGCTGTCGCGCTGTCGGATCATAACATCTAGAGACAAAGGGGGGTGCTGTTGAAAATGTTTCGCCGCCGCGTCGCATTAACGTCAGCATATTGCAACGTAAACAGGGGCATATTCCAAAGGTCTAGCGTCTAGGGGGCATGTAAAGGGGGTCCTATCAAAAGGTCCGGGGACACGCCAACTTCCAAAGGTATCAGAGGTCACGTGCCCCCAGGCCCCCACAGGATCCGCCTAGACCTCCTCGTCTCTGCCGCTCACTCCTTCCCTTTCACTGTTTCAAAAATATTTCCCGTTCGTCCATCGAAATGCCCGAACTGCATTAAAAAATTTCTGCTCAAACGTAGTTTAACTTTGTGTGCGAAATGCTATATAATATGATATGATTATCCCCACAATACCAACTGCAATAATGTCAGTGATACATAATGTTTGTAAACAGTGGCTATATTATAATGAAAGTTATGACAACGGGTTATTTTATTGAATACATGTTATCTACGTTCAGCCATGTCAGTCAGGCAGTGACACGCAAAAACATCGTTAATAATTTCTTTCCAGTGTCACGTAATGCATGGTACAACGATATACCAGGTAACATGATTCTGGTTGATTCACAGGAGATACCGCCATTGAAAAGCCCACCCCAGACTGCAACTACATGAAGGCTTGCCAACGTTACTTCGGAACTCTTGGAATATCAGGTTACTAATCGATGTCGTTGTATCCTTGTTGGTGTTATCACTCGCTAGATACCATATCGTACTTCAAAGTTAATTTGCAATGGTCTGGTTTGTAGTTGCGGTATGTTTATACAATCAAAGAATCATATGCGTTACAGAACCGGAATTGACTAAGAACGTGTTGTACATCATTATGTAAGTCCTAATATCCTCTTGCTGCGGAACTAGATTGATGCGTTTGCCAGTTGAGCCTTACGATTGTTGTTTGTTTATGTCTCACGTTGTATTAATATATGGAATATCCTCATAGTTTTTTAGCATGGTTCTTGGAAATGCGCTGGGATTTATATTGTTCATATTGTGCGTGATTACTGGTTACTCATTCATACTTTTGTGAGACGTGCACTCGGTCATAAGCATGCATTGACATGGTTCTCACTGGTCAAATTATACATAATTATTGTTGTTGATTTTTAATTCAAATTAACGTTTATGGCAGACGTTTTATTATAATACGTGGACTTTAAATATAAGACATATGGCGTCTTGTATTACGTATGTAAGTCTACATGTAAGTAATTAGACTTGGGTTACTAGGTACTAAACGAGGTACTGTGCAATAAACATATGAGGACGTCGTTGTTTGCAGAGGCATTCGTGAACAGCAAGTTTACGATGTGCTACTGCGGGGAGTGTCATGCTAGAAGGAAAGACAGCGACGTTAGCAAACGTGGACAGCCGCCCAAGAAATACGCCATACCTGTTGGGTGGTGCCGCATTGGACTGCAGTAAGTCATCAAGAACATGTCATATGACATGCAATAACAGCTTGTTGTTCTACTTTCTATTTGTTTTGTTTTATTATCTAAATGATAATCATTATCACTTTACCATCATATGTGATGTTGTTGTTTGTCTTGCTCTGATTTGATATTAATAATATATATATATATATATATATATATTTATATATATACATATATATATATATATATATATATATATATATATATATAAAACAACAACATGTTGCTCTTTTTGTTTGTGTATTAGTGTGTTTTTTATCATCATTATCATCATTTTTAGCTTCATCACATGCGTGTGTCATTGAAGTTGAGGTTTAATTATTTGTAATTTTTATAATGAGCATATATTGTAGGTGCACACCTACAAGTAAGAGAAGGTGTCATGTTTATTTACTTTTGCTGTTGCCAGGACTGACGCCCGACCGGAAGCCAACGATTTGTTCAACACCTGGCACCGTGCCTATCATGGTACCGAGGCCGAGAGCGTGAAGCACATCTTGAATGAAGGCGGTCTGCGTCTACCTGGTAACGGCACTACTGCTACAAAACACTTAGTATTTGTGTATGTGTGTGTGTGTGTGTGTGTGTGTGTGTGTGTGTGTGTGTGTGTGTGTGTGTGTGTGTGTGTGTGTGTGTGTGGGCGTGCGGACGTGCGGGCGTGCGTGCGTGCGGGCGTGTGTGTGTGTCTGTATGATGTAACATGGTGAGGCCGTGGTATCATTGTTGAGCATTTAATTGATCATTACTCCACCTCGCCGATTCCTGCTAATAGCAAACTATGTTTTTGAGTGTTTTTTAGCGACGCTGTCGCCTGCAAAGTGGGAATACACAGTCAAATCATAGCAGAACAGAACAGAAGTGAATCCATTTATCCAAACTGTACAAGCATTCAATAATGATATACATTTTTAAAATAAAGTTACAGTGTACAGAGAGGACCATGGAGACTCCTATTAAGTCTTGTTGAAAGTCGCTACGGCAGGAGCCACCATTCGTATTATTTTAGTTCAAGTTACGTTGAAAGAAAGTGATATATAATATTATGTTATAAAAAAAATTAAACTTTAAAGTGTAGTAACATCCGTCGTCACTGAAAAACGGGATTGTTGTGTTTTAGTTTGCAGCTGGGGTGTATGTTCATAGAGTGCGTTGAAGTGAGTAGGTGAAAACGTATTGTATATTGTTTGAGCGTATATGACAGCATTGTAGTTGACTGCGTGTATATGTTCAGGCATAACAGTTAATGTTTATGCACGTGTTTTTGTAATTGTGAATGATGTGGTACTTTGCATAATTTACCAAACCCTTTAAACTGTGTGTATAAAATTTGTCTATCACATTTTGGGAGGTATTTTGATTGTATGTGGTAAACTGTATTTAAAACATTGTTTTGCAAATGTAAGGTTTGTACCGTAAATATAAATTTTTTGTTGGTTGCGTGTATTGTGACCATGAATCATGGTTTTAGTTGCTATCTGCCAATGTTGTAGATATGTAGGTAATTTATTATGTTTAAATTTATAATAAAATTTTAATTCCTGAATGACTAGCATATCATTCACTTTTAGTAAGTTTAGTTTTTAAATAACGGGTCAGTATGTGAATAAAAATTACTCAAAGGTATTATCCGTATGGCCCTTTTCTGAAGTTGATTAATTCTTTGAGAGTAGAACCCCCAATGTGTGGTACTAATAATGTATTATATAGCATTATTGTAATTCTCATTGGCAGAAATAGTTAGTATATTCAGTGTACCGATTATGATAGAAATTTTTTTTGATACATTTTCATAGTGTTTTTTCCAATTTAAAGTTAATCCAAATAAAAAATAAAAATTGTCAACCTTTGTTATTACTATGTTGTGTGTTTTAGAAACAATTGTTTTAAATATGTTTGGGGCATGTGGAAAACCATGAATTTGGATTTAGCAACGTTAAGGGAAAGCTTATTTATTTCTAGCCATTAAATAATTTGGTAGAGTTCCTTATTTATCATTGTTTCAGCATCATCATTGTGTGCGGTTGTGAAATTGCTAATTCTACTTAACAAAATGATGTCGTCTGCATAGGATATGAAATTAAACATTGGGCTAGCTTATGACAAATCTTTAGTATAAATAATAAAGAGAATTGGTCCAAGAATGGAGCCTTGAGGTACACTAGTTGCTATAGATAAGGGATCTGATTTTATATCACCAATTTCTACTTATTGTGTTTTATTTGATAAGTAACTTTCATAAAATGTCAGAGATACCCCGTCAATACCATAGTGTTTTAATTTACACAGTAATTTATTATGGTCTAAACTGTCAAATGTTTTAGAAATGTCAAGGAATATGCTGAGTGGGACCTCATTATTATCCATGTCGGTTGTTATTCGGTGTACCAGGTGTAATGCAGCATATTCAATCGAATGGCCAAAGCGGAACCCATATTGAGATTTCGAAAACAGTTTTTACTTTCGAAATAGGATGATAGTTAATTTCCCATAATTTTTTCCAATACTTTTAATATAGCTGGTAGAAGAGAGATTGGTCTATAGTTGTTGATTATTGACGGGTCTCCATTTTTAAATAGCGGAATCACTTTGGCCACCTTTAATGTTTTCAGGGAAGATCCCCGTGCCAAAAACTTCATTTATTCTTCTTCCGTTAAGTGGCTACACTCAATATATAATTATTCTGCCACTATTCTGGGGATCTGGCATTTGGAAAGAAAAACCCACCTTCTACAAAATAGATTAAAAAAATACACCCTACTAATAAACCCTGCACAAGGCAGTGTCAGGCCCAAAAGAACAGAACAAACAGACCAAAAAAACAAATAAAACAACTACAAAAGCTACTACTTATACTAATTATCTACAGCTCTCTAACTAGGACCCTAGCAGTTCATTGTTAGTCTGGAGAACCTTGACACAAAAGTGTCGACTGTGTTGACCTCCACTACTAGGTCTGGAAGGACGTTCCATTTCCTGATGGTTCTCGGCAGGAACGAGTGCTGCGTGCGACACTGCGGCTGTGAGAACTGATGGCTGTGGCCGCGTCGTTGGCGTGGTGGTGGTGGCTTCAGCTTTCTCTTCAGTCCAGTGGCTCTGACTTCGTTGGTGTGAATTTTATACAGCATGGTCAGTCGAGCTAATTGGTGGCGTTGTTCTAGAGAGGGCCACTGCAGTTCCTCAAGCATGTCCTTGACGCTAGAGGTGTTGTGGTAGCGTCTAAGGACATACCTGGTAGCTCTTCGTTGTGCAGCCTCAATTTTTTTATGGCGCGTTGGGTATGGGGGTCCCATACCGTTGAGGCATACTCTAGGATGGGCCTTACGAAGGACTTATAGGCTGTCTGCTTGATGGAGGTCGATTTTCAAGTTACTCCGCAAGAAGCCTAAGGTCTTCTTGGCTCTTGCACAGATGTTGTCGATGTGGGTGTTCCAGCCCAGGTCCTTGTTGATGGTGACGCCAAAGTACTTTGCGGAGTCTGTGGTCTTAATTGTGTGTCCATGGAGCAGGTAGGGGTGCTTCAAGACCTTCCTGGCTCTGGTACAGGCAGTGTGATGCACTTCTGTGGCTGGGTGGAAGGCCATGTCCATGTCTCAGTTCTTCTCCCACTCGGAAAGTCGCTGGAGGTCTTGTTGTAGCTGCTCGTGGTCTTTCAGTGCCTTTACTACGGTGTACACTGCTGTGTCATCAGCAAACAGTCTGGCTGGTGACGTCAGGTTCTCAGGCAAGTCGTTGATGTATGCTAAGAACAAGCAGGGGCCCAGGACGGAGCCCTTGGGTACTCCTGAACGGACATCAATGAAGCTGGATCTAGTGCCCTCCACGACCACTGCTTGTCTCCGGTTGCTGAGGAAGTTGGTGATCCATGCATTGGTGGTACCCTGTATGCCATAGTGATGGAGCTTGGGTAGGAGCAAACTGTAGTTGACCTTATCAAAGGCTTTCACGAAGTCCAATATTAGGATGTCCGTCTGCTCGCCTTTCTCCATGTTTGTATAGAGTTCGTCAGTACGTTCTAAGAGCTGAGTCTCACAGGATCTGTTCTTCCTGAATCCACGTTGCTGGTCACACAGGATTTTATGCTTCTCAAGATTTTTCATGATGGCACTGATGACGATGTGCTCCATCAATTTGCATGGCACACTTGTGAGTGACACTGGTCTGTAGTTGGATGGATCACACTGTTCTCCCTTTTTGAAGACCGGTGTCTCGTGGGCATCCTTCCAGTCAGATGGGACTACTCCGGTGTTGATGAAGGACTGGTATATAGCTATCAGGATTAGGGCCACTTCGGTTGTCAGCTCTTTGAGGATTCTGGGGCTGATGGTATCGGGGCCGCTTGCTTTGTTGGGCTGCAGATTTTGGAGAAGTTTCCGCACTCCCTCTACTGAGATTTGGATGTTATCGAGAACCGGGAAATCATGTGATGAGCCCATGTTGCACTTGGCCTGGAATTCGTCATAGGTATAGCACCTGCCCTCACTGAACACAGACTGGAATTGCCTGTTGAGGATGTCGGCCTGTGCTGTTGGGTCCGATACCAATTTTCCTTCCATCTTCAGTTGGTGGACTTCTAATGCTTCATAAAAGACCAGAAGCGTTTGTTCCTTGTAGCCTGGTTTGCTTCTTGATCCTCATCTGTGAACAAGTTGTTCAAGTAGGTCCAATATGCCCTGCGGAGTTGGCGTTGGACATCTCTTCTCAGTTGTCGTGTCTCGGTCTTCAGTTCTTCTGTGCCGTGTTTCCTCATCTTCTTGAATACCCGGTCTCGTCTCTTGATGAGCTTGCGGAGTACTGGGCTGACCCAGGACTTGCTTTCTTTTATGCGTGCTGTCTTGTGTGGGACGAATTTTTGGATGGCTTCCAACAGTGAAGTCTTGAAGTTGGTCCAGAGTTCTTCAATGTTGGCTTCAGTCTTCACTCCCTCCGCAGTCAGGATGTTCATTACCTGCTTGATTCCCCGCCAATCAGCCTTATTGTAGAGTGGGATGGACCGTGCCGTCTGTTTCTTCTTTGTGCAGTGAGTGATGAATTCGCAGTAGACAGCATCGTGAGTAGTATGCTCGCGTTTTTGGATCGGTATCCTGAGGAGTTTAAGCGATATTAGGGAGGTTTCGAAAGCCTCCCCCCTGAGCAAAGTTAGTCACGTGACCTGCGCCACCTAGCGGAAAGAAGTGTACCTAAGTACCCGTAGCGCCACCTAGCGACTCGGACTTTAAAACATGTGATGTATGTATGTATGAAGAATTAGTACTAAGGGAATAACTATTAAAAACCACAGTTTGAAAGTTGATTAGGTTGTTAATGATAACGAGGAGTGTAGAGAGGTATTAGTTGTGTATGAATGTACGTGTATGTGAGGGGAGTGTAGAGAGGATGTGTATGAATGTGCGTGTATGAAAGAACTAACGAAACACAAGAGTATACGAGTGCACACGTATTTTATTGACGAATGATACAAGCGTATAATATGAAACCGTGTTTTATTAAGCGAAGTACACGAACATCAAGACTTGTGGGTGAGTGAACACCACGACAGAGGTCGTGAGCTTAGGGGTCAATACGACCACGCCAGTGGCTCGTGGGATGACGATGATGGTACGACTTACGGGTGAGTGAACACCGCGTCAGAGGTCGTGAGCTTACGGGTGTGTAACCACCGCGCCATAGGCTCGAATCGTTAATGACGATGATGATGATGATATCTGTTCGTTAATGAAACACGGTTATTGCAGTTGTTTAAGCCAATCGAATACGCGGCAATCGTTTGCTACCAGATCAGTGCCGAAACCTTTTACGAAATCCTTCATGACAAGTCCACGACATCGAAACATGAGATAAGCAACACAGTATCGTCCACAAACGTTAGACACGGGACTCTGCAGTCTCTTAGTATTATGAGTCCACGTTACACAATGTTTATTCAAGAAACGTCGAAACTCGACGTGTCGTGGCGGCAAGCCGTAAGAGCAGAAGTATTCACCGCAACCGTTGGCATCTACGTAGATAGCTATCCAATGTTCTCCGGGTTTACCCGTGTCATGCGTGTTGCACACGAAGGCGACGGGGTAAGCGTCTATCTGGAGTTCGTTGAGTACGTCTTTGGGTACGATCCCACGCATGACGACACGGGCGTGCGTATCGCGGGTGAGTAGACGGACGAGCTGCATGGTTTCCATCAGTTGTCGTAGATGACGTTACGATTCCTGTCGATCTCCAGCACCTTCTCGAACTCGGCGTAGGCGACGACGTTCACAGTGGTTGTCAGTGCGTCGCGGAAATGAATCTCGACGCGCAAGTTGCCCTTTTGTACCAGATGGAAGCAGCAGTCGTCGCACGCATCGGGGGTGAGGTCCACACCGAAGAAGGTGTAGCCGTGTCGGAAGTCGTAGCGAGTCAAGCCGTTCCCTTCGTCCTGCCACGCCTTACCCGTCGAGGTGAACAGGTTATGGTAGCATCTGACAAAGAGGTTGTTGTCGAAGTCGGGCTGGAAAGGTTTGGCGGGTATCTGTCGTCCGTCGACGTACACGGCGAAGAAGTTGATGTGGTTGTTTTTAGCGTGAAAGGGATTTTTGGCGTAGCATCCGTTGTAGGCGTCGTTATCGATGCAGCATATCACAAGACGTTTCGGAATAGTACCAAGAAAGAGGTTCTCGCGCGTGTACGAATGGGTACCTGTGGGAATAGAGTAGACCTTGCATTCGACAGGTCGCAGCGGATACTTGGCGGTGGCCTTTTCGAGGGCTTTGATGTGTGCCATCTGCACACTCGGATTCAGGGTGACTTTCTTGACGAACAGTGTAGCGTTGACGATCTGTATCTTGTAGGCGGGGTTGGCTCCACCAGCAATGAGAGCGAACGCATCCTTGCTGCGTACGAAACGCATCTTGAGCTCGACACCGTTGATGAGGAGTTTATCCTGAAGCAAGAGGTCGACGTGGACACGACCTATCATGTCGACCACACGACTCTGGGCGATCATGTGACGTCTGGCAACGAACCCCGCGTTGGCTGTCGGATCGGCACCATCAATGACGACGGCATCCATACGACCGGCCGTGTCCTTGTACCACATCTGACTCGTCAGTTGCGTCTCCTTGGCATCGTCACCGTAACTGAGCAGCGTCTCTATGTAGGCCCGGTATGGATACGTGTTGGTCGAGGGAGTCACGAGCGTTCCGTTCAGGTAGAAATCGACCTGACCGAACAGCGAATGGAGCCAGTTATTCACGGGAGCGACGGGGTCGGCGGGGTCGAGGTCACTTCCGTCGGCACGCGTCACCTTCGCCCGAACGTGTAGTTTCGTGTCGGCGAGATCCAAGTAATCGTCTCCCGAACCGGGTACGACGAATTCGATCGGTCCACCTGAGTCGAGCGAGGACACCGGCTGGTGATGGACCGTGTGACTGTCGATGATGGCGGTCTGAGTCAGAGGTACGGTGAAGAGATCGAGTTCGCTCTTGAGTCCCTCACACGATAGTTTATGAACGAACGCCATCGTCGAATATATCGGGTTCACGACGTACCTTCGGTTTCTGCTGTTTCCTCCGACGTCTCGCTGGTGTACTGACTCGTTTCGCAGGGTGTGTGCGTCTTATACGCTTACGGGGTCGCACGCCAGGGGTCAAGAGATCACTCATCATATCTCTACCGGCAGTGGTGACGCGACGTTTGGCGGCCGTTCTGATGTTCTGTCCCGACAGGACGTCGTCGGCTATGTGTGCGCCGGTCGACAGAGCTCTCTTTCCCAACGCCACGGCTCCTCTCTTGACGAGTGGCATGACGCTACGCAGTAGACTTCCGAATAGACTTCCCAGACCGTGTCCCCGTTGGTGTCGGGCACCCACGAAATAAGGAATCGCACCTCCCGCTTGACGTTCGTAGTAGTCGGTGTAATTCATCTTTCTCTCTCTCTCTCTAGAACAGTGCCGTCCGTTGCCGTTGGAAATGAAGTGTCACCGTCACCTTACCAACCTCGAATGGCACGCGATTTCCGGTGTCGTCTCTTATATCTATCTCGATCGTGCCAAATTCTTTGTAGAGCACGGGTACGTAGTGAATCTTATCGAAGGTCTTCGATACGATGTCGCCATGGCGACCGCTCACCGGGATGATGCGCAGCAGCGGCACGAGACTGTCACCAACAACTCGTGGTTCCACGACATCCGTGTAGATGTAGAGTGAGTCGAGTCCTCGTTCCATGGTGATCACGGTGTTGGCTTCCGTGATCAATACCTTGAACTCGGGTGCATCGGGATCCTTCGGGAGATAGTCCAGCGTAGTGGTACGAAAGCCGAGAACGGCAGTCAGTATAGCAGCACGGAAGACGGTATTCGGTGCCATGTGCACCGATACCTTATGCGTAATGATGTTGTAGCTCAGTTTCACTCGTCCCTCTCCCACCACACGACGTAGAGAGGCGTTAATGGAGAGGATCAGTGACCACGGATCTTTATAGTATCCGGTTCCGATTCGGACAGTCTTCGTGTGCAGGGACCGTGGGTGCTCTTCGTCTATCGGTAGTGTCACAGCGAACCCCGCGTCATCGTCTACGATGTTGTACCAACTGTGTGGATACTGTACCTCCACCAGACCGCATTCCCATTGTCCCCGTAGTAGGATACGTTTCGGTAGCGTCGTGATGTAGTGGGTCAGCGTGTTGGTGGGGTGCGTGTGCATGGAAGCATTGCTGGGCAACGTGAGATAGAAATCACTCGGTTCCATGTTGTTGTTGTTTCAACGTCGGACTGGGTAGCAGGTAACCCAACGAACTGCTCAACAGGGCCGTCCACAGAGTCGGATCGTGGTGACCAAACGTCAGGTTGTAGATGCTGACCAAGATGACCGTGTACAAGACGACGATCTGACACAGAAAGACGATCTCCTCTTTGGGACACGCTGTACCGAATATGTGCCACGGAGTCCTCTCTTTCTGTAGTGGGGGTGGCGGTAGAGTGTCGACGTCGTCTTCTTCTTCTTCTTCTTCTTCTTCTTCGTTACTAACGGTGATGCGTGATGTTGTCTCGTCTGTCATACGTGGACGACTGACATCGTAACAGACGCACAATTAGTCTTTATAGTCCGACGAGACCCTTGGCATCGATCCAGCTGTTGAACTTCGAAGGATATCCGACCCATTTCACCAACACCTCCCGTCGCCTGCCTACCTTGCGACGCTGTACTATCGATTCCACACGGTACAGTTTATCGACCGGAACCGTCACCTTCTGCATCTCCGGTTCGTAGAAGGTACCGTCCAGTATCTCGCCGAGATCGTCCGTTAGACGATAGACGGGTGGTTCGGACGGATGGACTTCGCGTATCGTGAATAGTTCCTCTGTCCAATTTATCGTGTAACCTTTATCGAACCGTCTCTTAGCCTTGCTGATACGTATGCGATCCCCCACGTGGTACTTGGGTACACCCTTACCGTGATGACCACCGTACAGACGCTGCCACACCTCTTCCTGATTAGTCGCATCCACCTGTGACGGAGACATCCCGATACTGCGGTGAGGTGTGTCGTTGTACGTGCGCACCAGATCCGGAAGGATATCGATGTACCGCCACGATTCTTTGTGTGTCAGGTATCGCCACATACGTGACATTAGTGTGCGATTGAAGCGTTCCACGATGTTCGCCTTGATCTCTGCGTTGAAGGTGGAGAAGTGGTGGATACCGTATCTGTCCAATACACCCCGAACGCTACGGTTATAGAATTCCAGACCTCTATCGGTCTGCAACGACAGTGGTTGAATGTCGGTGAAGAGACCGTTCAGTGCCTTCGATACAGACGTCGCCGACTTGTTCTTCAGTGGAACGCATCGGGCGACTTTCGAGAAGACGTCGATCACCGTGAGCAGGAACGTTGTACCGTCGTTTTCTTTTTTCAGACTGGACACGTCAACGAGATCGGCCTGCCACTGTTGATTCCGTCCTCCGACGATCGTGCGCCGACGCGTGAAACGAACTCTGACCGGTTTATGTAGTGTATAGGCGTTCTGTTCCGATAGCCATTGTTCGACGATTTTTCTCGGCACGCGTGGTATGGCGGTTCGTCGCAAAGACGCGATTCCTCCGTAGCTACCCACCTTGGTGGGGTTGAAGTAGACGTCCTCCAGCTGTTTACGACGGCGCCCCATGATGACGTACGTATGATATAATCGATGGTAATCCCGCACACGATGGGGAGTCCGCTGTAAGCAACACCGGTAAACAGACGTGTTAGACTGTCCCGTAGATCACACATTATGTCGGTGAATCGAGATGATGCGTCTCTTTTATTCGAGACGTTCCCATGTCTTACTAGTCGACGCCGGTGGGGTAGGTAGAGTGGACGGGCTCATTCGAGATCGTCTCCGCGAGAGGGGTGTCCACTGCAGCGTTCGACGCGCTCTACTGAGCGATCGTGTGGCCGCCGCTTCTATGGTACGCTTCCTTTGATCCTGTCGAATAGCCAGTCTCCTGGCCTCGTTACCCACCAACTCCATGGGTAGATTCATGTCACCGAGCTGATGCGCAAACACCTCCCACCCCGTTGGAGAACCGATGGTCTTGCGATGACGCAACAAATCGTTCACGAGGTCCACCACGTTACTTCCGGGTACCGCTACGCCTTTGTTCATGAGCTCTCCGCGCGCATTCCACGCGACGTCTCGTTTCAGACGTTCCATCAGTCGTCTGGCTTTGGTCTGGAGGCGTTTGGGAACACTGTCGATGACTTCCGCTTCCACCCCCACCTCCGGTGGGGTCTGATCCGTATTAGTTCCCGCCACCACCGCCGCTGCCGTGACCACCGGGGACGTGTCCTTGTTGACCGTTGTCACGCGTATCGGTTCGCGCGTGCGTCGATCGGACAACGCGTTGTAGCGTTGCAACACTTGATTATACATGACGACCTTGTCACCGTCGGTGAGATCTTGTCTGTCGAGTATGACTTTCATCTCGTCGTCGAGTACCTGTACTTTGCGTCCTAGGGTATCCGTCGGCGCTGGTGCGCGTAGACTGTCCAACAGTCGTGGATCTACCAAGGCCATCTTCCGTACGTGTTCCATCGTTGTCTACTTGAGTAGCACCTGTTTTAGCAAGGGTAGCAAGACCGCACCTGCCAAAGGTGCCAGCAGTGCCGACAGGAAACCACCGGTCTGTCCTCTTCCGCCCTGGTTGTTACCCCGTAGCAAGATGCGACGTCTCCTCGCTGCAGGTGCGTCTCTCTGTGCCAAAGCACGTAGGTTTGTTTTGTACACGTTCAGAGCACGTCTCTGTGCGTCGGTCAAGGGCAAGTTCTTCTTCAATATGTTGTAGGCACACTCGGCTAGTGCACACAACAGATCGGCGTCGGCGTTTCTGATGATGGCTCGTCTCAATTTCGTGCTCTTGTATCTGTTTAGCGTCTGTATACAGAGGATGTGTTTCTTCACGAGTTCGGACATGCTGTTGTCTTCACGAGCATGCTGCGACTGAAGGAACGAGGTGCTACGCGGACGTCTTATACCTTGGGTTGGTACACGTACTGGACACTGTCGTCCGGAAGGACACCCGTGCGCAGACGCATATCGTCGAGCGTGCCCTGTTTCAGATCGACGAGGAGATAACCGTACGGAAGTGACGTGGCGTCTCGGAACGCTTCCTGTACAAACTTCAGGCGACCCGGATACATCTGTCGTGCCAAGTGTCCGATCTGTGACGCATCGCGAGGATTCTTGAAGATCACCATGTAGTGTGCGTTCAGACTGATCGTACGACTCTCCTTGTTCTTCGGAAACAGGTTCTGCACGAGATACAGTACGGACGTGTTCTGGTGATGACTCTTTTTTGTGAACAAGGTCGTGACCCGTTCGTCTGTTTCTGCCATCAGATCATCGATGACCACGAGGTTACGCGTCGATGCGTCGAACGCACCGCTCGGCAAGCCTTCCTCGAATCGCACCAGGTCGTTGTCAACATAGGCACTCTGCCATACACCGTAACACCACGTGATCTTCTCTGGAGGTGGATCGATCATCGTAGCGGCGTGACGTAGCAGACGCATCACGAACGTAGTCTTACCACATCCCGTCGGTCCCGCAACGATACAGGTGAAGGGGTGTTTCCATCGCGTGTCCATCTAGTAGTCACCGGTGGTGGTGTTCGACAATGTCGCGTTGACCACTGTACTGTTAGTTGCGACGACGACACCTCCACCACACCAACGAAGGAAGGGATCGCGGAACAAGACGTACAAGACGTACAGATACAGACCGAGTATTCCCACTAGTGTTACAGCTACAAGCGTTCCCGTCCGTGACATGCTACGTTATGACTATCGATTGTGTGGCATCTGACTAAATAGTGTTATCTTTTTTTTTTTTCGTGTGTCTCCGCCTACTAACCGCATGACAGCTAGAGGCGCCTATAACCCCAACTGACGTAGGGGCGCATTTCCTCATCGTGTCAGCAGTGGTTCGGCATTACACGTCCACAGGCCCCGTGGTGATTCCGTCTTCGTTGACCACGCGCTTGGCATAGAAGTAGGTCAACGCCGCACGTTCCTGGATGTACGTCAGCACGGACGAGTGATTGACCCGGAACCCACGGTTCTTCCCACTTCCACTGCAACGATTGGTCAACACGTCCAGGAACGACTGCTTGTCGATGGTGTTGAGTCGTTTGTTCAGACCTTTGGTGCTGTATTTATCGATCGTACCCGAACAATAGTAGGTCTTGCTACACAGACCCAGGAAACAGTCACCGGACCATTCGACCTTGAAGAGTCCCGGTGTTCTCTTGTCGTACGCCTTGCGCTCCTTGCAACACGTCTCGGTGCCGTTCCACGGACGTCCGGCCAGCCGACAGCGCACGTAGTCGTTCTGATGTTCGTCGCAACATTCGGACGGTAGCCATTCGGAGCGATGACGATAGTAGTGGTCGCGCAGTGCCGGGGTCACGAGGTCGTCGACGGACTCACCGGCCAGAGCCAAATAGGCACTGTCCGTATCGGTTTCGCAGTACTCGAACAGCGGACGATCCACGTATCTGACCATGAAGTCGTAGTAGAACTCCAACATACGCAGTTTGGCCCACTGCAACACGAAGAATCCCACGTGTGTGGGCAGTGCGTATTTGACGGTGCGTTTGTGCATTTCGATCTCGTATGCATCGGCAGTGACGACGTCGAGTTGACGGAAGCGACGATTGTTGATCGCGGTCGATGCACTCTTCTCCGTGCAGTAGGTGACCTCGCGGTGCTTATCGACGTTGGTGATAAATTTCCCATAGGACGAATTGCCCATCAGTTTGTTGGTATCTGCGATCATGGCCTTGTCGGGATGGGCGTCTCCTTCGCGACGTGCGGTGGACACCGCCTCGCCGAATCGTCGGAAGCAGGCAACCGGTGTGTACTCGATGACCTGGTAGACATGCGTCACCTCGAGACCGTGTGCGAGGTACCATCGCAAGAGAGGTGTGGCGAGCAAGATCTTATCCCCTCGATAACTCCCGACGAGCATGCGTCGCGGAGTTGCCATGATGTTGTTTTCTTCAGCGTAGCGACGCATGAACGGTCCGAGATCATCACGGGTCAGGTGAATGTTCTTGAAGATGGGCTGCATCTCGGCAAAGTGTGCGCGCAGGTTCTCCGGTACACGTATGTCGCACTGAATCATACCGAACACGCTGCCGTTGTACACACCTGTCAGGATCTGTTGTGACGTCATTTTCCATCGCACGTGTCGACGACGTTGGCGAACGTCCAGAAACTTTTGTACGCACGGATCGCGTCTCGTGACCTTCCACTCGCATTCCCACAATTCGACGACCCTCACAAAGTGTCGAAGATAGGCTGTGTTCTTTCGTGTTTCGGCGAGCAGTTGCGTCATGGGTTTCCCATTGACCTCGTTGAACTCGCGTCCGGTGCACGGACACCCGTGGTAGTAGCATCCGTGAAACTGATAGGCCGTCTTCGTTTCACTGCACCAACCGTCCACCGACAGTTTACCGATGCGCTTCTCTCGACCGTTGGACTGATGACGTATGGCGAGTCCCGTGTTTTCGGACTCCCACGTAAGCCATTCGACAGCCATCTGACCTGTGGGCTGTGCCACTTCGGGTCGGAACTCCTTCTCTTCCCGTCGCCGCGTGTACCATCCAGTCGGCATCTCTTGTGATATCGACCACAGATACAATGCATTCGCATCGTAGCCCACAATGGACTGACACGTTCGAGCCGCATCGCCGTAGTCGTTACGACGTATCTTCGTGACCCCCTTCTCGTGATGTCTGGTGAAGATGAGTGACGGCCCTCCGACGATGTTCTCTCTGATGAGCTGGTGGACGTCCTTGTTCGTCTCGTTGAAGAGTGTAAAGAACGTCCTCTCCGGTACGTAGGTGAACAGGTAGGACAAGGTCAAACCAGGTATACTGATCCCTTGTTTGAACATGTCGAGACCACGGTGTTGATAGAAGTCGAACTGTTTGGCGATGGCCTCCAAGAACGGTACGACGTCTCTGTTGTTATACCAGACGAGAAAGTCTCGCAAAGTCTCCATGTCGTTGTCTCGCCACACCTTCCGACATCGTGTGTAGTCGTCGTCGGATATACCTTCGTTCTTCAGACAACTGAAGAAGGCCTCTTTGGGAGGTAGAACGGTGTCGTCGAGTCTCTCCAAGCTGTCCATGTATTCGTACGGGAAGTGACCTTTCGTGACTGTACAACCGTACGCTTTCAGGTACTTGTCGTACGAGAATCCCGGGGCAATGTAATGAGTCATATCGAGGAATTTGAGGTTGTCCGTCGATAGACACATAAACGTGTTGCCACGTTTGATCACGTGAAACGTCTCCTCCTCCTCCTTCTCCTCCTCCTCTCCGTCCTCTGTTGCTTTCTTTTCGGACAGGAAGTAGGGTACCAGGAACTGTTTGACGACGTTCAGATCGTACCTGCCCGAGTTGAAACCGATGACGGGCAACTGATGAAGCCAACCGTACAATTGACCCATGAGAGTTTTGTAGGGATTGGTCGGTTGTCGCTGTGACTCGTTGTCCCCCGCCTCCTCCACGGCGGACGCTTCCTGTTCGTTCCACTTTCTGATAGCCTCTGTGAGCTCGTGTAGGATGCCCTCGTACCTGTCTACGATGACTTCGTAGGCTGCTTCGCTCATGTTCTGAAGGATGGTCATCATGTCGGATACCAACTTGTTGCTGTCACCATCCGTGATGAGACATTGCACCTGTTCGAATCCGGGTACGTTACTCGCCAGGGACACACTCAACGGTACGTGACGAGCCACCCAATGGACCTTGGCACTGTCCGACGGAAGGTGCGATGTATCGAACCAGGACTCGAAGTCGAAGGTGGCACGATACGGATAGTAACGCAACCATTCGGCAACGTGAATGTTTTCGTCGTCCAATCGTTGGAAGACTGTCGGCGACGGATGGTAGACGCCACCGGAATAGATCTTTCGCACACCTCCCGTACACCCGCGCTCGTGTCGTTCTAGTTCGAATACGCCACTCCATAGTGCATCGCCACACTTCCTACATCGATACGAATGACAGTACATGTTCACGTCTTGTATGTAGGAAAAGTGTGTCTCGTGAAGATTGATGTACATCGTTTCAGGATAGTGACACAAGGAACGGCGTACGAGTTCAGCAGTCGGCTTTCCCCCCTCTTCCGGTTCGACGAGCGTGTAGACGCACACGTTGGTCTCAAAGGTGGTCTCGACACGATAGAGATCGTCCATCGTCACTCCGTCAAAGTTTTTCATTGCCACTCCGTCACGGTCGTACTTTGCGTAGAGTACCCGCACAGCAGGTTCCAGGTGGGATCGGTCGCATCCACGATGCAGAGCCAGACATCGGAAGAGACACAGATTGTCGGTGTACTTTGTGTTTTGAACGGAGTCTCTTTCCAATCCGATGACGGCTTTGATTCGTTTGATGTACCTCGGCAGTGTGATGTCCACACATCCTATCGGATGATGTACGATGTGATTGACGAAGAAGGTAACATTCGTGACCACCTCACATACCCATTGACTGTCCGGACGCTGATTGATGACCCACTGCAGCACGTCTGTTTCTCGGATACGTTCCAGAAACGCATCAAAGTCTGCAGTGTTTGTGATCAGACACGGTTCGTCAAGGTAACGACCGCAACAGTTACAGGACGAATGATAATACCTGTACCTGTTCGTGGTCTTGTTTCTTAACACAAACCCGTAACTAAGATTAATCTTAAACGCGTGCGTCTGTTCGCGGAACATACGTTTCAGTGACGGTTCTAGGGCACTCGTGTCCGGTGTCGACACTCTGTAATTGTACCTGGATTGTACAGGTCCTCTAGCCGTGTGGGTTCGGATGGTCGACCAGTGATCTCGGACGACGTCTTGTAGTTCCCTCGATAGAGTATCGATGAAGGGAAGTCGGGGTGGTGGTTGTATCGGGTCGTCGTCGTCGTCGTCGTAGTCGTCAGCAACACTCACACGGGGTCGCTCTGTGCGTCTCGCACGTTTGCATAGGGGTGGGTCGTTCGCTTCCGTACATACCGACTTCGCAACACTCACACGTGGTCGCTCTGTGCGTCTCGCTCGTTTGCGTAGGGGTGAGTCGTTCGCATCCATACATACCGACTTCATATGACGTAACAGGTTGTCACGTCTCGTGAACTCACGTGCACATCTCTCACAACGATGCAGTGTAGCGCTAGATGGCGCCACTGACGGCGATTTACTGTAGGCATGATCGTCGTGTGTTGTTGTTGATGATGAATGTGTTTGATCTATATGACGTTGTATGTCGGCATGTGTATCGAGCACGAGACCGCAGTGTCGACACGTGTGCTGTTTCATCGTACCTACAACTGAAGGATGGGAGATCCTTGCACGTGTCTATATATCCTACACTGTGTGTGACGTCATAAGAGGTGTGTCTTGTATGAGTGGGCGTGTATGTATGTATTCACCGATCACAACGAGCTATGAAGGTAACAAGAACAACAGACACCAGAATCCTGGATTACATATCATCTTTATTAATTACAATCAAAGCGAGTAATAAAGCGAGTATATATGAAAGCTAAGGCTAAGCACCTGCAGTAACAGACAAGCGGCGCCTATAACCCCAGCTATAGCGTAGGGGCGCATTTCCTCTTGTCGTCACTGCAGGCGCTTCTGAAGACTGTTCACTATGTATGAGACGTGGTCGTCGCGCACAACATTTCGTGCGATCTCCTCGCATATTGTGCGCACGGCCACGTCTAAGCTGCATTTTTGTGTAGCAAAGTGTGTCCCCGCTAGGGATTCAATATTCAGTTCAAGGTGTTTCACACTGTTAAATGGGGCCGAGAACGCCCACGGGATCGATGTGTCAGTTTTCGACCAAATAATATGGCCGTTGTACGCCAGGTCGAGCGTTGACGCGTCCCTTTGCAGTGTCTCGTATTCCGAGGCGGTCATGGTGACGTCATAGTCGTCATCGTCATCCTGGTCGCATATCAACTCCAGTGGTGCTTCGGCTGGAGTTGAAGGTGAAGGTGACATGTCCTCGCATGTCAACTCCAGTGATGAGTTGTGTCGCTCATGTAGCTGTGTTAGTAATGCCTGACGCAATGGCATGGGGGTGTGGTGGCGGCGCCGTTTCTGTGGCGCCCATTCTATTGGATTCTGCTCATACGATAGCCGAATCATCTCCAGCCCACT
Organism: Paraescarpia echinospica; assembly: GCA_020002185.1. NCBI lineage: Eukaryota > Metazoa > Annelida > Polychaeta > Sabellida > Siboglinidae > Paraescarpia > Paraescarpia echinospica. Next base: position 12,803,507 of record CM034534.1, read on the forward strand.
AGAGGGAGCATCGGTGACCTGTTAGCAACACAACAACAACAACATTAGCAGGGTGTTTTTACATCCATCATTGGAATACCACGTGTACGCAGGATGGCTTGTACACGTGATACGATGTCACGTGACCACTCCGGTGTGCTCGCCATAAACCTGTAATGCTGCACTGCATATCTCAAATTGTCGTGGATCAGGTCACTACGCACCAGGTAGATGACGTTTGACTCACCTTCGAACAGGCGCCACAGTCCGTTGCTTATAAAACGAACGATAGCATCGAGTGCTACTGCACACAGCTCGGTGTACCAGATCTGCCTGTCGTCCCCTCCGTCGTCTTGTTCGTCCCAGGGCAGTGACTCCTTCGGTGTGAGTGGTTCGTCTTCCTTCGCATCCGACACGGTTATACCGCGGGCATGGAGACTCGCTTTCACCCGTGCTATGACATTACGAGCAAACCACGGTGTGCGCGCTACGCATACCAGCTCGGTTACTACCGTATCAAAGCTATTATATATACGTATGGGATCTACTTTGTACATGTCTTCGTGAACGTTCGCATAGTGACGACTCAGTGATTCGGCCGCCTGGCGAGTGCAAGCAGCGGTTATAGTGGCCATAAATAGACCGTCATCTATCATTTCGTCTGCACGCTTCTGAATGCCATTCACCTTCTCTACAGCTTCCTGTAATTCACTACGTCTCCTATCCTCGTCATGGTCGATATCAGTGGCCCAATCAGTATCAATATCACCATCATTAGCAATCTCCTCATCATCATCACTAGACCACGCACACGACCCCACATAGATGACACTTGCCTTATCCTCATTATCGTCGCTGTCCTCCAACAGGCGACGTTTCACCCCTCGTACGCTAGGGGTTGTCCAAGGAGGAGGAGTCTACAACACACGACAGAAGCAAGTGTCAAATACATCGCTGGCAGGTGGCGCCACATCATTCATTCGTCACTGTCAGGTGCTGCCTCTTCCGACTGGAATATTATTTCCAGTACGTCATTGTCAGGTGCCGTCACCTCCGACTGAAATATTTCCAGTAAGTCGCTGTCAGGAACCTTGTCCGACTGGATTATTTCCAGTGCAATCAAGGTGTAGTTACGATAGCCCTCCTTTGTCTCCTTTCTAATTGTCACCCTAGCCCGTTTGCCACGTAGGACATTCAGTGCCTCGTAGCGTTCTTGGCCGGGTTTAAGCGTCATATAGTCGCTTGCTGTCATTCCCCCCACGGCCCCCTGAACTATACGATCAAATCCTGTGGCCCACGCTTCATTCCCCTTGTGATCGGCAAAAAGCATACCCATAGCATACTTGTAAACGGGGTCACCCGACTGACGGCCGTGTACAGCACATGTACTGACGCAATGGCGGTTCCCCTTCGTCATTTCAAGACGAAGGACTTTCCGATTACATATACGGCACGCCTGGTAGCATACATATTTATCTGTCAGAGCACATGTTACTAGTGTCAGTGGACGAACAAATGCGTACGTTCCGTCACTTACTTGTTCGAGTTCTGAGAGCAGCATTTCCTCAGATTTGGTATTGGGCGTCGCCATCTTGTTGAATAGTGAAGTCGAGAGCGGTAGAGCGGTGAAGTAGTCGAGAGCGGCAGCAGCGAGTCGGAGAGAGAATGTTTGTCCTGTTGGATTTACCCTGGGCTTATATACATAATCATCCCCTCCAGGCATCGATCACGTGTACCGTAAACAATGACATCACGCGCCCCTGGGTGTTCGCGTCTTATCAGGCGCGTGACTTTATCTCTCTCTCTCGTACTCTGTCACCGTGTGGCTGACTGTCTGTTTTTTGTGTAATGGCCGCCTTAGCACTGCCTAACGAAGTCTCTCACCTGCATAAGAATCACACCGAGTATATTCTTACCTGCTTCGTTACGCTTTGAACTCTTACCCCAATACCCTTCCGCACTGGGTACATTCTCAATAAGTCGTGCGTCACCTGTATCCAGCAAGCGTTGCCGTAGTTTAGAGGCGCGAAACTTCACGGCTACTATAGCGCGCATCACGGCTCGACGTTGTGATAACCATGTAGCAGTTCGATCCGGTGTCCACCGAATGTTTTTACTCCAGTATTTCGCCTGTATTCCACTGCGTGCAGTCTGAATCTTTCTCGCTGTGTTCTCATCGTGAAAATGTCTGGCTTTTTTAAACTGATAGGCTGCTTCTGCACAAGAAAAGTCTTCGCCCCATATGTGTATATTACATGGATGGAAATTAGATAGGAAGTGTCCAGCACCCCTGAATTGTATATCCAAGCTCTTGACCGCCATATGTTTCATCGCTGACCACTCACAGAGTTCTTTTCTCCCGTCTGTATTGTTAGCGTTCTGATAAGTCGCATTGTCCTAGTCGCACTTCGCACATCATGCGCTCGTGCGCTTATCGCAGGGTCCTATGACTGATATCGGTTTACTACAGTGAAATTTTCCATAACGTCACATGGCTGGCTACATACCCAGGCATCGGTCACGTGCCATCCCTAGATGATGATATCATACGTCCCTGGGTCTTCAGCTTTTCATACACCGGTATTTTTCCACTCTAGTATCGGTCACGTGACAACCCTAGATGATGATGTCATACGTCCCTGGGTCTTCAGCTTTTCATACACTGGTATTTTTCCATTGCTACAGTGTGTCTTACAAGTTGTCTTCCTATCTGCATGCATATGCTCTATCCTATATATACTAGCTCGTTTGTTACATTCTTCACATCATCTCATTCGCAACTATGTCGTCGATACCTTGGGCCCAACTGCGCGCTGAATGGCGTGATCTCGAAATGTAAGTACTTTTATTATTATTATTATTATTATTATTAATATCATTCTTTGTTTCATTCAATAGATATCCTATACAACATACTATAATCATCACAGTGTTCTTCACATAAACTACCTGTGATGTCTCACCTCTATTATTCCTTATGCTTACGATTGTTATGTGTCACGGTTATCTATATTACCTTTCAGGTCTGTCGATATCATCGATGCTGACCGTATCACCGAAGTTGCTGCTGACTTGATATGGCGTGAACTCGAACTGTAAGTACTTTTATTCTCTGTTTCATTCGATAGATATCCTATACATATCATACTATAATCATCACAGTGTTCTTCACGTAAACTACCTGTGACGTCTCACCTCTATTATTCCTTATGCTCACGTTCTTTATGTGTCACGGTTATCTATATTATCTTTCAGGGCTGGCTGTATCACCGATGGTCCTGCTGCTACCTGGAGTCTGACAGGAAGTGTCAGTGACTCCAGCAGTGAGGATGATGAGGAGTGCACGTGAGTGTTCAATGATTACAACAATATTTTACTACCTTATTTATGTTTTCTCTTACCCTGTTGTCGTTTCGACTAGGTATGCGGTGTTTGATTACCGATTACGTCAGCAGACGTCTCCATTACGTATTGTATCATAGTCCGTTGATCTAGCTTGCCCTTTTATCGTATGTCGATTCCCTATGCGGTGTCTGGTTACATCACTGGCTTATCCCACCCGGCTGATATATATATATATATATATATATATATATATATCAAACATTTCATATATGTTTTCAGAGAGTACGAGCTCCGTGATAACCACTCCTACTTATTCTGTCACGTGCTACGCGAACTCCTAGAGACCGTGCCTCCCTTTGACGCAGACCCTGTTCCTTCCCTGATGGAGATCGAAGACTGGGATGCCGAGATCGAAGACTGGGATGCCGAGATGATCGATCGTTAATTTAATTCTGTATCATTCGTTAATAAAATACATGTATACTCGTATATACTCTTGTGTTTCGTTAGTTCTTTCACACACGCACATCCTCTCTCTCCTCTCATACACGTACATTCATGCACAACTAATACCTCTCTACACGCCTCGTTATCATTAACAACCTAATCAACTTTCAAACTGTGGTTGTTACTAGTTATTCCCTTAGTACTAATTCTTCATACATACATACATCACATGTTTTAAAGACCGAGTCGCTAGATATAGATAGTACTACGGCTGCTTAGCACTAGATGACACTACGGACGCTTAGGTACACTTCTTTCCGCTAGGAGGCGCAGGTCACGTGACTGCTCACTTTGCTCAGGAGGAGGCTCACTTTGCTCAGGGGGGAGGCTTTCGAAACCTCCCTAATATCGCTTAAACTCCTCAGGATACCGATCCAAAAATGCGAGCATACTACTATCGTGGTCTGAGACACCCGGGAATACCTCGACGCGGAGTATGAGCTGTGGGATGTTGGTGATGATCAGATCCAGTGTGTTGTTGAAGCGTGTTGGTTCCTCCACCATCTGTTCAAGACCGTGGTCTTGGTGGATGTCGATAAATTCAGTGTGGAGTCGGGGGCAAGCAGGCTTAGGCTTCAGAGTCATCTGTTGCCAGTCCCAGTCTGGGAAGTTGAGGTCACCGCCAATTAGGAGGTGGGCATTGGGGAGAGTTAATGTCTTAGATAAAGATCGGTGGAACTCCAACAGGCTCACCTCGTCTGAAAAGTTTGGTCTGTAGTATGCGCAAATGTAGAACGCTCTTCTGCCTTGGAGTTTCAACCTGATCCACAGGAGCTCACAGTTGACATCCAGCTCAGGTACGATGTTGCTGTTAAGGTTAGATCGTACAGCGATAAGGACACCTCCTCCACTTCTGTTTTCTCGGTCTTTCATGTAGACGGTGAATGTGTCATGGAAGAATTCTGCACTGTTGATGTCAAGAGTAAGCCACGTTTCAGTTCCACTGAATACACTTTCGAGGAGATTAAGCATCTTGACCTTCTTCCCATCAATTGACTGGACATTTATATTGACCACTCTCAGAGGTCTGTTTTTTCGTCGGTTCTGTTGACTGGCTTGGGTTGGTGTGGAGGCATGCTGGAGACGTTGGAAGTGTGATTCAGTTGGGGTAGAGCAGGAATCAGTGCGGCTGGGTAAGTTAATAGAGGACAAATCAGAGACTGACCAATCATCTCCATGGAGATCAAACACAGTCTGACTGTTGGTATTTCCGAAGATGGCACAATGCCAGGGAACATACTCTTTGCAGTCTCCTAGTTGTTGGTACGTCAATGTGTCAATGCTCTGGCAGTGGGTGTGGAACCATTGGCCACATGTCTCACAGGCCACTCCTCTGTCCATCCACTTTACTGGGAAATCACAAGTACCACATTTCCAGGCGGAGTGTTGAGAGTTGTTGGAGTTTGAGGAAGAAGGGCAGTCATTAGGGCCGGGGTTCGGCTCCGGAGCATACGAGTTGCTAAGCAGGAGGCTCGCCAAGTAAAGCAGGACAAGTCGTTGGCGATACACGGTGCGCTTAGGTTGTCGTTTTAGTGAGTCATTGAGAGACTGAACGAGTACGCTGTAGCAGGTGCCCAGTGTCCGAGGTACAGTTTTGTTTTGGAAGCTAATGCTGTCGATGTCATAATACTGAGGGGGTCAGAAAACATCAGAGGAGAAAGTTTTGAAACAGAAGATGAAGGTCACCAAGATAAACAATGAGATATTGAGTTGGAACATACCTTCGAGATCACCGGAAGTAAACAAAGTTACAAACTTACACGAACTTGACGTAGTTAGCTCAAAGTACTGATATTCAGAAATGTTGACTAAGCTATCCCCTAAAAATTTACAAAACTATATAAACCTAACTCTTCGTCATATTCTACCTAAAGTTAAAATTTATTAATGAAAATAAACGCCACAAATATATGAAAATCTAGAGTTCAATCACATACGAAAGAAAAAGCATGGCTACTCCACGCATGCGCAGATCCCCCGTTATAAGTAGCGTTAAAGATTTTATTATTTTGTGTGTGATTTGTTCAAGTTAGTTTAAATGGAATCACACCCGCTACTATTTTTAAACGGAAGGTTGTCAATTGTTTTTGTCATTTAGTTCGTCAACGTTATTAAGTACGAATTTGCAGTTACAGTTTGTATCAAGGTAGTGCTTGAAATCTTTTTCTGCCGATATTTGTAGAAAACATGTTAAATGCGTTTGCTACATCCAGTTTGTTTTTTCTTGAAATAATTTCATATATAGTTGTCCCTTTATTCCTGTCAGAGTTATATTTAGCATACGTGGATGCATAATAATGTTGTTTGGATGCACGTATGCTTCTTTTTAATACTGCACTGTATGCTATTAAGTTAATGAGCATTGCTTCGTATTCCCATGAATTAGGATTTGTACGTTTCATTGTCTTGTATAACCTATATCAAAACGTTGTGGATTTTAGCAGACCAACGGTGGTCCATTTAGATTTTTAGTCCTTTGGGCCGAAGGTCCAATGGACTATTCCCATCACTCTGCATCCGCCGTCCGCCGTTAGCCGCCGTATCTCAGAAACAGTTCAGCAACTTTTTCTCTAATTTTGCATACACGTATCTTAGAGAACTGACACTATCCAGGAGAAATCTGTATTTGATTGAATCATTCCAAGGGCTCTCTAGGGCCTCCAAGGGCCCCAAAACTGTACAATTTTTTACATTTTGCCTAATTTTTCAAAAACTGTTCAGTAACTTTTTATTTATTTTGCGTATACATTTCATATGGTAATGTCACTGGACACAATAACTCTGTGTTTGATTCAATCATTCTAATGGCATCTAATGACCCCCAAAATAGGACCCCAAAACTGATAAATTTTCACATTTTGCCTATTTTTTCAAACACTCTTCAGTGTTTTTGCATAGACATTTCATGTGGTAGTGCCATTATTCACAAGAAATCTGTATTTGATTGAATCATTCAAAGGGCACCAAAGGTCCTCTAAAATGCTAAATTTGCTAACTAAGTTGTCTACTGCAGTTTCAGCTCTATCTGACTTACAGTCCTTTCCTCAACTAATCCATTTTCCTAGAACATCTGTCACATGCACAGTTTTCATGTAACTGTTTATGGTAACATTTTGATATTTGTTTTATAAAGCATTTATACCCACTAGCCAATTCTCTTAACTCTGCTTTAGCTTCGTAATTTTTAATTTTCTTTAGTCTACCTTTTGCTCTTAGATAATCTGTCCTCTTAGTTTTATACATAAAGACATAATCTAGCATAACTTGGTAAGTTTTTGTAGCAGCACATTTGTACTTCCAGTGTATCATTGCAACATAACATGCATACTGTGTGCCACATTTAAATGGCATGCATGTAATATTTCCATGCAATCCATTTGCATGTATAATGTAAAACTTCAACAGCCGTTTTCTTCATTTTCACTTTTTGACCCTTACCATGTTCAATGCTCCATAACTTCGCCAATTTTTGTAGCAGTCATAATTTTTAAAACCGTGTAAAGCACCCTACCATTTTTCCGACTTATCACTCATTTGGTCACATATAGACGTATTAGTCCAAAGGACTTCAGGGCCTCTTGGCCAATTTTTTTATGTTTGATCTATCAAATGTAACTAATTTGCTCAAAGTGTGATTGTCATTTGCCTTATCAATTATTTCGCGTATAATATTGTAATTTAGATTAAGGTATGTCTTCACATTTTTGTCTAGTTAGATGCATTGATATAATTTATTATATTTTGAGTGGCGTTGTCATTTTGTATGTTAATTTTAATCCATTTTGGGTTTGATGGATTGACTAACGAACTTTCTGAGAGAATAAAGTATGGGAGATGATTAGATAACTTTTTTTATTAATATACCTGATGTAGATCTGGCTATAGATCTCTGACTTTTACAGAATATTTATTCAATTAATGTGCTGTTTGAGCGGGATAATCTGGTAGGAAGTGTGATTTGGGGAAATAAACTGTGGGATGTCAACATATCAAAGAATTCGTTGCATATTGAAATTTCGTTTATCTTGAGGAGATTAATATTGAAGTATCCGGCTATGTTAATAGTTGTGTTTGATTAATCTGTTGACAAGATACGTGTGGTGAATTCATTAATAAATTGCCTGACATGTTTTCTTATCATGTTTGGGGTGTTAGACAATGTTCAACAAGTACAGCAAACTACTATGACGATGGACATGTGTCTATACAGTATGTAAATTGAACACAAAGAAACAGAAACAGATAAAACGTTAATGGCTTTGCTGACTGTATAAAAATATACTGCCATGCCATAACTCACAACAACGAGGTGTGATATGTTTATTTAAACACTGCAAGGTACCTCATTCTATGAAAATGGAAGGTACCCATTTATTATAAACAAAGTACTTTATATACGAAAGGTATATAAGCATTACTAGGTAACATTACGCATGATTTACTGAAACCGTGTCTACGCCAAATTAGAATATACCCTATAATAACTATGTGTGATAAATTTATCTAAACACTGCATGTGAAAAAAATACTAAGTGAAAGGTAACATCTTATGTAAACCAATATAACAGGCCTCATCCATCATTAAACCACATTGGAAAGACATATACCATAGGATACCATTCCTGAACCACCGGGTGTACAAAGTTTGTCTAAACATTGTAAAGAATATAAATGAACATATATGATTTTAATTAAGTTGCAAACTATATGTGTCAACGTGACATCGAACACTGTGTTTATCTGTTCAATTTGATATGAGTGAATAGAAATGAAAGAAAAACATATAATACAATATAATAAAACGTTATTAATGATAACATACTTACAATCATTCATACCACGCAAAAAACTCGTCAATTATTAGTAGGTCTCCTAAAATAACCGGTTAACCAATGTTACTCTAAATACTGCGTAGCAAAAACAAAGTAAAAAAAATTAATTAGTGAAACGTAGCATCATTGAGTAGGAAAATTGAAAACGTAACGTCTATTATTAAAATTAATGGAAAAACATGACATATGATGCATTCTTAAACCACTGGTAGTAGTGGTGGGATGTACAATGTTTGTCTAAACATTGCAAAGAACAACTGAATGATGTGACATAATGCTAAATTCCGTAGTCTGTGTTTGGTATAGTCTACACTTGTTTGAGAGGTATTTGAGACTACCCCTGCCATTAATACACAGTTTCTACAGCGATCATTGCAGCTACTGTAGGAGCACACATGTGTTATAATCGCGGTTATGTGTGGCCATCGAATAGCGTGTGCAAATCGGAGGCATCTTACAATGTTACAACTCACGATCACCACAAGAGGTTTGGTAGAGTCTACACGTATGCGAGAATGTCTTTGAAGCTCGTGATTTTACGAATCATGTTGCGGTTGGCTTTTAGTATGATCTTGCCGCTGGCCGTCCAACAGTCATTCGATTTTTTTCACCATTTTCAGTTTTCGGGTTTCGAATGCAAGTTTGGAGCGCTTAGGTGTGAGGTCTTCGTTAACGAATATGCGATTTCCACTAGGGCAGGTTTTGTTGAACTCTTTGATTCCGCCCCTGGGACGATACACAACATATCTACTACGCTCGCTGCGGAAACGAACAACGGTGCTTCTGGTCTTTGTCTGTCCGTCAACTGGTCGGCCGAGTTTATGGTTGGGGTGCATTTTATTGGTTATAATGTCTATAACTTTATCCTCAATGTTTTTACCATTCAATATCCCATTGATGCGGAGATTGGGTCTTCTCGAATATTGTTGGAAGGAATCCAGCTCATCCTCTAAAGTTACGACCCATTTTTCTAGCTTCTCTATTTTGTCGCTCTTGACGGACAATTGCGCAGTGAAATTAGCAATCTGTGTGTTTAGTGTATCTGTCTTGTCGAAAAAATCTCCAGGAACCAGGACCGCTTTCATTTTTTTTCAATTCTGTCGTCTTCTAGTAATGATATAATTTGCAGAATCAGGTTATTGTCAATGTCTGCTGTGCTTCCGCTGGCAACAGGTTCAATGTTCGATTTGTTGTCTTTTTTGTTGGGGATAGCGGCGTTGTGTGGTACGTTTATGAGGTGGGGTGATTGGGGGTGATTTGTTCTTACCTTCACCGAACTCCAGAGTGTCTGTAAAAGTTCGTCACGCTCGGTCGTCACGGTATACGCTCTTGTGCTTGTTTTGCAGTGTAAATATTCTAATCTATAATCGTCATGGTATGTACACCATCGAAGTGTGGCCGGCAACAGGTTCAATGTTCGATTTGTTGTCTTATCTACCACTCAGCTAACGTAGCATAATAATACTACCTCATTGAAAACAGTGGCGCTACCCGTACAATTTAATATGGGATATCGCCAAAAAGTCACCCTAATTCGTATGCTCTGGGTTGGTGTTCACAATGTTAGCCGTGGCTCTTCACAATATGGAAATTGCAAGGGAATACCTTTTTCATAATTCTGTCTCTCAAAATCGTCATGGTTTACATTTGTCAACATTTATTCCACATGTTGGTAAGATCATTTATCGGGAAATTTATACTCATTTAACACTACTCTTAACTATTGTGGCTATGGACGTCCTAATGTTGTTACACAGGGTTTCGTCACGTTAGCACTCGTGGCAGTAGAAGTATCCTTCAATTTGTCTTCGACATTTTATGGACGTTCACTTACAGGCAACGACTGTTCATTGGACAAGAGGATGAATTATCTTTAATGCGACATTTAAGTGGTATTAACTATCACATGACTACAACGTATTGTCTTTGTTTAACTTATAGGTGACCGCACCCGTGGTGGAAAGGATATTAGTGAAAGACCTGGTCATTTCAACGATAAGAGAAAACCAGAAGAATTTAATACAAAATGTATCTTTGTGACGCCCAGCATTATTTATGCCGGTCTCGAGACGTACGCAACGCCAACCAGGTAAATCCGAACTCGCATCGCATTGTAGTAGCGATTTAGCATAAGTCATCAACAGAATGTGTATTACTTTAGGTAGGAAATATAACACCTCATGGCGCATTCCGCTATCAATGTACATGTCTCCGCAAGCAAATACTCATGAATCCAAAATAGCTCGAGCTCCACAACTGCAAACTTCTAACACGACCAGTAACAATCATATACATGTTACATATGTAACGTTTCATTGAACATACACACGTAATATTTTAATTAAATGCGCCAAAATGGATATTTGACGAAAGTGAAGGATGTCTGCATTATATCTGTATTGTACAGATCTAACAGCCGCTGCTTTCAACTATGCTTGCGTAATATGTGCGATATGACATATAACAATGTTAAATCTTGCTCAAATAAGCTAAGATTGTGGTGATGTAGCACGAACCTTTTTCCAGTTCAGGAAGGACAACTGTGTATCTGTTTCTAAGGCAGTTCCACGGTTCACTCATCTGTGCACGTGATGGCTACAGACAGTCGTGGATGTAAATTAAAGAGAAATAAAAGGCAATTGTGTACGCCTATGAACGTAAAAGCTTTGATACACCCCAACCAGTTGCAACTACACTCAAGAATATTATACTAGTAGTTTACTGGAATAACTTTGCTGAAGACACAAAAATTAATATAAATTGTATGGACAGCGCCATTTTTAGAAATCCTGACGTCATCGGTGCGTACTTTTTCCACTTCGCTGAACTGGGAATAGTTGTCTAGTGTACGCCGCTCAGTAACCCACATGTTTCGGCCAACCGTTTATTCCCAGTCGTAATGGTATTGTGTCAGCTGATTATGCCACTTTTAAGTATGCAAGTTATATTTATGTATATTGCGAAGTGTTTATATCCGGTATACCAGACCAGGTAGTTTATGACGTAAATAATCACCGAATTTGCTTGTCGCTGCAACTTGTAATTGTTTCACATCCGCATGGTATACTGTGTGGTATTATAACAGTTGTTCATACATATAAAAGTGTAACGCACCTCCTGAATGGAAGGGAATACGAGAAACCAATAAATGAGTCGGGTATTTAAATTTATATCGAGCAAAACTATGAACACGGGGCGTCATAACCGAAAACAAAGCTCGGCGGTTATTGGTCTAGCCTTGTGACATGAACAAGATGACAGCCTCCAATATATCGGCCATTTTACTAGAATCTTCCACTTTATGACCACATTCTGAATAAACCACTGACGTGAACATTTTGAATATAGTTGCAAATGCTTCGTTTGTATTAACGTTTTTAGGTGCACGACACCAACAAGTTGTTGCATTTTCATTCCCTTTAAGGAAACGTCTCGCGCAGTAATTGCGTCGTGGCTGAAGGCTTCCCGGAGAAGTCGAATTGGTAAACAGGTATGACTGTGGTGACGTTGTGAACGTTCGTAACGACTGGACATCGCGCTATATAAGAACGTACATTTACCCTTACCTTTCATGTTTCAGCTATACTGATGCCGAGACACACACATCTTATAACAGTCAAATAGCACTCCAGGTTCTAATTGCTCCCGACTCCTACAAAGTACGTGCACAGACCATCGGAGCTACGATCCAACTCGACAATAAATTCAAAAATGAGGAGCTGGAGTGGTTGACGGATGAGCGCGGCAGCATCATTAACTACGCCTTGCTTATTCGTTTGGAAGCAGACGGATGATCTCGCCCGCTCAACCTTTGCTGGATCGAAAACACTTGAACAGTATACATGCCATTAAAATGTATGCAATACTGCCTCGTGCAAACCAGAGAACAGTGGATTTCCATAGCCAATGCGCTGCTTCATCTTCGCCTTGAACAAACGCGATACACCAGTCCTATATACGCTGCCGTAGCAACGGCTGAGTACGGAAGCATCAATAACTATGGCTTGCTTATTCGTTTGGACGTTGTTGAATGAATATGTCCGTTCAACTCTTGCTGGGTCAACAACATTGACTTGTGCTGCAAACAAACAATTTAAAATGTGTGTAATACCGACGCATGCAGACCAAAGAACATTGCATTCCCGGTGTCAATGCGTGAAAAAGTTTGGGTGGTTGCGGGACGATCACCCACTCGGGTAAGGCGCCTCTTAATCGTCGTCATGCAACTGATCAGGCACACCGTGTCTTTTGTATGCTTCCGCAACAATGGTGATATTTATGCAACGTGTCGTAGTGTTTAGCCGTTATACTTGCACAGTGTATTGATTGCTTTTCATGTCAAAAACATGCGCGTCAAACGCCTGAAGAGTATCTAAGAAACCATGTTACCACGCACAATAAGGTATCGTTTCTGTGTACACAACGACCGGCTGTTCGTAGAATCAATAATACCCAGGTATTCGTCACTTGAATAAACTTGGTTCTGTTGTGCATAGTCCATTTCATACTATTCCTCAGCATATAAAGTTATAAACATAATATGCGTTGGCTTATGGTAAATCAGTCTTGTGCGATCTTTTTACGGGTCGTCGACCAAACGTGTTGGGTGACCGCAATCCTGGGCAGTGGTTGTTTCTAATATGCGTTAACCTGCAATGAGCGACCACCTGCCACATACGATCAAATACCACATGTTATTATTAACTGTAGTGGGGTCACCAAACTCTCGGTCATCTCAAGTTGTAAAAGTTTACGTTTCGGTACCGCCTGATAGGTTGGTGCGTACATAATATTTATGGTTCGAGTGTACAACGATCATCCCCCTGGGGTGCCGTGGGGGGCACTTTTAAGCAACAATTTTGAAACGACCCTAACTTCTGAACCGATGATCCTACATCAACGTATTATGTCTCTATGGATTTGAAACGTGGAGTAACAACGTTTATGCTCAATGCAATGTTGCATGGAGGCAGCCCCTCTGACGTTATTTGCGAAAAACCGTAATGTCATTTTCACAATAATTGTCATAAATATTTCCACCTTTAGCCGATCAATGTAAATCTAAACATCGCCTAACCTAGACAAAGCTGCGAAAGAAACCCAAATCGCCTGCCAAGCAAAACAGGCATTGATTCTATGTGGGAGAAAGTAACTAAATTTGCATGTTGATTGCTACCATGTCAAAGCAATATTTAAGATACGCCGTAAAACGGCCCTAATTTATGAACCATTCATCCTACATCAACGTATCAAGTGTCTAGATATTCGAAATGTGGAGCATCAACTTTTATGTTATGCATTTTGTGCGTAATATCAATCTATTGATGTTATGTGCGAAAAACCATAAAATGTTGTTATTCTAATGCTAATTACACTCACTATTTCCACCCATAGCCGATCAGTTTAGGACTAAACATCGTCTAACGTAGATTAAGTTGCAGAAGAAACAGCGTGGTCCTTCAGAACAGAATGTAATCAATATAACTGATAGTATAGTATTTGGGAGAAAGTGACTTATTGTCTATATTAATGTGTATCATGGTGTACTTTTAATAAAACAACGTGAACCTGGCTTACTCTCTTAAGCATTCATTACACATCAAAGTGTGCAGTCTCTGTGGATTCAAAATAAGGAGTAACAACGTTTATGTTTGATGTATCTTGCGCGTTGAGGCAGCCTTATTTATGTCATTTATGAAACCCGGTAAAATCGTATCATTTAAATGTTGTTTCTCTTTGAAACATACACAATAGGGCAGCAGTATGGCTTGACTTTGCCCTGTTTATACAATTTATTTTGTGAAAGCATGTTTTGTATCTTATGCAATTCAAATAAAACAAAACCACATCGGTTCTCACGTTGTGAAGAGTCAGTTGTTCCACGAATGATGAAGTACTCCTTCCGCGAGCTCATAACAGGACCTAGTTCGTCGACTGCAGAGAACATTGTACAAAGATCGTCTCCATGAGTCACGTTGCAGTGCTAAGTATGTCTTCCCTTCCTAAGACTATTAAGTGTGAGCAACCTAAGTTAATTTCATAGCGCTCAAAACCCGCTTAAAATTGGTTCACAATTTGGACGATTAGTTACCTGTGAGTCCATCCTTCCTCACTCATACAAGTCCATTCCAACAGAGGGTCGGAAGCTTTTCGTTACGAAAGTGACTAATAACAATGGTTTGTTCGATGAAGAGATGAAGAAGCATTGATAGATACATTACTTCAGGAGCTTCGTGGGGGGCCAGAAACGGATGCAGTTTCTCTGGTTATGTGGTCTTCGTACTCGATTAAATGATGTTGGAAGATTAGTAAAATACATTGAAACCCACGCGCCCATTTTCTACAACAAGCCAGCTGTTCTAGATATGATTCAAACAAGGCAGAACTAAGCACCTCAACCCGCAACACGTCGCGCTGCTGGTGGTGGATCAACAAGTTTAATACATTGCGAAGAAAAATCAATTGGCATTGCCAGAAACTCTCAGTGAAGACAAGTTTGTCGTGATGCTAGAATGCATTCCTATTAAACTGGCTTTGTGGGCCACCAATGTAGGTGTGCTCTAGATGGCCTGATGTTCCGACCGAAGCCACGATCACTAAGAATAGTCGGCAGACATACTATACCCTCACAAAGTGATAGTTATTGTAGTCGATAATCTTATGACGCGGGTGCACAAGGATAGTGTAACTGAGTAGCCTCTAGACGTACTAGAAATGATAAAGACTCGAACATTTACAAAGAAGCACTTAACCAAGTTACAACTGAAATAAGCAATTCAAAGAGAAGCTATGAACAACAATTAGCTTGTAATATAAAACATGGTAGCGAAACTCAGGATAAGGTCGGTCCTCTAGAAGATAGTGCTGGAAATATAATATGGCAGAAGACCTGAATGAGTATTTTAGTTCGGTGTTTACCAGAGAAGACATTAGTTCACTGCCATTACCAGAGGCTAAGTTCAAGGGGGCAGAATAAAACTATTTAGTACAGTTAATTGTGACCTCGGAAATGGTTGCTAAAAATAAGGGCTGTGAAGAATAATAAATCAACTGGAGTGGGTGGGAATCCGCCCAAACTACTATTGGAAATTGCAGAACAAATCAGCATACCGCTTGCAACAGTTTTCAACTTGTCATTGGAAGAGGGAGTGGATCCATTTGAATAGAAAGAAGCAAACATTACACCGTTATTTAAAAAGGTTCGAGAAACAGACCCGTGGGTTTAAAATCGGTGATTTGCAAATTATTAGAAAGACTAATTAAAGATCACACGATGGATTTCCTTGTTAAACATAACTTGATAAACGCATCTGAACATGGGTACCTAAAAGTGAGGTCACGCTTAACAAATATGTTATGTTTTTGGAAGATGTCAATAAGTAGGTAGACGAGAGATTACCTCTATATATCATCTACTTAGATTTTCAGAAAGCTTTCGACAAAGTGCCACATCAAAGATTACTGCTTAAGCTAAAGGGCGGTGGCATAAGAAACAGTATAATTAACTGGATATAAATAATGGCTGATTGACAAAAGACAACGGGTAGTAGATGATGGGGAGGCTCCAAACTTTTGTTTTGAGTGAGGTACCACAGGGATCAGTACTGAAACCTATATTATTCTTAATATATGTCAACTATATGGACGATGATATAACAAGGTTTGAAATTTGCGGATGATACAAAAGTGTTTAGAAGGATTAAACGTGACGGAGACAGACAGCATTTACAAGATCATCTTGACACGTTGATCAAATGGTCTGAAAATTGGCAAATGTTGCTCAATGGAAATGTAAATGCCTCCACACAAGACATGGGAACGAAAATTTATAATACACAATGGGGGGTACTGTACTAAGTACTACTGAAAAAGAAAAGAACTCAGGGTTAATCATTAGTGCTGATATATGAAGGTTTCAGAGCACTGCGGAATTGCAGCTTCAAAGGGAAATTAAACCTTTCAATTAATTAGGCGAAGTTTAGAGTATAAGGAAATAGAACTAGTAATACCGCTGTACAAAACAATAGTTAGGCCTCATTTAGGATATTGTATACACGCGTGGAGGCCATACCACAAGAAGGAAATATATATGCTAAAAAGAGTACAGAGGAGAGCGACTAAAATTATATCAAAACTGAGGCATCTTAGTTACGAAATACGCCTAAAAGAGTGTGGTTTAACCACACTAGAGACCAGGAGATTGATAGGACATCAGATAGAAGTGATTAAAATATTGAATGGTTATGAAAATATTGATAGAATATTTTTTTCTGCTGCTGCTCGCATCTGTTTTATTTCTCTCGATCACCAGAATTATATCCGGTGGATTCCCCTCTTCATTCGATACCATGATGTGTTTCTTCCGAGCACGTAAAATTACTGAGACAAGGATCAGTAGACGAAAACGAGAAGCAGTCGACGGTTCTCAACCATACCGATTGGCCAAACCCACGAGCATGCCAACACAAGGGCAAAGGGAATTTGCGATGTGATTGGCCTTACCCAGCACCTGTTAGAATGCTGGACAGTGGCTGGCCCGGAGTTCAGCCAAGTAGTTGGGGAATTTACCAGTAATGATAACGACGACGATAACAATAAAATGCTACAAAGAAAGTTATGTATACCAGGGAAGTTTTCGACGTCACCTTAGGAATTTGTTGGAAGCCTTGATGAACAGAGAATGTCATTTTGAAAAAGAGCGTGAGAACTCAATTACGTTGGACAACACGTTGTGCATATGTAGGTGTGCTTGAATCGAAGGGATATGAATAACACGACAGCATCATGGAAAATGTGTTGAATTCGAATGCCTTGCATCTGACCACATCATCCAAGCGAAACAACTTATCCAATAACACAGATAGCAGAAAGTTAGAGCGACCAAGAAGAGAATCCAGCGCACTTCACAGATCACGTTAACCACAGTACGACCAAACTTTCATTGTGCGTGAAAGCCGAGGAGAAGACCTGGAAGAGTTTGTTCTATTCTGGCATGAATCTTCCCCTACCACCTGTATTGTCCTGTCAAGGGAACCTTAACTGATGCCACAAGTCCGACTTTTTGGCACGCATTCTCGAAACATGTAAATGTCTCACTACTGTGTGACTGGATTCCTACAACGTTTTGTCATTGATGGTTGAGCACTGATCCACGCATTCGCCAACTAGTTGAGTGGCTTTGTTTCTGAGACAGGTTGTTCTAACTTTTATTTCGATTGCATGTTTCATATGCAATATACCTTATGACACGCTTTATGAGCAAGACAAACTCATGCAGCATACCGTCCGAAATTACATGTTCTTTATGTTTTTCAAAGAGAAACGAACATTAATAATAATAATGATAATGAAAAACTTCTATACCCCTCTAAATCCCCAGGAATATTAGCTCAGAGGCGCAACATACAAGAATCGTTGGGCAAATCGTTAACTTGGACAAGGAAGAGTCGTCATTAGCGCAAGGGACCACCGAAGGTTAGGATTGGAATGCAATTTCAAATAAATAAGTCTTCAGAAATATTGTGTTGGAGATCTATTAACTCAATGGTTCGATTTCCAGACTCGATTGAGAGGACCGATGTTCTAATCCATGTGCTACCATTTAGAATCAGTGGCAGTTTCGTAACGCCACTTGCCTCGATTCACTCGGCTGTCTAAACAAGCACACCGAGGCATTCCAGTGAAGAATTTCAGAACCAAACAAGATGTTACTGTTTTTCGCAAGTGACGTTAACGTGGTTACATTTATTTTACGCACAAAATACATAACCTCAAAATTGCTACACCTCATTGCGAAACTCTATACACATTATACTTTGATGTAGGATGAACGGTTCATACATTAGGGCCGTTTTACGAATATTCCGCCAGATGGCGAATGTTAATATTACGTTTTCAAAACACTACCGGAGTGTTTGGAAGCGGGGCATATTTCGCACGTCAACCACAATTTGATCAGCATCAAGCGATATTATACAACAAATTCATGCTAACTACCGTAACAACTTCTACGGGAAGTCAGAACGGAAGACATCTCCAGAAATCATTCCATAATGTAATAAGAGTGCCATATTATCCACCAGATGGAGTACCTCTCATTATTATCATTATAAACTAAGTCTTGTAAACTGCATTGAGAGAGAGCTTTGTCAATGCAGACGCTTGGGGTGGTCTTCAAAGACAGACGCTACTGTATATGTACTTAGTTCGTCGTCAAAATAAGTAACAAATGGTGTTACAACCATTAGTACCGCGGACATGAAATGAAACATTTGACATTTGTGAGACATATATTGCGTTTGACACGCGGCCACTGCATGTCAAAAGGACGATTTTTAGCCTTCCATGTTTCATTTAAATGCTTGTTGTATTTTAATGAAACACAATAATTAATAGATTATACAGCAAGGGCGGATGCAATGTTTACCAATATGATTGAACAACATAAATATATATATATATTTATTTATTTATGTAGTAATGACAGTGTAATATGTAAGAAAGCCTACCCCTTCGAAACACGTATGAGTACACAATGGAACCAAACATTTGCACTTCGTATTATTAAAATTAGTATTTTTTATTTATACTAATGTCTCATCAGTCGAATTTTTTCATTTGAACATCCGACTCTTCAAGGAAAGTTGAAAGTACTTCCATCAGCTTATCTCGTCGGATGGTATCATTTTTTCGGCTCATGCCAATGCCGAGACTTACAAAAGCGACACGGTATCTATGTGCATTTGCACACAACCCGAACAGTACATCAGCCATATTTTGACCTCAATGGAGTACCGGGTACTTGACCTTGACCTACATCCGGGTCACTTGACATTGACCTTTGACCTACATCCGGGTATTTGACCTTGACATTTGACCGACATCCGGGTATATGACCTTGACATTTGACAAACATCTGGGTCACGTGACCTTGATATACATCCGGGCACTTGACCTTGACCTACATCCGGGTATTTGACATTTGACCTTGACATACATCCGGGTACGTTACATTGACCTTTGACCTACATCCGGTCATTTGACCTACATCCGGGTTATGTAATATTGACCTTGACCTTTGACATTGACCTACATCCATGTACTTGACCTTGACATACATCCGGTCACTTGACCTTGACCTACATCCGGGTCATGTAAACAATGACCTTGACCTTTTGATATTTGACCTTGACCTACATCCGGATCGTTTGTCCTTTGACCTTGACGTACATCCGGGTATTTGACCTTGACCTACATCCGGGTACTTTGCTCTTGCTCTACTCACTCATCAACGCTAGACCACCTCCTTTACTACTCTAGTCCTCAACGCGGAAAAGGTACGCTACAAGCTAAAGAAGTCAGCTACATGGGATGTCTGCTGACAGACGAGGGCATGAAACCTGACCCGATGAAAATCGCGGCCATAATCGAGATGCCAATGCCCACGGACGTAGAAGGAGTACGCAGCCTAATTGGTACAGTGCAGTACCTAGGCAAGTTCGTGAAGGGACTGACCGACCTCACAGCTCCGTTGCGTGAATTGATACGCAAGGAAAGCGAGTTCACATGGAACGAGTCGCACACCAAATCAGTGTGTGCGATACACGAGAAGCTCAGTAACGCCCCAGTGCTGCGTTACTATGATGTGGATAAAGACGTAACAATCCAGGCAGATGCGTCGCAAACAGGCCTGGGAGCTGCGCTCATACAGGACGGCCAGCCGATATGTTACGCAAGCAGAGCCATCACGGTTACCGTACAAAACTACGCACAGATCGAGAAGGAACTGTTAGCGATAGTGTTCGCGGTTCAACGACTACATATATGGTCGAGATGTAGTACACGTGGAGTCTGACCACAAGCCTCTAGAAACTATCTTCAAGAGAGAAATATACATGGCACCGAAGCGACTGCAGCGCATGAGATTACGACTGCAGAAGTATCCACTCGAAGTGAGGTACAAGAAAGGATCGGAAATGTACTTTGCAGATACACTGAGCCGAGCGTACAACACGGAGGCTAAACGAGACACTCGGCAAGATACGAATGCCGATGTCAATAAAGTTGACGACTTAGACGAGATGATGTACAGCGACAACAGCATGCTGCCTGAAGATAAATTGATCGAGCTGCAGCACGCCACGAAGGAAGACGCAGTGTTGCGAGAACTCGAGAAGGCCATCAAGTCAGGGTGGTCAGCAGCGAATACCGGTAAGGAAGCACTAAAGCCGTACGTGCAGTTCAAAGATGAACTGTTAGTTGAAGATGGATTAATCTTCAAGGGAGACAGATTAGTAATCCCCTATGTGATGCGACCGGGAATGGTGAAATTGATACACCAGGGCCATATAGGAATAGAGGGATGCCTGCGCAGGGCGCGCGAAGTCATCTATTGGCCCGGTATGAACGCTGAGGTGAAGGACCACATCAGCAAGTGCGACGTTTGCAACGCACACCGACCGGAACAGTGCCGTGAGTAGCTGCAAACACACGAGTTCCCCCATACGCAGTAGGCCTATAGGAAGTGAATATCCCGCGTATCGATATGACAACCCACCTGCGATATCTTGTCAAGCAGTAGGCCTATAGGAAGTGAATGTCCCGCGTGTCGATATGACAACCCACCTGCGGTATCTGTTCATGCAGTAGGCCTACAGGAAGTGAATGTCCCGCGTGTCGATATGACAACCCATCTGCGGTATCTGTTCACGCAGTAGGCCTACAGGAAGTGAATGTCCCGCGTGTCGATATGACAACCCACCTGCGATATCAGTTCAAACAGTAGGCCTACAGGAAGTGAATGTCCCGCGTGTCGATATGACAACCCACCTGCGATATCTGTTCAAACAGTAGGCCTTCAAGAAGTGAATGTCCCACGTGTTGATATTACACCTAACCTGCGGAATCTGTTCACGCAGTACATAAAGTCAATATCCTCGTAGCTTGGGTATGGCAGTCTTTCGGCTCAATGTGATCGCACCGGAATGTTGTCTGTCGATGAACTGACGCCTGCAGATTCACACAAACGTTTACATCTATCTCTCTCTCTCTCTCTCTCTCTCTCTCTCTCTCTCTCTCTCTCTCTCTCTCTCTCTCTCTCTCTCTCTCTCTCTCTCTCTCTCTCTCTCTCTCTCTCTCTATAAAATTATTTGAATCTTATACGACGCTTTTGCTCAAAGTGGAACAGGAACTAGGTATTAACAGTATGAACATTTATGTGCCATTCATTCATTACTGAATAATACGAATTATAGTAAACATGAGTTAAATAAGTATATACAATAGTTGTAACCATTGCATCTATCGATTGCATGGACAAATGTCGCAAAAAGCCGAAATAACGCCGTAATCAATTTAACCAAAAGACATCCTTACAATCACTTGGCATGAAGCCAGAAACACACGAAACAAATTAAACAACTAATTATATTTGCATAAACTTGCCCTGCTGACGTCATTCACTCTTCTCAAATACAAAAGTGAAACCGAAACATATTAAAAACATTGCCCTGACCAATAAGAAAGATTGATCTGATCAACAACTGTGCATGTCCATCAATGTCTTAGAATATGTTCATTATTTACCGTATTTAAACTAGTATTACTATACAGGGCAATTTATTGTATATAGCAGAGGTACTTACATCGTTTTTACACACTCTACTATATACGTATCTACATACACGAAATTAAGTTACCTTTCTCTTTGTAATGATCATTATCTTTGTGAATTACAAAGGAAAACTAAATTAAGCTTAGCGACTATCTGGCGAGTGTCGCTGCTGCAGACCATGGTCCGGTGAGCGTCGTTTGCGACCACGCCCAGAAATACGTTGCTTCCCCAGGCTACCGTCAGTTGGTAGGACGGTGTCGCGTCCAAGTTGTGTACGCTTCCACACAACTGCTGGAGAAGACGTAACAAGAAAATATTTAACAACATAGAAGTCCAGTTGGCGAATGGCGCGGGAGTCTGTGATTGCTATGAGTCCAACTTTGTTTTATCTGTATGTAAACCACCCTTCTGAAACATTTCTCTGTTTGTTTTTTTAATAAGTTAATACTCGCTGATATATTGTCTGCACTGTCCCTTCATTGATGCTGCTTCGTGTCGTCTAGTTTTAGATTTCTAAATTGAGAAGAAAATGCTCGTAGTCAATTTTTCTTAACAAATTCTAGTTGATCACCCCTTGATCATACTTTTCTCTGTCGTTGTTAAACTCTCAGTTATGGAATAAAAAACTCTGTGGTTTTCTTAGTGAGGCAGACATTTATGTCACGTAAAAAATTTGGTTGGACGTAGGATCTTAAATTGCACTTACAAGGTTTTACGGGACGCAAGATCCTGCGTCCTATACACATAGAAACAGTATCCGGACGGTGAAAAATAATCGTTGCGATCCCGATTCCCATCCCGGGGCCGATCGCGCCAGTCGCTCGTCCAACAATCGAACATATTTGATACCTCAGTGTGTTTATGCCATCATTCCACACTGTTTCAGATATAAAGTATACTGTTATAAAATATTGATTTGAGGGCACTTTTGAGGCCCAAATAGCGCTCCGGTTTGGGTCAACATGCAATTTAACCGTGCAGTAACCCGCGACCGCAGTGGCGCACGCTGATTCAAACCGGAGAGAGCGTTATTTGGGACATTATATTCCTGAAACGATGTGGAATGGTGGAATAAACGCATTGAGATATAATATTTAGGCACACAACTATCATAACGCCGAAATCGGAGTGGGCCCGGATTCTCCATAACCTTTAACAGAGACGACACTGTGTACGCCCACAAGCACGCAAGTAGTATCATATACTCATATAAACCCACAACTTGACGGCATTTAACTGTAAACAACAGACAATAGCGGTTATTATATAAAACCATCACGAGCAATGCAAAATTGACAAGAGAATATAACAAGTTACCTATAAATTATTGCTAATTGGTAGTGTTCGCGTGTGTTTGCACGCACGCATGCACGCATGCACGTATGTACGCACACACTAACATACATGTATGCACGCACGAACGTATGAGCTCAAATGTGTGTAGCCCGGTCGACCGGATATTTGCCGATATCTATGTAGAGTAGCCCCTTGCCAGACACATGCCTGCGAGTACTGCGTATGCACAGTGAACAACTTGGCCTGCCCCCTTCACCTCCAACTGTATTGTCGTTTCAAAAGTAGCCTAGTTTTACTTTCTTTGTTTTCCTGACACAACACGTCAACTCATCTATAGCATCTGGTGTTGTTCCATGCTGTCTGAAACATGCCAACGTCACCCTTGTGCTTAAGAAGGCAAATCTCGATCAGGACATATGGACAGTTGTAGACCAATATAAAACCTGGCTTTTGTGTCAAAGCTACTCGAAATTTACGTTGCTCCCTGTCTGATCGACCACATGACTGATAACAATCTTCTTAAACAATACCAATCAGCCTACAAATCGCATCATTCCACGGAAACTGCGCTAGTTCTGGTACAGAATGACATCCTCGAGGCGCTAGACCGGCGGTATGGAGTCATCCTGGTGCTACTTGACATGTCGGCCGCCTTCGATACAGTTGACCATGAAATTCTGCTCAGCGGATTAGAACAACACTTCGGAATGGCTGGTTCCGTGCTGGCATGGATGCGATCATATCAAACAGACAGGCCGCAGTCAGTAAATAGATCAGGTGGCGCTTCCAGCAAAACCAGCGTCGTTTGTGGCGTCTCTCAAGGATCGGTGCGGGGGCCTCTGTTGTTTTTTGCGTACACAGCACCTATCGGTAATAACATCAGATGACACAACCTGGGCTTCCACCTCTACGCGGACGATACCCAGCTATACACCAAATTTGAGATGTCCGAAACCAACAGAATGTTGTCTCTACGCCGATCTGACCACAGCATCAACGACGTCCACGTGTGGACGGTCGATAATCGACTAAAGATGAATGATAACAAAACGGTCGCACTTGTGCTAGCATCACGAAACAATCAAGGAAACACAACATCGCCGTGATTAAAATTGGCGACTGCGACATAACACCAAGTCCTATTGCCAGAAACATCGGCGTTGTATTCGACTCGGAAATGTCGATGGTCAGTCATGTAAAGCACACGTGCTGCGTAGCCTACTATCATCTGAGGAACATTGCGTCGATCCGATCTAACACCGAAAGCCGCAGTCTGTACTTGATCGAGAATTGACTATGCGAACTGTCTGCTATATGACATCACCGACTGTCTAATCAACAAGCTGCAAAGAGTACAAAATGCTGCTGCTCGGCTGGTGGTCCGCTGCCACAGATGGGACCATATCACATCAGTGCTCAAGAAACAGCACTGGCTTCCCGTGAAACAACGCATTCATTACGCAATTCTGCTACTGACGTTTCGTGCTCAACACGGACTGGCACCAGCTGACATCACCGACCTACTCCATGAACAAAGACCTACTCGAGGGTTTCGTTCAACTACAAACAATGACTTGTACGTGCCACCATATCGTAGCCGATACGGCGACAGAACTTTCTCGGTATCTGCTCCACGACTGTGGAATTCACTTCCAAGCGAGATAAAGACAACCTGTTGCCTTGTGACTTTCAAAAGACTCTTGAAAACCCTTCTTTTCCGGGTTGCTTACACAACGTGGGCGCCACCAGTCAGTTTAGTCAGTTTATTTATTTTTTAATTATTTATTATTTTGTACATGTTTTTAGACTAATTTTATATATAATCTTTACTGATTTATTATCAATATACCTTTAATTTAATTTAACGATCATCTTTAGCTGTAATATGTTTTTAATATTTTAATTAATTTAATATTATTAATTTTACGTAGCTTAATAAGGAGTGTAGGGTAAGGAGGGTAAGGGATAGTACCTCACGGTGAATGACAGCCACGTCCCACACAGGACGGTCAGGATGCTATTTGGTTCCCCCTCCTTGTCTAGCTCACATGTGGCTCCTAGTGTCTGCATGTGTACTGCAGCGCCACACCCCGGGCAACGGCTTTGGCTGGCCGGCCAAACTATGTGAGTGCCTTTCCGAAGGGTTGTACCCCGTGTTATTACATACATCTGTCGGCGGAGTAGGCGGATGAATCCCCAGAGGTCAACGGCTACGAAGGCGGGAGATGGAAAGGCCTAGTGTCGGGCCAAGGGCGCATCAGGGATTTAGAATGATAAGCGGCCAGAACCGTCCAGAAAGCAATGGCAAACTACTGGAATGTACACTGCCGAAAACCCAGATGAAATCATGATTGCAAAGAGACTCGATATGGGACTCGGTGGTAAGTCACCCAAGCTAGAAGAGTCCCTAATGGCTATTGGGGAAGAGCCAGAAGCAACCCGCAGTACTACTCAAGCTGATGAAAGCAATTTGTTCGACTGTGCGGAGAAGGGAAAGAAGTTCGGTGGATGGCTAAAAAACAAAACGACAATAGCAACTTGGAATGTCCGCAAATGGAAAAATGGACAATGTTATAGAAGAAGCGAAACAAAACAATATCAGTGTCCTAGGAATAGCAGAACACAGATGGGCGGGACAAGGTCATTTTACACCACACGCAGGAGGAAAATTAATATACTCCGGACCAATCGGGAAATTTGGATTAGGAGAGAGAAACGAAAGGGGAGAACGACTAGTTGAGTTCGCCATCGCTAATAACATCGCAATCGTAAATACCAATTTCTCAAATCACCCTAGAAGAATCTACACGTGGACATCGCCAGATGGAAAGACTCGAAATCAGATAGACTACATCATGATACAAAAGAGAAGGGTATCAGCAATAAGAGGTGCAAGAACACTACCAGGAGCAGACTGTGGATCTGATCATGAACTACTGATGGCAGAGATGAAACTTAAGTTGAAAGTGAAAAAAGAGTGACAACAACACAGAGCTATGATGTAGAAAATCTGACAGACGAATACACAGTATCTGTGAAGAATCGATTTTCAACTTTACTGACAATGACAGAAGAGAAAGAACCAGAATAAATTGCAAATGATATCAAGACAATTTTCCGAGAAGAAGCAGAAAAACACCTACGGAAGAGAGAGAGGAAACACCAACCATGGATCAGTATAGAGACCTTAAAGAAAATAGCAGAAAGGAAAGAGCTTAAGAAACGCAAAAACGAGGAATCGATCAGATTAAGGTATAATGAGATGAACAAATTAATCAAAAAACTCTGCAAATGGGACAAACAAAAGTATATCGAAGCCAAGTGTAAGAAAATAGAAGACTGTATGGCAGAAAACCGAAATCAAGAAATGTTTAAAGAAATAAAGAACATGACAGGTAAATTCCAGCCCAGACTCGGTGTCATCAAAGATAAAAAAGGGAAAACTC
The DNA here is from genome assembly GCA_020002185.1 of Paraescarpia echinospica. Taxonomy (NCBI): domain Eukaryota; kingdom Metazoa; phylum Annelida; class Polychaeta; order Sabellida; family Siboglinidae; genus Paraescarpia; species Paraescarpia echinospica. The sequence goes on from CM034534.1 coordinate 12,830,524, forward strand.
TGACTGATGCAGAAGACATAGCCAAAATATGGAAAGCATATTGTGAAAATATGTACCCACGAGATGGAGACAACAACGACCCCCCTGATATAGGAAACGAAGAACAAAACGAGGACGATCTCGAAACAATAAGAGATGAGGTGAAATGGGCCATTACTAGTCTAAAAGATGGGAAAAGCCCTGGGTGAGACAACACACAGGCAGAAATAATAAAAGCAGCGGAAGAAGAAGGAATAAACATATACCATGCACTGGGTAAGAAAATATGGAAGAATGGAAAATGGCCAGACGACTGGAAGAAATCAATATACATCCCATTACCAAAGACAGGAGACCTACAGCTATGCTCCAACCAATGGAAATGGAAGTGAGCAGTACACAGGCAGGTTTCAGAAAAAACAGAGGCACAAGGGACCACATATTCAATCTGAGAATGTTGATTCAGAAATTCAGAGAGATAAACAATGATCTAAGAATATGCTTCATCGACTATTCCAAGGCTTTCGACTGTGTGAATCTTCAGATGATGTAGAAAACGCTCAGCGACATGAACTTCCACCCAAAGATAATCGCCCTCTTGAAATCACTTATAGCAACCAACAAGCAGTAGTTTGGCTGGAAAACACAACTACAGAACCTTTTACAGTGGGAAAAGGAGTAAGACAAGGGTGTGTTATATCTCCATACCTATTCAATCTCTACACACAAGACATAATGAGAGATGTAGAATTAGATGACAGAAGTACAAGATACGATGAAGTGAATATTCATGGACATAGAATCAGAGACCTACGATACGCAGACGTACGGCACTCCTGTCCACTACAACAATCGGCCTAACAAACCTAATCATGTCTGTAAAAGAACACAGTGAGAAAAAGGGCTTGTTACTTAATGTGAAGAAAACAAAGATCATGGACACTGACAAATGCATTTAAAAAAAACAGAAATTGCAATCAACGGGGAGCAAGTTAAAAATGTAAACCACTATGAATACCTTGGAGCAAGACTACAAGGAGACGGCAAGACATCATCAGAGATCAGAAGAAGAATAGCCATAGCAACGCAGAAACTAAATAATCTGAAAAATGTATGAAAAGGACAAAACATACCAACAAAGATAAGAATTTTAAAAACCTGCGTTTTCCCAACAGCTCTACATGGGAGCGAAACGTGGACACTGAACAAAGAAGACACGAGAAGAATACAAGCGTTTGAGATGAAATGTTACAGAAAAGTCCCAAGAGTGCCATGGATAACAAGAACAACCAATACAGAGATCCTTAAAAAATTAGACATTGGGAACTGTCAACTAGTGAATAGAATAAAAGGACTAAAACTGAGTTATTTTGGCCACATCAAAATACATAATTCCTTAGAGAAAACAGTCTTAGAAGGCAAAGTGGAGGGAAAAAGAGGAAGGGGAAGACCAAGGAGAAGATGGGAGCAGGACATCAGCGACTGGTTGGTAGCCGACATCGTGAGAGCAGGGAGACGAACGGTAGACAGAGCATCGTATCGTGGGATCATTCGGGCAGCTACGTCTCGCAGAGATATGCTGAACTGAATAAGAAACTTAATAATGTTCTGCATATATATATATATATATATATATATATATGTATAATGATGTATTCTAAGCGCCCCCGAGTGGACTTATCTAGATATATGACGCTATATAAGTGTTCTCCTTCTTCTAAGCGAGGTTCAATTGTACAGTCACTGTCTGTACCAGGTCTGACAGTCGCCGTGAGTCTACCCGTCTTCTGGCCGCCGGGAGAGTTGCGAGGTGTCGCCGCTATCGGTCTCTGTATGGACGAGTTAGTCGCTAGCATAGGTGAGTAAAAAACTAGTACGTGCCATTTGTGGAGCGCAATAGCGCAGTGGATAGCGCTTCGCACTCTCGACTGAGAGAACCCGGGTTCAAATCTTGAGCCGCCGTGTCGAACCTTCGGCAATTTCGTTCATTCTGCGTTGCTCCAATTCATTCAGTTGTATGAATGAGTATCTGGCTATAGACAGTGGTGGATATTTGTGTGCGAAGATTATTCGTACACAAATATCCACCACTCTCTATAGCCAGGTACTCATTCATACAACTGAATGAATTGGAGCAACGTAGAGTGAACGAATAATAATTGCAGCGTGAATGGATGCTTCCCAGAGAAGTCAAGATGGTGTTCGATCGAAGCAGTCCTGAGCACTAGATTCTGCGCTATATAAGAACTTATTTTATAAGCTCAGTGCTAAACAGGGACTTGTAACTATGGGTATTTACTTTCAGATACACAGACAGCGGCATGAATACTAACGCACGTCATATCGACGATTTTTGCTTGCTATAGACGTGATATACCTGATCAACACACATACGCACGCACGTACGCACACACACACACACACACACACACACACACACACACACACACACACACACACTTTATGTTCTCGAGGCGACGGAGGCTCTTCATGGCGAAAGCATCGATTTTCTTGGCCTATTGAATGGTCAGTTGCCAGGTCTCAGAGGCAAATGACACAATGACAGTCAACGTGCCATGTCGATGATGCAGATGAGCCTTGAGGAGGCGAGACGAAATGGGCTCCCAATTAATGAGGGCATCGTATGACTTCATATTGAGGGCTAAGGCGACACCCTGAGAACGACAGTCAGGGCCAGACCAGAGGAAGGTGTAGCCATCGATTGTTTGCTCGCCAATCAAAGGCCAGTGAGTTTCATTGAGGCCAGCAAGACTAATGTTGTACTTCTTTAGTTCTCTTGATAGGAGAGAGGTTGTGCCTGGAGTGTTGAGTGTCAACACATTCCACGTAGCTATTCGAGTATGTTTGCGTAGGTCAATATCATGTCCGTAGTCATGTCCGTTGGCGGTTCGAGGTCGATTCCGTAGACTGTCCGATCGTAAAGAATTTAAAGTGCTTGTACTTGGTTGGTTAAGCCCCACACATGCATTTCACCAGGATGCCAAGTTGGGGCATTGCTGTCTAAGGTGAGATAAGGTTAGCAGTACATGGGCGGGTCATCATAGACCAGGTGATGACCGTTACAAGGCCCACGCATTTCCATATATAAACACTGTAAATATATAAATGACTCAATGCTGGTTACCCTGCCGTACAAGATCAAGAACTAAACATAAGTCGGTGAAATTACTAACTGAAAATGCTAACCGAGGTGTTCTCCATAGACTGCTCTAGCGCCTTCGAGGCAGAGCCAGTGGCATTACGCCTTCGTCATCGACGTTCGCGGGCCTCGTGGCATGACGTTGCATCATCCTCATCTGCCGTGCCGCCTCGGGGCGTCGGGCGACCGGCCGCTGTTTGATATCACAGACCTGGAGACGACGAACGCAGCGAAGTGTGTGATTGATTCGATGAAGAGGTAACTACGTTGTGATTGACAATAACAATAATGCATTTTGTTCTGTGTATTTGTACCCATACAGGGCGGTTCTTTCAGTATAACTGATAGGTACAAGTACATAGTATACATTATGTGAATACAATACCAAGACAAGTATGAGAGTAGTGAAATTAATTAAAAGTAACAATCGCTGGTACCAAACGGAGGGATTATTTTGTAGAAACATACAAACATTATTAATTATTTGCTCGCCGTACGTAGTTGTATTCTAAGGGGTGTTGTGAACTGGTATTACCAACTACAAAATTAGTTAAATGTCCACATCGTATGCGTTTTAATGATTAGAACAAATGTCAAAATTAAGTGGGTTTTGTTGTCGTTATGTCGGTAACGGTTGGGGAACGTGCGGTAAGGTAAAGGCGGTTGGGCGGTGACAGAGGTGGTGGAATGATAACAGAGGCCGTTGGGTGATGACAGAGGCGGTGGACTAATGTCAGAGGCGTTGAGGTGATGACAGAGGCGGAAGGGTGATGACTGAGAGGCGGTGGAGTGTTGACAGAGACCGTGCAGTGGTTACAGAGGCGGTGGGGTGTTGACAGAGGCGGTGGGGTAATGACAAAGGCGTTAGGGTAAAGACAGGGGCGGTTGTGCGGTGACAGAGGCGGTGGGGTGGTGACAGATGCTGTAGGGTGAAGACAGAGGCGATGTGGCGATGACAGAGGTGATGGGGTGGTGACAGAGGCGTTATGGTGAAGAGAGAGGTGGTGCGGTGATGACAGAGACGGTGAGGTTGTGACAGAGGTGGTGTAGCGACGACAGAGGCAGTGGTGTGATTACTGAGGCGGTGGGGTGAAGACAGGGGCGGTGAGGCGGTGACAGAGCCGGTGAGGTGATGACAGAGGCGGTGGGGATAAGGGTAGTGGGGCGGTGATGACAGAGGCGGACGTTACAACAATAACCACAGAAGAGACATCATTTTTTCTGCGAACTCGTCACGAACGGCGCTGACCCGCGTCATGTCGGCAACCTGACGTGGTCATGGTACACCAGGAGACCGGCCTGTCTACACCCGAGTGGTCAAACGTGGTTACTTGTGATCCGGAGACCGATTCAGTAAGACAATGGGCTCATAAGGGAAATAAAACATTGAAAAAAATGCGTTGTTAAGTTTAAGGAGGTATTTCAAAATTTATGTTTGTTTGTGACACACCGACAAAAATAACCGGCGCGTTCTGGTGTTGACAATTGACAGTTTTCAGTAGACAAGATCACCGTGAAGACGTGAAGTCAATTTAAAAGAACAAAATCAGGCTAATGTTATTGAAAAGACCCACTGGGGTTTCGCTCGGATCGACTGTCATGTAGTAACACTTACGGAAATGATAGGGCAAATGTTGATAGTGACAATTATAAAAAATGATGTTTGCAGAAGGTCTAAGTAGTGCTTTCCTTACAAGTAAAGTATTTTAGATTTTTTTGGTATTATTATTATTAGTAGCATTGTTATATACCTGCCAACTTTTTTTTATTCCGGGAGATTCATCAGCAGTTTAGCACGCTTCTCTCCCCGGTCCAGCTGCCTCGGATACTGACACTGGAAGACGAGGGGTGTTGGAGACTTCTCGTCGCAAATTCACCGGCTCGCTGTCTCGAAGACAGGAGGTGATGCAGTTGGAGATTTTAAGCGAACGCTCGGGATATTTGCCTGTATTCCGGGAGACCTGGAAATACACTCAAAATCAAGGAGACTTCCCGAAATTCCGGGACGTTTGGCAGGTATATTATTAGCATTAGCATTATTACAACGAATACTATTAGTGCAGCATGTACACCTTTGTGTTGTTACAGCTATTGTTAGAGTAGCAATTACCGCTGTACAAAACAATAGTTAGGCCTCATTTAGAATATTGTATTCTAGCGTGGAGGCCATATCGCAGGAAGGACATAGATATGCTAGAAAGAGTACAAAGGAGAGCAACTAAAATTATACCAAAACTGAGGGATCTCAGTTACGAAATACGCCTAAAATTGTGGTTTAACAATACTAGAGACCAGGAGATTGAGAGGAGATCAGACAGAAGTGTTTAAAATATTGAATGGTTATGAAAATATTGATAGAAATATGTTTTTCTCAGTTAAGAAACACAGAAGGACCAGAGGACATGAAGTTACATTGGCATAGGAGCAGTTTAGATTAGATATAAGAAAGTTCTCATTCTCACAAAGGACTGTAAATGAATGGAACAGACTATCTCCTGATTGTGTTGGTGCTAGTAGCGTGAATATGTTGAAAAATTAAATCGACACATACCTTAAAGGGCGGTATACACGTAAATAAAAAGTACTGGACTCTCGATAAGCCAAAAGGTTTCCTTGTCCACCTGCCATCTAGAGTTAATTGTCTGGATGGCAATCTTGTTAAATCTTGTTAATTGTTACAAGCGGGCGTGTGTATATCGTAGATCGCCGGTACCAATTTCTCGCTGTGTATCGTCTTCACCAACGGCAACCGACATACGTGGTCATGTACTAGCGCCGTCTCGCGGCGTTTCGTTTACCATCGCCTCGACCTTGACGTGCCGCTCTGCGAGTAGAACAACTGGATCTCAACGACAGGTTAGGAGAGAACTTCCTTCATTTGTTAAAAAGATGGTTTCAATTATATAATAATTATAAACATCACTGTTAGTATTAAGTTGATGTCGCATTGTGTTGATGAAACCTGGGAACTTTTGATCAAGGTGTTTAACAGCGGAATAGTAGGGCTATGGTTGTACCATCTACATGCATATAGGAGCGAAAAGGTGATATATGTCCAGTTCTCCGAAATATGCTACTGTTATCGTGACTAACATAAATAGTTTACGGAGTACCTTCCATGCAGTTCAGTTAGTTCCGTGGTGAAGTTTACCGAGGCCGCCTTCAAGGATCCGCACCACTATTTCAACCAGCCTGAAGATGCTGTCACTGTACGACGCTATGAAAACTACATGTGTAGAGCGAACGTTATGTCAGATGTGTTCAAAGTGAGAGCCGCTCTTCCTTTGCATACACCCAACGCTGGCAGAAGTGTTCGCCCTCGTCTATAGCTGATAAGGTGCTTTAAGATGAACAAATAAGATATGCACTTATGTAGGGTACACTAAGTGTACCGATCTGTGATCTGGTTAGGCTAGGGGCTCAGACAGAAGGAGGCGACTCGTAGTGTCTCAGTGACTTGACATTTGCTAGACTCATCGCTTAACGAATATGTACCAACGAAGTGTGTCCACGATACATTAATTTAAAATATTGTCTTATGTATTACTATTACATTGCCTGTGTCTTTTGGAAGAGACACTAAAAGCCGTTGGTCCCTTCCATCTGGTGTCTGTGCTAGGGGAAGTAAAAGACCGCACACAGTGGAGATGATTTCTATCTGTAACCCACTGGATCCTGCTCCCAGCGGCCGGAGTTGCTTCCCAGTCAGGCGTGTGAGAGACGCCGAGCAGACAGTGTAGGCAGTGTATACACTGTATCAATGGACCCACTGGTACCTATATAATGAACTCACTGTGGCGCTCTGTGGATGAGCTAAGTACAGTACAGGTTTTCACAGGTTGTTGAAAGACCGTGTAGAATAGAACAGCATATCGTAAATACGTATGTATATCACTATCTCTTGGGAACTGGGTTATGCAAGAGCATAGGAATGATTATTTTTGTATATAATTATTTAAAATGTCATGCTTATTTCGTCTACAGTTTCCATTATAGGTGGAAATAAAATATCCATGCAATTCGGTGATGTTATAAAATGCGGCTGAAGTTATTGAATGGAATCAGTGTATGTGCACAACCTGTTGTGTTTGGATACATAACACAGGCAAGATTTGAACCTGCCACACACGACACTGGGACATATTTGCCATAAACTGCACAACTCAACAAAATGGCTAGACAAACATCTGACACAAAGTATTTTGGTCAGGCCATGGAAAATGTTCCCATTTCTAATTCACCACCTTCCTGTTATCTCATGGTCTTTATTTTAAGACATATTACTGTATACTTCTAATTTCAGGCTAACTGTAACCTCAGAAACACATAGATATTTTCAATATTATAATTGGTTATCTTTAAATGGCATATATTTGTGGATGTTCAAACATCCTGTTCCTGATTTAATGCAAATTTCGTGACGGACATCATGTTCAGATTTCCCTCAGCTTAGCCATAATAAAATAAAAATTGACTTTATTGCCTCTATAGATTAGCGTATCCCTAGTGTCTCACATGCAATGTGGTTTAATATTGATTCGATGTGTTTGTGTTTAGTTGTACTGTACATGCAAGCATTGCATTATGTCTGTCACGTGCACAATTAACCGTGATGTCCGTCACGAAAGCTGTTGTGATCACTTCCATGTGCATATTTACACACGCCTTCATACTTAGTGAGTGTACGTTATCATTGCACGAGTTGTTTAGCATCATAACGTACCGACATGATCAGTTCAGCTCAATGGTGCGTAGATATATGAAGTGTGAAACAAAGTGTTTTTCTAATCCTTGTGGTAAATATGATTTTATTATTAATGTTTGGTAGATGCACATTATTATAAAAACTATACATAAGTTGCATAGTGTCTACAATTTTCGTCTACAAAGTAAAGTAAAGTAAAGTAAAGTAAATTTATTTCCTCATCCAGATAATATACAGCACAATTCAAGAGCAATGTAACACAGATGAGGTGGCTACCAGAGAAGTATAACTTATCGAGCTGGTAGCCAATTAAATCAAACTCATATAGGTTACTCCCACATACATAATATTACGTATATAAAGGTTGCATTCAATTGCAATAGCTTCAGGTTAACGACTTCTGTAAATTAAAGCTAGAGATGTACTAAGAACAAATTCACAAGCGAATTTCTTACAATATGTAATTAGATTTAAGCTACAAAGACGCACATGTGCATCACAGTTGTAGGTATTCATAGATGTTTTAACGCCGACTATTGTGACGGACGTTAACCTCATGTCAGACATAATATATTATTGTTTAATTACGAACTAACTAATGAACGTTTATATCTTAGTCCATGATGAATTCATCTGCTTGTGAGCTTTCATTATGATGACAAATAATTATATTGATAGTCACAACCGTTTTTGTTGAAAGTGAGTGACGGACATCATATCTACTGTGTTAATGATGATGTTTTTTTCCTCAAATTGTTACTCTTATAACATACAACCCACAATATGCATATATATTGTGTAAATATACTGGTATCAACCAATTACTATGATTTTAAGAATACTACTTTATGTTTTATGTTGTTGTTATCAGTAGTGGTATTAGAACACATTTTAATTTGTTCACGAAAATTTGGAATGGGAATATTTTCCGTGGCTTGGCCCATTTATTTTCCAACACAGACTGTAACACCTAGCAATCAGTCAGAAGTGTAATTTCTATTGTTACTAATAAATGTATATCATCTGACAAAAAATGTATAATACAATGTATAGACACAATGCAAACAAACACATAAATCCATTTTGCTATGGACTAGGCTGCCAACTGTTGTTTGAACATTTCTTCCGTGGAATCACGCTCAGTCAAAATTGTTGTCCAAAACTCACGTAGTGTGTCTGTTTTGTTCAGAAAATGGGACATAAAAAGACGTGCACATGTATCATAGTAGTAACAGCCAAGTATGTAATGATCGTTACATGTTACACTGGCACATAGTATTTATCAATATGAGATATTATCTTTAATTGTTCTGTTTTCCTTATGTCAAATGACACCTTAAAAATGGACAGCGCATACGTCTCACATATACTCACACAAGAGAAAACCCTATATATTTTTGGGGGGTGTAAGATGGAGTTAATTTAGCTATAACGCGCAGCACTACTTGGGTAATTTAAAATAATCAAACTAAATATTCTCATCAGATAGAAAGGCCAGCACGGAGGACACACAGCGGCGGACGTGTTAAGATAGAAAGGCCAGCATGGAGGACACACAGCGGCGGACGAGTTAAGATAGAAAGGCCAGCATGGAGGACACACAGCGGCGGACGTGTTAAGATAGAAAGGCTAGCATGGAGGACACACAGCGGCAGACGTGTTAAGATAGAAAGGCCACCACGGAGGACACATAGCGGCGGACGTGTTAAGATAGAAAGGCCAGCATGGAGGACACACAGCGGCGGACGTGTTAAGATAGAAAGGCCAGCACGGAGGACACACAGCGGCGGACGTGTTAAGATAGAAAGGCCAGCATGGAGGACACACAGCGGCGGACGTGTTAAGATAGAAAGGTCAGCATGGAGAATACACAGCGGCGGACGTGTTAAGATAGAAAGGCCAGCATGGAGGACACACAGCGGCGGACGTGTTAAGATAGAAAGGCTAGCATGGAGGACACACAGCGGCAGACGTGTTAAGATAGAAAGGCCAGCATGGAGGACACACAGCGGCAGACGTGTTAAGATAGAAAGGCCAGCATGGAGGACACACAGCGGCGGACGTGTTAAGATAGAAAGGTCAGCATGGAGAATACACAGCGGCGGACGTGTTAAGATAGAAAGGCCAGCATGGAGGACACACAGCGGCGGACGTGTTAAGATAGAAAGGCTAGCATGGAGGACACACAGCGGCAGACGTGTTAAGATAGAAAGGCCAGCATGAAGGACACACAGCGGCAGACGTGTTAAGATAGAAAGGCCAGCACGGAGGACACACAGCGGCGGACGTGTTAAGTATAAAACAATAACCAACAACTGGTATTGATTTAACAGCAAATAATGCATTTAAAAATATTTTTTAAATATAATTTCTTGTTTATTCCCAAAGACGATATTAACCACTTACCAAGAGCCAGCTGGTATTTTTGAGCGTTATTCGGGGCCGAACCAACTCAAGTAGTTCGTGATACACATCTATGGGCATTCGCAGAGTAACGGCGAACTCTTCCAGATCATCATCCTGCAAAAAAGCGTGCGATTTTTAATAGAAATTATATATATATAGTTAATCTGGATACAAACCAATAACTGAATATTAAATACAAAATTAGTGTGCAATATAACATAATTACATTTAAAAACACTAACTAAATTATAATACCGCTCACCTGGGTCAGTTCTTGATACAGATTATATATGGTGTTGGCCTCCCCTACTACATTCCTGCGAGTAAGAAACGGTCGTACCCAACACCTATGGATACGCCTCTTCCTGCGCCGCCGACAGACGGTACGAGCGGCAATAAAACCACCTAGAGCAGCTCCAAAAGCATACACGTGTCGTCATCCGTTGTTTTCTTGGAATCTGTATCAAGCGACACTAGAGACATCTACAGTCACTCTTTAAACTTTATTAATCCAAAAAAAGTGTTATTTAAATCAAAAATTAAGAACTCATGTCGCATGCGACTGCCGCAAGAACATCGCATATACGGGACCTCTTTTGTCACACCCCCTTTCGCCAAATCCTGCCGCATGAGCCTCATGCGGCGCCCGTGAGATAACCGGAAAACCGCAGGAAAACGTCGCAGGAGGCGCCGCATATATGCGTGGGCCATTTTACTACGAAAATAAAAGTAAGTGTTTTACACTGGCTGTTTTGTCATGGATTTGCGATGTTGACATAATAACAACGTTAGAAATATTGATATATTGTTTGGTGTTGAATTATTAAATCATAATTTTGCTAGAAGTGATGAATTTAGCATGCATGATGGTAGAGGTTGATTTTGTTTGAATAATGTGGTTTCAGTCTTCTTTATGAAGTCGATGGTGAAAATTGACATCCATGTCGGATAATCCGATTGGGCTGAACCAGTGGTTGCTGCTTCGCGCAATAACTTACGACAACTCCTGGTATTATATTAGCATTTATATTGTAATGCCTAATTTGCAACAATACCAGTCACATTCGGTTGTACATCATAACGCCTGAAGCGAAAGTTTCAAAATATATCCGTCATATGGATTGTATTGATTTCATCGATGGTTATGTATTAATGCCAGCAACATCAGTCACGACGGGACACTATGACGTGATATTGTAATTCCAGACATAAACTAACCAACGCCTGAGCTGTTAGCTGCAACATATTCATACCTGTGCGAATGAACAGCAATATTCAAAACAACCAAGAGATTGTATAACAAATATGTATGTAAAACAGTATGACCAGTATGTTGCGTGACGTGTGCGTGGAGCGGAAACTGTTTTAAGACAAAACTTGTTTATGTCTGTGGGAAGCAAACATTTTATAATTTATGTATTTATATATAAACATAATTATATGATATGATAATGTCGATTATGATTACCATATGTGTCCTTTGAAAACAAATGTTGCTCGAGCAACTTTATTATTTGCCATATTTTTAGAAGACGACTGTGTCAATACTGTTCATTGCGGTAACATTTAGTACCGCTCATTGATCAAACGAAGTCATACCACTGCGAGTGGTGTACATCGAGTTTTTGAATTGTGCAAAGAATATAAGTTATACAACCTAACCAAATGTTTTCCCCTGTATATACGTATCAAAGTGAGAGGTCTCCCGCTGTATATACGTATCAAAGTGAGAGGTCTCCCGCTGTATATACGTATCAATGTGAAGAGGTCTCCCGCTATATATACGTAGCAATGTGAGAGGTCTCCCGCTGTATATACGTATCAATGTGAAGAGGTCTCCCGCTGTATATACGTATCAATGTGAAGAGGTCTCCCGCTGTATATACGTATCAATGTGAAGAGGTCTCCCGCTGTATATACGTATCAAAGTGAGAGGTCTCCCGCTGTATATACGTAGCAAAGTGAGAGGTCTCCCGCTGTATATACGTATCAATGTGAAGAGGTCTCCCGCTATATATACGTATCAATGTGAAGAGGTCTCCCGCTGTATATACGTATCAATGTGAAGAGGTCTCCCGCTGTATATACGTATCAATGTGAAGAGGTCTCCCGCTGTATATACGTATCAATGTGAGAGGTCGCCCGCAGCAACTTTCCACCACTTTTAATTATTATCAAAACACATATGTTCATCATTTGGATTCGGGCGGCCTTTTCTTCTCGTGATATAGACATGTGCGGTACACATATATATATTTGAGCTGTTCTCACGGTTGATGCAGTCGCGACTGGCGAAGTCAATTACTAGTTTGACTCGGCTAACTTCCGCACTTCGCATAGGGGATCAGCCAGGGCTAATTTTGCATGACAACCAACCCTGGCTTGCGATGATGGTCGCGACTGCATCACCCGTGAGAACAGCGCAAATACCCGCCCCAATTTGAAGACGGATAAACGACTTCTGGGAATCCCAATATATAATGACCCGTTCGCCCATTAGCACGAGCAGCTGAACGGTATTGTGTATTCGAATAAATGCTTCTACTTCCTAAACATTGCAAATAACACGAGCCATGGTTGGTTGAAATTAGTTTTATTATGACCACCTGACCTGCCGCCAACCATTGATCTAGTGAGCGATTTCATAGGCTGAGCTTAAATTCAGAGTTTCGCAAAGCGATCAGCCAGGGGGTACTACTGGCTGGCACTGACGCGAGGATGACGGGTCCTAACTTTAGGAGTTTTGGACACCTCGTGCTATTTTTGGTCGCCCTGTGTTTTTGTGTAAAAACAAACCTTGCAGAACAATATTCCAGAGGGCAACCCTTTCAAAGCGGTTGGCTTGACTCTGAAAATGTATCTGACAATGAGGTCTATGGGATCTGAGAATGGCCGTATTGTCATAATTTGTATTTCCAAATGTGCACAGTAGATATAAAACAAAAATGTAAATTTTTGTGTCGAAATATGCGAAACACTGAGCACAAATAACGATAAGTAATATCCTATTGATGTGTTTAATTATGAGGAGGCTCCAGACGAAATTTTGAATAATCTGTCGAAAAAACAATTTGGTTTCATCGTCGACATCACATTAAAGTAACATAGATACCTGCATTCATAATCAAACTCCACGATTAGTATATTAAAATAACCTCCATTCATTTATGTATTGGTCATTTTCTGGAGGTCATCATTAAGTGTTCAACACCACATGTTATGAACAAAACTAATAGCCCACTCCATAATTATTGTGTGACCAGTCGTAAAGGATTTCATGACATGCACAATTTCCACTTTTTTTGATGTAGTAAACAAGATTTAAGAATAAATATTTAAATAACATGTACCAGCGAATAATATTGACATGATTCATAAGATAATTCAATTGATAAGATTATTGTTGACAAGCGAACATGATGCTATGCGTACAGTGCACGAGTTGTGCAAACATGTAATGCAATCTTGGATACCTGTCAATGTTTGCATAATGGCGAAATACGAATAGTGGAAAAAGGTATTCGAGAAGCAGGTGCTCAAGATTTCCTTGGATAAGACAGAAACGCTGTGGTTACACAACAAAAATAGAATTTCAACATCATGGTGGAGGAGGTGAAGTAGATCAGGAATGTAGGTGGTTTTATACACGTTGACGGAATGGTTGCCGACGGCGTGCGTTTATAAGTACGAGTGCGGCGAAGGACGTATACAAGACGGTGCGAATGCAATGGGGAAGGCAGGAATATATCTTACACGCTGGAAGGGAAACAATTAAGATCACGCATAACGTCGGCATACCAATACGCGCTGGAGCCGGTGGTGTTGACAGAGCAACAATGATTGAGGAGGCACTTACCGGAGTAGAAAGAAGTCCGGAAAATTACATTCGCTAAGAGGGTGTAATAGAATCTGTTTTGGGCAATAACACCGTCTGTACAGCCAAAGCGGTTGTATAAACTAATTACAAGTATATAACGAGAATATTTAGAGGTAATTCATCTATGGGAAAAAGGGGACACAAGGGTTTACCTGGATGTTTGTGTTTAAGGGTCCTGTGTACCCCCAGCCTTCTTTTGAGGGGGTCCCAAGCCTATAGCGAGGGTCCCACATATTGCTCTTTTTTAATTGTAGGTATTGTTTTTTTTAATATCACAACTTATACAACCCATGTAAACCCTATTATTATTATTAGTTTGATACTAACAAGAACTTAACAAACTAACGTGCCATGTTACAATATACTGTTTTATTTGTTGATGTTTTCCCTTGATAATCGATGTAGTTTTGGAAGTCAGAGCAGCCTTCCTCACTTATGCGTGCTAGTTTACTAGATGCCTTGGCTTGAATACATACATATGTTACATTAGGAGATCTCTTAAGGCTAAGCTAAAGATATCGAGGAAGCCACGACTCACTTTGGAAGGCTCCTGAATTTGTTTTGGTGGCAGGAAACATCACCGTGGTGACGACAGTAGCAATGGAATAGCCTATAGGCAGCAGATGGAACTACGCATTACTTTGTGGACACTAAATTGTGATGTTGTGTAGAATCTGGGCCCACCCCGATTTCGGCATTGTGACAGTTGTACCTAAATGTTATACTTCAATGCGTTTATTTCACCATTCAACATCGTTTCATGAATATAATGTCCCAAATATCACTCGCTCAGGTTTGAATCATAGTGTGCAGCTGCGGTCACGGGTTACTTGGCCCTCAAAAGTGCCCTCAAATCAATATTTTATAACAATGTACTGTATATTTAAAAGAGTGTGGAATGATGGCATAAATACAGTGACACTAAGGTATCAACTCGGTACGCTTGTTGGACGAGCGACTGGCGCGATCGGCCCCGGGATGGGAGTCGGGATCGGAGTGCTTGCATTATCTGTTGCTACCATTGTCGCCGCACGATCGTCATTTGTTTGGTGATAGCAAGTGGTTAGTTACACAAAAGAATGTGTGTAAGTCGCTTTGTTTTTCAACGCTATAGATCTAATCAATTAGGAAGTCTTAAAACGCACAGCGACTGCGCTCAAACGCCGATGCCTGAACGGACATGCGCACGAATTGGAATGGTATTCTGGTTCATAGAGGCGCCCCGCAAACCTTCTCGCAGGGCGGCGCCACACGGACGATTAGGCGCCCTTCAGAATCGGGAAGTACACGCCTACGGGAATGGTTATTTGGAAGGACTCGTGAAAAAAAATACCAAACGAACTGATTCGGTAATAAACTACCAAGTTAAAGACATTCATATTCAATAATCAATATATATTTTTGTTACATGTCATTGATACGCATGAGTCCCGCGGGACGTAACGATTATTTTGCGCGCGCCCGGATACTGTTTCTATGCGTATAGGACGCAGGATCTGGCGTCCCGTAAACCCCTGGGGACATTTACAGTATATTAAATATGTGTTGGAACAATATCCGTTCTATTTTGTTTTAGTTGTTGCGCTATTTATAGTGACCTGTTTGCGTGTTACGCTTGATAACTGGGACGAGTGCAGGATCTGGAATTGTGTCTGACATATCGTCGTTCAAACGTGAAGTTCAATGGCAGGAATGTCGTTTAAATGCCAGCAGGATAAAATAATGTATTGAACCCATGTAAAAAACACTACCGTAGTGTTTTCGATATACGTTCAAGCCACTAGCCCTAACCGCACAGTGCTTCGAACGTATACTGCACCGGAGAATAGCACAATAACTACTAAATAAAATAGAACGGAACATTGATCGAAAACATACTGCACTGTCCTGTACTAACAATAGCCTGTTATTCGCACAACACAATGTGTACTGTGTAAGTAATGCAATGTATTTAATAACTGGACAAAGTACAACACAGCTCTTTGAATTGGACGATGCTAAAACTGCTGTATTCAGAACAATACCTTACGCCAAATTTACAAATCATCATTGCAGAATCATGTAGATATAAATGCAAAGTATTAGTGCAACAACACCTGACATCCTAACAATCATATATGCTGCCTCCCCAGTTCTACTAATTAGTCCACTTCTACAATGGAAAGCACTTAAAAACGCTCACACTGAAAACTGTCGCGTCGTAGAAATCGGGTGATCGTCGATTTGGCCAAATTCAGTCGTAGAAATCAAGTTCATTACTCAGGAATTATTCAATCGGAAGGTGGCAGCACGTTACGGTCTCCATTAAACTCAAAGCACGTATATATATTAGACGTGCTTTGGTAAAATACTGCTGTTCATTAAGTACTATATCACTCGACAGGTGGCACCACGGTACGGTCACGTTTATAAGAACGGTGACGTTATTAGCACAAGCGTTGCGTAGAATAGTCCTCCAGACCATCATCTTGTCTTCTTCAGCTAATGAACACAGACCCTGATTACATTTAATTTTAAGCTATAAAACTAACGGTGTAGCATTAAACTGTCTGTTACAGACTACAGTCACACGAACGTAATGGCTATAGCGTTACTGCCAATCAAATAGGTATCTTCTTTTGCGCCTGAATCCTCGGAAACGAAGCTCAGAGGCGCATCATTATCAACTAATACAAAAGGGTTAATTAACACCAAAATCGATAAGCCATATCAAACTTCAAAGTTGCCAACATATGGATCGATACGCCAGGGAATTAAGGTGGATATGCAATGTGATAAAGGTAAGTTTTTAAATGACGGCGAAATTGTATAATAGTTTCAATTGATCTAACTACTATACTGTCACATGGAATATTCAAAGTATTTTTAAAATATGTTTTTTTTCTGGCAATGAACAAATATTCCATGAAATGATATGGTCATGTCATGAAGTAGGTATAAATCGTCATTAAAATTATTAAAAATTATGCTCATGTAATTTCTTTTCAAAAGTGAATAATAACCCATTTGTTCTGAACACCAATTAAGAAATGTTTGATGGCTAAAATTACAATTTAGGATGTTTCCATTCTATTCATAGTTATTGAGAGTTAACCTGTTCATAGCGTATGTTAAAAAGTAAGCTCTCACACAGCGCTTTACAGTTTACTCCCTGGCAGACATGTTCGATCGAACACCATCTCGACTTTTCTTTGTAGAATTCAGCCGCCATGCAATTAATGCGCGAAGACCATTCGTACACAACTATCTACAACAAGGAGGTCATTCATACAGCTGCGTGGACTAGATCAGTGGTTCTCAAACTTGGGTCGTGGCCCTCCGGGGGGATGTTTGGCAATTTCAGGGGGCCGTGGGGCGACGCCTGGTAAAAATAATTCGTATACTATTAAAACGTTCCTTTACTCGTGCTTGATATTCACAAAATGCGTAAATCAAATCGTTATGCCGTTACAGTGTCAAGAAACCTCACGCTATCGGAGAGCAGTTGATAGCCTAGTGTGCCAAGACCATGGTCAAACTTGTCCTGGGGGAGAAGAATGCTCATAAACTTGCTGTTATTTCTCTTCCCAGTGTGTAGCATTTCTGCTATTTCTGGATGTTTAAATCTACTTTCCTGAGGTTTAATTTGATAAATAAGGAAGGTCAAGCCAGTAGATAGCCATATTGTTAACCAACCGCCTTAGTTACGTAATTACACCAACTCGGTTGCAGATGCGCTCAGTGGGGCGTGATATTCTGTTGCTAGCGTTTCTAGGTCAGCAGGTGGTTTCACTGTAATCTTAGAAGGTGTTCCACAATGCCGAGTTTGAATTGTATATTGCATTAGCCAATAGAAATGATGGAAACCTGTCATATGATGTGTAATTAGGTCCGCTTATA
Organism: Paraescarpia echinospica; assembly: GCA_020002185.1. Lineage (NCBI taxonomy): Eukaryota > Metazoa > Annelida > Polychaeta > Sabellida > Siboglinidae > Paraescarpia > Paraescarpia echinospica. Next base: position 12,848,530 of record CM034534.1, read on the forward strand.
TAAACGTCTGTTGTACGCATTTCGCCATCTGGGCGCTGGCGAAGGACTGGGACAGATCCAGGGTTGAACGAGACAGGTTGCCCTGTTGCCAAGAGAATGGCAAGTCGTAAAGCGTGGTGGGAATCGTTAACGTGGGTTACGTTCCCAAGCTTGTGTGTGTGTGAAATATTCAGTGTCCAGAGTGACTGTTCGGTCGAGCTTCGAAGAATCCATGCCGCCACGTCAGCAGTATATTGAGACAACGTTCCGGTCGGCCCCAACGTATTTGCGTCGATGAGCGATAATCGCGACGCGCTCACCCAGCTCGGGCCGTCCTCGAACAGCGGTCTCACAGCGACATCGTCAGAAAGCTTGACCGAATGCGACTCGCAGCAGCTGGCGGTAAACGTATACTGCTAGGCGCCGTCATTCGCGCGAACCCGTTCATCCGACTTCTCGATCGTTTGCGACAGGACAAGACCTCTCGATCGAATTCGTAGCGGCCGGCGGTAAGCGCCTACTGCCCGGCTTCGTCTTTCAGTTGAACGCATTCAACTGACTTCGCAATTGTTTGCGACCGTGCGATCATTGAACGGACGCGACTCGAGAATTCGCGGCGTACGACGGCAATCGTCAAGTGCCCGACATCATCATTGGTGACATGGCAGGCTCCGTACGACATACCCCTACAAGTTGCACTTTTAGATGTACCCTGTTCATGATTTTATGTCTGCAGATCACTTTTAGGTTTCTAAATGATCCCAATTTCAAAAAGTTTGAGAGTTTCCATAGCAACACAAACGAGACCTATGTCAACGCCAAAGCTAGACAAGACATCCATTCTGTCACGTCCTACTACATCTACAGTCCCATATGGAAAACCATAGCCCAATTGAAATGTCTCAAATCCAGCACCTCCACTGGATTACTGATCACTCCTCTACCGTACAAATCCAGGACAACAACAAAATTCTCCATACTTCTATGCATCATGCTATCAGGATATGTTCAACTAAATCCAGGCTCCTCCAAATGTCACTCATGTAAGAAATCACTAAAGTCTAATGCACTCATCCTAACTTGTAATGATTGTAATAAATCAACACACATCAAATGCGCCAGGATATCAAGACAAGAATTTAATAACACTTACAGAAACCTAAATGTACCATGGCACTGTTCAAATTGCTCAGCACCCTGGGGCATTTGCCATGGGGATGTCCTAAATGACCATAAAGCAATTCAGTGCGACCACTGCCTAAACTGGATCCACACACAATGCTGTGCAATAGATGACAATGGATACAAACGATTAATAAATTCCTCACGTTCGTGGGCCTGCCCCGAATGCAACAAGTTCAACTTCACAAATTCTTTCTTCAGAGATACAGAAATCCCAACGGCAAATCCCTTTTATCTTCTGGACAGTAACAGTCATAACCTAAACGAAACCACCAACAACAATACAACTAATAGCAAGAAAGCATATAGACCGAAAAAGAGACCAAACTTCAGATGCATCCTCGTAAACTGCCAAAGCGTTAAAAAGAAAGTCTCGGACATCGAAGCACTAAATCATGGTTAGATCCCTAAAAAAAATGGAGAAATATTCCCAAGCAACTTTAACGTCTTTAGAAAGGACAGAGAAACAGACACTACTGGAGGGGATATTTCAAATATCAAAAGATGACCTCATCACGAGCCACCTACCAGACCTAGAAACTAACAGTGAAAGCATTTGGACTGAAACCCAGATAACAGGAATGAAACCAATAATCATGTGTATCCTCTATCGTGCCACAAATGACTCTCACGGAACTCAAATCGAAGAACTAGACCTAGCCCTTTCTAAATTAGGTAACAAGATCAACACACATGTCATCATTAATGGCGATTTCAACCTCCCTAACATCAATTGGGAAATTCACAAAGTCACACCTAACAATGGATACAGTACAACTGCTGCCAATAAATTACTCTCTCTTACAGAGGAACATGGACTGATCCAACATATCAAGGAACCCACGCACAGACAGAGAAATGCCAACAATATTTTAGATCTTGTCTTCACCAATAGACCTGGGTTAATAAAGAAGATAAATGTAGTAGACGGAATAGCAGACCATAGCACAGTCATCATTGATGTAAACATCTCGCCCAAACGCAAACATCGTCCGAAACGTAAAGTCTTCATTAGAAATAAAGCCGACAACATTAACATCCAGAAATCTCTTGAAAACTTTACACATGAATACTTCTCTCAAAACCAAAACATGACAGTCAATGACAAGTGGAATCTTGTTTCCACGAAAATCATCAACATTATGAACTAATATGTACCGCACCGTCTTACTACTTCAAGACACAATCTTCCCTGGTTCAATAAAGATTTAAAGAAAATGTGCAAAAGAAAGAAACAGCTATGTAACAAAGCAAAAAGAACTAGAAATCCAGAAGACTGGAAAGAATTCTGTGACATCAGGAGAAACATGCATAAACATCTTCGTTCTGCTAGACTATCCTACATAAGTCAATTCCTGACAACAACAATAACAGAGAAACCTAAATCATTTTGGAGCTTCATTTCTAAACTTAGGCAGGATAACCAGGGTATTGGGGACCTTAATATTGCGGGTAACATCATTAGCGACGACAAACATAAAGCAGAAGCCTTAAACAATCAGTCCCAAAGTGTCTTTACACACGAAGGAAATTCCACCCTACCAGATATGGCCAGAAGTCCACATGGAGAAATCCCCAAACTAACAATTTCACTTAAAGGAGTACTTGATCAACTTTCCAAAATTAACATTTCTAAATCGCAAGGACCAGATGGCATTCCACCATGGTTCTTAAACAGATATGCCTCTCATCTAGCACCAGTAATACATGACATTTTCCAATCATCTGTTGACTCTGGACAAGTCCCCAATACCTGGAAAGAAGCCAATGTAACAGCAGTTTTTAAGAAAGGAAGTAGAGCAGAAACATCTAACTACAGACCAATATCCTTAACACCTGTGGTTTCTAAACTTCTTGAACACATCATACATAGTCGCATTATGAAACACCTTGAACAGCACTACATTCTAACTGACCACCAACATGGCTTCCGTGCCAAAAGATCAACTGAAACACAATTAATTCAAACAATCCATGACAAGCAAATCACTTGATGAGAAGAAATATGTAGACATGGCCATCCTTGACTTCACCAAAGCATTCGATAAAGTTCCACATAAAAGACTAATCCACAAACTCAAACACTATGGCATCACAGGCCCAATATCATCATGGATAAATAGCTTCCTTACAGGAAGAACTCAACAGGTTGTTATAAATGGATCCAAGTCAACATCAACTCAAGTCATTTCTGGGGTACCACAGGGCACAGTACTGGGGCCCCTACTTTTCCTACTTTACATAAATGAACTGCCAGACAATCTTTCCTCAACTGTTCGCCTTTTTGCAGACGACTGCCTGTTATATTCACCGATTAAAACTGACCAAGACACATCTGTCCTCCAAAACGATCTGCTCAAACTTGAGAAATGGCAACACACGTGGCTTATGAAATTCAACCCCACTAAATGTTACAATGACAATAGCCTCAAAAAAACCGACACCAAATCTCTACACCTTCTGCGGACAACAACTTAAATCTGTTGAATCGCACTATTATCTTGGCATACATATATAAAATACGTTAAATTGGACAATACAAAGCAACTCAGTCACAAAAAAGCACAACAGACATTGGGAATTATTAGAAGAAATTAAAATAAATGCCCAACCCAAATCAAGTCCATAGCCTACAAAACCCGTGTCCGCCCTATACTTGAATATGCGTCAGCATCATGGGATCCACATTGCCTAAGAAATATCAAACTCATAGAAAGAACACAGAGACAAGCCGCCAGATTTTGTAAGAACAACTATTCTAGAGAGCCAGGAACGGTACCACAACTCCTTAAAGATCTCCAGTGGGACACCCTCCAATCAAGAAGAAAAACCCAAAGACTTAGCATATTATATAAAATGGAACATAACCTCATAGATATCCCACTAGATCAATACATCAAACGCAACACCAGATGCTCACGTAAACATAATAAACAGTTAGTACAAATCAGGCACTCGACAAACATATTTGGAAACAGCTTTTTCCCAAGTCACAATAAAAGAGTGGAATTCTCTACCTCCAAGCACTGTATCAAGTACATCACTGAATTCATTCCAGATTAGCCTAGCCCAACATGTAAACAAATAATCCATAAGAGCCACCATGCGCACTCCGTAGGACATTTTGCCAGTCAAAATACAGATACAGATCACTCGTGCGGCCGAGATACACCGTTCTAATCGTGTTCTGAGCTCGGCGTGTTGACTTCAACAAACGTTCGTATATATTCGAGATGGGACTAGCCCAGTGTAAATGTCTATTTTCTGATTGAACGCATCTATTATTTGCTGTATTATGATTAGTAGTTAGCTGTGGTTTTGAAGTGAGGTATTATTACCCTTGAAGTATTCACATATATATGTATATATGTGTATGTGTGTGTAGTAACAGATTACTGTAATGAGTGTCCGCGAAGACTAGCTTATACTGTGTATTTATATTATTGGAGTTATTCTTAGATAACAATTGGCGCCTAGTGTATGGTCGTGTAGCGGTATAATCCACCTTAGAAAGGAAGTGGAATTTGATAATCGAAAGATTCAGTGTTATTGTTTATTATGTTCTATTAAGATTTGGTTACGGGATTTCTATATTCTGTTTATTTTGTTAATCAATATATTTACCAAAAGGAAGATATCTTGTAATAAAGTTTATTAAATTTCCCTCGTTCTTTGTTGCTTGTTCACGATAACCGTTCTTTCTCATATGCGTTGACCTTGATATATAAGAACCCTACTAGACTGAGCCATCTAGTGTACGGAGACCTCGCTAATCCGTGACACAGTGATACTATCCGCCGCAGAATGTGTTAACTTTCTTTGAACATCAAAGAACAGGTGATCCAGAAAATCAAAAGTGCTGGTTTGTTCAGCATCCAACTTAATTGATGAACCGACAGATGTTCGATCCTGCTTCCAGTGATGGTGTTCGTCAGGTTCGTTCACAATGGAGACCTGAAGGAAGAATTCTTATTTTGTGATGAACTCGAGTTAACATCCACAGGTGGAAGATGTGATTGACATACTGACTGAATTTCTTGAAGCCGAAGGCCTGGAACAATATATGTGGTGTGTGTACCGACGAAGCATATGCAATGCTTGTATCTCGATCAGTATTTGTAACCCTCGTCAAACGAAAAGGTCAACGTGCCTTCTTACTTCATTGCATGATACACAGACAAGCCATTGCATCAAAGACACTACCCCAGGCGCTCCTGGAAACCCTTGACACAGTCATAAAAACTTCAGGGGAAAGAAACCTTGATCATTGATTTTTTTTTAAAATAAAATCTTTCGTGCACAAGTTTGAGATTGGAGGCGCAAGATTGGCTTAGACAACTTCGCAATGTTGGAAACGGTATCAGAAGTCGCCGAAGATTGTGATGACGCAACACAGAATTTGATAATTGAGCACATGAAAGCACTGGAAGTGGAATTCACAAGATACTTCCCGGATATATCTAGTCAAACAATTCGGTTGGTGGTGAATCCATTCACCCGCCTGTTGCGTGTGTACCAGATGACAACGGTGCTGCACAAACATAGCTTCTTTGTCTCCAGGAAGGTTCAGATGCCAAAATGAAGTTCGAATCTGAAACTGTTACAATGTTCTAGTCATCCGTGGGAGTTACCTATCCCAACTTGCGTGGCGTTGCCCTGCGTCACCTTCATTCCCTTCAACCTACCGCTGTGAGGCTGAGTTCTCTGGTCTCGTGCACACCAAAATAAAATGGTGGTGCATGATCTCCGGTGTGGACTCACTATAACGAAACCCAGAATCAATAAGCTTGCCGATGCTTTGTAGCATCATCTATCCCATTGAAGCTCGAACCGACCAGCACATACAGTTCTTTGTGTAACATCAGTAAGATATGACTTCAAATAATTCTTGGTGTTATACAGTCTCACCTATCTGATTGAACGAATCAAAACTGATGTTTCTTTATGCAGCATCAGAAAGATACACAATTCACAATCATGAAGTTTGTTGGTGTTATGCAGTGTCGCCTATTTGATTACCAGCAGCATATTTTACTTACGCACACACACGCACACACACACACACACGTATGTATACTGCATGTAGGTAAGACACTCCCTACCGTTTTCCTATACGTTAACATGGTCATAGTATACCAAATTTATGACACGTGCTATATAATGTGTAAAACATTAAATGGTTATGCTAACGTTGCATATTCTAAAAATATGCTAGCCAACATGCCATAAATTTGATTAAACCCAATGTTTTTTCATGAAAGATACATAATAGGTACCACACATACTTTGCAAGATAAATATTATGTTAACTATAATTTAACAACTACAATAGCTTAACATATGAGTAGTTGTGTACATACATCATGTTTTCAAACGATTCGCACAAACATGTACATGATGCTATTGGATTGTTTCCCTTGTCATTATCACCAGTAGCTAGGGTCTGAGACCTGCATCGTAAATTAGTATTTACAATATCCTTCAAACATTTTAAAAATCGTACAAACTTCCTGACCACATTTGCTTTGAGCTGCAAGGAGCATCCTCATTTTACACGAAAAACCAATGAACTATGCTGTCTTGGTGATTCCTAACTCCGTGATCAGCAAGCACGTTTAATCAACGTTCTCATTTTATTTATAATATGCCTATTTATTTTATGGTTATTTATTTTTTCATTTATCACAAGAAGGCATGGCCAGTTCCGCGACTGGAATTTGGGTCGCAACCAAAACAGTTAAGAACCACAGCATTAGATTAAGAAGCAGTGGCATAGATTGTTGTTCCGTGTGTCATGGTATTGTGTGCGTGTGTGCGTGCGTGCGTGCGTACGTTCGCGTGTGTGCGTTTGTGTGCATCCAACAACATATCTGCAGAATAAAAAACGATATCTGTGTTTTACCTATTTATTCTGGGCATTCCCAATACTTGTGTATAAATATTTGTCTTCACTTAAATGCGACCTACATATTCTATAAACTAACAAACAGCATATTCAGACATTAAACATTGCAGAATACTTCCACATTGTTCAATGCAGATCTCGATATGTAAACATTGCATGTTTCATCAATGCTTTGACTTGCCTGAAAATGTTAAAGCATCGTTAATATATATTCAATATTCTACCATAGACATCTCTTGATAATCATTTCACAAACAAGACATGTTTTCCAAGTCCTACTAAATCAATTTCAAAGTTCATATAGAAGCAACACAGTCATCAATATCAACAAATCTTAAAAATTTAATATACATTTTCAAGACTGTAACAAGTTAATATGAGTATATTAGGAGGCACTTTTGAGTCTGTTTAATGTAGCATAGACAATAATTTGTCATGCAATGTATTAGTCTCAATAATTATAAAACATAGTTAGTTTCATGCAAAATATGGATAGTGTGTGAGGATGGATGAAGTAGTCTGGGGGTACAGAGGAGGGTGGAAGCAGGTGGAAGAGGATGGAAGTCATGTGGGACAGACAGTTGAAGAAATGGTTATCGGGAAAAGCATTGGAACCCTGTGTGGTACCAGCTGGTGTATTTGGATTGGGAACACCGGCACTGACAGAGACAGGAGAAGCAACAGATGGCAGAGAACAAGGTTCAGAGAATGAGTAAAATGAAATGAGAAGACAGAAGGAAGATTGGGGAATTAAGATGAGATTGAATGAGAAATACATTAAAATAAAGTAGTTGGGAATAAATTGAGATAGGTAGGACATGTACAGAGAATGGCTGAGGAGAGAAACAAAGAGAAAATAAAAAACAGAAGATAGTGGTAGAAGGAGAAGGCGAAAAAACAAGAACCGCCAAGAACAGGATAGGACAACTCATCGAGCGGGGAAAACAGACCACGTGATGTGCCCCCCCCCCCACCCCACAAGTGATCACGGCAAACAGATTCCACAGATCTTAAAATATGCCTTCACAAATTTGTGAAATTACAACTCAGATTGTTAATGTAAGTAAAATTTGAGTATATCAACATAGTATATCAACAGGAATTAAATACGAAACTAAAAAACATTTTGCTGAATATGTTGCTTTTCATAAATTAGTAACAAGTATTAAGAATGATCAAACCACAGATTATATGAAGTTAGTTGTCATAAAACGTCACTCCACAGGTTAAAAGTTATACAGTTGCAACGTATGTTGATTCAGTGGCCCTAGCTGATTTAAGTAACTGTAGCATTAATTGCAATACCAACATATCTAAACAGTTTCAATTAGGCCTTGATTTTACACATTTCCAAATAACATATCTAAAAATAATGTCTGCTGAAAAATAGTATCTTAAATTTTACCTAAAATATGTATAACTGACTCAATTAGACATATTTTAGAACAACAAGTTTCACCTAATAACATATTAACGTGTCTATACTATATCTAGAAAAAGTATCCCATGTAACACCTAACTTCATAGCAATTTCATAACATTTATTACTAATTTACCCGACAGTTCATAGTAACTTTAAAATGGTGTACAATCACTGTTAGGGGTCAGCTATAAAGTATGTCATACTAACGGGTGTGGGGGGGTCTATGGACAAGTGTGATGAAACATTACATTGGGGGTCTCTTGTTAAGCATTATGCAATTATCTTTTAAATCAAGACTTGTCAAGATATTACGTAGCATTAATTGTTCAGCCAGTTTTGGGGTAGATTTCAACAACATTCCAATGAAGAATCTGAAAAGTATTATTATTTTGTTACTTTAAAAAATAGATTTATATTTCATGTGTCAACATTGAGTCAATTCGGCCATGCAACAAATTAATGTAAGTTATTATTTTTTGTCAAAACGAACATAATTTTAGAGGGTATACATGCCAGTGCAACAAAGCATGACAAATGTGAGTCAAATAGCATGACATACATTATGGATGGCCCCCTAAGTTGACTTTCTAAAGAATTAACTCACTGATTGGTCCGGCATAGTAGGAACAGCACAATTTGTTTGCAAATTCCCTTCATTCACCCTCTAACCCTACCCTCTCCTCTACCAACCCTACGACCCAACAACACATCCCTACAAAAGTCCACCGTTCTCGCTCCAACTAGCTCTGCGCCTCCACCAGAGGGAGTTTCTCATGGAGGAACATACGGCTGCCGTTCTCCCCGAAGTCGGCGGCAGTTTCCCCTGATCCCTCAAGGATCCACTTTGTTGTTAGGAGCCCCTCCACTCCCACGGGGCCCCGGGCGTGGATCCGGGTTGTACTAATCCCTACCTCCGCTCCTGGAAAAATAGACAACGCATCAGTAAAATGAAAAGTGATTGTTTTATGTGTGATCTTCAAAAGCAAATTTTTAATTGCAAAATTGAGATTTGTACCTTTTTGGATTTCACAGATAATGAGCTTAACATTGATACCTCATTTGTTGACATAATGTCAGTGTTTTTTTTAATATATTTCTAAAATTGAAACAACCTAAAAAATGAGATTTTGTTTATTGTTTTTTAATTCATGGTTTTGTAAATGCATATATTTTGGATTATTTGTCGAGGAAAATAAACAGAAAAGTGAATGTTTATATACTACAAGCTGGGTTACGCCGGCATTGCACTCTGAGAAAAAGATACCTATTACTATTTTCTAGTTAAAGTTGTCTCTACATGGAAGAGTTTATATGATGCCCATGGATAGCTAAAATGTTACTATATAATGCCACACCAGTGGCATATGTTCTGCCAGAAATAGCACACGCCATCAGCAGCCGTAACAGGCAGCGATAGGCAGTTCTGTTTGCGCCAAAGACCCACATCTCACTGGGACATTATTACTACAGTATAGTGATTTATTTCCAATTGTTTCTTTGTTTTTGTAATTTGTCATGCTATTTTGATGTGTCTTTGTTGTACAGTATATATAACATTTCAGCTGTTTGCCGTTTTGGTAATTTATACCAAGTAAAACTAATGATCACTTGACTAGTTTGTGACTGTTGGTCATGTTTGGCAACTGATGACTGAATTACTACACTAACACATCAATAAATAAACAATAGTATATCGATTGATTAACCAAGGGACAGACCGACAGACTGACATAGACACACTGACCAACAGAGAAACAGACAGGTATATACAGACAGGCAGACAGACAGAAAACACACTGCATACACATCAACGACACGCACGCACGCACGCACGCACACACATGCACACACACATACACTGGCAGAGAGACAGACACACTGTGTGACAGATCTACAGACACTGTCAGGCAGACCAACCAAGACTGACAGATAGACAGAACGACATACTAACCGACCGACTGACAGACAGACTGCCAGACAGAACAAAACAGATCAACATACAGACCACCAAACAGACAAATAGACTGACTGACAGACAGACAGACAAACAAAAAGACTGACAGACCGACTTAGACAGATTGCTGCTAAATAGACCTGCTGTCAAACAGACAGACAGCCAGACAGAAAGACAAAGTAATGTGTACAAATGTGACAGACCTAGACCGAAGCGGTATCCATCAGAGAAGCGGGTGCTGGCATTGTGGAAGACACAGGCACTGTCGATTCCCTCAAGGAACTTGTGGGCTATCTCGGCTGAAACAGAACACATAACAAGCTCAAAGACACGGCCACATAATCAAGCATTCCATACTTCAAATGCTACATGCTCGCAACAATAACCAACCTACATCTAGGTAAAACAAAAATAAAAGGGTATAAATATAAAATTTCAACAGTAGTTAATTTAATCAACTACATTTTCTTGATAAAACTAAATTATTTATCTCAGTTACATATCAACATTTTGATGATTACTGGTCAGTTGTAGCCTACAACATCACTGCGCAGAATGACTACCATGTCACCATCTAGTGATAGTTATCTGATAAAGATTGCTGATAGCATCACAGGCTAAAAAGTAAACTGACGATGAAATAAGTAAAAATATTACCAACTAACATGATAATAGTCATAATTATTAGGTTTTATTAAACTAGTTTGAATATATATAGATGCCTGCAGTACTTACGGTCCTCAGTGATAATGACGTCTGTGTGTGAGCTTCCGTACTTATGGATGTGTGTCATGGCCTCTGTGACATCGTCAACCACTTCCACAGCACACTCCAGACCACTGTACTCCACGTTCATTGACTTGGCCGGGGCCGGAGCAAACTTGAGGTGGTTCAACAGGCGGGGGCCGGCGTGAATCTGCACCTATAAACGGTAAACAACAAACGTGATGACAACTTTACATTTACTGGGAGAAATGGTTGGATGCAGAGGTCAATCGTTGGGTGTGAAGGTCAATTGAATGAATTAACTTTATTTCGGTTACAAGTACAGATTAGTGAACACATGTACAATGGATTATAAAACACAGAAGAAAAAACAAATATTGTAACCGTGGAGATCCTCTAGAAACCCCCAGGGGCTTATAGCGAGGACCACCAGAAATAATAATTTAACAGTAGTTTCCTTGTTCCAAAAAATTAAAGCATAAAAGTAGGACAGTAAGTTCTTCGGGAACAAAGTGAATAAATCATCTCATAGATGCAGTTAATGTATACACATACATATACATTACTAACAATACATAAATAATACAGGTTGACTACTAATTCAATTGCACTCATTATAACATAATATATAAAGAATAAATTAACTAATTTTCGAGTAAAACATGAATACAAACAATCATTTATACCATAATAAAATTATGGGATTCTTATAGTTAATTTATAAGTTACAATATTAAAAAAATTATAAGAATTAATGATATTTTGACAATAACAGCACTTTGAGTTTCTTCTTAAATTGATTGATGAATACAATTAGTTGTAAGTTTTGAGGTAGTGCATTCCAGAATATTGGTCCTGAATAATTTGTTGTGAATTTCCTTGTGTTTGTTCTTATTTGTTGGATATGCATTATGGTTTCTCAGCGTGTGTTTATATACATTATCAGTTTGCAATAAAATTGCGGGGAGATGTGAGAACACGGACCGACAATCACAGGAACTTTGGTTCAAATCCTGGTACCGACAGCCGTGTTGAAACTTGGGCAAGTTCATTTATTTGTGGCACAATCTGGGGAATGCCTGACCATTCAATTTTAAAAAGTAAAAAGTAGACCATTCTAAATAACTACCAACGTGTTTTTAATGCATCTCCAATTGGTAGATCAGAGGTCAATGGTTCAAGGACGCGGATGAAGACAGAAAGACACCAGTGCAAGTCGGCACCAGGGATGAAATGCACTTATAGTGCTTCCAAGTTAGTGCATTAATATAGAGATGATATGCAGAGAACATCTGGATTCAGAGAATTAGTAAAATGACCCACCTTCTGGAATGCATAACTTGCTCGTTCAAAAGCGACTCTATGTGATCATTGCCATAGCAAGGTCAGAGACCCAGTTCTTAGTTATTATATGCCAGAGGGCGCCACATATTCAGAGTTGCAGGGGACTGTTTCAGGAAATGCTCACGCTGAACATTTGAAAAAGTGCAACGAAATGTGCATGTTTTCTACGACTGTTCAAATTAACATAAAATGACCCTAACTGATCAGCGGATGTTTTACATAGCGTGGACAAATCGCTCAAAACATGCAAATAATAGTCAAACACATTGTACAAGCCCTTAGTTGGTATGATCCCTTCACCAAAGGGAAACTTCAACGAAATGAAATTATGACATTTCCTTCAATTGGTCATAGACGAACACCTGAAAGTTTAACACCAAAGATGCATTGCATCTTGGAGGAATGTCATAACTTTCAAACTGATGATGATTTTTGAAATGTATTTTACGCACTGTGCAGAGAAGAGGAGAGCTAAATGCAACATTCAATATCTCATCTGGTTAGCATTATTAATTCCAATCATATTACCCGGTACTTCTCCAAATAAGAAAATATCGTTTTGAGAAAATGATCATCAAAGATTGAATAATGGGACCCATTACTTGATATCAGCATAATTGATCGACAAAATGAATGAAAGTGATTTAGGAATATGTAAAAGTTTATTAAGCTACTAGAATTAGGTGAAACACATTTTGAGCATTTCAGTCAAAAAACACCATTTCATCTGGAGCATGAGGCGAGAGTTGATCCACAAATGTCAATTGAAATACATACCTTGTTAGATTTCAACTTTTGAACGATGTCATCAAACAGCTTAGTTCTGACATGATCCCTGTGAATGAGCAATGTTTCCATGGCATTGCAGGCTGCCGGGTAATCACACTTGGAGTCCAACACTACAACAAACGCGTACGTATGTGACTAGTCTAAACATTGTAATCTAATGCACAATAAATAAAATTTCTTATTCCCACATAATTATTCTTTATTACAAATAAAAGTAAACTTCTATATGAACATGGAAATTACAAAATGATAAAGAATAGCACAGAAATAATAAATGAGTTTTGCAATTATTCTAGTCATACATAAAAAGTTAAACATGGGATTAATGTGCTCATTAGCAGTGACACTGGTATGTAGGTGTCACATTATTCTATTTGAAATGCTTATATGTATAATATTTTGCATTGGTCAATCAGCATATACGACATCCTTCTTCCATGATGTCACCTACCAGGCAACAAAATATACCTACAACAAATTAAATTTGCTAGGTTTTACTGGCATGACACGATTTTTGAATTCTTTGTATTCTATTTTCTCATTCTAATTTTTCTTCCTTTCTTCTAATAGAAATATTCTTACATAATTGTTATTTCTCAAAAACAGATACGTTCGAGTTTTATTTTACACAACACTCAATTCATTTGAGAATGTTTGCATCAACACAAAGTCCTAGTTTCTGCTCACCAATTTTCAAAGCCTTTCCCGGGTCGCAGTCCTTGTCAATGTAGACGTGGCAGATGCCTTCACTATGACCCAACACTGGGATTCCGCGACTCTGTCTCTGGATGGTCTTGATGAGGTCAGACGACCCGCGAGGTATCACGAGGTCAATGTACTCTTCCAGCTGGAGTAAATCCTCGATGTCCTCACGTTTACTCACCTGGTGACATGACAGTAGTGACACAAACTGACACAATATGACAGACAATTCCTAATCTTTGTTAGACTGGGTGGATGAAAGCATTATTCTTTTCCACATTCAGCTTACCATTTTTCTTGTAGGCCTAAGTTTAGCTATGTTTCAGCAAAGCTCTACGAATGCCTACCACTAGATGATGAAATGGTTATAAAAAAATGGGCCAAGTGGCCCTGAAGTCCTTTAGACTAATACGTCTATATGTGACCCCGGCTGACCAAATGAGTGATGACTGCTACAAAAATTTGCAAAGTTATGGAGCATTGAACATGGTAGGGGTCAAAAATTGAAAATGAAGAAAACGGCTGTTGAAGTTTTATATTATATATGCAAATGGATTGCATGGAAATATTACATGCACAACATTCAAATGTGGCACACAGTATGTAATATGTATGTTATGTTGCAATGATACACTGGAAGTACAAATGTGCTGCTACAAAGACTTATCAAGTTATGCCAGATTATGTCTTCATGTGTAAAACTAAGAGGACAGATTATCTGAGAGCAAAAGGTAGACTCACTGTTTGACACAGTTTAAAACCTACAGGCAACTGTCCAGTTTAACAGGGGTCTAGTGGCTTAATGCTGTCTGTTGACACAAGCTACTGCCAGTGACCAATTACAGATTAGTCACAGTTTCCATCAAACAATAGCAGGCAGAGAATCTTAGCTCCACAGCTGGGTGTAATACACAACCAGAGCCACCACTGATTCATGGTCAAGTAGATTAGCTCAATTCACCAACTAAGACAATACACAACACTGTGAGTGACAGTGTCCAGAGTGAGGCCTAAGCAGTGTCATCATTGCTGAATAGATCAATTAAACCTGCCTAGTGGGTGACATTCTGCACAATTGTTCATTAATCCTTAGTGATTGTTCAGAACACCAGACTGACCACATACCTAAACAAAGTGAATGTAATAGGTGAAAAACAGGCAGTGTTCAAATAGGGGTATTGGTTGAATTGTATTTGTCTCGACGCAAAAGGCTTTATTGTGCCTTCATCGATTATAAGAAAGCATTTGATTTAGTAGACCGGTCCTCCCTGTGATCTAAGATAATTTCATGCGGTATTAATGGTATTGTGTTGAAAGTTGTATACAACATGTACAAAAATGCTAAATCATGTATAAATAAGGGCCAGGCTGTGTCAGCCTTCTTCTCATGTGTAGAGGTATGGCAAGGAGAAAACTTGTGTCCTTTGTTATTTGCTATTTACCTGAATAATTTTGAACACTGTTAGTCACAATTATAACGGACTTGACATGGCAGCTGGTGAAATTTACAACAACCTCAGTGATGATGATGTAGAAAATGTATGTTCTACTATATGCTGATGACACTAGAATGATTCAATCAAATACAGATTTCTTGCTTGTGTATAGCGGAACTATGTCAACTCTTCTAATGGTTGACATTTTGGTTATTTCAGGTGTCAACTATATTGTGAATCTGTAATTATTAGTCTATATTGATACAACTGATTTACACAGTACCATGTCTACACAAGGCATGGCAAGCGTAAACAGAACAGTAGAATGCATTTGATATCAATAAAGTGTAGGATATTTCACTCTATAGTTGTCCAGAATATTAATTTTCTGTTTGTCACCTTCAGGTGACAGAATATAAATTTTCTATGTTTGTCACCTACAGGTTTCTACAGACAATACATCTTTAACCAATAGACACCACAGTCACACCATTTTATAATAATTAAATGAACATGAAAATAAACACAACTTGCAATTATAGAAAATCAATAGTTTTGAAGATACAGTTTAAAACTGTTAGGCAACTGTTCAGTCTAACAGGGGTCAAGTGTGTCTGCTCTGCCTGGATGCTGTGACCAATTAAAGATTAGTCAAGGTCTCAATGGACTGGGCTGTGGAGATTAGTCACAGCTGTTGATTTTGTGGCACAATGCACAACATATAATGTTGGGGGTGGTCTCAAGGGCCCTTCTCAAAACCACATCACTAGATAATGTAAACCTTTTGTACTTTGGGGGCCTCTTAGGTGCCCTTAGAATGATTCAATCAAATACAGATTTCTTGTGTATAGTGGCAACACCCTAAGATACATCTATGCACAATTAGAAAAAAGTTGCTGAACAGATTTTTGAAAAAATAGGCCAAATGTTACATTTTTACAAGTTTTTGGGTCCTTGGAGGCCCTAGGGAGCCCTTAAAATGATTCAATCAAATACAGATTTCTCGTGCATAGTGGCAGTGCCCCAAGATATGTCT
Source organism: Paraescarpia echinospica (assembly GCA_020002185.1). Classification (NCBI taxonomy): domain Eukaryota; kingdom Metazoa; phylum Annelida; class Polychaeta; order Sabellida; family Siboglinidae; genus Paraescarpia; species Paraescarpia echinospica. The sequence continues at coordinate 12,865,006 of CM034534.1, forward strand.
ATGGAAAATTAGAGAAAAAGTTGCTGAACGGTTTCTGAGATACGGCAGCTAACGGTGGACGGCGGACGCAGAGTGATGGCAATAGTCCCTTGGACCTTCGGCCAAAGGACTAAAAAGGTAAATTGACTGTGAAATACTAACTTTTTGTCAGACCCTCCAATGGCTTAAGCATTACATACAGGTACACTCTATGATGTCACGACCTTTGACCTATGGACCACAACGTTGCAATCAGGTCACCAAGCAATGATATCACCTTGTGTAAATTCAACTTTAACTTTTATCGTGCATTGATGCATTTCGCAATGAAATTAGATCTCCGTTACAATTCTGAATCAAATTGTTGCATTTGTGCAATGCCTTTATATAGCTAACACTTCAGGAAAAATCTTGAGACAGAGTTCAGGACAAATCTTGCGACATAAAATGCAAATTCTGGAAATAAGTAATTATATAAACTTTGTGCATTTTGAACAAAAAGTACTATTGATTTTTTTTTCTTCAAATGCACAAACTAGCAACCTCCCGACTAACAAGACTTGTTCGGGTCATTGTCGACCATGCTGCCATAACCTTGACCTACCAATGCAACAGAGTCACGTGACACAAACGGTTCAAGGGCATCTCCAACAAGTCGGTGAAGAATCGTGTTTGTATGATTGGCTTCTTTGCCACCTTTCAACAGTAATCCGTTGCCGCTCGCTATAGCCAGTGCTGCCACCTACAGGGAAATAAACAACAGGTTCCATTCGCAATCACTGTTTCAGAGTTCAAAGGTCATTTTGCTTAAAAGTCAATCTCGTTTATAAATAACAATGGATATCTGGAAATATCTCATTTTAATATTGATATGTACACATAACAGATACTTAGTTACTGAAAAATATGTTTGAAAGGAGCATAAGGAATATTAAACATTGCGATCCAACAGCAGCTTTTGTGTTGTAGGCGATTTGACCCATTGCGCTAATTGTGTGACCCAACCTATATGCCCATATAACTCAAACTGTGATTCCGTGCATGGAAATAACACATCATGTCATCTGGAGTGGAGGACGTAATTATTTATTTTTAGTGCGATCACACAACATATTTTGAAACTAGCGTTAATATGAAAAAGTTTTCAAATTTAGGTCATAACAATCATCATCCTTGATTACCCCAGGAAAACATTGTTTGTGTGTATATAGCGCCATCTGGAGGACTGGCAATTTTTACTAATTTATATAAAAATAAAATTTACATATACCTGAGGTAGACAATCTGGGCGGGCCTCGAATATGACCAGCAGTACTCCGATTGGCACGGTGACCTGCTTCAGAACGAGGCCTTCTGCCAACTTTGTTCGGCGCAAGATGCGCCCAACATTCTCATGGGAAGACTCTGCGATCTGTCGCAGCCCAGTGGCCAGACTCTCCAGCTTACTGGTCGTCAGAATGAGGCGGGCGATCATTGGTGCTGCGAGACCTGTCACAAAGACAAGCACACTAGAGGGAGCCACCAGTAGGGCATCACTGTGAGAACTCTCGCAGACATACCCACTGGGGGGGGGGGCAGCAATGGGGCTGATGAGGTGAAAGCCTAAAGCAATCCACATCTGAGGATTGGGGACTTGACCTGTCACCTGTTAAAGGACTATTTGAATGTTCAAAATGATATATTGTGGTATATTCTGAAGAATTCCAACTTATGCGTTGATGATAGGAGAAACAAGAACTACTTGTTAGCATGCCATGAAACAGCAGTGTTATTGTAAATTTGAAAAAACATCTTGTAAAACAGTTTCGTTCATTCAACCTAGGTGAAGCGGAACGTCATTTTTACTTTTTTTAACAATATACTGATATCCCATGTCGATATCGAAATATCATATCGCAGGCTAGTCGGAGCCAGTAGAAGGGACATCCCAGAAGAAAATGGTAATAGAGAGAGAGGATGTGCTTAGATCTTAGGTGATTTACTCCAAACAGCCCAAACTTGAGCTAATGCAGGAGTTTTTGGTGCATGTTTGTGTGCATGCGTTGTGGGTAGTTTGTTTGTTTATTTTATAGGCACAAAGGGAGGTTCATGATTGCTGTTTGAAATGCTGTTGGGTTTTCTAGTTCAGTAAATTGTGGTGGGATTATATTCCAGATTTGAACTGCTCAGGGGTAGAAAGAGAACACCGTTGCATTGATGGGGCACCTAGGGGCTACGTAGTGGCCACGGTTTTTTGACTGTGTTAGTAGACCTGGTGGGGGTGTGATGTTGATTATGTTACTTAATATTTTGTAAAATGTCATGGCTTGTTTGATAAGTGCTCAAGGTATGATTCCACAAAGGTGTGGGCAACAATGGGATGAACTATTAGTATTAGGTACGCTCTAGCTTACATCCATCTGTGGAGCAAAGCATCAGTTATCATCATTAGAGAATTCAGATTTAAAACCCATTCATAGTGGCGCCATCTGGAGTCACTAACCAGTATACAGTTTCCATATTGCTCCGAAACATGGAAAAGAAAATACATCATTTTGTAAGTAAACAATTTGAAAAACTACCTCTGAGTTTTTTTAAATTGATAGTTCAGAGGTTACTTGTCCAAGAAGGCGTGAACTTGTCCATGAAGGTGTGAACATAGGAAGAGGAGAGTGGATCGCAGTGTCTGGAAGGTGATACACTTACAATACAACAAACTTAGTGTTGTAATATACAGACTTTTGAGAGCATCCCTCACTGTGGACTATCGAGAAATAGGAGAGCAACCACGAGACAGTCGACTGTATACCTGAGGTGCGTGCTGCTTCAAGGTCCTTCTTGTTCGCAGCAAAGATCTCGTTCTGGTTGTCAATGAGCAGGTCGGCCAGTCTATAGATGATGCTAGCTCGGTCGCCTGTACTCAAGGCCTGGAGAGCTCGACCACCATCCCGCGCTGAAACAATGAACGGTTGACGTTAATAATAAATAAATGACTTCTTCAGTGCCAATATCCTCGGAGAATTCAAGCTCAGAGATGCAACAAAACCAACGGATTTAGCATTCTCATACTCGTGTGCAGTGCGAAAGTCGTCAACAAATGGATGGACGTGCTAAGAAGCTAGGGAGGATACGCGATATTGTTGCATTCTGAGTGTAAACTACCCTGCGTTTAAGTTGCATTCTTAGTTAAAATTACCATTTAAAACTACATATAAGAAAGTGTATGTACATCAAGAATATTTACTTATTGATCATACTTGCTACCAAATGTCATTTTGGCATTTTGTATAGCCTATTATTCAATAAATTGTGCTTCTGCAAAACTACCGGTCGTCATGTCCAGGCAGCAGAGTAATAAACGTGTGGCATAAAGATATAATATTCCGACTTTTGTATTGTTTTATATTAAAATTTCAATTGTGAAAAAGGTTTATCTGAAGTTGAGGAAAGTGATGTGTAGTTTATATGAAGTTGAGGAAAGTGATGTATAGTTTATATGAAGTTGAGGAAAGTGATGTATAGTTTATATGAAGTTGAGGAAAGTGATGTATAGTTTATATGAAGTTGAGGAAAGTGATGTATAGTTTATATGAAGTTGAGGAAAGTGATGTATAGTTTATATGAAGTTGAGGAAAGTGATGTATAGTTTATATGAAGTTGAGGAAAGTGATGTGTAGTTTATATGAAGTTGAGGAAAGTGATGTGTAGTTTATATGAAGTTGAGGAAAGTGATGTATAGTTTATATGAAGTTGAGGAAAGTGATGTATAGTTTATATGAAGTTGAGGAAAGTGATGTGTAGTTTATATGAAGTTGAGGAAAGTGATGTATAGTTTATATGAAGTTGAGGAAAGTGATGTGTAGTTTATATGAAGTTGAGGAAAGTGATGTGTAGTTTATATGAAGTTGAGGAAAGTGATGTGTAGTTTATATGAAGTTGAGGAAAGTGATGTATAGTTTATATGAAGTTGAGGAAAGTGATGTGTAGTTTATATGAAGTTGAGGAAAGTGATGTAGTTGAGGAAAGTGATGTATAGTTTATATGAAGTTGAGGAAAGTGATGTATAGTTTGTATGAAGTTGAGGAAAGTGATGTATAGTTTATATGAAGTTGAGGAAAGTGATGTATAGTTTATATGAAGTTGAGGAAAGTGATGTGTAGTTTATATGAAGTTGAGGAAAGTGATGTGTAGTTTATATGAAGTTGAGGAAAGTGATGTATAGTTTATCTGAAGTTGAGGATAGTGATGTGTAGTTTATATGAAGTTGAGGAAAGTGATGTATAGTTTATATGAAGTTGAGGAAAGTGATGTATAGTTTATATGAAGTTGAGGAGAGTGATGTATAGTTTATATGAAGTTGAGGAAAGTGATGTATAGTTTATATGAAGTTGAGGAAAGTGATGTATAGTTTATCTGAAGTTGAGGAAAGTGATGTGTAGTTTATATGAAGTTGAGGAAAGTGATGTATAGTTTATATGAAGTTGAGGAAAGTGATGTATAGTTTATATGAAGTTGAGGAAAGTGATGTGTAGGTTATATCAAGTTGAGGAAAGTGATGTATAGTTTATATGAAGTTGAGGAAAGTGATGTGTAGTTTATATGAATTTGAGGAAAGTGATGTATAGTTTATATGAAGTTGAGGA
>CM034534.1:12870606-12890445 GCA_020002185.1 Paraescarpia echinospica
TGTGTAAAACTAAGAGGACAGATTATCTGAGAGCAAAAGGTAGACTCACCGTTTGACACAGTTTAAAACCTACAGGCAACTGTCCAGTTTAACAGGGGTCTAGTGGCTTAATGCTGTCTGTTGACACAAGCTACTGCCAGTGACCAATTACAGATTAGTCACAGTTTCCATCAAACAATAGCAGGCAGAGAACCTTAGCTCCACAGCTGGGTGTAATACACAACCAGAGCGACCACTGATTCATGGTCAAGTAGATTAGCTCAATGCACCAAGTAAGACAATACACAACACTATGAGTGACAGTGTCCAGAGCGAGGCCTAAGCAGTGTCCTCATTGCTGAATAGATCAATTAAACCTGCCAAGTGGGTGACATTCTGCACAAGTGTTCATTAATCCTTAGTGATTGTTCAGAACACCAGATTGACCACATACCTAAACAAAGCGAATGTAATAGGTGAAGAACAGGCAGTGTTCAGATAGGGGTATCGGTTGAATTGTATTTGTCTCTACGCAAAAGTCTTTATTGTGTCTTCATCGATTATAAGAAAGCATTTGATTTAGTAGACCTGTCCTCGATCTAAGATAATTTCATGCGGTATTAATGGTATTGTGTTGAAAGTTGTATACAACATGTACAAAAAATGCTAAATCATGAGCAATAAGGGCCAGGCTGTACTCCGGGCCTTCTTTCCTCATGTGTAGAGGTATGGCAAGGAGAAAAACTTGTGTCCTTTTGTTATTTGCTATTTCATCTGAATAATTTTGAACACCGTTAGTCACAATTATAACGGACTTGACATGGCAGGCTGGTGAAATTTTACAAATAACCTCAGTGATGATGTTAATGTAGAAAATGTATGTTCTACTATAAAGTTGATGACATCAGAATGATTCAATCAAATACAGATTTCTTGCTGTGTATATGGAACTATGTCAACTCTTCTAATGGTTGACATTTGGTTGTTTCAGGTGTCAACTATATTGTGAATCTGTAATTATTAGTCTATATTGATACAATTGATTTACACAGTACCATGTCTACACAAGGCATGGCAAGCGTAAACAGAACAGTAGAATGCATTTGATATCAATAAAGTGTAGGATATTTCACTCTATAGTTGTCCAGAATATTAATTTTCTGTTTGTCACCTTCAGGTGACAGAATATAAATTTTCTATGTTTGTCACCTACAGGTTTCTACAGACAATACATCTTTAACCAATAGACACCACAGTCACACCATTTTATAATAATTAAATGAACATGAAAATAAACACAACTTGCAATTATAGAAAATCAATAGTTTTGAAGATACAGTTTAAAACTGTTAGGCAACTGTTCAGTCTAACAGGGGTCAAGTGTGTCTGCTCTGCCTGGATGCTGTGACCAATTAAAGATTAGTCAAGGTCTCAATGGACTGGGCTGTGGAGATTAGTCACAGCTGTTGATTTTGTGGCACAATGCACAACATATAATGTTGGGGGTGGTCTCAAGGGCCCTTCTCAAAACCACATCACTAGATAATGTAAACCTTTTGCACTTTGGGGGCCTCTTAGGTGCCCTTAGAATGATTCAATCAAATACAGATTTCTTGTGTATAGTGGCAACACCCTAAGATACATCTATGCACAATTAGAAAAAAGTTGCTGAACAGATTTTTGAAAAAATAGGCCAAATGTTACATTTTTACAAGTTTTTGGGTCCTTGGAGGCCCTAGGGAGCCCTTAAAATGATTCAATCAAATACAGATTTCTCGTGCATAGTGGCAGTGCCCCAAGATATGTCTATGGAAAATTAGAGAAAAAGTTGCTGAACGGTTTCTGAGATACGGCAGCTAACGGTGGACGGCGGACGCAGAGTGATGGCAATAGTCCCTTGGACCTTCGGCCAAAGGACTAAAAAGGTAAATTGACTGTGAAATACTTAAAAGAACTAACTTTTTGTCAGATCCTCCAATGGCTTAAGCATTACATACAGGTACACTCTATGATGTCACGACCTTTGACCTATGGACCACAACGTTGCAATCAGGTCACCAAGCAATGATATCACCTTGTGTAAATTCAACTTTAACTTTTATCGTGCATTGATGCATTTCGCAATGAAATTAGATCTCCGTTACAATTCTGAATCAAATTGTTGCATTTGTGCAATGCCTTTATATAGCTAACACTTCAGGAAAAATCTTGAGACAGAGTTCAGGACAAATCTTGCGACATAAAATGCAAATTCTGGAAATAAGTAATTATATAAACTTTGTGCATTTTGAACAAAAAGTACTATTGATTTTTTTTTTTTCAAATGCACAAACTAGCAACCTCCCGACTAACAAGACTTGTTCGGGTCATTGTCGACCATGCTGCCATAACCTTGACCTACCAATGCAACAGAGTCACGTGACACAAACGGTTCAAGGGCATCTCCAACAAGTCGGTGAAGAATCGTGTTTGTATGATTGGCTTCTTTGCCACCTTTCAACAGTAATCCGTTGCCGCTCGCTATAGCCAGTGCTGCCACCTACAGGGAAATAAACAACAGGTTCCATTCGCAATCACTGTTTCAGAGTTCAAAGGTCATTTTGCTTAAAAGTCAATCTCGTTTATAAATAACAATGGATATCTGGAAATATCTCATTTTAATATTGATATGTACACATAACAGATACTTAGTTACTGAAAAATATGTTTGAAAGGAGCATAAGGAATATTAAACATTGCGATCCAACAGCAGCTTTTGTGTTGTAGGCGATTTGACCCATTGCGCTAATTGTGTGACCCAACCTATATGCCCATATAACTCAAACTGTGATTCCGTGCATGGAAATAACACATCATGTCATCTGGAGTGGAGGACGTAATTATTTATTTTTAGTGCGATCACACAACATATTTTGAAACTAGCGTTAATATGAAAAAGTTTTCAAATTTAGGTCATAACAATCATCATCCTTGATTACCCCAGGAAAACATTGTTTGTGTGTATATAGCGCCATCTGGAGGACTGGCAATTTTTACTAGTTTATATAAAAATAAAATTTACATATACCTGAGGTAGACAATCTGGGCGGGCCTCGAATATGACCAGCAGTACTCCGATTGGCACGGTGACCTGCTTCAGAACGAGGCCTTCTGCCAACTTTGTTCGGCGCAAGATGCGCCCAACATTCTCATGGGAAGACTCTGCGATCTGTCGCAGCCCAGTGGCCAGACTCTCCAGCTTACTGGTCGTCAGAATGAGGCGGGCGATCATTGGTGCTGCGAGACCTGTCACAAAGACAAGCACACTAGAGGGAGCCACCAGTAGGGCATCACTGTGAGAACTCTCGCAGACATACCCACTGGGGGGGGGCAGCAATGGGGCTGATGAGGTGAAAGCCTAAAGCAATCCACATCTGAGGATTGGGGACTTGACCTGTCACCTGTTAAAGGACTATTTGAATGTTCAAAATGATATATTGTGGTATATTCTGAAGAATTCCAACTTATGCGTTGATGATAGGAGAAACAAGAACTACTTGTTAGCATGCCATGAAACAGCAGTGTTATTGTAAATTTGAAAAAAACATCTTGTAAAACAATTTCGTTCATTCAACCTAGGTGAAGCGGAACGTCATTTTTACTTTTTTTTTACAATATACTGATATCCCATGTCCATATCGAAATGTCATATCGCAGGCTAGTTGGAGCCAGTAGAAGGGACTTCCCAGAAGAAAATGGTAATAGAGAGAGAGGATGTGCTTAGGTCTTAGGTGATTTACTCCAAACAGCCCAAACTTGAGCTAATGCAGGAGTTTTTGGTGCATGTTTGTGTGCATGCGTTGTGGGTAGTTTGTTTGTTTATTTTATAGGCACAAAGGAGGTTCATGATTGCTGTTTGAAATGCTGTTGGGTTTTCTAGTTCAGTAAATTGTGGTGGGATCATATTCCAGATTTGAACTGCTCAGGGGTAGAAAGAGAACACCGTTGCATTGATGGGGCACCTAGGGGCTACATAGTGGCCACGGTTTTTTGACTGTGTTAGTAGACCTGGTGGGGGTGTGATGTTGATTATGTTACTTAATATTTTGTAAAATGTCATGGCTTGTTTGATAAGTGCTCAAGGTATGATTCCACAAAGGTGTGGGCAACAATGGGATGAACTATTAGTATTAGGTACGCTCTAGCTTACATCCATCTGTGGAGCAAAGCATCAGTTATCATCATTAGAGAATTCAGATTTAAAACCCATTCATAGTGGCGCCATCTGGAGTCACTAACCAGTATACAGTTTCCATATTGCTCCGAAACATGGAAAAGAAAATACATCATTTTGTAAGTAAACAATTTGAAAAACTACCTCTGAGTTTTTTTAAATTGATAGTTCAGAGGTTACTTGTCCAAGAAGGCGTGAACTTGTCCATGAAGGTGTGAACATGGGAAGAGGAGAGTGGATCGCAGTGTCTGGAAGGTGATACACTTACAATACAACAAACTTAGTGTAGTAATATACAGACTTTTGAGAGCATCCCTCACTGTGGACTATCGAGAAATAGGAGAGCAACCACGAGACAGTCGACTGTATACCTGAGGTGCGTGCTGCTTCAAGGTCCTTCTTGTTCGCAGCAAAGATCTCGTTCTGGTTGTCAATGAGCAGGTCGGCCAGTCTATAGATGATGCTAGCTCGGTCGCCTGTACTCAAGGCCTGGAGAGCTCGACCACCATCCCGCGCTGAAACAATGAACGGTTGACGTTAATAATAAATAAATGACTTCTTCAGTGCCAATATCCTCGGAGAATTCAAGCTCAGAGATGCAACAAAACCAACGGATTTAGCATTCTCATACTCGTGTGCAGTGCGAAAGTCGTCAACAAATGGATGGACGTGCTAAGAAGCTAGGGAGGATACGCGATATTGTTGCATTCTGAGTGTAAACTACCCTGCGTTTAAGTTGCATTCTTAGTTAAAATTACCATTTAAAACTACATATAAGAAAGTGTATGTACATCAAGAATATTTACTTATTGATCATACTTGCTACCACATGTCATTTTGGCATTTTGTATAGCCTATTATTCAATAAATTGTGCTTCTGCTAAACTACCGGTCGTCATGTCCAGGCAGCAGAGTAATAAACGTGTGGCATAAAGATATAATATTCCGTCTTTTGCATTGTTTTATATTAAAATTGCAATTGTGAAAAAGGTTTATCTGAAGTTGAGGAAAGTGATGTGTAGTTTATATGAAGTTGAGGAAAGTGATGTGTAGTTTATATGAAGTTGAGGAAAGTGATGTGTAGTTTATATGAAGTTGAGGAAAGTGATGTATAGTTTATATGAAGTTGAGGAAAGTGATGTATAGTTTATATGAAGTTGAGGAAAGTGATGTATAGTTTATATGAAGTTGAGGAAAGTGATGTGTAGTTTATATGAAGTTGAGGAAAGTGATGTATAGTTTATATGAAGTTGAGGAAAGTGAAGTTGAGGAAAGTATAGTTTATATGAAGTTGAGGAAAGTGATGTATAGTTTATATGAAGTTGAGGAAAGTGATGTGTAGTTTATATGAAGTTGAGGAAAGTGATGTGTATTTATATGAAGTTGAGGTTTATAAAGTGATGTATAGTTTATATGAAGTTGAGGAAAGTGATGTGTAGTTTATATGAAGTTGAGGAAAGTGATGTATAGTTTATATGAAGTTGAGGAAAGTGATGTGTAGTTTATATGAAGTTGAGGAAAGTGATGTGTAGTTTATATGAAGTTGAGGAAAGTGATGTGTAGTTTATATGAAGTTGAGGAAAGTGATGTATAGTTTATATGAAATTGAGGAAAGTGATGTATAGTTTATATGAAGTTGAGGAAAGTGATGTGTAGTTTATATGAAGTTGAGGAAAGTGATGTATAGTTTATATGAAGTTCAGGAAAGTGATGTGTAGTTTATATGAAATTGAGGAAAGTGATGTATAGTTTATATGAAGTTGAGGAAAGTGATGTGTAGTTTATATGAAGTTGAGGAAAGTGATGTATAGTTTATCTGAAGTTGAGGAAAGTGATGTATAGTTTATGTGAAGTTGAGGAAAGTGATGTGTAGTTTATATGAAGTTGAGGAAAGTGATGTATAGTTTATATGAAGTTGAGGAAAGTGATGTATAGTTTGTATGAAGTTGAGGAAAGTGATGTATAGTTTATATGAAGTTGAGGAAAGTGATGTATAGTTTATATGAAGTTGAGGAAAGTGATGTGTAGTTTATATGAAGTTGAGGAAAGTTATGTGTAGTTTATATAAAGTTGAGGAAAGTGATGTATAGTTTATCTGAAGTTGAGGATAGTGATGTGTAGTTTATATGAAGTTGAGGAAAGTGATGTATAGTTTATATGAAGTTGAGGAAAGTGATGTATAGTTTATATGAAGTTGAGGAGAGTGATGTATAGTTTATATGAAGTTGAGGAAAGTGATGTATAGTTTATATGAAGTTGAGGAAAGTGATGTATAGTTTATCTGAAGTTGAGGAAAGTGATGTGTAGTTTATATGAAGTTGAGGAAAGTGTTGTATAGTTTATATGAAGTTGAGGAAAGTGATGTATAGTTTATATGAAGTTGAGGAAAGTGATGTGTAGGTTATATCAAGTTGAGGAAAGTGATGTATAGTTTATATGAAGTTGAGGAAAGTGATGTGTAGTTTATATGAATTTGAGGAAAGTGATGTATAGTTTATATGAAGTTGAGGAAAGTGATGTATAGTTTATATGAAGTTGAGGAAAGTGATGTGTAGTTTATCTGAAGTTGAGGAAAGTGATGTGTAGTTTATATGAAGTTGAGGAAAGTGATGTGTAGTTTATATGAAGTTGAGGAAAGTGATGTGTAGTTTATATGAAGTTGAGGAAAGTGATGTGTAGTTTATATGAAGTTGAGGAAAGTGATGTATAGTTTATATGAAGTTGAGGAAAGTGATGTGTAGTTTATATGAAGTTGAGGAAAGTGATGTAGTTTATCTGAAGTTGAGGAAAGTGATGTGTAGTTTATATGAAGTTGAGGAAAGTGATGTATACTTTATATGAAGTTGAGGAAAGTGATGTATAGTTTATATGAAGTTGAGGAAAGTTATGTATAGTTTATATGAAGTTGAGGAAAGTGATGTGTAGTTTATATGAAGTTGAGGAAAGTGATGTATAGTTTATATGAAGTTGAGGAAAGTGATGTGTAGTTTATATGAAGTTGAGGAAAGTGATGTGTAGTTTATATGAAGTTGAGGAAAGTGATGTGTAGTTTATATGAAGTTGAGGAAAGTGATGTATAGTTTATATGAAATTGAGGAAAGTGATGTATAGTTTATATGAAGTTGAGGAAAGTGATGTGTAGTTTATATGAAGTTGAGGAAAGTGATGTATAGTTTATATGAAGTTCAGGAAAGTGATGTGTAGTTTATATGAAATTGAGGAAAGTGATGTATAGTTTATATGAAGTTGAGGAAAGTGATGTGTAGTTTATATGAAGTTGAGGAAAGTGATGTATAGTTTATCTGAAGTTGAGGAAAGTGATGTATAGTTTATGTGAAGTTGAGGAAAGTGATGTGTAGTTTATATGAAGTTGAGGAAAGTGATGTATAGTTTATATGAAGTTGAGGAAAGTGATGTATAGTTTGTATGAAGTTGAGGAAAGTGATGTATAGTTTATATGAAGTTGAGGAAAGTGATGTATAGTTTATATGAAGTTGAGGAAAGTGATGTGTAGTTTATATGAAGTTGAGGAAAGTGATGTGTAGTTTATATGAAGTTGAGGAAAGTGATGTATAGTTTATCTGAAGTTGAGGATAGTGATGTGTAGTTTATATGAAGTTGAGGAAAGTGATGTATAGTTTATATGAAGTTGAGGAAAGTGATGTATAGTTTATATGAAGTTGAGGAGAGTGATGTATAGTTTATATGAAGTTGAGGAAAGTGATGTATAGTTTATATGAAGTTGAGGAAAGTGATGTATAGTTTATATGAAGTTGAGGAAAGTGATGTGTAGTTTATATGAAGTTGAGGAAAGTGATGTGTAGTTTATATGAAGTTGAGGAAAGTGATGTATAGTTTATATGAAGTTGAGGAAAGTGATGTATAGTTTATATGAAGTTGAGGAAAGTGATGTGTAGTTTATATCAAGTTGAGGAAAGTGATGTATAGTTTATATGAAGTTGAGGAAAGTGATGTGTAGTTTATATGAAGTTGAGGAAAGTGATGTGTAGTTTATATGAAGTTGAGGAAAGTGATGTATAGTTTATATGAAGTTGAGGAAAGTGATGTGTAGTTTATATGAAGTTGAGGAAAGTGATGTGTAGTTTATATGAAGTTGAGGAAAGTGATGTATAGTTTATATGAAGTTGAGGAAAGTGGTGTATAGTTTATATGAAGTTGAAGAAAGTGATGTATAGTTTATATGAAGTTGAGGAAAGTGATGTGTAGTTTATATGAAGTTGAGGAAAATGATGTATAGTTTATATGAAGTTGAGGAAAGTGATGTATAGTTTATATGAAGTTGAGGAAAGTGATGTATAGTTTATATGAAGTTGAGGAAAGTGATGTATAGTTTATATGAAGTTGAGGAAAGTGATGTATAGTTTATATGAAGTTGAGGAAAGTGATGTGTAGTTTATATGAAGTTGAAGAAAGTGATGTATAGTTTTTGAGGTATTGTGATTCACTGGACATTTTTTTTCAAAACATGGACGGTCTCAGAATGCATCTTTAAATGCATTGGCCAAATCAGCCCCTCGCTGTACTGGCTGTCATTCCATCTTCTTCTATCTAGACCACATTGCCAGTGTCATGTATGATTTGGTTATTCTACCCCTTATATAACCGTCCTTTTTTTGTTTTTAGCCCTATAGATGTCAAGCCAGCCAACAAAAATTACCAACAAGTTTTTAAAAGCTAAACCTTTACATGATGTCTCCAAAAATTGTAATTTGTTCACCAACTCCATTTACGTTTTCACCGATTCCAACTACCAAAACTTTTAAAACTTAATATTAATTTATTCCAATTCCAGAATTGGTACTGGCGTTTCAATTCCAATAACAATGTAATTGACCCTTATACTGGTTGGGGTCTAACACTACTATTCCACATTCCACATCACTGACCATTGGCTGCCTGTTCCTCCACTGGGGTTCCAGTCGCCTTCGCTGCGGTGAAGAAGGTTCCGACCTTCCTCCCGTGGACTATGTCCAAGATGGTGTTATCAGCGAAGCCATCGGCGATGACCACCGAGACGTCATGCTCCAATGCCCACGTGGCAGCCTTCACCTAGTGTTGGACAACGACACTACAACTGTGATTCAGAGGAAACGACTCGAGGTTTCTTTACCTATATTGTTATACTCAGATAATTCTTACTGACATTGTTTTTGTATAGCTGTTACCCCACTTTTTCCCACCTGCCTTGATTTTTATCACACTACTTTTTATCTGCACTGTTTTATCCGTCTATTTTTACATGTTTTATCTGCATTATTTTTACTGATCTCTTTTGTACTTTAATTTTTTATATTGCTTTTCATTTGCATTGTTTTGTTTGTGTTTTTACCCACTTTTTAACCAGCATTATTTTACCTACTTGATTTTTACCTGCCTTGTTTTATTTACTTATTAGCAAGTAGATAGTTTTTTACCATACAGAAAGGTAACGACAAATCCTTGTATTATATGTAATGACAAACCCTCTAGGCAATGGTCACATAATTTCGCAATGTCCAATAAGCATAACACAGGGGGGTTTTGTCATCATCACAAATCACGGTGAAAATAAATTGCTAGTGACGCCAAGCAAAAGAAACATGTTACTGCAAATTGACACTAATAGTAATTCTGGATTGTAAAATATGCAAGTCCCATGTGACAAATTTGTGGGGGACCAGCGGTTGAGTGTTAAACACATTTTTTGGACTTTGCAAGCTCACGGGACCATCCCCAAACCAATTTCAAGAGAAGACAAATCAAACCCAAAACATTAAATCTCCCACGAACCTTGGAGTCCATTCCTCCGAGCCCAACCCTAGATTTCTTCCCATAAGTCACCTCACTGCCACACTGTGAGGGGGAGTATGTGGACAGAAGTCGTGCCCCCTGTGTGCCAGGGGGCTGGTTGTAGAGCCCCTTCACGTCCGACAGCAGGACTATGAGGTGGGCCTTCAGTTCGACTCCGAGTCGGGCAGCGAGACTGTCGTTGTCCTGCACACTAATAACCTGCGTGGACACAAGGTGGAGGTTAATGTTGGGAACCAGTCTGGTTTTCATAATCGGTCATCAGTTTGACGTCGCGGATTGCATTCATCACACACCAAATTTTGCGCGTGATAATGGTTATATTAAATCAATTACATTTCTATTGTTGCATGACATCTCATAAATCAAACATTCTCGCATACAGTTGTCACTTTAAAAACTTGTCTTTGTCATAAAACAAACTATTTTGAGACCAGAATATAAAAAAAATACGACAGAATATCTTAACCACCCATGTGTTTGGCATCCACTTTTTGATGGCTTGATGGAGTTCTTGCTAGGCAACAGGTCACGTGATGGACAGGTCAATTATCAGTTTTCTAATCAATTTGTGGGCTGCCATTCTAAGAAAAGTTTGATCGCTAGGTAGACGTCAACGTAAACGTATTTAATGAAAATACACACCTGTTCATAGAAAACTTATTGAATGGCCCGTGATGTTTATACATAATGCATTGGATCTTCCATTATTGTGACATTTTTGAACACGCCGTAAATGTAGCGGTTTTGAACAATGCTAACGTTTTTTTTTATAAAAATGAAACACATTTTATTAAGTCTTAATATCCAATAATCACATTTAACAACATAATTAGCTACCATCTGATACATGTATAAACATTTACCACACCACAAATCACACTTCCATAACTTTAAATTGTTTAATTTAAAAATGATTTTTTTTACCAAATTCACGTTCTGGCATTTGAGTAGGCAGATTTCCAGGTGTGATTGTAGAAAGAGGTGACAGTAAAATGGAAGATTTCTAGTTGATTTGAGTAAGCAGAAGGATATTTGGTAGCAATTCGCCTGTTTGACCCTTTGTCAGAGTAATGCTTGCCGGCATTATTAAATATTGACGGTTGTCACACATACAGGCATTTTACGAGAGCTAGAAATATTAGGTTTTGACTAAATTCGACCAGCATGTCAATGAGATGATGGTAACAGCAGGTGAGAAGTTTAAGAATTTTGGAGGTCACGTTTTCTTATAATCAGACAAAACATTAACATGGTCGCCAATGGGAAAACTAACTGTATCATAAGCCCTTAAACCCTCATATCGAACCCACAGTTGCCCTACCCCTGCCAAGTCTATGTCGGCCTCGGGAGGAGGTGCCACTGCATCATTTGCATTGATGATGGGAATGATGTTGAGTTTCATGAGTTCTTGAAGCGTTGATCGTAGATTGATTCGACTTGTCTCATTGTTGAAGTCCGGCTTTGTTACAAGAATCTACAAAAATAAACACATGGGAAATGCAAAATATGATAAAATGGGATGTTTTATTATATATTAAAATTCCTTATTACTGTTTTATGTTTATACCAGCCTAACAAAGTGGTGTGTGCTGGCACAGTGTTTAAAGTTTCGGACTCGCAATCAAAAGATTCCAGGTTTGATTCCTTTTGCTGCTGTTTTGATCCTTGGGCCAATTCTTCACTCTACGTTGCTCCAGTTCACTCAGCAGTACGAATGAGTACCTGGCTACAGACAGTGGTTAATATTTGTGTACCAATTGTCTTTGTGCATTAATTGCAGCATAGCTGAAAGCTTCCAATAGAAGTCGAGAAGGTGTCCGATTGAACAGGTATGCAAGGATGTGAAGTGTAAAGTGCTTTGAACATCCTAATGATACAGAGGTATATAGGAACTTCATCATGAATGAAAACATCACTGAGATTTAACAAGATTTAACAAGATTTAACAAGATTGCCATCCAGAAAATTACTCTGGATGGCAGGTGGACAAGGAAGCCTTTTGGCTTATCGAGAGTCCAATATTTTTTATCTACATGTATCCCGCCTTTTTAAGGTGTGTGTCGATTTTATTTTTAAACATATTCACGCTACTAGCACCAACACAATCAGGAGATAATCTGTTCCATTCATTTACAGTCCTTTGTGAGAATGAGAACTTTCTTATATCTAATCTACACTGCTCCTTTACTAATGTAGCTTCATGTCCTCTGGTCCTTCTATTTTTCTTAACTGAGAAAAAAATGTTTCTATCAATATTTTCATAACCATTCAATATTTTAAACACTTCTATGTGATCTCCTCTCAATCTCCTGGTCTCTAATGTTGTTAAACCACATTCTTTTAGGCGTATTTCGTAACCAAGATCCCTCAGATTTGGTATCATTTTAGTCGCTCTCCTCTGTACTCTTTCTAGCATATCTATGTCCTTCTTGCGATATGGCCTCCATGCTTGTATACAATATTCTAAATGAGGCCTCACTATTGTTTTGTACAGCGGTACTATTAATTCTTTTTTCTTATACGCTATATTTCGCCTAATTAATCCAAGGATTTGATTTCCCTTTGACGCTGCAATTCCGCACTGTTCTGAAACCTTCATATCAGCACTAATGGTTAACCCTAAGTCCTTTTCTTTTACAGTAGTACTTAGAACAGTACTCCCCATTTTATATTTTACCTCTTCATTCCCATGACCTGTGTGGAGGCATTTACATTTCCCAAAATTGAACAGCATTTGCCACTTTTCAGACCATTTGATCAACCTATCAAGATCATCTTGTAAATGCTGTCTGTCTCCATCACTTTTAATCCTTCTAAACACTTTTGTATCATCCGCAAATTTTAACACCTTGCTTGTTATATCATCGTCCAAATCGTTGATATATATTAAGAATAATATAGGTCCTAGTACTGATCCCTGTGGTACCCCACTCAATACCGATTTCCAGTTTGAAGCCTCCCCATCAACTACTACACGTTGTCTTCTGTCATTCAGCCATTTTTCTATCCAGTTTATTATACCATTTCCTATGCCATGGGCCTTTAGCTTAAGGAGTAATCTTTGATGTGGTACTTTGTCGAAAGCTTTTTGAAAATCTAAATAGATGATATCTACTGGTGATCCCTCATCTACCCACCTAGTGATGTCTTCCAAAAAACATAACATATTTGTTAAGCATGACCTCGCTTTTAAAAACCCATGTTGAGATGGGTTTATCAAGTTATGTTTAACAAGAAAATCCACCATGTGATCTTTAATTAGTCTTTCTAATAATTTGCAATTCACTGATGTTAAACTCACTGGTCTATAGTTCTCTGACTTGTTTCTCGAACCTTTTTTAAATAACGGTATAATGTTTGCCTCTTTCCATTCTAAAGGAACCACTCCCTCTTCTAATGACAAATTGAAAACTGTTGCAAGCGGAGATGATCCAATTAAATGCGACAAGTGTAGCCAAAGCAATTAACAGGCATGTAGTGAAGAGAATATCGTCACCAACATGAGCACTAATGAAGAAACGACAAGAAATGGTGGATAACGGCGACCGTAAAAAACAAACAGAATACGCAGATATATGCAAGACCATCAAAAAGAAAGTGAAGGAGGACATCAGAAAGTACAAACAAGACATTATACGAGAAATGATTATGTCATCAAAGAGCCTGAGGAAAGCAAGAAGAACACAGGCATTAGGCTGAGACAGATTGATTACAATTCTAGACAAGCACGGTAAAGAAATATAAGACCAAGATATGATCAAGGAATGAATAGAGGAATTCTACACCGAGCTATACAACAGTAAACAGAGTACCATAATTCACACTGACCCGAAAGAAGTACCAGAGATAACACCATGGGAGGTGGAAGCAGTGCTAAGAGATATGAAGAATGAATGAGAAGACATCAGGCAACGACCATGTAAACATTGAAACATTAAAAGCAAGAGAAGATACCATCTCGAAGATACTAGCTAAGCTGTATACTAAATGCTTATCACAAAGACGAATACCCATCACTTGGAAGAATGCAAAGATGGTGATAATCTTCAAGAAGGGAAATAAGAAAGACTTAAAGAACTACAGACCGATATGTCTGTTATCAAACATCTACAAAATACTCACAAAGATACTAATGAAAACCAGCCATGAGAGCAAGCAGAATTCAGAAGCAGGTACTCAGTGACAGACCACATATACATAAACCAACTGAAAGAGAAGTGCCGAGAATATAATATCCCACTCTTCATTGCTTTCGTCGACTACTAGAAGGCTTTCGACTCAGTGCAAACTCAAGCAATACTGACCTCCCTTCAAGAACAGGAGATAGAAGATTAGTACATTAATCTCTTGTAAAACATCTACACCAACAGCTCGGTGACAGTCCACCTACACAAAGAGAGCAACAAGATCAAGATCAAGAGAGGAGTACGACAAGGTGACACCATATCACCCAAGTTGTTCACGGCAATACTCGAAAGCACATTCCGAAGACTGACCCTGGAAATCTGAGGCTTGAGGATAGACGGAGAATATCTCAGCCATCTTCCTCTTGCTGACGACATACTCATATGTGCTACTACACCGCAAGAACTACAAAACATGCTGCAGGAGTTAGATGGTGAAAGTAAAAAACAAGGTCTAAAGATGAACATCTTGAAGACAAAAGTGATGCTAGATAATTACTCACCAATATAAATCAGATAGAGAACGTTGAAAGCTATGTCTATCCAGAACAGCGATACAGTATTAGAGACAAAAACAAAGACAAGGAGATTCAAAGAAGGATCACCGCCGGCTGGACAGCATTCGCCAAACACCGCGACATCTTCAAGGGTAACTTTGGAACCTGCTTGAAGAGACAAGTCTTCAACTCATGTGTACTTTCAGCTATGACATACAGCGCGGAAACATGGGCACTCTCCATCCAGGCAAAGAACAAGCTAGCAGCCACACAAATAAAGATGGAAAGAAGTATGTTAAACATCACATATAGGGAGAGAAAAACAAACATCTGGGTAAGGCAGAAGACAAAGGTCATAGACGTGATAGAACAAATCAGAAGACAGAAGTGGACTTGGGCAGGGCACATCAGCAGACTACGAGATAACCAATGGACATCGCCTATCACAACCTGGAGACCTTATGAAGGGAAACGATCTAGAGGAAGACCGGCGAGACCGTGGAGAGATGAACTAGACGAGTACTGGAAGGGCACCATCTGGCAAAGGTTAGCGCAAGACAGGCAGATTTGGAAACGACATGCTCAGGCCTTCGCACAACCACGGGTTACAACGGCTGCACAAAGATGATGATGAACATGTCCTAATTAGCATACACAATACAATACACCCCTTTTTAGCAGCACCAGACACCATGACAATGATCTCCAAGGTCAACCTCCATTGTTGAATCCATCGTTGTAATTTTATTTCTACTAATGTCACAATAGTTTCAAAACTCAGTGATAAAAAAATAATGAAAGGTCCACCTAAATTATCAGACTTTACAGTGTTCTGGTATCCTGTTGCTCATATGTGAGATGCATAAATCACTTGTCAGTCATGCCTGCTGAGCTGGCTGTACCCAGGCACACCAGAAAATTGGTATGCTTACTGGAATGCAAAATGTGACATATTTGTGAGTCTCAAATAATTGTTGAGCGTACTGTACATTTAACAGAGTGAATGTGGTCTACAGGACGATTTGTGGTGTGATAACATGGAGGAAGGAAGAAACAGCATTATATCAAACAAGTTGAAAGAGTCTTCACATAAAACTTTGGTGTAACAAAATGCACTGGAGATGGTGGCACTGACAGAGCAGACACTACTGGACAATAGACAAAGGTCATAGAACAAATCAGAAGGCAGAAGTGGACCTCAGCACATCAGCAGACTACGAGATAACCGATGGATATCACATATCACAACCTGGAGACCTTACGAAGGGAAGTGATCTAGAAGAAGACCGGCGAGACGGTGGAGAGACGAACTAGACGAGTACTGGAAGGGCACCATCTGGCAGATGATAGCGCAAGACAGGCAGATTTGGAAACGACATGCTGAGGCCTTCGCCCAAACACGGGACACTACGGCTGCACAATGATGATGATGATATATATGATGATGATGATAAATGAAAACTAATTAACACTTGAAAAGTATGCAAACGGAGCACATATTTGTGTATCAATGTTCAGAAAAAACATTTATTTAATCAAGTCGTCCACCGCCAATGTTTGAATAAAGTGGCTGTGTGACAATTGAGAATTTGCTCAAATCCAACTATGAATGGGTGAGATAAGCTTACTTTTAATTCAATACAAGTTGTAGCTCCAGCACTGAGCTATCCCTTGTGACTGTCTGCCTGTACATCTGAATCCATGCCCTTTGCATGTGTTTTGAACAGTGTGGAAGTCATACCACTGCAATGGTGCATCGTAACAGGTATCTCGAACAGGTATTTTCATGTTGGTTAAATAATTGCCTGTTCTATACATTGTTTACTGCTTCCTTAGTGTTACCACACAAAATGTTTATTACAATTCATAGAAGTTCAAAAAACATCCTGCATGTACGCATGATTGTTCTTAAATTTGCAGAACTGGCCAACATTTCCAAAACAATTTCATAATTCTTACACCAGAGAATACATGCAGAAATTATTTTAAAAATCGCCAGACACTATGCATGCAAAACAAATCATTTATTAATAGTATTTGTAGTATTATGCTGCATTGTTTATCATAAATTAATAGTATTTGTAGTATTATGCTGTATTGTTTATCATAAATTAATAGTATTTGTAGTATTATGCTGTATTGTTTATCATAAATTAATAGTATTTGTAGTATTATGCTGTATTGTTTATCATAAATTAATAGTATTTGTAGTATTATGCTGTATTGTTTATCATAAATTAATAGTATTTGTAGTATTATGCTGTATTGTTTATCATAAATTAATAGTATTTGTAGTATTATGCTGTATTGTTTATCATAAATTAATAGTATTTGTAGTATTATGCTGTATTGTTTATCATAAATTAATAGTATTTGTAGTATTATGCTGTATTGTTTATCATAAATTAATAGTATTTGTAGTATTATGCTGTATTGTTTATCATAAATTAATGCCTTATTACTATATTGTAATTAGCATAAGCATTTTATTTTAAGGAATTTATTAATAGTTATACAGTAAAACCTGTCCATAATGGTCATCGTCGGGACTGCGAAAAATTACCGTTATAGGCAGGTTGCCGTTATGGAGTTTCATGACTTGGATACTCACAGTATTATGAATGGTTAAGTTGATGTTCGCTAGTTGGGGTTCTCGTGAACAATACAAACCTAGAGTTAACAATAATATTAAATAGTACATTACACAACTTGCTTTTTTATCTTTTGGGCCATGATAAATCAATCACAACCTTCAAGTAAAGGCGAAGAGAAAAAGCTTTGATGTCCAAAAGGAAACATGAGGGTGTGAACAAGTGCAAGGAAGTGGAGGCCCAGATTTGCTCAGGGGATTATCAATACAATTTGAGCTACCAGCCATTGTCATATTTACCTAGGCAATCTCTTCATCTACCCCAAGCCACCTAGGTAAATATTACAACTGCCCACTTCCATCTGTGGCTACATGCTCATGGCTTCTCTGAGCTCACTTTAGATATCAATGCTGATTGTACTCCTCTTTGCTGGAGTAAAAGAGCCACATAGCAGCTGCAACAAGCTGATGATGACACAGGTGACTCGATTGCAATTAGATAGATAGATAGCCTACACACAATGACACTGCCCAGATGATGTTTTATTCAGGGAAATTATGGATTCCCTTTGACTTGCCCACAGGCAGCAGGTTGACTATGAATGGTTCGGTCCAAATTAATTGACTGTTATAAGCAATTTATAGATCACCATTATGGACAGGTAGTGGGCAGTGCAAACTAATAGGAAGTCATTTGGAACTTTCAAAAGTGATCGTTATATCCAGGTTGTCATTATGAACAAACACTAAGACAGGTTTCACTGTAGAAGTATTACATTGCACAATATTTATTTTTATCTGTATTTTATGTTATATTTATTGAAATAGTATCTTAGCTTAGTTATTTTAAAATATAATGTACTGTAAAGCTCCATAAACAATTATGCATCTGGTACTGCAGCAAATGAAATATATCATTATCTGTATCCAGACTCTCCGGTCATTACCTTTGACCCTTGTGCCCTCTCAACCTACCCAGCATCCCAACAACAGCGCCAACACCCTGGGAAAGTTCCATTATGCAACATTAGCAGATGATAAAACCAAAGCATATTGAGTTTTCGACAGATTATGCAACACATATTTGCTTGAGTACCCCACTGACTTGTAGCTCTCACCTGGGCTGTGCGAAGTCCATACTGGGTAAACATAGCTTCGTACAGGGCCATTAGTCCACTCTGGCCGGCCGCTGCACAGGCCCTGGGAGGGAGAATATCCTAGAGCAAGTAATCCCCAGTATTAGATACGAAGACACTCCCGAGGACCGTTTCACCAAGATAAAGAGTTCATTAGAAAGTCCATCTTTAAACAGAATCTGTTGTTAAATTTAAGGTTTTTCAAAGTGCAAAAGATGCAGTTGTAACATTGACAGCAACATGTCCATGAGACACTGGTGTAAGTGTCCCGTTGAAGTGTCCCGTTGATATAGACAGTACTTTCAGTATATACAATCACTGCTAAGGAGCAAAATCTATATTAAAGAGTGAAATCAGACTTATGAACTCATAGGAATGTCAGTCAAACGGTGCCCAGTATATACCGGGGTACGTGAACTCGTCCATGAGATGACACATTGTAGAGGTTACATTTGGGCTATGAGCTGTCTCAATAGGAACACTGCAGTCAGTTATTAATTTAACGGTCAATGGTGACATGTTGTTTAAAAATAATAATAAAACTTTATTTTGACACCGTCACGTCCGGGTCGGCTGCCCCGTTCACGGGTGTGTACAAGCATATTAAATTCTAAATAGCCTGAAATTATAGTTAGTCCAGGTAAAGTGATGAAGTAGTAATAATATAGAATAATAACGATACGCTGTAAGACATGTTAAAACTGTACAGAATGTTCCCCTGTGTATATTACTTTAAATAGATATTTACACAGCTTTAAACTGCATTCATTAAAAGTATTATTAAATATGTGAAATATGAAAAACTCTAATACCTTGTTTATTAATACATAATAATATGACAACAAGACTGATACAAGTATACATAACTATGCATGCACAAAAAGATTTACACACATGTATACACACATCTAAATATGTATGCCTTTGTATGTAGATGTGTATGTGTACACATTTGCATGTACATGCATGTACAGAAATGCACACACTCGCACATGTAAAACACACATAAATGTGCACACACACACGCACACACGCACTCACACACACACACACACACACACAAACATATATAAATGTATGCATGCATGCATGCAAATCATAGTCTTTGTTCAATAATTTTTTTATATTTCCACAAAGCAAGCAAATACCATATAGTATCCAATAGAAGTCCAATGCCTCTGAAAGTGGACCATGCACATTTATTACTGAAGTAACAAATTTTATCCCCAAAAATGTTATATCCTTTTAAAAGAGGCACACTTCTACTGAATACTTTATTGTATTAGAGGTGCCAAGCGTTATTTGCATCAAGATGATCAAAGTACACTTATCTCTCTAAGTAACCAAACAGAAGTTATCTACCCTGTTTACATTCTACTCTGCCCCTTCGTCCTATGTTATCTCTCTCTAGTCAGTACCAACGAGTTAT
>CM034534.1:12891445-12948033 GCA_020002185.1 Paraescarpia echinospica
GAGAGAGAGAGAGAGAGGGAGAGAGAGGGAGAGAGAGGGAGAGAGAGGGAGAGAGAAGGAGAAAGAGGGATGTGAGAGAGTAGCTAATTTAATATGCATTTGTTCACAAGAAAACCATAGGAATGTCAGTAGCACATATGCATGCACTTATAAACATCAACAAATTTCTTTCAGGCTGTTTCTGCCATTTAATGTTATTTTTGACATATTTTGTAATGTCTTTAAAGGCATTGAAATATCACTAAACAATATAAAATTAAGTTAAGAGAGAGGGAAAGAGAGAGAGAGAGAGAGGGAGGGAAACAGAGAGAGGGAAGGATAGATAGAGGGACGGAGGGAGAGGGGAGAGAGGGAGAGAGAGGAAACAGAGAGAGAGAGAGACAGAGAGAAGGAGACGGAGCGGGAGATCGAGAGGGAGAGGGGGGGAGAGAATAGGAAAACCATAAACTACATTATTTCCCCCAGAATGGACCCATTTATAAACTATCCTACCCATGAGACAACAAACCAAGGTCAACTGCCATCATTATTACAGTATTTTAATCTTACATTTGTACGAGCGCTGTCCTCTGTAAATAAAAAAACAAATAACACTAAATATACTTCTGGTTTTTTTTTAAATGCACCACCAAATGATACGTCAGAGGCCAATGGTCCAAGGAAGTGAATGACCATAGAAAGAGGCACGTCGACATCGGCGCCTGGGAGAAGATACATTTACAATGCTCCAAAATTACTACAGAGATATTTCTAAATGGGTCCTTTCGGGGAGAAAGCAAATTAGTAAATGTGGCACCTCCGCGGTATAGGGATTGTAAACCAAATCTCTCCCTGCCTTTGGCACCTCTCCCCTGGTAGATAGCGTCTGTCGCATGCTCATTGACATCACAATCTCCTGTCGCAGCTTCTGTTTGCCGAACGCCACCGCGCCGCTTGTCACCAGCATCACCTGACGACCCTCGTGCTGCAGCTCCGCCACCTACGAGAGACAGCAGCGTAATCTAGTGACATCACAATGCCCCCTGGTGGGGTGAGTTTTTAAGGGAGCTTTTCCATTCGTTTTTTATCGTAAAATCATATTATACAGAATGAAGTATATCTGTATTAAAATTTAGGTGGCTAAGGCGGCTACATCATCTGTCAGCATCTGTTGATTTGTTAACTTTTTCTTCATAGAACATTAGATGTTGCTTTAATGTGTGACGTGTGTACTAAAAAGTTTACATTCGTTGAAAGGTTTGTGCAGAAATACACTACTAGCCTTAGATGTGGTGAAATATGTATGAAACAGTAGCTAACTTAATATGCACTTGTTCACAAGAAAACCATAGGAATGTCAGTAACACATATGCACTTGTAAATATCAATCAATTTCTTTCAGGGTGTTTCTCGAAATGAAATAAATACCATTTTGAGGTTAGTTTTGATATATTTTGTAATGTCTTTAAAGGCAATGAAATAGCACTAAACAACCTAAAAAAGTTATTTTTGATCTAGAATATAAATCGACAACATTTAGAGCTGATCCAGGGGTTCTGAAGGAAGATGCATCAGGCGAATCCTGAGAATACGTTGGGAGCAGCACGTGATAAAAAAGAACATCCCGGAACGCACCAACGTCAACAACAACGAATATGAAGTGAAACGAAGGAGGTGGAGATGGCTTGGCCATGTTCTCCGCATGGACAGAAACTGCCTACAACACACTGCTCTAAAATGGATACCACCTCGATAACGAAAAGGAGACAGACCACAGGGCACCTGGAAAAGAACCGTAGAAAAAATGAAGCTGGCAGAGAAGACCTGGCATGAACTGAGCTGGCTCGCACAAGACCTTCTGTGTGAAGAACATTTGTTGATGCCTTATACTCCTGTGTGAGTGAAGAGGACAGGCAAAGCAAGCTTGGTAAACAAACTACCTGTTCAACGATGGATGCAAGGCGACCCAGAGCAAGACCACACTCATCTTCCCTGGTGATCACTGCACTGCCCAGCTTCACTACGATGCGACGGGCATTCTTCAGATCATCCCTTTGTTCTGCGGCCTTCATCAGGTATTGGGGCATCGTTCCCAGGGCTCTCTCTGGGTGAAATGACTTCAAGGCTGTGGCGAAAATGAGAACGATTCTGTGGTAAAATTTATTCTTTTCAAGATGATTTTAATAATACTTTCCTTGGTAATTAATCAATGCACTCACAGTTAATTAAACAAGTTTTTATTAACAGTTATCCTTATCATGATTTAAAAAAAATCATTATTAAACTGATTTAAGTAGTTAACCAATGCATTTGAGCAATACCAAAAATATTTGTTTTCATCATTTTAAAGTGTATTTTTAAAAATTGTTTATTAAAAAACACTAGGTTATTAAATTAATTCAAACAAATGTCAATAAATCAGTAGTTGTATAAAAATATCCCCTTTTAACAGGTCTTTTGAAAACAAGATCAATTACGTAAAAAATATAAAATTTATTCTTAGCAAGATAATTTTAATAATAAGTTTTTCAGTAGTTAATCAGTGCATTCACAAATAAAAATTAGCTAAAAAAAGTTGTTATATAGTTGATTTATTAATAAAAAACAATAAAATAAACAAGTTAATAATTAATTAAAACAAAAATCAATAAGGTCGTATAATAGTCTTCCATTTTAACATTGTCGTGGAACATTGAATCGTCATTGAAGAACTGTGATATTGTGAAGGTATTTTTTACAATTTAGGTACACATAATCTTATTCATATATTTAAATAGTTACATTTTTGTATCGATTGAAGACCTATAGTTTAAATTCGATACATGCTGTTTAAGAAAGCATGATCTGTCAAATTAAATTTAACTTCATAAGAAAATTCATACTTAAATGTTAAAAGCTGTATGAAAAAATAATAAAATCAAATAATACTATTCATATTCTGGTGAATAAAATACAATATTTCAAAATTTGTGTAAATTTCTTATAATGACCCTTAACAAATAATGGCAGTTAAAATGTGCATTAGTTTATTAAAGAAACCAAAAATATTGTTCAGTTAAGAACACATTTTTATTATAATAGCAATGAAAGGTTGAACCTGGTATTACCGTTATGTATGTCTGAGTATTTCAGGCGATCATGCCCAAAATAGCCGTTATTCCGTGACGCGATGTGCATATATCGTATGTAAGCCTCTCTGTAACTCTTCAGTTGTAGAGTTAAATTTGAACACTTCTTGCACAGGGACAGTGCCATTTTTATCTGAAAAACAGAAGATCTGAAATGTAGAATCCAAAACTTGTCAGTGTAGGTGTGGCTAACATGACTACTGTTATGTTACTGAGGCTATCCAGAAACCTGCATTTGCATGCATGCGTCATGGAGGATGCAAAACCCCTCCCCCCGAAGTTCACCAAAAACCCCACCTTGAGGCTCTAAATACTTGGAGCTAATCCTATCTCCAGCAAGCCTAACCTAAAACATTGGAGGGCTCAACCCCCAAGCTCCCTCCCCTCGGTTCCGATGCCTATGAATATAAAGAGCTTCACCACTTTGCCACTTACCTTACCTTAGCTTACCTATCCTCTTCGGGCTTTGTGGCCCATAAGGCTGCTGTGCAACTCCGCCATCTTGCCCTGTCAACAGCTATGTGTCTTGCTTTGCTCCAAGTTGTCCATCCCAGTTGGTTTCATTCGTTTTCCACTGGTTCTCCATGTTGTTTTTGGCCGACCAACTTTTCTTGTTCCTTCCGTCATCCATGTCAGTGCAGTCAGGCTGTGGTTGTAGTCCTTCTTTCTCAGCACATGCACGATCCAATTCCACCTTCTTCTCTGTACTTCTGTGCTGATCTTCCCTTCTGCTGTTATATTGTCAATGTGTTTGTTCAAAATCACTACTGGCCATCTAATTTTTAAAATTGAATTGGAAGATGTAAAGATTTTGTTGTCGCTTTTGCTTACTTTCCATGTTTCACATCCATACAGTAACACTGATTTGACCAGAGGATTGTATAATCTGAGTTTAGTTCTTAATGTGTATATATTTGAGCTCCATATCTGCTTGAGTTTCATGAATGATGTCCTTGCTTTCCATTTCTGTTGATAATACCATCACCCCCTCCTCCTTGCTTGCCGACGTTTGTGCCCAGGTATGTACATTTCTCTACTCATTCAGTTGTTGGTCATCAATCTGTATTCTGTTGTTGCTTTTGCTGTTTATCCTCAGTACTTCAGTTTTTTTTTAATTGATTTTAGGTCAGTTTTTTATGCAAATGCATTCATCTTTGTTGCCTTTGCTTGCATGTGTCTGTAACTTGATCACATAAGCACAATGTCATCTGCGAAGTCCAAGTGCTCAAGTTTTCCTCCATCTGATCCCTGCATTGCTTTCTTTAGTCATTTGTTATATGTGTGTAATTTATTTTATGAGAAGACTCACACCCTAAGTCATTTATATTTTCAGTTATATCGCTGCACCTGATAATTCTTAAAAGGTCATAGTCTGTTCCTAGTTTTTCATTTATTAATTAATATAATGTTCTTAAGACTACACTAACTATGTTGAAGTTATACTGTCCGCCAAGTTGTGTTTAGTAAGTCTGTAACAACGGTCGCAATTTGAAAGCACGACCACAGGTGCATGTTCAAATAGTAAACAAAACATCCAGTTTCAAAATAGGCTTTATTAGCAATACGGCCAAGTCGGGCTGAGTTAACTGCTAACTGCAGACTTGTAGTTAGAAATTACTACACTCACTAATTCCGGGTGGATGAATAGACTATGTCCCTTTAAAGGACATGAACAATCACATTAGATGATTTTATTCAAAAGCCTATATTGTGTTAATCATAAGTGTCATGAGTTGGCGCCTCTCCAAAAGCGAACAGTGTCAACTATAGTCAGAAATACACAGAAAGAAGAAACTCTTTAAAAAATGCAAACAGACAGATCCATATATATAAGCTAAAATAAAGCAATTGCCACAGCAAGGGAAAACAGGTTAACTGACTAACCATATAATAAAAAGAAGGTACACTTAACACAAACACAATCTATAAATATGAATACATCTTGATGCCATTCATAATTTCATATCGACAATCTGCCCATATGAAATGATGCTATGCCCATGCAATAGTAATTATGTGTCATATTTACTGACAGTGACAATATAAACAGCCGCTTTTGTTCATATATATTATATATGACATTCCAAACTGCATGGTTTAATTAAACGTAACAAAACTGTGCATTTTTTCCCCTTTCACACAATTGAATAGACTGACTCTATGACTAGTGATTGGAAGGAGATCCATACCTTCCTGCATCTGTACTGCACCTCCTGTCTGCATCCACTCACAGAGTAATGATGAAGGAGTTGTAGGTATGGCCTTACCCAAGTGTGTCCAAGGTAGTGATATCAAGATATCAATTAGCTGTATATCAATATGTGTCTTGACGTATAGTAATTTTGTTGTGTAACTAACAAATATTTGTCCTTCCGTGAACAAAATGTCAACATGTCACAAAAAATGTTGCAATAAGTAAAAAATAATATCTTTATGACACTCTGACACCCCTGTGAAATTTGAACTGATCAGATAGGCAATAAACCTATCAGTCTGCTTCCACCCTACACACACCCCACCCCACACCAACCCTCTCCAGGCACCCCTCCCCACTGCAGCCCACCCCTGATGATGACATCAGAGACTCTAAACACACAAGACCATAGCATAGGGATTACCAGTACAGTTTATAATTGGCTTCCTTTCCTTCAGTTGCAACAGCCACAGAGCAAAGATATGGAAATTTACACATCAATAATAACAATGTTCTTGAAGTGAAGTTGAAGTGATGTTTATTTGTTTAGATCATCAAATGTACATACATAGTTAAATGACAGTTTGTACACATTTTACATGCCCTTGATGATCCAGGGAGGCCTGCACTAAGACCTGAGAGATTGCTATATATATATATATATATATATCCCTATGACTGCATATGGTGCATTAGTCATTATTGCTGTTTGACTAGAGTGCACACATATAAAAATGATGAGTTGCAATTTGTATCAAAAGTATGGTAGTACTGGTACTAACAAAAACTTATACTACTACTATTACACGTAGTGGGAATACAATTTTTTGCATATGAATACGTGTTAATAAAATGTAAATCATCATAAATAAATTATCATTATTACAATATAATAATTACAAAAGAGAATTTTTTTTAAACAGAAACAAAATAATAGTAAAGGTACAATTAAAATCTAGATGTGAAAAATAATACATTAGTTCCAGATTTTTCATTTGCAGACTTGAGGAACTTCAATACCGATTGTTTGATAATACGTGGGTTGGTAGTATTTATGCATAGGACCTACATACATATACATACATACATATAAATAAATAAATCAAAGTATTATATAGCGCCCAATCAATTAAAATTGCCCTCGGGCGCTTTACATACATGCACACGTATATAATAGTATTATACATTAAAAAAAAAAATGCTAACTAAGAAATAAATATGTAAAAAATATACCATTACCTTAAATATAATTATTTTAAAAAAAGAGAGATCATTAAAAAAACGTATATATATATATACATACACACATAAAAAAAACGTATATATATATATACATACACACATATACATATATATGCATAGTGGTGGTATTACAGAGTGATATTCATTATAATATAATATTACGTAGTTTTAATTAACACAGTTGATCATGATAATGATTACAAGGGCATACCAAAAATCACCATACATTTCAGCTTCAGCTGTCATATTCTGTTTGCAGATGTAGCAGTTACTAATATTACATATTGTGTCATATTAACTTATGATATATTTTTTCGGAGGAATTTATAAAGCCTTGATATGAGTGGGTGTTAATTTTCTCCATGACAATTTGTGGAAGAAAGTTTTCTTGAAATAATTGTGATACAGTCTGATACATAGGCAGCAATATATTGTATTAGTTTGTTTAATTTGGATGTTACAGTCGTAGTTTTGGGATAAATTATTTATGGTATCGGTAAAACGTTGGGGTGCTTTTTTGTCTTGATGGCCTATAACTCTATTTGATACATTTTCATTAGCAATGAACATGTCTTTAAATAATTCTGGAACGGTTCCATTTTTATATCATTTACAAGAAAAAGTCCAGTGAATCTACGTTGGCGAAAATCTAGTAAACTCTTACTTTAACAACAATTCCGCGGGAAAGTTACAGATCGCCACGTGACAATAACGTGGACTGTGTAAGTTGTATTGTATGCATACGACTATTTCGTCAATACGCGATGGAAATGAATTATTATAATTTGCACTTGACCCATATATGCGTAAAGTAACTAGTATATTTTACTTTTAAGTACGACTTGGCGCTGAACACGCCGATGTTGACACATGTGTCGCCTCGGCGTCTCTCCGAACGCTGGCCTGGACACAACGCCAACGGGGTTGGAATCGTGGAGGGACTCCGGGCGCTCCCGGCGTTAATCTACACCAACAGACCTTATCGGTCAAAGGCCAGACAATCAACAAAGGGACGATGACAGTTAAAGCAAACGACTGCCGTGAATAACAATGGACAAGGCAAGGTCTAATCCGACACTAACTGATGCTAGCGGCAGCATCAGTGTCAGCGATAGAGACGCCACTGTGAGTGTGACTGTCACCAGCTGGCTTCCACATCGGAATCGATCCGTATTTATTTTTAATAAAGTCGTTTCCCGTAAGAAACGAAGCACCGGCTACGCGATTACATCAGATTCGGCCGACACATACCTTCTTCGGATGACAGTAGCGTTCGTTTTGTCGGATGCATGAAATGTATTAATTGACAGAGGCTGCAGCGACGGCGATGTGATGCAACATTTGGCTTGACGGTACCGGTTTTACACGTGGATCCGCACGGCTGGGTAAATACGCCGACAGAATGTCGCTGCAGCACGCGCTATGACGCCTAGCCATTATACCGACGGCGAACCGTTGTTTGCAAATATATTAGGGCCTAATCTTGACTGGTGGTTACTGACCGCTATTTTTAGCCAATAAAGTGATTCGTGACGTTCAAGTTCGGTTGGTTAATGTGACAACCAAACCAATCAACGCCGTGATTCAATGCGCCAGCTCCTATAGATGTTACAAACGTATTTAAACTCTACACTCTACCCTATAGTATTGCATCGTTACATAGGTCGGGATTACTCAACTACAGCGAACGAATGTATACTTCTGACGAGTGCAGACCGTAGAATGAAAATAATTCGGCAAAGCTGGCGTCATGTTTTGAAAGAGTAGACCTCCCCTAAAATCCCCACCGAGATTAGATGTATATGGGCGCCGAGGTCCACTCGTTTTTTGTGTTAATTCTTTTCATTTGACCATTTTTGTCCTTTGATATATCAGTTGACGATGTCATTCAGAACGCAGTGATATTTATTTATTTAGAGTTTTTTTTACTTACGTGTTTTGCTAGGCTAGTCTTTCTAGAGGGCCCTTTTCTTACCTGACATAATTGAGTGGTGATCAATTCACCAGATGTCGCCAGTGAAAATGAGTGGTTTATTTATCAATGGACGGGTGTAGGTCTAACTCAAAACTAGTGTAAAATAAATATAAGTCCGTTATGTTGTTCAATAACCAGGCATTTTTCTTGATTTGTCACAACAGATTTTCATTTCTGACCGATTTCTGTGTCGCGTCGGCCCGCGCTTGTGACAATCGGCCGGCAGTTGCGCAACAATCTGCCGACGGTCTACCGACGGTCGGCGACAATCGGCCGATTGTGTGTAGGCGTTGGAGCGCGGTATGGCAGTGTTTAGAACAACGGACTGTCAATCGAGAAAACCCTGATTACAATCCTCCTGATGCCGATTCGATCGAAGCATGGGCAGTTTTGTCCAATCCACGTTGCTTGGGTTTACTCAGGTTCATAGATGAGTAGGCCTACCTTATTGTAAACAACGGTCTACGGCTTATGAGGTCCGTTATGTGAACGAATAGTCTTCGCGCAATAGCTACAGCGTGGCCGAAAACTTCTCAAAGACGTCGATATGGTTTTTGAATGAGGGTGCAGCATAATGCACGTTAAGCAGTCGAAATGACAGGATATATCGCGCTGTATAAGAACTCACCTTTCAGGGCTATTTGTATGAAAACCACATCAAACGCCTTTACATGATTCCGACAGAGACTTGAATACAGTGCGCTGCTATCAAACTTAACAAGGTGTTGTGGTAACCGGAGAAAGCCAGTGAAACGGGAAACTGATAAACGCGCTGCGGTCAGTCAAGCGTACAACCTAGGCGCGCCGCCAAATCAGCACTACTAAGCCTTATGATGTTCTTTGTCGCCTAATGACCTGTGGAGTGACCTGAAAAATGCACGTGAGTATACTCAGTACAGCCTTCATAACACCGCCAGCGAGGTAACTGCATACGATATCCGTGAACATTCGAGCATTGTCTTCAGTTCTCCGGGAAGTATTCGACCATGGCGTAATTTTAACTACAAACACCAGGGGCGAATCCAAAGATGATATCCTAGGGGAAAAAAAACCTCCAATTGCACATTGAGGCTTGCCAAAAACACTGTCAGCCAGGCTCTCCAAGACCCTCTGGTCGCACCCCCTTGAGGCTCGCCAAAACAACCATATTCAGGCTCTCCAAAAAACTCCAATTGCAACCATTGATTCTCGCAAAAAACCCACCTTTAGGCTCTCCAATAAACTTCAATTGCATCCTCCAAGGCTCGCCAAACACCTTCGGACTCTCCAAAAACCTCCATTTGCACCATTCCCGATGCTCGCCAAAAACCCACATTATGGCTCTCCAAAAACGTCCAGTTGCACCCACTGAGACTCGGCAAAACCGGGGCACATTCCAAAGGTCTATGGGGCACGTGCCCCAGCCCTCGTGGACCGATCCGCCTATGAACACAGACTATTCGTGTAACTAAACAATGCTGTCATTGGCAACCACACAAATCTAACACGTCGTACGGAGTTACCGCGTACAACCTACGTATTGCGATAATTGTCATATTCGAATGTGGATGTCATGTTTCCGGACGAATTAGGATTAACTTACACAATTTTCATAACATTACATACGACATATAGGAAGAACAGTTTGGATTCGTGAGCGGTAAAGGTACATCTGATGCAACCCTCACACCGAGAAACGTAATCAAAAACAAAAAAATGGCAGGATGGGTCATGTTCGTGTTTGTCTACTATACGACGGATCATGTTCGTGTATTATATGATGGATCATGTTCGTATACTGAATGACGGGTCGTGTTCTCGTAAGCCTACTGTGCGATGGAACATATCCAATCATGTACTATACGGTGGATCATATGTTCTTGTGATATACAGCGGATCATATTTGGGCACCATAAGATGGATCATGTTCGTGTAATATACGATGGGTCTTGTTCGTGTACTAACGAACGCATTTTATACTGTAGCTCATAACAACCTATATACGACACTCGCCGGATGTAAGGTACCATAGTATATCGAATAGCTGATCAAAAACCTGTAGACCGTACATAGGCTAGGCCTACGTATGTATTGATATGTTAACGTTGAAGTGTTGTGGGTGTACCTCCACCTTAATACCGAGACCCACCCTTTTTATGCTAATTTGCTTACTCGTAATTGGAACCATTAGTTATACACTGTCCTACCAATTGGCGATGTATAAAAAACACTACGATAGTTGTTTACAGTTAGTTACGTGTTTTTTGCTTTTTTGCAGTACGTTTCTCCTACCTGAGAGACTATAGTGGAGATCACTTCACCGGATAGCATTAATGTAAACTAGTAGTTTGTTGTCCCATGGATGTGGGTAAGATAGTATGTGTAACATATATAAATACATATATTTAAAAATATTTATATTTTAAGCCACCAATATTTTGTGAATTTTGTTAATGCTTTGGTGAGAGTCAACTGCCGTGAAGGGTCGTACAGTTCGTGGTTCCTGACAAATCTGCAATGACCTCCCCTCCCGTTATCACAACCTCAATAACGACATCTCATGCTTGATCCCAAACAATTTCCAACAGTGGGCCTACGTACGCACCTTCGAAGTGCGTAACATCTCCAACACCTCCCCTTTCAATGTAGACACCGGAATCGACGAAGCCACACCCTTGCGTCAACTTCAAACAAAGGCGACGACGAGGAGAGATAAATCTGGGACAGGAACGGACTGCATGGATGGATAACAAGAGACAATAGCGACATTGACGGATCCGCGGGTGTCCACCAGGTGACCGGACACCACGTTTATTTCGGCGTGATTTATTTTGTAAAGTCTGATTTGTTGTTGGAACGCAACACGAGGTGGCGCCTTCCTTCTTTTGATCGCCAGAACTAACAATGCAGATACACAGTACAATGCCCTCAGTCGGGCACACTGTCACTTCCACAGGTGTTCTGATGACTCCCTCTCCAGTCGTGCCTTATATGAAATCCTTTTGCCTTCAGCCGTTGCTGTCCTGAATGCTGCACTCAAATAATATGTCAGTAGAGCTGCAGTTTTTGGTGTGGGTGGTGGAGGAGAGAGTGTACATGCGTGTTTACATTATGTGAATATTATTTAATGTACTATTTGTTTAATCTGCACGCATCGGGTATTAATTACACGGTTTCTTGTCACTGTGTGTTTTGACAATGCAAATGTTGACGTACTAGAGCCCTTCTCTGGTGTTCTGGGAGTGCTTGGGTTTGATAGTTTTTTATGCGCGGACATTTTTTACATTTAGTCAGTTGTCTGTCTGTGTGGTATGTTTCGTTTTAGGATTTACTTAATGTGTTATTTATACACATCTTGCTCGTAAAACTTTACATGTGTTGGGACTTTACATTTGTATGCAATACTGCTGTGTGTTTTGATATAATTATTTTTTAGAACTAATTGATTGATTGGATGATCGACGGATGAGCCTAAAGACAATTTTATGTTTTAAAGTGTATTGTTTTAGGACAGACAATAAAGTTTTTTTATATTTTATTTTCACTGGTCAACAGCCTTTATCGCGCTTGCAAACAGGTGTGTGAGACAATCGCCTTGAGTCGCCAGACCAACCCACAGAACGAAGACTGTTATTCTATATGAAGAACAGGCTACTGATACATGAAGAGAAAGCTACGGATACGCGATTCCCCAAAACTTATTATACCGTTGTCTGGCGCATGCATTCATCTGTTGACAACTTGACTAACCTTTCTGCGCCTCTGAGCTATGTTTTCCAGGATTTAGACGCAAAAGGAGCCACCAATCAGACGCCAACCATACTGACGTTCACGATAATCACGGCTACATGGTCACTGGAGCAGGAACGAAATTAATATCGGGAGAGCTGAGAACCGGAATTTCACCACTCCGCTGTCGGATCAAGGATATCGGAAGACCTGGGAGGGGTGCTGTTGAATATGTTTCTCGCCGCGTTCAACATTTCCCCCATTAACGCTCATTAAAAACCATCTTAAGTTTCTCAAACTCAATTTGCATAACCATTGAGGCTCGCAAAAAACCTCCACGTTCTGGCAATATTTACTGGGGGCAGAACCATATGTCTGCCCCCTACCAAAATGCCAAGGGCAGCTGCCCGTTTCCCTATTCCCGCGCCTATATCCGTTAGAACAGCAGCGGATTCAATCAACAATAAACACATCCGCCCGTCAGCTCTATAACAGCCAATCAGCACGGGGACCCTTTTTGAACTCTACACCAGCTCCCCGAGCCAGTAAAAGACGCTCCCTAAACTCAATATTTTGCTCACGGCGTTTAAAATAATTTGTTGTGCGAACATTGCAATCAACCTAGTGACCTTTTTACTTATTTCACGTTTCGACTGCTTTCAGCAGTCTTCTTCAGACGACTACCGCTAGATGGCGAAACGGTAGTCCTTCAGCGCAGTCGTAGTCACTCAGGTGAGTGCCCCCACGGCTGCGCCCTGGGTGGCTCTTCAAGAGATCGTCGTAGATGTGTGAAAGCCGGTACCGACCTTCGTCTCGGTTCATGCAGGCCTTGGTTTTTCTAATCCAGATCGCTTCTTTGATGCCTCTTGTCCTCCAGTCCGACTCACTGTCCACAAATTTGGCCTTCTCCCAGTCTACTATGTGATTTTGCTGTGTCATGTGGTCTGTGATGGCTGATTTGTTGTCTTTTTCAGATGTTTTTCTGTTGTTTCTGGTCTAGGGTCTGTTCATTGTTGCTTTGTCTGCGTCATCTCTGTGTTCTCTGAGGCGGGTTCCAAGTGTGCCTTTAGTTTCTCCGATGTATGTGGCATTGCAGTTCTTACATGATATAACGTACACTCCTTCGCACATTTTGTGTGGTTCCACTTTGTCTTTTGGTCTTACCGGTGACCTCTTGACGGTTGTGAGGTTCCACTGCTGTGTCCACTTTGTATTTCTTCACGATCCGTGATGTGGTTTCGGATAATCCTTGGACATACGGAAGTACCACCATGCCTGTGTCCTTGTCTTTTTCCACAGTCTTCTTCCAGAAGTTGGCTTCATTCTTTTGTTTCATCTTTCTCTGTACATACCATTGATATGGTCTACTGCGGACACCCGCATCTCTTTAGGACTTCTTTGATGTGTTCTCTTTCTTTGTGTTTATCTTCCTCCTCTGTGACAAATGTTTCACATCTGTTTAGTAGTGTACGGATCACTCCTATCTTCTGGTGTAATGGATGATGTGAGGAGAAATTTATATATTGGTCCGTGTGGGTACTCTTTCGGAAAATCAGAAGTTTCACCTCCCCCGATTCCTTTCTGACTAGAAACACCTGAGTGACTACGTCTTCGCTGAAGGACTACTGTTTCGCAATCTAGCGGTACTCGTCTGAAGAAGACTGCTAAAAGCAGTCGAAACGTCACGAGAACAAAAGGTAAACTGATTGTGAAATAAATAAAATATCACTCATTTGAACCAACCAGTCTGATGAACCTCTTCACTCAACCTATTGACTATTGCCAACATAGTAGGACATGTATACGCAACTTTTGTAAGTAGTTTTTGTGAACTCGTCATATAAACTATCGGAAACATTAAACTCAGAATATTTGTTGTTACATATTCAATGAATTCTCCATCACCTTTCGCCAGATGTCGCAATTGGTCTTTTCTGTAAAATATAGATAACTGTGGGCCTGGTTGACCAATATATTGGATACAACAACCACTATTGGACTTACCAATTATATTGGTTATTTGTCAACCATTCAATTTTTATAGTGCACAGCTAGTCTCGGGGTTATGTCTGCCAACACGTCAACTGTCTCACGGACTTGGTAATCACGCTTTCAATCAACCAGAACAAGTTCCTGCCGAGAAAGACTAGGGAGATGGTAGTCAATGCGCTAATCACATCGAGGCTAAACAGAAGACAGTGTGGCGAAATTAAGGTCTCGGAAAGGAGGGCCTTACCGCAAGCATATGTCTGATGGATTTTTAGTCTGGGCGATATTCAAATTAATTATATATGGCAAAAGTACTATCACGAAAGCATAGAGGGTCATGTCTCAATTCCTCCTAAATACGCAAACAGGTATTGCAATTCCCTACTGTATGGTTCAATATTCAAGAACTTCGCCAGCTGATACACAGACTCCAAAAAGCCAAAACACATAATATTTGTGCCCAAGGGTGTGAGCATCACTCATGTGCTCCGAGTCCTGCATTGGCGGCCTGTCGGGAGGCATGTTCTATATCTTAAGTCCAGGTAGGCCTACTTGTGAACAAGGCTGTCAACAACTGTTGGCCGGCGCATCTTCATAAACTGTTCTCCGTCGCGTGTCTACCTGGTCGCTCCACGGGTCGTGTCCGTTAGTACCAAAGGGATAGTCGCTATAGGTGGGAGTCATTCTACTTCAGAAGGCGTCTAAGAACGGGGAGGGAGAGAGGGGAAGAGGGAAAGACGGAGGGAGTCCGAGAGAAGAGGGATACAGAGAAAGACACACACAGACCTACTGACATAAAGCGAAAGACGTAAGGTGCATATTTTGCTTAATTCACAAGCTCAAAACACTGTTTTGATTGATGCAGAATTATGTTAGAAATGTCTTAGTATCGGAGTTTAAACTAGACGTTTACTGCTGAAAACACGATCGAATGATAATTTTTTATATTAACGGTCCTGCGTTTTTTTGGCTCGGGTATGAACTCATTCGTGCTACCTCCACCTACATATGCCAAACAATGGTTGGTCTGATGTGCAAAAGGGGATAGGCTTAATGAAAGGGTTGGAGCTACGGTTAGGGTTAGGTTGAAGGTTAGCGTTAGGGTTAGGATCAGGGTTAGGTTGAACGTAATTGTGACGAAATTTACAGCATGTGTTTCCGCGCTTCCGTGTTCTCGTGATGCATTACTGATCACATAAAACACGTCAGCACATACATGCACACGTGTATACGTAATCCAGCGTTGCATATTATGATGGGTTATTATCGCACAATTTTACCTATTAGCGGCAGTTAGCGGTGTAATATACTGGCGACGTAGACATCTGAATGTACAGCAATGTTCCCTTCCAAGGTATATCCTGGACTGAGGCCCTATCACCCCTACTGTTCGCTACGCCCTGCAACGACAAACGCAACACGCCCCAACAACCAAAACTTCCTATCTCCGGCATGATAAATCAACGGCGCAAAACAGTTCAAAGTTACGTATCTCAGCTGTACAATACAAGATGCGTAGAAATAACCACTTTCGTCTTCGACTCCACTCGTACCTAGACAGTTGGGAGGGTATGCCTGTCAACACATCAACAGTCGCCCGGACGCGTCGACCCCTGGCCCTGTTAGTCCCTCATTCATCCTGTCAGCCAGAACAAGTTCCAGCCGAAAACGACTTAAGGGGAGTAGTCAACGCGCTAGTCAGATAGACTTATAAAGGTTAGACTCTTGCCAGTGAGTGCTGCACGTGAAGGACATTGGAACGGGAGCCAGACGGCAAGCATGTGAAGGAGGTTTAGTCTGGGCAGTATTCGAGTTTATTATAGCAAACAGTATTTTCACAGAACCAAAAGGGGTTTAACAAGATTTAACAAGATTGCCATCCAGAGAATTAATTCTAGATGACAGGTGGACAAGGAAGCCCTTTGGCTTATCGAGAGTTTCTTACGTCTAATCTACTCTGCTCCTTTACTAATATAACTTCATGTCCTCTAGTCTTTCTATCTTTCTTAGCTGAAAAAAAACATATTTCTATCAATATTTTCATAACCATTCAGTATTTTAAACACTTCTATCTGATCTCCTCTCAATCTCCTGATCTCTAGTGTTGTTAAACCACATTCTTTTAGGCGTTTTTCATAACTAAGATTCCTCAGTTTTGGTATCATTTTAGTCGCTCTCCGCTGTACTCTTTCTAGCATATCTATGTCCTTCTTACGGTATGGCCTCCACGCTTGTATACAATATTCTAAATGAGGCCTAACTATTGTTTTGTGCAGCGGTATTATTAGTTCTTTTTCTTTATATGCTATATTTCGCCTAATCAATCCAAGGATTTGATTTCCTTTTGAAGCTGCAATTACACACTGCTCTGAAACCTTCATGTCAGCACTAATTGTCAGCCCTAAGTCTTTTTCTTTTACAGTAGTATTTAGTACAGTTCCCCCATTGTATATTCTACATATTCGTTCCCATGTCCTGTGTGAAGGCATTTACATTTCCCAAAATTGAACAACATTTGCCACTTTTCAGACCATTTGATCAACCTGTCAAGATCATCTTGTAAATGCTGTCTATCTCCATCACTTTTAATTCTTCTAAACACTTTTGTATCATCTGCAGATTTAAGGCTCAATTCGTCCTAAATACGCAACCAGCTATTGCAATTCCCTACGGTTTGGTGCAATATCCAAGAATTATGCCAGCGGTAGTATATAGCGACTGCAATATGCCAGAATCCTCGTATGGGTGCCCAAGCATGTCAGCGTCACTCTTGTCCTGCGAGACCTGCATTGGTTGTCTGTCTGGAAGTAAGTAGTTAGTAAGAATAATAATGGAATGACTTTTTAGCGCCAATATCATCGGAAAATCGGGTCACAGTGGCATAACAAATCCAAAGGATTAAGCATTATTGTTGTCATGTACAGAGCAAAACTCGTCAACAGATGGATGGAATTGCTAAGAAGCTAAGGAGGATATGCAGTATTAAAAAGACAGGTTTTTAGATGACGGCGAAATGGTACTCGTGCACAGAGCGGTCAACAATTATTGCAACCAGTGCATCTTCATAAAATGTTCTCCGCCGCGTGTGTATCAGGTCGCTCCCCGAGTCGTGTCCGTTAATCCCAAGCCCACTTTCCAAGCAGAAACTCTCTTTCGGTCGCGAGTTCCACCCAAGAGTGAAGTTGAAAGGAGCTCTCGACCGGAAACGAAACACTGTCTGGAGTGTCACAAGCCAAGTCCTAATTACTCGCTAGAACGGACAGGGATAGGGAGAGAAATAGGGGAGTGTTGGGAAGGAGGGAGAGGGTGGGTAACTATAATATTGAATGATAATGTGCGACGTTTATGGACCGGCGTTTTTTCGCGGTGCATTATTCGAAACCTGTCGCAAATTCGCCGCCGGTAACATCACGATCTCAACAGACTACACCGTTACGAGCCACGAGGCCAAATCCATCGCGAACACATCCGCTGTTGCTGCCACGATCGCTAGAGACGATATACTATATCTTCACCGTCCGGCCGGTATCCAGTACTGGCAATTGCTCCGCTCCGTTAGTCCTATCCATGTCCAGTCTACATCTTCGTGGGATCACCATGATACGTCATGGTGATCCCGGTGTCAGAACCCGGTATATGTTCAGTGTTGTTTAGTTTTTTGACGAGACAATTGTCTACGGGGGACCGTGGTAATTGTCGGATGAGAGCCAGGCCCTATCGGCTGAATCGTCCCCTAAAAAGGGCGTGCGGTCGATTGGTTTCGCTTGTTGTCTATCCACTCTGAATTGCTCAAATAAAAAGGACAATGCGTTGCCATGGTGACTTCGTGAAGAAACAGTCTTACATTTTTAATTCAATAAAATTGTAACAAACCTTTGCATCTCCGTCAGTTTTGCATGTATCGGGCTAACATTTTGCATGTGATCTAGCGGGCCCATTGAGATGGTTTGTAGTTTTAGACATTTTCGAAATTCGTCCGGCGGAGTGGAGAACTTGGGGGATGAATATTTCAAAAGTCTACATGTTGTACGTTCTAGCCGCAGAATTTAATATTTTTCTATATCACCTTAAATATAATTATGCCATGTACAAATATGTCGCCGGATGTATGCAAAAAAATTTGAATAGTTTTTTAAAGTTATTGACGTTTGAAAATCTTCAGCGCTTAACACACACCAGGTCTACCTATCGCTGGTCAGGTCCGCACGCTTACAAGTAGCGCCCTCATTTGCATCTCATATATTTCCTACAGATGGAGCTATGTGTCATTTAGCGTTGACATTATCGCTCGTGAAGTTAATATATTATAAAAAGTGAGTGTCAAAAGTTATATTGGATTACTAAAAATACAATATCTACTATATTATAAAACAGTCCGTTCTCTGTTTGTTTGTGCACCCACATCTCCGATAGGTTTGCATATATCAGGCTGAAATTTCAACCCGGCATCCGCCCTCTGCCTATTTCTGGTTACGCCAGTTAGACTGGTGAGCACGTGCGATTTCTAGCAAAAGGTTGTCCTAACTACTAGGCAAATGACCAGTTACAATTTATTAATGCGGGTTGGCTGGAAAGATTTTGGATGGGTTGGTGGTGTCTGGTATATATGACTGGCTTTTTCCCCGGGTAACGCCGGGTAATTGAAGATCGTTCGCGAGGTGGCGCCTCTGCAAAATAACGCTGTTTTGAATAGTGCAGCTTAGCAATACTTTTATACGAAAGCAACGTTTGGAACACATCCGTGCAATGGCGCATCTAAACAGCGACTCGTTTCCGGTGCCAAGCTCCTTCCAACTTCACAACACTCTGCGACTGACCTCGCGACCGGAAGAGCTGAGAACCAGAACTTCATTACCATTCCGCTCTCGGCTGTCGGATCATGACATCAGCAGCTGATGTTGTGGGGTAGTACATATTTGGTGATATGAGCTGTATCACGGACTGTGGAGTCAAACGACAAATCTTATTTATTATGGTGTATTCTCACAAAATTATACTCACCCAACGGTGATGTCGGAAATTAGACAACAGACCAAGACGAATTAAGACCGCACAGGGTGCAAATAATATCGCCCGGTGTAGATCAACACGGACTACGGCGATCACAAGCGTCAGGCCGAGACGACACTCGGTGATAATTCCTCATGTTGACCGGTACAAGCCGTCGACTGTCGGGTACAAAAAAGCAGTTAGTTAGGTGGTCACACGTGTCATGTGATTAATGTTATAACGCCACACCTGGTACGGTGGCAACCTGATATCCTCTTTTGTCTGTCTTACCTATCAAGCCACTTAGAATGTGATGTTGCTACTCCAGAACATGCTGTAATTTCATATATATTTGTTAACTGGACTACGTTTAGCGTGCCCGGTTAACCGCGGAGAGGCGAAAGAGAAGGCTCGCATGCACAGTCTCTGATGCACATTTGATAGTTGCCTAAAGAAGGCAAGGTAAGAATATGAGGCACTGTCGCCACTATTGAATGCTTATTATTATATTGAAAACAAACATGTACAGTCTAATGGCAATTACAGGATACGTTTCGCTTAGATCGTCGATGTCTGTCTAACCGCCGCTGACCTATTTTTGGATCTTCACAGACTTAACATCTCATAGCTACTGACTCATT
Source organism: Paraescarpia echinospica (assembly GCA_020002185.1). NCBI lineage: Eukaryota > Metazoa > Annelida > Polychaeta > Sabellida > Siboglinidae > Paraescarpia > Paraescarpia echinospica. Next base: position 12,911,291 of record CM034534.1, read on the forward strand.
TCATTCCACAATTAGGTCCACATTGAAGGCAATTTCCTTCATCTTATTAGAAGTGATTAAAGTGAACATTTACATCTATTATAACTTAAATATTCTTATTCTGAAACACCACCTTATGTTTTAATACTGGTTAATAAATATTACTTAAAATAATACTCAAATACGTCTGATGTAAACGGAGTCACTAGTGATTCGAAGAAAGCTAAATAAAATTGATGTCATATTGATGTAAATTCAATTCGGACGATATAGCTTTCTTCTTGTATATATATATATATATATATATATATATAGAGAGAGAGAGAGAGAGAGAGAGAGAGAGAGAGAGACTACGACTACTGGAAGGGCACCATCTCTTTCAGAGGATAGCGCAAGTCTTGCGCTATCCTTTCCAGTAGTCGTCTAGTTCGTCTCTCCAGCGTCTCGCCGGTCTTCCTCTATATTGTTTCTCTTCGTAAGGTCTCCAGGTTGTGATACGCTATGTGCATCGTTTATTTCGCAATTCTGCTAAAGTGCCATGCCTAGGTCCACTTCTGTCTTCAGATTTGTACTATCACGTCTATGACCGTTGTCTTCTCTTTTACAAAGAAGATGTTTGTTTTTGTCTCCCGATATGTGATGTTTAACATACTTCTTTCCATCTTTGTTTGTGCGGCTGCTAGATTGTTCTTTGCCTGGATGGTGAGTGCCTATGTTTCCGCGCCGTATGTCATCGCTGGAAGTTGTAGACGTGTCTCTTCAAGCAGGTTTCAACGTTATTCATGAAGATGTAGCTGTGTTTGGCGAATGCTGTCCAGCCGGCGGTGTTTTTTCTTTGAACCTCATTGTCTTGGCTTTTTATTCTGATACTCTATCGCTATCCCAGACAGACGTAGCTTTCAACGTTCTCTATCTGCGTGATGTTGGTATACATTGGTGTGTCATTTTCTAGCATCACTGTTGTCTTCGAAATGTTCATCTTCAGACCTTGCTTTTCACATTCATAACTTAGCTCCTGCAGCATGTTTTGTAGTTCTTGCGGTGTAGTAGCGCACATGAGTAAGTCGTCGGCGAAGCGAAGATGACTGAGATATTCTCAATCTATCCTCAAGCCTCTGGTTTCCTAGGTCAGTTTTCGGAATATTTAACAAGATTTAACAAGATTGCCATCCAGAGAATTAACTCTAGATGGCAGGTGGACAAGGAAGCCCTTTGGCTTATCGAGAGTCCAACCCTTTTATTTACATATATCAAGCCCTTCTGAGGTATGTGTCGATTTTATTTTTAAACATATTCACATTACTAGCACCCACACAATCAGGAGATAATCTGTTCCATTCATTCACAGTCCTTTGTGAAAATGAGAACTTTCTTACGTCTAATCTACACTGCTCCTTTACTAATGTAATATGCTTTCGAGTGTTGTCGTAAACAGCTTGGACGATATGGTGTGACCCTGTTGTATTCCTGTCTTGATGTTGATCTTGTTGCTCGTTTTATGTAGTTGGACTGCCACCGAGCTGTTGGAGTAGATGGTTTTCAGGAGTAAACGTTTTCTATCCCATGTTCCTGAAGGGAGGTCAGTATTGCTTGAGTTTCCACCGAGTCGAAAGCCTTCTCGTAGTCGACGAAAGCGATGCGGAGCGGGATACTATATTCTCGGCACTTCTCTTTCACGTGGTTTACGACGTGTATGTATCTGTCGTTGAGTACCTGCTTTTGAATCCTATCTTTGTGAGTAATTTGTACATATTTTATAACATATATATATATATATATATATCGGTCTGTAGTTCTTTAAGTCTTTCTTATTTCACTTCTTGAAGATTATCACCATTTTTGCGTTCTTCCATGCGGTGGGTATTCGTCTTTCTGATAAGCATTTAGTATACAGCTTAGCCGGTGTCTTCAAGATGGTATCTTCTCATGCTTTTAATGTTTCAGTGTTTACGTGGTCGTTGTCTGATGTCGTCCCTTTCTTCATATCTCTTAGCGGTTTCTACCTCCCATGGTGTTATCTCTGGTACCTCTTTCGGATCGGTGAGAATAATGGTACTCTGTTCACTGTCGTATAGCTCGGTATAAAATTTCTCTATTCGTTCCGTGATCATATAATGATTTTGTATTGTTCTGTCTGTCTAGGCCTAGTGCCTGTGTTCTAATTACTTTCTTCAGGCTCTTTGATGCAGTAATCTTTATCGTATGATCTCTTGTTTGTATTTCCTGATGTCCTCCTTCGCTTTCTTTTTGATGGTCTTGCATATTTCTGCGTACTCTATTTGTTTTTACGGTCGCCGTTATCCACCATTTCTCATCGTTTCGTCACCAGTGATCGTGTCGGTGACGATATTCTTGTCTTTACATGCACATTGATTGCCTTGGCTACACTTAGTTGGATCATCTCAGTAATGCTTTCGCTTATGGTGTCGATGACGTCTAGTTCTTGTAGTGTCTCGAATCAATTTCGCAGTGCGTGTTGGGATTCGATATGTTTTGTTCCTATTTGTGTGGTATCTACATTTGGTTGTCTCTCGTTTATCAACTTATTCCTTTCAACCTTGACGTCCAGTTTGATGTTGCTCATTACCATTCTGTGGTCACTTCCGATGTTGACTTGGTTGATGACAGTTACGTCAGTGACCATCTCTGGCCTGTTTGTTAGGATGTAGTCGTTTCGTTCTTCGTTTCTCCATTTGAGCTTTTCCATGTCCATCTCCTCCCTGGTTCATTCTGAAACATGCTATTTATGATTGTGTATTTTCTTGATGTTGCCCATTCTACCAAGGTGTCGCCTCTTTCGTTTCTCACACCTAGGCCAAATTTCCCTGATGCCGTTTCCGAAATGTTTGTTCGTTTCCCTACTTGCATCATTAAAGTCTCCCATCTCTATCGTGTAGTGGGTTGGCTTTTCTAAGGTATCATCCACGACGTTGTAGAAGTTGTTTGTGTCTTCTTCTGAGTATGATGTTGTTGGTGCATATACTTATACTATCTTCAGTTTGTAGTCCTTCGTTATGCACAGAACATGTTCTGCTACTCTGGGGCTGATGCTGTTAACGTTAACCCTCACTATATTGTCTTTCCATTTCTTGTTTATGAGAAGAAAGCCTGCTTGGCCGTTGTTCGCCGTAGAATGGTATAGTAGGTGGTCACTTTGTAAGGTAGTAAAGCATTCGTCTCTTCTTCTAACTTCTCCGATCCCGATCACATCCCATACCAACCTGGTTTCCCTAAGTTCTTCCCCAGTTCTTATATATGTTCATGTTTTTGTAGTGTTCTTACGTTATATGTTGCTATCTTCAGTCTATTTATTTTCTCTCGTTGGTTCTTCTTGACCCAGAGATTCTTAGCACCCCTGCACGTAGCCCTAGTTGACACGAACCGCCTCCTTGGTCATATACATATTTTGATGCTGCTGAGGATAGAGGGTCTTGCCTTCATGGTACTTTGCATGCTGGTATTGTTGACCTTCCCTTCCACGCCGGCCGGTGTGGATTGGAAGGGGGCGACGTAGGGTGAACGAAATTGCCCAAGTTTTGACACGGCGGCCGAACCAGTACCGAACCACCGCCCAGCCGGCGCCGGGATTCGAACCCCGGGCCATCCGGCCCACAGTTGAAAGATCAAGGAGGATGCAGTTGAAAATTTATGTTTGTATCTGTATGTCTATCTGAAAGTTTTGTGTCTGCCTCAAGAGGGGTGGTGTTGGATGTCTCAAGGAGCAGTGCAGTTGGAGGTTTTTGTTTTTAGGGAGTTTGCAATCGCACGCTACAAGCGCGAAGTAGATTGTAAACATGCATGCACCTGTTTTCGTTTGTAATCTAAGATGGTGCATTGTAGGTAACTGATCTGGAAAAAAGCAAGACGAAACAGGAGATAAATTAGTACGATTTGACACTTAGCCTACACGGCTGGTAACCAAAGTTGCAAAAAAAATTGGAGTAAGGAGAATGAAACAGTGTTAACTTCTCCAGTTCATACTACAGGAAGCAACGTCTAGTAGTGTCATGACAAACATTGATCGAGCTGGGCTGCAGCATTTCCAGCATTTTGATAACGGTCTTACGAAAATAAATGTCCAGCGACAATTCGAGCGACAATTATATTCCGAATGAGGTGAATACGAGGAGCAGAAATATGGGATAGGAAGGGAAGTTTCTATTATATGCGCTAACTTTGGGATCAGACTGGCAGTATCACATCCCTGATGCCGAGGTCCAGTCACCTCTTTCTATGTAAAGGTAAGTTTTCATATAGCGCAGAATCCAGTCCATAGGACAGCTCAAAGCGCTTTACATTTTACTCCCTGTCAGACCTGTGCAATCGAACCAACCATCACGTATGAAACACTCAGCCGCGCTGCCATTACAGCGCTAAAACTATTCCTACACAAATATCCACCATTGCCTACAGCCAAGTACTCATTCATACAGCTGAGTGAACTAGAGCAAAGTAGAGTGAATGAACTGGTCCAAGGTTCGACACGGCAGCACATGATTCGTACCCGGGTTCTCTCGATTGAGATTCCGATGCTCTAGCCCAGCGGTATTTTACATTTTTGGCTCTGTTACGCCTTGAGCGAGCCAACAAAACCATAATTACCCCTCTATTTTAAAATACCAAACTCGAGAAAAAGGAATTTTGAAAGAAAATTTAGTCGCGATTAATAAAATACAACATTACGTAGCTACACATTAGCTTCCAAACCTTTCATGTACAATCAAACGTATGGCAAGCAATTCTTATCACATAAAGTATCTGTTTAATATTGAAGTCTTCTTTATAAGCTTTGAGATGCGACGCTTTGTCACAGCTAGAGCAAAAGTCAGGTCACTAGAAAAATCCAGTATGACTTGAATCTTTGTTTTAATGTTGAACCTTGTAGAAATGCCAGTTCTCCACAGCAATATATTGGGATGAGGAAAGTTAGAGCTACACCTGTATGTCAAAACGAATTGGGTATTTTCCACCAGCATTTTGTTAAAAAGTTACCAGGTCAGAATCCTGAAGGTCTTCCTTCAATATTCTATCTTCTAGCGGGCCAAGGAATTCGTCTTTCGTCTTTGACGAATCCTTCATCCACAAAAAAGTATCAATAGCCATGCACCTGGGAAATACTGAAGGATGGACTCTTCCATGAAAGGTTTGTGAATAGTGAGGCGTGACATCTGCAGTTTACAGATAAGATAGCCGTGTTTTTACAGAGTCGACTTTTAGGTACAAGCCATTGTACACAATGGAAAACATCTGATAATTCATGCAAACGAAGCCCGAAGCATCGATGAGTTTGCTAACACGTCTGCAACTAAAACGGCCTGATCCAAAAGTGACCTTGCTCATGTCAGGTATCCAGTTTTCATGGTTATGGCGTAACGTGATATGATCTGTCTCCCTTGTTCTTCGCCAAGGACGAGCTTCGATGCTTCAAACAGACATGGCTTGATGAGGTCCTCTCTGATTGTTAGAGACTTTTTGCTTTCATGATGTGACATTCTTATCTTCTGATATGTCTTCTTCTTCTTCCGATACATGCCTAGCCTCAACATGTTGAGGATACAGGCGGTACGTGGCAGGCGAACAGGATATTTTTTTGTTTTTTTTTGTTTTTAGATTGCAATATATATATGTATGTCTTTCCACAAAACAAATCAAACCAATCGTCAATGTTGCATGCTACAAGAGCGTAGTCGTGGTGATTAATTGCTGAAAATCCAAACCTTTAATAGCTGGTTTTCCCCCCGAAAATGCCCGAATTAGCCCCATGGTGGTAATTTCCCCCAGGTTAAATACCGCTGATTTAGCCACTGCGTCCATTCATTTCCTTGGACTAGCCTCTCGTCTACCAATTGGCGATGCATTTCAGAATTAACACAAAGGTAATTAATTAAGGCTATTTTATTTTAAGTAGATACCCTATATGTTTTCTACCTGTCGGAGAAAGGTGGAAATGTTGGGCGAATCGAATGATGAACCACTTTCTAATGGGCGCCACTGTGAACGAGTTTAGGATCAGAATGCCTTAATGGTGACAACTGATGCCCTTGGCACCAAATGTCAGTGTAAGCTATTTATATTTTAATTTCAGATGTCCTCGAGCGGCGTAGAGATGCCGACGTGCTTGTACTGGTTCGTCAAGCGACGATTCCTGCTGGTTCAGCTGACGGTAGTGACGGTATGCCTGTACGTCGCGTTGGACACGGTGTTGACGCTGACGCAACTAACCAAACCACCAGTGCCAATCATGCGGAAGAGACCGGCCGCCACCGACATGGTGGCTAGCGTTAGTCAGATGCCGCAGTCTGAAGATAACGTCAACTTGATGCTGTCGCTCAACGTCAAAGGCATCATGAGGTTTCTAGACGTGCACACGGACATCGTCGATGCGCAGACGTTGACATCAGATCCGCCCCCGCCGGATGTTGATATCTTGCAGCACGACCCGAGGCGCTGCGAGAAGGCGCCTGTTGTAACGTGGCTGATCTGTGTGCACAGTAACGCCAGGGACGGCAATAAGCGAGAGCTATTGCGGACGACGTGGGCCAGCGACATGATGTTTGAGCAACAAGACACTCGCGTGGTATTCTTCGTGGGGCTCGCACCGGACGGCGCCGTGCGCAAGTGGATGGAGAAAGAAGTGAGATTGTTTGGCGACATCGTGCAGGTTCGTAACCACACGTTGGACAGTTATTAATGTCGTCCAGCAGCAATGTTTTATTAGTCAGTTACAAAGAAATACATGTTTTAGTAATGGAGTTTAAATGGTGCATCCGTGGGTGGTCGCGAGTGTGTATGTATGTGTGTGTGTGTGTGTGTGTGTGTGTGTGTGTGTGGGTGTGTGTTTGTGAGTGTGCGTGCGTGCGTGCGTGCGTGTGTGTGTGTGTGTTTGAGAGTGTGTAGAGGAAGAACGAGTCGCTCGGCGAGTAAAAGAGGGAGGGAGGGAGGGAGGGAGGGAGGAAGGGAGGGAATGTGGCTGTGGAGATAACGGGAGGGGGCTAGACAGGGAAGTAGATGGTATGAGGGCAGGGATGAATGCACGTTAAACATGACATCGCTATTTGAACTATCCGTGCTGCTGCCACGATTCAAAGGTACATAGCCATGTGTGCGTGTTTGGTTTGTGTCCACACAAGTACATCACTCCAATGACAATGCGTTAAACATGTGAATAACCATAACTACAACGAAGTGGTACTATCATTTATGCAGGTAGATCTAACACATTGACTCATTTTCTCTGACTACCTTTGCACCGACTGCTAGGGCAACTTCACGGAGGACGGCTACAGCGGACCGATACGTGCACGACTGATGTTGAAATGGGTGAGGACCCACTGCCAGAAAGCCACCTTCGTCCTGAAGGTAAACGACGACTCCCTTGTCGACATAATCCGCCTGATGGCGCTGGTGTCGCAGAAGCGGACAATGCAGCGAGTGCTGGTCTGTCCGCTCATCCCCTCACGTGGCCGTCGCATCCAACGCGACCCGCGAAAGTGCCGCAGCAGCAGCAAGTTCTGCGTCAACTACACCGGATTTCCGGGTATGACACACTTCCCGCAGCATTGCGACGCTGTCGGATACGTTCTCTCGCAACAGCTAGTCGAGCAAATGTACAAGGCCATCAACTCTACGCCAGGCTTCTGGCTGGAGGAGATATACATGACGGCTATGCTGACAGCCAATATTGCACAGATACAGTATATCGACCTCGCCGATAGCTACACGACACAAGCGGGTAGGGTCGTGAAAGATACGTTAGTATTCGGCAAGCGGAAGTACATTATTTCGAGACCCAGTCTAATCGATTTCAGTGTAATATGGAATTGGATGCTTGGAGTTTTAGAACACTCTGAACTGTTGTTGCTTAGCCACGGCTATATTGCTAAACGACCGGAACTTTCGCGTAAGTTAATTAGCACAACCGTTGCAGCAGTAGGCAAAACAGTAAACATCACGAAAACGTCAAGTCGATGAGTACCCAGTGACAGTGACAATGAGTTTTATTTCCCTACGACCCCTTGCAGAGTATAAGAAATTTGTTCTCTACCGTACATTTTAGTAGAACATCTTGTATTCATAAAAACATATAGACTTTCACTTATATTGTATAAAACATATTTACAATGCATGAAACATTCAGTGACCTTACTGTATTAAGTATTTTCGATAATTTTGTAATCAGTAGTACAAACCAAATAATGTAAAATAATATAAAATAAACCACGTATTATACATGTATTGCACAATTTGAACTCATTCACATGTAATTATATGACTGTTAACTATAAGCCAGAATGTTACTTGTACGCAATTCACAGTTTTTTGACAGGAAGTTTGTTAATTAGACAAACTCTGTCATGATTGCATTAATAAATCTAAAAGATGCACCAACTGCTTCACATTATGTACATTGAAAAACTGGTTCATTTTCAAAGTATTAGGTCTGATTCTAAAGTATTTCTTTATGCATTTTGATATTTCTTCAACTAGTGATGGACATACAAGTATATCATTATATTCACCACCTTGGTCTCCAATATTGCATAAGTTACACAGCCTCTGCGCATTTTCAAGAAGATAACGACCAACAGAAATATATAATTTGCAATTTCCATAACAAAGTTTACACAAATTGATTTTATCAGTTGGGCTCAAGTAGACTAATTACTTCTCGAGCCTTATTTCATTTTCAAATATTCTGTAATTTGAACACAACCTATTTGTATGAATTTCATTGTGCCATGTTTGTCTGTTGATGTCTTTCATTTTAAGTTCTATGGTATGCTTCAACCATTTTATATTTACATATCCATGATCATGCCTCAATGATACTCTTGATTTTAAAAATCCAGTTTGATTTAAAATGACCTGTGTCATGCAGGTTTTTCATCAGTCAAAACATAGATAGCTTGCTTTGTTTGTCTTTAGTTAAGCGTACCCAAATGTTTATCATTCTCTTTTCTATAATTGTTGTCACATTTTGTCTGCCAACTTCTCCATATACCATACAATTTGCTGTGTTCCTATTACGTTTTAGTAGACTTTTCAAGAATTTTCAATGGAATCTTTCAGTCTGCTCTACATTTTGAAAACCCCATATTTCACTACCGTATAACAGAATTGGCATGACAAGCTGGTCAAACAGTTCACACTGTATGTCTATCGGAAAATCTAGCTTCCATGCTTTAGTTGTGAGGTTGAACATCGCACGCCTAGCTTGGTTAACTTGTTTTGTTATGGCTTTGTTAAACTGTCCATTACAGTTTACACTGGTTCCGAAATAGATGTAGCTATCAGTTACTTCTAATTTGTTTTGTCCAAACAAGAAGTCTGGTGTGATAGGACCATTCTTGAGGGAAGATAATAACCTTCGTTTTACTAGTATTAACAGATAGGTGCCATGTTTGGCAATAATCACATGCAGCATTTAAAGCAGCCTGTAAATCTGCAAGTGTTTCTGCCATGACAATACTGTCATCGGCATAAAGTAAAACATACATTTTCAAGAACATTTCTACATCATCATCACTAAGGTTGTTATGAATTTCATCAGCCAGCATGTCAAGTCCCTTACATGTATGGCATACAGAGTGTTCAAAACCATTACGGTAAATAAAAAATAACACAGGAGACAGGTTTTCTCCTTGACGCATCCCGGAATCACATAAAAAGAAGGCTGACAGGACTTGGCCCTGTTTTACACATGACTTAGCGCTTTACTTACCATTAATACCACAAGACATTAACTTAGACCAGAGTCAAATGTTTTTTTACAATAAATGAGCGCACAGTAAAGCTTATGTTGTATGTAAATTTGATCTTTGTGCAAATAAAAAACAGCCAAAATTTACGTGGTTACGCCCAAAATCAAGCTAAATGTGGATTGAGTAAAAAATAACGAACGTAATTATTTCAAAATGTATGTCTACCTAAAAAATATTGAATATATATCGGTTTACTACCAACGTTAACCTTTAAAAATAACCAATTTCTAATAGTGGCACATTGGTGAGGAAACTTGGTATCGGGCGTAACCTAAAAAACGGCCACGCCACGTGGTATGTGACGTGGCGGTTTTTCTGTTACGCCCGATACCAAGCTTCCTCACCAATGTGCCACTATTAGAAATTGTATTTTTAAAGGTTAACGTTGGTAGTAAACCGATATATATTCAGTATTTTTATGTATCCATAAATTTTGAATTTCCAATATTTATTATTTTTTCGGAGGTATCTGAAATAAATATTTTAAAATGGAAAGCCTATTTTGGCTGTTTGTAGGCTATTCTAATAGGAATTAGGCCCCTTTGCTTGCATTTTGCTATATGGAATTATGCATAACCTGAAAGATCTCGTAGAAACGAATCGAATGAGGTGTATAACTTATATGTGAGATTACAAATGCAGAAATAATAGGAAATAATAGGAAATAATAGGAAATAATACAACGTGGAAAGTTAAAACCGAACTGTCAGACATTTTTGGAGAGTGGCCCTTTAACACTATTTTCAACTAGTTCAATAGGGTTGTTTTCAATTGTTGATTTATAACATTATCAATACCACACGCCTTTTTATTTTTAAGTTGTTTAATTACAAATAGTGCTTATTCTTGCGTGAACGATCGAATTATTCCAATATTTGATGTCAACTTGAGGGTCACCATTATAATGCACCCACCACCAGAAACCTCCAACTGCACCTTACTTTGGGACTTCTAACTGCACTCTGTGTCTGGGAGCTCCAGCTGCACCTTACTTTGGGACTTCTAACTGCACTCTGTGTCTGGGAGCTCCAGCTGCACCTTACTTTGGGACTTCTAACTGCACTCTGTGTCTGGGAGCTCCAGCTGCACCTTACTTTGGGACTTCTAACTGCACTCTGGGAGCTCCAGCTGCACCTTACTTTGGGACTTCTAACTGCACTCTGTGTCTGGGAGCTCCAGCTGCACCTTACTTTGGGACTTCTAACTGCACTCTGTGTCTGGGAGCTCCAGCTGCACCTTACTTTGGGACTTCTAACTGCACTCTGTGTCTGGGAGCTCCAGCTGCACCTTACTTTGGGACTTCTAACTGCACTCTGTGTTTGGGAGCTCCAGCTGCACCTTACTTTGGGACTTCTAACTGCACTCTGTGTCTGGGAGCTCCAGCTGCACCCGCTATGTATCTTAGCACAAAACGCTAACTCCATCTATTGGGTCCTCCAGTTGCACCCATTTGAGATCTCTACGTACTCCAATGGCATCACCTTGCATCTTTAGCTGCACCTCCCACTCTCCCCGCAGGCTCACCACAAAACAAACTCCAACTGTACCAAAAAGACCACAACACTGGAAATGTTCGTCGTTTCTGGAAGGATAGGAACTCCATAATACATTTGACAATGCGCCAGTTACGGCTTTCAGAGTCTGGCCGAAGTAAGTCAATAGTTGCACTCAGTGTACGGAGATTGGTACAGTGTCTGCCTCTTCGACATCATTGCATATATACCAGATGTTTACTGTAATAAAGATCACATGCTAAACTGATTGGTCTATTTTTAAATGTAACAATGTTGTTGTTGCTCAAGGGACCCCACGTTTGTGATCACTAGAACCACTCTACATGTTACGATATTTACTCGGGCGTATGGAGTTTAGAATATACAGGCAGAATAGAAACGATAGTTCTGCTAAACCAAACTATTAAACGCGGCTGCCGCGACAAGGGAGCGGCTTGTTATTTCACTTTCTGGGGAGACATCATTAGATGATATTGTTACATCCCTCGGTTAAAAAAATGTACTTAACCAAAACGTACTAGCATATTAAAGTAACAAACTCATTACGTCTATGGATCACCATCAGTGCTTCATAGTGATATAAATATAATAAACTTGCCAAAACCTGAATGCAATATAACTGTATCACAAAACGTTCCCGCTGACACTAAACACTACATAACACACTCTATTTCACTACAGCACCAACATGTACACTCCTGATGTCAAGCTAAAGCCAAAATGGCTTGGTCAAAATGCAAACGCTCAATGATGAGAATAGCACCTGACAACATGTCATACTCATACGAACATGGCAAACATGAATACAATGGAATAGGATGGAGATTCCACAAGTCGAGTACGCACCAACCAAGTCTGCACTCATCAATGTTAATGTAAGTATCATCAACTGTTCATTTAGATACAACATCGTCCTTGTATTTGCTGGGTAGCTTTGACTTGTTGATTCTCTCGGACTTTCGGGGTGTCGTTGAGCGTACAGGAGAGTGTGGTTCTGTTTGGTCACTCTGGTGTTGTTGTTCAACCGGTGTGTTCGGCTCAATTTCAACCGGTGTATAGGCTCGAATTGGTTCAACTGGAGTGATTAGAGGATCATCTTGGGATGGGATATCCATGGACACCTCAGTCAACACATGAGGTGGTGTTTCGTGTGTTCTTCTTAGGTGTACACGGTTGCGCCTGTACACTGTTCCCTCACTATCTTCAACTTCATGGGACCTTTCATCCAGTCATCTCACCACTTTTGCATTCTTCCATGACTTCACTCCAAGCTTGGACGGCTTCATTCGGACGGTATCGCCTTGCAGATTTGTCATAGTACTTGGCTTGACGACGTTGTGTCTGTTTCGTGTTGCTGCACAGACGCCCGCGACTCCAGAAGACTGAGCTGTTGGAAGAATTGTTTTCGTCCGCCTACCTAGTAGCCTCTGTGCAGGACTACTATCCATTACTTGAGTTGGGGTGTTGCGGATATTCAGCAATGTTAAATATTGGTCATCACCAGCTCATTGTGCTTTCTTGATCATCTTCTTTGCAGCTTTCACTGATGATTCCACCTTGCCGTTTGAGCGACTGTGGTGTGGAGATGTCGTCACATGTTCGAATCCCCATTTCTTATTGAAATGAGCGAACTCTTCTGACACCAGCTGTGTACTATTGTCAGTAACTACAGTGTCCGGGATTCCCATCGTAGCAAAGTGACCTTTGAGCTTTGTGATTACTGCCTTGGAGCCAGTGGTTGGTAGGTAATCTATTTGCCAGAAGTTCTATCTGTAGTCAGTGGTGGCTAAGTAGTCCTTTCCTTGATAAGAGAACAGGTCGAACCCGACCTTCTACCGTGGACGTTCCGGCAGACCATGGCTCACCAGAGTCTCATGACAGGCTTCATGCGTTTGAATGTACTCTTTGATTTCTGAGTTCATGCCAGGCCAGTACACCAACTCCCTTGCTCTTCTTAGGCACCTTCAATGCCAACGTGGCCTAGGTGAACATCCTTTTTAATTTGTGATCTCATGGATTGTGGAATCACAAGTCTTTCGCCAGGGAACAGCAACCAATCAGTGACGGCCAACTCATCTCAGAAGTGGTAATAAGGCACAGCAGGTGGCGGTACATCTGGTTTCTCGGGCCAGCCATGTTGCAGGACAGTTGTCAGCACATGTAGATTGGCATCTTGCTCGGTGGCATTACGAATGTTCTGGACAACATCTTCTCTCATGGATATATATTTCACAGCGTGGATACCTTCGAACTCAGTGGTCGGTTGATCCTGTCCAGCTGGCAGGAAGACACGTGACAGGGTGTCTGCGAGAGACATCTTCTAGCCCTCCACTTGACATCGATGTCATACGCAAGTGCATGTAGGAGCATGCCCTGTAGACGTTTGGGTGCTCTGTCCAGAGGTGTCTTTGTTATTACCTCAAGTGGCTTGTGATTACTGTAGACAAGGATGGGGCGACCATCGATGAACTGATGCCACTTCTCAAGAGCAAAGACGGCCACCAGCATCTCTTTCTATATAATGGCATATCTGATCTCTGTGTCAGTCAAAGCATGACTGGCGTAAGCAATTGGTCTTCCTTCCTGAAATAATGCACATCCGAGGCCATAGTTGCTAGCATCACACTGAATGACCAGTTGCTTACTCGGGTCAATGTAAGCCAGAGTGGGTGCCTCAGCCAGGAGTTGTTTCAGTGTTGTGAAAGCTTTCTTCTGAGCATCTCCCCACACCCAGGCAACATCTCCTTGTACAAGAGCAGCAATGGGACGGAATACATCAGTCAATTTGGGCACGTATCTCGCCAGGTAATGTATTGTACCTCTTAGCCTCCCCACAGCTTCCCTGTTACACGGACTCTTCATCTTCAGAACAGCTTCGACATTGGATGGGTCAGGTTTCAGACCATTAGCTGTGACAACATAGCCTAAGAACTGAATTTCATTCTCATTGCAGCGACATTTCTCACGGTTCAGTTTGATCCAATGTTCCTTGCATTTTTTGAGCAGCATCTGGATCTTGACACATAGATCAGAGTCATCAGATCCATGGATGATAATATCATCAGCAACACAGTGAACATTCTCCAACCCTTCCAGTGCTTGTTGCAGACGCTTTTGGAAAATTGACGACTACCTTTCAAGCCGAAGTCAGTAGGCTAGATTCTTCGTCCAGTTCGCAGTGTAGATATCCCAGTTCACACTGCACATTTCTTCACAAGCTTCGGTAGAATGTCGTCCAGTATAGGAAGATTGTAGTGTTCACGCTTGAGGGCTAGGTTGTGAGGTATAGGATCAATGCAGATCTTGACAGACTCAGAACGTTTTTTGGCCACAGACATTTGGTTCACCCAATCAGTGAATTGGTCCACTTTGACTATGCCACCAGTGGGCACTAGCCGGTCTAGCTCATATTTCACCGAACTGTTTAGTGATTCTGGTAGGGTACGAGGTTGTTCCACAACCGGTTCAGCATTTTGTTCTAGAATGAGAAGAATTTCTCCACCAGGAAACGAGCCAAGTTTACCGTCGAACACTTTAGGATAGTCTTCAGTGCATGGAGTTTGAACTCTACAGCCGGAGACTGAACATACAGTTTCAAAGTTCTCGTAGTTCACCGTGATGAGCCCCATGCATTCAGCAGCTTTACGGCTGAGTAGTGGTGTCAGTTCGTCAAGATCCACTATGACGTAATCCACTTCGAACTTGTCTCCTGTAGCAGGATTTACGGTTTCAGCTCGGCATTGCCGAGTAATTCAGTCTTCACATTGTTCCACATCTTCAGAGTGAGAGGTTCCTTCACATACTTCTTGGGCAGTATGCTGACAGTTGAATCACAGTCAACCTGCATCTTCACTGACTGCTTTTCGACCAGCATGTTGCAAAAAATGGGACTATCTTGTGAGGAGAGTGCGTGAACATCGGCAGTGACGCAGCTGATATCGCCAAAGCTATCACCGAAGCTATCCGAGTCTAACCCATCTTGTACACTGTGAACAGTCTTAGGGCATTGCACGGAGCCTCTGAAATGGTTTCGACCCCTACATGCATCAGACGTCTTGCCCCATGCAAGAGTTCTTTCTTCATGGGATGCGTTTTACAGCAGAATTTGCATTTTCGCTGACTAGCAGATTTTCTTCCACCGAATGTCGACTTGGTAGTGTAGCGTCTGTATCCGGTGTCGACTCAGTGCACTGCTTCTGTTTTATTCAGAATAGTTTACATTGTTCTTCAGCCTCTTGCATGCACCGGCAGATGTCTACTGCTCTAGGAAGATCAAGTTTCGATTGTGAGATGAGTTTGTTGCGGATCGTGTCACTCCTTTCACCGAGGATTATCCAGTCGACAATCAACTTATCTCGACAGCTGCAAAACCAACAGGTTTGTGCTAGATTTTTCAATATTGAGTAGTATTGTTCAAACGACTCGTTTTCCTGATTCCGGGTGTTAAACTTATACCTTTTAAAGAATTCTTTTATTTCGCCCAGGATATGTTCGTCAAATTTTCTGATGATTTCAGCAGGCTTGACGCGTTCTTCATTCGTCAAATCCATACCATTGAAAACGCGTAGTGCATCTTTCCCAATACAGTGTAGAAAAAATTTCGTCACATATCTGTCTGGCTTAGTGTCGAGTCCAGACACGATTATAGTTGACATTTGTTTCCACAACTTCCAGTTGTCGACCTGATTGGATTCCAGTGCCAATGCAGGTGGAGGTGAGCCGCTGGGCAAGTCCACACATATGTGATTCTGAGACCGAGGGTCATCGACTTTTGGTGCAGCCACAGCAGGTGCCACGCCGGTCGTTACAGGTGAATTGCCGTCAGCCATAGTTTACTGTTTAACACAAATGTCACATTTGACAGGACTGCCATGCCATACTCCGTTACCTTCGATATCCCACCGCTGCCAACATATTACGATATTTACTCAAACAACTGAGTTAGCCGGCTCCAGTAGCCGACGATCTTTATGCATAAGCTTTTGTTCCAGTGTTATTAAAGTATACATTACTTAATGCGGATTGAACACTATATGAAGCTGTGTGACATGTCCTATGTTTAACCAGATCTATCTGCGGGGCGGTTTCTGGATAATGCTAATTAACCGTTTAAAACCACTGCAATATTATCTTCAACAGTTATTAATAATTCTACATTTGACCGCGACTGCCGCCCTTTGGCGGGCGAGAGAAAATGTAGCCGTTCCTCTTGAAAAGGAAACAATGCCCAGTGTCTCAATTTGTGCTTCTAACGTTGCTGTTAACAAGGCTTTGCTGTTTCTCCAGCTCAAGTCAGGACACCGGTAAGACAATCTTCATTTTCGACGTTTGAAATAAAAAATACAATTTTTGAAATATAAAATATAAATTGTTCTCTTTTTTCTACATATTTACACGCAGGACGTTTTTATTTCTTATTTCAAGTGATAAACGTGTTATAGGTTGTTCTAAGGACAACTGTTGTTAGAGCTCAACGGCTCCATGCTTATGGGACGTAACGAACGGAGTGACAGATAATCGAATAGCATGTAGGGTAATCACTGTCGACTTTCTAAATAGGGATGTCGAGAGAAACCGTTAATGCATACCGTATTATGGTGCTATTATTAACATCATATATGACATTAATAGTTCAATTTGAGCAATGTTGCCGGTGATATCATAATTATATATGTTATGTAATAATTATTGCTTAACTTGCTGCAGTCCCATTTGTATAAACAGTTGGTACATTGGTACTTAGATTAATTCCAGAACTAAGAGATGTTATTTACGAAATAGGCCAAACTGCAGTGGTTTAACAACATTGGAAACCAGGAGACTCAGATACACAAATATGAATGTTAAAAGTGTTAAATAGTTATTAAGGTATTGGTCGGTTAATGTGCAACGCAAACTAGAGTAATGTTTTCAGTTTGGCGACTGACGAACTGGGAATGATAAGCGTCGGTGACGTCACTATCACAATGGCGCTGGCAGCGCAATTAAATTATGTCTTCAACAAATTTAAACCGCTGGCATAATATTCTTGATTATAGTTACAAATGATCAGGTTTTGTTCAATATTTTAGATGGCATAGGCCAAAAAAGCCTTTCGTTTCACTCTAATACGGCAGTTTGTAATAGTAAGCAAACATGCAGTTTCAATGTTCAACTAAAAGGCGAATGGGAACGGGTCGCTACTCGCGAGCATGTTATTGCTCATACGGACAGGCAGCGCTACAGCATATGTCTTGTAGTCTTTCACACGTTAGTCTGGCTTACCATGTACCTAAATTTGGATCCGGTGAGATTAACTTGCCAAAAGGGACTTTTTTGCATTAATTTAATCTATATAGTCTCACTCAACAGAACATCTTTGGAGGCGATTTTTCTTTTTGGAAAATAGCAGCCATTTTACAAAATGGGTCATAGAGCCATATTGTTCATGTCAAAATATAGGTTTTCCGTTGCGACGATTTCAAATATATTACTTTTGATCTTCGCTGACATTTACAAAATACGCCATTTTAAAGATGATGCCCGTCAAAGCTTACTAATCATGCATATAAAGAACTATATAACCTAGAGTAGATACGTTGATTAAAAAATATAGGTATTTAAGTGCAACGCCAAGTAAATTATGTATTAACATGATGATATTTAAGGAGGTGTAATGCCTGAAACTAAAACTCAGTCGCGTCGTTACGTGTATGACGTGCTGTCATCGATTGTCTGCGTTTGATGCGTTGGGTGTTCTTCGCTAGCGTCCGTGCATGGATTGACCTGTAGGAATTTGAACATATTTTGAGCAGTATATATAATATTTTATGTGTTTGTAGATTTCTAATTGTGTACATATTAGGACAAATCGATTCAATGATATCATAATAATCATATCTGGAAAAGAACTTTGTTTTTTATTTATATAGCTTATCACTGAAAATGTTCCATGTTCGTTCTCTTCTCTGCCGACGACGTCGGATGATCAGGTAGGGGCAGCTTAATGCCATAGCTCTCAACTGATGAGCAGACAACCCCGCCATTTTCGGATAGTTTCACAGGATTCCGCCAGGCACAGTGGCGGCAGTTCTAGCCGCTACCAACAGGAGTGCATGCATCAACCAACCTGTCGCAGCTGCCAGTCGCGGCGCTAGACGCGTCGAAGGGTGTAAGCGCCCCGAGAGGGGTTTATGCACGTAACGACGCGACGCATTTTCGGAAATAACGTCGCAAATAAAGAAATGTTAAAACTCAGTCGCTTCGTTACGTGTATGCCGGGCTTAAGACAGTCATCGTTGTTGACATGTCAAGGCCTTGAACTTTAGCCCAGCTGAACATCGCAGTCTCTAACCAAACTGATCATAATGATCCTAAGTAATTATTCGTCTGGTAATTGTATCTTGTCAATGTAAAGTTTGTAAAAAAATATGTGCAGTCCATGTATCGTTTGTACCATGTCTAGTTATTTGCAATAATCGACCCATTTTGTAATAACGACAACTGTTGTAATAAAATCATGCCCATTTTGTAATAACGATCCATTCTGTTAGAAAGATAGACCTATTTTGTAATAAACCGATGTAATAATGTAATAACATTATATAATAACAGTGAGGCCCATTTTGTAATAATTTCACGTGTGCACATTTTGTAAGAACATGCAGGTCCATTTTGTAATTACAATGATTGACCATCACCTAATGTCAAAAAAGACTTGAACATATTGCCTACAACACGAATATCCTACATAAGTGCGCGCACGCACGCACGAACGCACGTTCACACACACACACACACACACACACACACACACACACACACACACACACACACACACACACACACACACAATATATATATATATGCCCTTAGGCTTATATATATATATATATACATATATATATCGAGTAGCGAGTATTTATTATGATTGTGGTGATGATGATGGTGTGATTATGATGATATTGATGTAACGTTTCTTAAACTGTGACTCAATATCGACGAATAATAAATACTCGCTACTCGATATATATATATATATATATATATCGAGTAGCGTGATGATGGTATTGATGATGATATACTAATGAAATGATAATGCGGACACCGTGAATGACAAGAACGACGAGGAAGACGACTACATCTTTACTCTCCTCGTCGTCAATTTAAATGAAAAAGTCATATTAAAATTCATCTTAACAGTCAACGGACCATCTTAAACACAATAACGTGTACAAACGATGAACTAACTGATCGCCTAATCACAATTAATATTTTCGCTCATCGGACGCGCTCAAACGCAACGTAACGTCAACTACACCGCCGGTGCTCGTGTCGCCACCTGTCGGATTGAAGCCAACAACGTCACTCAACGTCAAGCAGTGCGATGTCCAGAGACTGTACTACACACTGTATCGTATTTCGTTGAAGAATTGTTCGAAAGTAGTGAAGTATCATGACTTATTTACGTAACGTGTATTACTGATGCTTTGAAAGTCGTCCCTTTTTTATGCCGATTTAAAGGTCAATGTCTTGTGAGCTGTTTCTCGCATGAGTTACAGCACAAGTCTTAAAGAGACAATAGCATAAATATGTATATATGTATATATATATATATATATATATATATACATATATATATATGTGTATATATATATACATATATATATATATATATATGTATATATATATATATATATCAACGGTCGTTCCTGTGTGAGTATCAACGCTTACTAACCCAGAAGAAGAAATACTCGTTTAGGCGCATCTCGACACACAGAGCGACACAACATTCGTCAGCCAGAAGACCAGTGAGTCATGTCTGACTTGGTTCTGCCACATTAGTTCCGTGTTGTTTCTGCTGGGAATATGTATATCAGTACATGTTTCAAATGGAATTTGTGCAATCGATCGATTTGCGCATCCAAATGCACAACATCTCGTCATTATGTTGCAAAATAGGAGTACATAATAAAATTCATGCTTTCTTATGCTCATCATGTTTGGATTGTGTTCTACAGCATATTTTTTTAAATTTGTTGAAACAAGTTTGTGTTAAGTGAGTTAATCTGGGAGTAGTGTATATAAAGGTGCCGACAAAGTTGCTTTTGCAATAGTTTTGAAAATTCATAAAATATCAATGTTCCACAATATTCAAATGTTTTAGGGATCTTCTTGAGTTAAATACACCAATGATGACTGAAAACAGTGTTTTAAAATATGCGTTACTTTTAAAGTTTTGTAATTTTATAACTTTATTTCCATCATACAATGGCCATTTTATTTGTCATCGAAACTGGAGTTCGACAGAAGCAAATTCAACATCTTTTAATCTAAATGATGGGCAGAACAAATAATTATTGCACTCCCGGTACAAAATAAAACATGTTACACTGATGCAATATATTTTTATATCTTGTTGACAATAAAAAATAAATGTTATTATGCTCTTTATAGATCTACATTTTCCAAGTAAATTTAAACATTATGTAGATAGGAAAGTACATAACCACTTATGCTATTTTACTATTGTACATGTGGTGTATAATGTTGTATCTATACTGCTTGTGGAAATAGCAGCTGGATTTATGGTGCAAACAAAATGGTTTAATCATTGAATGTTTCTCGGCTTCAATCAGTTTCTGTTGTTTAAACGTTTCGTTAAAACTAAACATAAAAATGTATAGCCAGATGTACCTAGTGAAAAAGGTGTTTTTTCTTTTAAATCAATCCGTCTACCATGGGTGATGGGGGTGATGGTATACCACCAGAAGTGCTAAAACACTGCGATCTGGACAGCATCAGAGTTTTACAACAAAGCTTTGATTGAAGGGAAAATATCGCTACAGTGGACAGTTCTGAACATTATTCTAATATATATGAGAATAGCGATTTAAGCATAGCAGGGAATTGCAGGGGCATTAGCCTGAGCTCCGTTGTGCAAAGACATTCAACAGGATGATATTGAACAGAATACGTCCTGAAATTGACCACCACCTAAGAGACAATCAGAATGGAGACCGGACAGGGAGGACAACAGTAGGTCATTTACTAACCATGAGAAGGTTAGTTGAAGGAATTAGAGCAAACCATCTTCCTGCAATTATGACTATCGTAGCCTTCCGAAAAGGATTTGATAAGGTTTATCGTGGCAAGATGTTGAAGATTCTTGAGGCCTATGGTGTCCCCTGAAAGCTATAGTAACAGCTAACATATCTCTTTGTGATAGTCCTTGACTGTGCACTGCGGCGAGTTATCGACGGAGGAGAAGAGGAACTTGGATTACTGATAACAAGAAGGAAAAGTAAACGTGTTAAACCTGAGGTGATCACCGATTTCTTATTTGCCGATGATATTGCGCTACTATCAGAAGTGATCAATCAGGCACATGAGCTTCTAACACGAGTGGAAACATTATGTGCAAGGATTGGTTTAAAGATCAAACATGGAAAACCAAATATATCACAGTCAACCAATTAGGAAACACCAACATCGCCAGGGAAGGAGCTGTTTTAGAGAAGGTAGAAGACTGCAAATATCTTGGCTCCTGAGTCTGCACAACAGACACAGACATCAACCAACTAAACCTAATATGGAAATCTGCACTCCCACGCAAAATCAAGCAGCGACTGTTTATTGCAACCGTAGAGTCTGTGCTACTCTACGGATACGACATATGGAAAATGACGAAAAACTTGACAAACAACTAGACGGGTGTTACGTAACAATATCACTTAATGACGTCTCCCCAGAAAGTAGAATAACACGCCGCTCCCTTGTCGCAGCAGCCACGTTTAATAAAGTTGGTTTGCTAGAACTATCGCCTCTGTTCTGCCTGAATATGCTAGCGTCTATACAGTGAGGCCTGAACAGATGTTGTAACATGGTGGCAGCGGTGGGATATCGAAGGTAACTGAATATGGCAAGGCAGCCTTGTCAAAAGTGACATTTGTGTTAAAGAGTGAACTATGGCTGACGATAATTCAACTGTAACGGCCGGCGTGGCCGCTGTCGGGGCACCTGCTGTGGCTGCTCCAAATGTCGAAGACCCTCGGTCTCAGAATCACATCTATGTGAGCTTGCCCAGTGGCTCGCCTCCACCTGCATTGGAAATGGAAACCAATCAGGTCAATAACTGGAAGTTGTGGAAACAAATGTGGAAAAATTATCTAATCGTATCTGGACTCGACACTAAGCCAGACAGATATATGACGGCACTTCTTCTACACTGTATTGGGAAAGACGCACTACGCGTCTTCAATGGTATGGATTTGACGTAAGAAGAACGGGTCAAGCCTGCTGAAATCATCAGAAAATTTGACGAACATATCTTGGGCGAAGTAAAAGAATTCTTTGAAAGGTATAAGTTTAACACCCGAAATCAGGAAAACGAGTCGTTTGAACAATTCTACTCAGTGTTGAAAAATCTAGCAAAAACCTGTGGGTTTTGCAATTGTATGCGAGGCAAGCTGATTGTTGACAGGATAATCCTCGGTGTAAGGAGTAAAAAAATTCGCAACAAACTCATTTCACAATCGCAACTTGATCTACCCAGAACAGTAGACATCTGCCGGTGCATGCAAGAGGCTGAAGAACAATGCAAAATTATGAATAAAACAGAAGCAGTGAACCGGGTCGACACAAGATACAGACGCTACACTGCCAAGTCGACATTCGGTGGAAGAAAATCTGCTAGTCAGCGAAAATGCAAATTCTGCTGCAAAACGCACCCCATGAAGAAAGAACTCTGCCCTGCATGGGGCAAGACGTGTGATGCATGTAGGGGTCGAAACCATTTCAGAGGCTCCGTGCAATGCCCTAAGACTGTTCACAGTGTACAAGATGGGTTAGACTCGGATAGCTTCGGTGATAGCCTTGGCGATATCAGCTGCGTCACTGCCGATGTGCACGCACTCTCCTCACAAGATGGTCCCATTTTGTGCAACATGCTGGTTGAAAAGCAGTCGGTGAAGAAGCAGGTTGACTGTGGTTCAACTGTCAACATACTGCCCAAGAAGTACGTGAAGGAGAAAGATATCCGCCCAGAACCAATTACTCTGAAGATGTGTAACAATGCGTCCGTCGACGAAGAGCGCGAGGAAATTTACGCCGTTGTGCTTCGCGTTAAACGGGTTTTTAGCGTAGGTCCCGTTATAGGCGTCGTTATCGAACAGGCACAGGAACTCGCGTTTCGGCAACACCCCCAACCAGACGTTCTCGTGAGTGTGAGACATGGTGCCCTGCGGTATCGAAAACACTTTGCAGTCGACTCGGCGTAGCGGATACTTGGCCGTCCCCTTCGTCAGCGCTTTGATATGACCGAGCTGAAGGTCCGCGTTCACCCTGGCTTTTCGCACCTGCAGGAAGGCCTCCAGCAGCACGATTTTGGGATCGTTGCCCCCCGCCATGAGCAAAAAAGCGTCCTTGCTTCGCACCAGTCGGAGTTTCACGTCGACCCCGTTGAGTAGGTAGCGGTTTTGCATGAACACGTCAGCGTGCAGTCGTCCGAAAAGCTCCACCTCCCGACAACGCCGGATGTGTGCGTAGCGACGCGTGTACCCCTCGTTGGCGTCCGCGAGCTCGTCCATGTGCCCGGCGGTGTCCTTACACCACAGGCCGCCCTCCAGCTGCGTGTTCTTGGCATCGGCACAGTAGCGCAACAGGGTCTCGATGTAGGCCCGATAAGAGTACGTGTTAGTCGACGGAGTCACGAGCGTTCCGTTCAGGGACACGTCGACTTGACTGAAGAGCGAGTGCAGGAAGTTATTGACAGGTCCCACCTGATCGCCGTCTTGGAAGTCGGTGCCGTCCCCCCTCACCACTTTGAATCGTACGTACAATCTGACGCTCGACAGGTCCAGATAGTCGTCTCCCGATCCCGGAACTAAAAACTCGATAGAGCCGCCCGCATCGAGCGCCGTCAGCGGTTGATGGTCGATCCACTGACCGCTCTCGATGCTCGTCTGCGTCATCGGGACGCTGAACATGTCCAGTTCGCTTTTTACCCCCTCGCACGACTGTCGATGGACGAACGCCATTCTACTCGGTGAATATGTCCCTCGGAGGCTTCTGTTTCTTGCGCGGCCGTTTCGTCTTCCTGACCGTCGGCGCTCTACCCGGTGGTTTTATACGTCATCGTTTCGGCTGCGGCGCCTGCTTATTCAGCAGTCCGTCCAGAAAGTCGGGCCCCGCCTCACTGTTTCAGACCCCGCCCGTCGACGACGTCACGCGCCACGCGTACGCCTGTCTTGAGAGCCCGCTTTCCCAGCGCCAAGGCGTCTCTGTAGAACCTCCTCCACCCGATATAGTTTATCTTTCGAGACGACTACCTTTTGTAGCTCGGCTCGTAGAAGGTGCCGTCTAGTACCGTTCCGGCGTCGTCCATCAATCGGTAAACGGGAGGGGCGGATGGGTGCGCTTCTACGACGGTGAAGAGCTCTTCGCTCCAGTTAACCATGTACCCCTTTCTTGAACCGCCCCTTCACCTTGCTGATGCGTACGCCGTCTCCGTCTCGCAGTTTCGGCTTGTTTTTTCGACACCCGCTGCCGTACAGCCGTTGCCATACGTTCTCCTGGTTCTCGGCATCGACACTCGCCGGCGTCCTACCGATACTTCGATGGTAGGCGTTGTTGTACGACCGCACGAGGTCGGGCAAGGCCTCCACGTACCTCAACGTCTGATGCTTCGTGAAGTACCTCCACATGCGGGTCTTCAGCGTACGATTGAATCGCTCCACGACACTCGCTTTGGTCTCTTCATTATGGGTCACGAAGTGGTGGACGCCGTGTACCTTCAAGAGTTTCTGAAAGGGTCTGTTGAGAAACTCCGTGCCCTTGTCGGTCTGCAGCGCGTTCGGCGGTTGTTGCCGCTGCAGCAGGCCCTCGAAGGCCGTAATGAACGCCTGACCGGTTTTACTCTTCAACGGGACGCACCACGCCAACTTCGAGAAGACGTCTACGACCGTCAACAGAAACGTCGTCCCGTCGTTGTGCTTTTTCAGGTTAGCTAAGTCGACGAGATCGGCTTGCCATTGCTGGTTTCGACCGCCCACAATAAAGCACCGTCGTTTGAAGCGTCGTTTGACCGGCTTGTGAAGGGTATAGACGTCCTGCTCCGTCAACCACCGCTTGACGGTCGGTTTCGGTACTAGAGTCGTTCGGTGTAGCGCGTCGACGCCGCCGTAACTCCCCACCTGTTTCGGATCGAAGTAGGAACGTCTCAGTAGGTCGCGTTGAGGGCGCGAGTTACGTTGAAGGTTTCGTTGCCTACGACGACGCCTCCGAGGCACCACCACCCTCGGCCTCTGACCGAATTATATACTGCTGCTGCAACTACGTCGACGACGACTACCGTTCTTTGTCGCGACATACTGGCTTCTGAGCCACTCGGGCGTTTCACCTTCTTTAATTTGTGACCCACGGGCGTTCAAGAGAGCGAGTGCGAGGCTTCGCCGTTCGCTTCGGCGCGCGTTGTATGTTCGCTCGACGCCGGGGGTTACCGACGAGTTCCATGGGTACGTTCAGTCGCCCCAGATGACCTCCGAACGCCTCCCAGCCGACCGGTGATGCCGCCCTCTTCTTTTTTCTCATGAGATCGTTTACCAGATCTACCATGTTACTTTCCTCCATTGCGGCGCCGTCGTACACGAACTCCCCTCGGTCGTTCCAGCGAATCAGCGGGTCAGTTTTCAGTTTTTCCACCAGGAGGCGGGCCTTTTCTTTCAGATTCTTCGGTATGCTTTTCACGATCTCGCTCTCTATACCGGACGGTCCCGTCGGCTGAGGCGGCGGTGGCGGCTTATGGTCGGTCGTCGACTCTCAGTTCACCACGGACACTCGTAGCGGTTGCTGCGCCCGATACGTCTCCGTGGTGTTGATTCGACTCAGCAGTTGATTGCACGACGCTACCTTTTCTCGGTAGGACAAATCAAATCGTCGGTCGTCAAAGCGTCGTAGGCGGTTTGCCACTGTTCGTAACACCAAAGGATTTTCTCCGGAGGCGGTTCGATCATCGACGAGGCAAAACGCAGGAGACGAGTAACGAAAGTCGTCTTACCACACCCCGTATGTCCGGCTACTATACACGTAAAAGGGTGCTTCAACGACGTGTCCATAGCGACGACTGGTGCCCGGTCGACGAGTGAACTATTTTTTCTCGTCTCTTCTATATATGGCACGCACCTCCATCAACAGCTTCCCCAGCATGTTCTGACCTTCTTGACCCCTCTAACCATACCCACAAAACCCCTCTTTCGACGGTACCCACTCCACCAGTTCGACATCCCCGCTAGCCAACAGGCAGTCTCTCAACTTCTTCGACGCCCCGAACTTGGTCATTAAAAGAGCCCTCATACATTCGACCCTAACGTCGTCCCATTCGTCCCCCGTCCTCGTTTTCCTGATGAGGTAACTTCTTCGCTTCGCTATATAGGCCGACTACGCCTCTTTGATACACTCCGCACCTTTTTCGTCTTCGTTAAACATTTCATTTCTAAACTGATAGGCATGCTCGACATATCTCAACACCCGACCATACGCCTCAACTCGACAAGGGTAGAAATTCGACATGATCGAGGCCGCTCCACGGAAACGTATAGCCGTATCCTTGTTTCCGGCTTCGTACATGCGACTGGCCATTTCGTACATGGATCTCTCCATCGTCTGTCACTCTCCTTTAGGGGAGGCTACCGCTAGCACTGGTCTATATACCGCTACACCTACACCAGTGACACCTAGTACTCTTTCATACACTAGAACCTATATTCTATGCACAAGAAGTCAGCACACTACTATACCTACACCAGCTACATCTAGGTATTCTATCTTACACTAGATGGTTAATTATACCAACATACATATCCACAAGAGGTCAGCACTACATACTTAATCATACTTGGGTGGACTTGTTTTTTTATAGGTAGTCTACCAATGTTTATTAAAAAAAATTATTAGTAGGATTTGTTTTTATTTTTTATAAGTAGAGCCAAATGATTCCGACTGATCCTCCGTCCTTTGATCTCCTATGATGTATGGTGAGTGAGCAGCACACGAAAACTACTAGTACATACCTTTACATGTCTTTGAAGTACTGTCATAAACTAAGGGTGACTTACAAGAGTCATTGTAACACACGTTTGCCACAGAACACCTGGAGCAGTCAGCCGCACATTCTACAACAAGCAAATGAACATCAGTTGAGCATGCACAAGAAGGAATAGTAGATGAATCAGTCTCTCAAGACAGACATCAGCCATAGAGACAGGGAGAGCGGGAGAGAGTGACACAGAGAAAGGTGACAAGGAGAGAGGGAGATCGAGGCAGAGAGAGAGGAAGAGCGATGGAGAGAGAGGGAGAGCAAGTGAGAGAGAGGATGGGGAGGCAGAGGGAGGGAGAGAGACAGAGAGTGGAGAGAGACCGAGGGGGAGAGAGAGAGAGAGGAGGGGAGAGAGGGGAGAGAGAGAGGGATGGAGAATGATGGAGAGGCAGAGAGACAGAGATACGTAACATATAACATTCCCATATTGCAGACATTTCATTACCATCTTTCTGGTAGATGTCTAATAATCATTCCACCTCGATTCAAGAAGTCTCGCGGGAATAACCCTACCCTGTCGCCCCCTTACACTAACATATCATAACAACTTATGATACATTATTGTCAACTTTTGTGTAGTGGACTGAATGGAACACCAAGCCTTAGCTAGGCGATGATCTCGCTGACTGCAGATCCTTCGCTCAGTTCACATGCACTGCATTGAGCGATTTGATGTGCTCATCAGCAATACATGTGGTTCTGCAACTGTCAACGATGCAAGGCATGAACTCTTTTCCAATGGCAGTCATCAACGACCCAGGCCGCCCTCTTCGAGCATATCAAGAGGTACTTGTTCCAAGCGTCTTTTATCTTGAAGCAGTCAACCGCTTGCCACCAGGCAATCGCTGTGTTTGGGAAAAGGATGAGCGCAGCAAGCAATGGCATCCTTTCTGGACCACTCTCACCGACGCAAGTATAGCTTGTGCCCACCTCCTACATGGTGGATGCACGAAACATGCAAGGGCAATTGAAAGAACTGCAAGGCAGGCCTTCACTGCACGGCATTGTGCAAGAGCGAGGGTGACTGCCTGAACAATGATGGCAAAGATGCTAACCATTGAACATCTACTAATGGATAGAAGAATGGTCGGATGATGGATGCTATTGTTTAGGAACATTCATTGTAGGTTTTGTTTCGACCCATTGAAGCAATGATTCTGAACTATTTTAAAATTAAATGTTCACAAGTTCACAGTAGGTTTTGTTTCGACTCATTGAAGGATTGATTCTGAACTATTTTAAAATTAAATGTTCACAATATCATTGAATTTGTGTATCTAACTGACATATCATTGCTATTTCTAGAATAATAATATCATTATTATGAACTGGGTTAAATTCCCAGTTGTACATAATGAGAAGTTTCTGTAATAAATGACGACATTGATCTTGACCTTGACCTTCATTATAAGAACTCCATTTTGCCTTTTGGTATCGGTTCGAACATAATAATACAAAATATACCCCTGTTCACACAGTAAGATCAATCGAATCATCAACAGTTACAAAGATTTGAGAAAATATTTAAGAAAACACAGGAAATTAATTCGTTATTCTCGAAAACGCATAAAAGTGGTCTCATTTATGGTTCTACTACTTTTGGTTCTCGAGTTATTGCACAACCTTTCTCCGGACAGCGGGCATCTTGGTTTTGTCCCATATGACCGTCACATAGGCGGCTCAGCTTCGCTCCCATGGAAAAATGAAATGTCACAGCCATATCTAACGCTGGTCCAAAAATGGTGATTGAGTAAAGATGTGAACAATTATAACGATTAAGCCCCCTGACTACAGGCCTGTTACAATCTATCAAGGCGGGTAGTATACAGAAATTTCGGATGGGCTTAGATCAAAATGAACTGCATTTTAAAAGGGGTAGGATCAAAGTGTTGCACATTTGGGGTTGGGTCCATTCTCAGTGTTCAACATTACGACAAAATTAATTTTGTGTACAAAATGTGCATTAAATTTAGGTACAAATGATTGGAGAATAGAACAAATTCCTGTGAGCAAGAATGTTCTAGACAACTAGGAGGCATTGATCTATGCTGTGAAGATGTCAAAAACAATTTCTTCAAACCAATAAGAAAGAAACATTCCCGTAATTTAACAGCATGATATTAGGTCGGGCGGCAAAGATTTGATTTCCCTCATGCTGTTTGGATTGATACAGCTAAGCTAATCAATTAGTATACCTGTCAACTCTCCCGTGAAATCTTGGAGTCGCCCGGAATACTGATAAATCTCCCGGATTGTTATCGAAATCTCCAACAACACTCCCCGTCTTCGAGACAGCGCGACACCATTGGATATGTGCCAAGACGTGCTGCACCAAAAAATCTCCAACAGCACCCACACCAATCTTCCTATGTCAAGATCCGAGATATATGGGGAGCGTGCTGAGCCCCTGAGGAATCTCCCGGATTTCAATAAAAAAGTTGGCAAGTATAAATTATATATTTTCTTTGTTATGTTCAAGACATTTTAGGGTGAGGTATGTTTAAAGTGTCAGACGAGTATCCAAAAATAAAAATATATTATTCTAGTAAGATTTAACCATGGGAGTAGAATATCATCTTTAGACAGATCTGCCTGATTCACTGTGTAAACGTTGTTGTCTGATTATTGCTCTCACACAGACTGCAATATTTACACTTGTCTTTGACGTGAATAATACAGACGGCGTATTGCACACAACAGTGTAATCCGCTTATTTGAACATGTAGTGCCATCAAACATATAACCGTACGAGCATGTCGTACATTGATCAGCAATGGTGCAGTAATCACAGATGTCAGCACAAGCTGAAAGAAGAACTTGACATTACATCCAGAATTGTATGTGGTTCACAGAAACACTGCGATGTCTCAGCAGCTCTCGGATCCACTGGGACATATAGCAAGAAGGCTGCATGTTTATCTGCAAGGCAACTGGATAACATTTACATGTGTCCGCTGTAAAGCTCGTCTTTGTTCTGCAATGTAAAATGTATTAACTGTGTGATATAGATTTCAATATGCATTAGCAGCCCAGTATTTTTATTTTGTGAGTGCATTGTGCTATTCCGCTAACAATGTAGTTGTTTGTGTTGGACTCCCCATGATAATTTACGTGTAGGGAAGGACATCACTGCAAACTCAACACACCATTTTGTCTAGTGGTGTTGCACCACCAGCATAACGTACAACAAATAACGAATGTTGAAGTTGATCGAGTATTAATATCAAACACTGTAGAATGCAGTACATACCTTTACATGTCTTTAAAGTACTGTCATAAACTAAGGGTGACTTGCAAGAGTCATTGTCACAGACGTTTGCCACAGAACACTTGGAGCAGTCAGCCGCACATTCTACAACAAGCAAATTAACATCAGTTGAGCAGTCACAACAACAAACAGTAGATGACACGGTCTCTCAAGACAGACATCAGCCATAGAGAATGGGAGAGGGGGAGAGACTGGCACAGAGAAAGGAGACAAGGAGAGAGGGAGAGCGAGGCAGAGAGAGAGAGGAAGAACGATGGAGAGAGGGAGAGCGAGGTAGAGAGAGGAAGAGGGAGGCATAGGGAGGGAGAGAGACAGAGGTGGAGAGAGACCGAGAATGAGAGAGAGAGGAGGGGAGAGAGGGGAGAGAGAGAGGGATTGAGAATGATGAAGAGGAAGAGAGACAGATATACATAACATATAAAATTAAATAGATGGTTTATTATAACAACATACATAACCACAAGAGGTCAGCACTACAGACTTAGTCATACTTGGGTGGTCTTGTTTTTTATAGGTAGTCTACCAATGTTTATAAAAAAAAAAATTATTAGTAGGATTTGTTTTCATTTTTTATAAGTAGAGCCAAATGATTCCGACTGATCCTCCGTCCTTTGATCTCCTTTGATGTATGGTGAGTGAGCAGCACAGTATTACTACTTGTACTGCATGCTACAGTGTTTGATATTAATACACGTTCAACTTCAACATTAGTTATTTGTTGTACGTTGTGCTGGTGGTGCAACACCACTAGATAAAATTGTCTGTTGAGTTTGCAGTGATGTCCTTCCCTACACGTAAATTATTATGGGGAGTCCAACACAAACAACTGCATTATTAGCGGAATAGCACAATGCAATCACAAAAATTAAAATGTTGTGCTGCAAATGCATATTCAAATCTATATCACACAATTGATACATTCTACATTGTAGAACAAAGACTAGCTGTACAGCGGAAACATGTAAATGTTATCCGGTTGCCTTGCCTTCTTGCTGTAAGTCGCAGTGGATCCAAGTGCTGTTGAGACGTCACAGTGTTTCTGTGAACCACATACAATTCTGGGTATAATGCCAAGTTCTTCTGCTTTCAGCTTGTGCTGACATCTGTGATTCCTGCACCATTGCTGATCAATGTAAGACACATGCTCGTACGGTTATATGCTTGATGGCGCTACATGTTCAAGTAAGTGGATTACATTGTTGTGTGCAATACGCCGTCTGTATTGTTCACGTCAAAGTCAAGTGTAAATATTTCAGTCTGTGTGAGAGCAATAAACAGACAACAACGTTCACACTGTGAATCAGACTGATGTGTCCAACGATGATATTCTATTCGAATGGTTAAATCGTACTAGAATAATTAATTTTAATTTTTGGATACTCGTCTGACACTTTAAACATACCTGACCCTAGAAGTTCTTACAACATGACAAGGAAAATATATAATTTATACCTGCCAACGTTTTTGTTGAAATCCGGGAGATTCCTCAGGGGTTCAGCATGCTTCCCATATATCTCAGATCTTGACATAGGAAGATTGGGGTGGGTGCTGTTGGAGATTTTTTTGGTTGAGCACGTCTTGGCACATCTCCCATGCTGTCGTGCTCTCTCGAAGACGGGGGATGTTGTTGGAGATTTCGAGAGAAAATCCGGGAGACTTACCAATATTCCGGGCGACTCCCTGATTTCACGGGAGAGTTGACAGCTATAATAATTGATTAGCTTAGCTGTATAAATCCAAGCAGCATAAGGGAAAACAATTCTTTGCTGCCCGACCTAATATCATGCTGTTAAATTACGGGAATTTTTATGTCTTATTGGTCTGAAGAAATTGTTATTGTAATATCAGTGTTTACCAGGGAAGATATTAGTTCACTGCCAGTACCAGAGGCTAAGTTCAAGGGGGCAGGTTCAAACTATTTAGGACAATTAATTGTAACTCCGGAAATGGTAGCTAAGAAAATAAAGGCTATGAAGGATAATAAATCACCTGGAGTGGATGGGATTCCGCCGAAACTACTATTGGAAATTGTAGAACAAATTAGCGTACCGCTTGCAACAGTTTTCAAATGGTCATTAGAAGAGGGAGTGGTTCCTTTAGAATGGAAAGAGGCAAACATTATACCGTTATTTTAAAACGGTTCGAGAAACAAGTCAGAGAACTATAGACCAGTGAGTTTAATATTAGTGATTTGTGCAAATTATTAGAAAGACTAATTAAAGATCACATGGTGGATTTTCTTGTTAAACATAACTTCATCAACCCATCTCAACATGGGTTTTTTAAAGCAAGGTCATGCTTAACAAATATGTTATGTTTTTTGGAAGACATCACTAAGTGGGTAGATAACGGATCACCAGTAGATATCGTCTACTTTGATTTTGAAAACGCTTTCGACAAAGTACCACATCAACGATTACTGCTTAAGCTAAAGGCCCATGGCATAGGAAATGGTATATTAAATTGGATAGAAAAATGGCTGATTGACAGAAGACAACGTGTAGTCGTTGATGCGGAGGCTTCAAACTGGAAATCGGTATTGAGTGGGGTAGCACAGGGATCAGTACTAGGATCTATATTATTCTTAATATATATCAACGATTTGGATGATGAAATAACAAGCAAGGTGCTGAAATTTGCGGATGATACAAAAGTGTTTAGAAGGATTAAAAGTGATGGAGATAGACAACATTGACAAGATGATCTTGAAAAGTTGATCAAATGGTCTGAAAAATGGCAAATGCTATTCAATTTTGGGAAATGTAAATGTCCCCACGCAGGACATGGGAACGAAGAGGTAGAATATACAATGGGGGGTACTGTACTAAGTACTACTGTAAAAGAAAAGGAATTAAGGTTTACCATTAGTGCTGATATGAAGGTTTCAGAGCAGTGTGGAATTGCAGCTTCAAAGGGAAATCAAATCCTTGGATTAATTAGGCGAAACATAACGTATAAGGAAAAAGAGCTAATAATACCGCTGTACAAAACAATAGTTAGGCTTCAGTTAGAATATTGTATTGAAGCGTGGAGGCCATATCGCAGGAAGGACATATATATGCAAGGAAGAGTACAGAGGAGAGCAACTAAAATGATACCAAAACTGAGGGATCTTAGTTACGAAATACGCCAACAAATGCGGCTTAACAACACTAGAAACCAGGAGATTAAGAGGAGATCAGTTAGAAGTGTTTAAAATAATGAGTGGTTATGAAATTATTGATAGAAATATTTTTTTCAGTTAAAAAACATAGAAGGACTGGAGGACATGAAGTTACATTAGCAAAGAAGCAGTGTAGATTAGATATAAGAAAGTTCTCATTTTCACAAAGTACTGTAAATTAATGGAACAGATTATCTGCTGATTGTGTGGGTGCTAGTAGCATGAATATGTTTAAAAATAAAATCGACACATACCTCAGAAGGGCGGGATACACATAGATAAAACGGTCGGACTCTCAATAAGCCAAAGGGCTTCCTTGTCCACCTGCCACCTAGAGTTATTTCTCTGGGTGGCAATCTTCTTAACTCTTGTTAAATCTTCACAGCACAGATCAATGCCTCCTAGTTGTCTTGAACATTCTTGTTCACAGGAATTTGTTCTATCCTCTCGATAGATTGTAACTGGCCTATATATAGTCAGGGGGCTTAATTTTATAATTGTTCACATCTTTCCACAATCACCATTTTTGGACCAGCATTAGATATGGCCATGACATTTAATATTTCCATTTCAGCCAAGCTGAGCTTCCTATATGACGGTCATATTGGACAAAACCAAGATGGCCACTGTTCAGAGTAAGGTTGTGCAATAACTCGAGAACCAAAAATTATAGAATCATAAATGAGACCACTTTTATGCGTTTTCCGCAACAACTGGTTTTTTCCAGTTGTTGCGGAGTACCAATTAAGATGTACTCAGTCTTGGCGTTGTTTGTTTTAAGTTTCATGCTTTGCATCTAGCTATTGATGTCTCTGATGGTCATCAACATACGCATGCCCCAGCTTACTTTCCTGATCAATGATATGAAAAACAGGGCTAAAATACTCTGTGAATTCCACAGGACCGAGGTATGATCCTTGCGGTACTCCCTGATCAATTTTAAACTGGTCAGACACAGTACCATCAATAATAATTTATTGAATTTGAAGATACGATGAAAACCAATTTAGAGCTGTGCCTGACACACCAAAAGAGCAATTCACAATAATCAAAAAAATCTTATGGTCCTCAGTATGAAAAGCCGACAACAAGTAAATTAAAACCAGTTGTGTGATATTCTGTTGGTCCATGTTTAAAAGAATGTCAGACTGGACCTTTACAAGTGCAGTTTCTGTAGAATGTCCAGCTCTTTACGCCGAATGACAACGTGGCAAGGAAATCCACATTCTGAATGAAAGCAAAGTTGGTCTACAACAGCCCGTTCTGTTAATTTAAAAATATACAGGAGATTCGATACAGGGCGCAGACAAGGGGTCAAATGCAAATGCATTTGCATTTAAATGCATTTAAATGCAACTGATCCAGTGTTTGCATTTGGATTTGAAAATTTGGAGCCAAAGCTATTTGCATTTAAATACATTTTAAAAGTATTTGAAAAATCAAATACTTTTCAAATACTTATAGCATTTAATTATGTCAATGAAAACTGTTATCACAGCTGTACTTAATTAAATTGTTGCTTGGTCTAGGCTGTCGATACAGGTCACTCATGTTACTTATGTGATCACCGAGGCATGACATTCACTGATAGAAAACTGGCCTTCCTATAGCTCTTTTATTAGGTGACCAACTGCAGCATTTACATGCTTTCGTCATTAACTACTTGGGTCATGATCAGATGGATGATCAGTGTATCAGTTGGCCTGTGACAGGGTCAGGTTAGCAAGCATTTAATTAACAGTGGGTGGCTTATTCTAATTTTATTGGAAGACAGTGCGTCAGTGGGCACAGGAAATGGAAAACAGGATTAACCTGTCACAGGAGAAAATTTAACAATGTGTGACAAATTGTAACATGGGACTATTGACTCAATGAACTCCCTTAATTCTGGATAAACAATGGTCAAGTATAGCTCATTTTTTGATTATTTATTGTCCACGAGCACGGGGACGTCAAGAGAATTAGAAAAGTATTTAAAAAATATTTGAACAGCATTGAAATACTTTTGAAAAGTAGACATCAGCAAAATGTATTTGCATTTGAAATGTCAAAAATATTTCCATTTGCATTTAAATACTTTTCATTGTATTTGACCCCATGTCTGACTGTCTGTCAGGGCGATAGTTTTTTGGAATAGGATCCAGTCCTGCTTTTTTAAGCAGTGGCTCTACAAGTGCAGTCTTCCATTCATGTGGGAATTCCCCAGCAACAATGGAGCAATTGATGATGTGTGTAAGGAATGGCACAAATTCCTCAATATACTATTTGACCAATTTGGTTGGCATGGGGTCCAGAACATAGCTGGTTGTCTTAGATTTCATAACCAACTTGTGCACATCATCATCAGTGACCGCAGCAAATGTATCTAAATTATTACACACACACCTTCTCTGTTTTCTGATGATTTGACGGGAGGTTTTGCTAGGCAAAATATCACGTGCTGGATAGGTTAATTGCAGCGTGTTCGGCCAGTATTGCCAGAGGGTTGACATTGGTTGTTATGTAGGGAATATAACGTAGTATAATGTTCTTCCCTTGTTGTGCTCATTATGTTATTATGTAGTATTTGTCTTAATATGATTTGTATTGTATGTATTGTAATCAGTTACAATAAATTTGATTTGATTTGATTTGGTTATGCTTCAGGCGGCGTGCCTAACCTGGATGGCATGACATTTGGTCAGCACGAGAAGATGCTAGAGGGTTGTGTCAGCAACCTGTACATCTAGGGCAAGTGACCCCTGGAACTCACCACTGACGCTGTCGGGGTATGTCGTGGCGCCCTGACACCCCTAATTGCTGCGGCCATCCAGTTGCTACAGTGTTCTTGTTTCTTTATGTTTTGGGGCCAGTGTTACAGACAGTTTATTTGTTAAACAAAGTGTGTTATTTTGTCAGCTTTATTAGTTTTATTAACATAAATGTAACCGATTAAAATTATATATCTCGGCTGGTTGATACTTGATTTGAAACTTATTAACATAAT
>CM034534.1:12949033-13076533 GCA_020002185.1 Paraescarpia echinospica
CTCAAAACAGCATCAGTCAAAACCCACGGCAGTTAAAACCCCATGAATCCAAAGTTCAAAACCATTTTGATCAGTCAAAATCCCATCACTCATTATCCCGTTAGTCAAAATCTTATCAATCAAAATGAACATCCGTGAAAACCCACATCAGTGTAAAACACAATTCAAAACGCTGTCAGTCAAAACTCCACCAGTTTAACAAGATTTAACAAGATTGCCACCCAGAGAATTAATTCTAGATGGCAGGTGGACAAGGAAGCCACTTCAATAGTATTAGTAGTATCACTAGTATGACACAATATAACATGGCAAACAGTGTCAACACATTCAACATGAATTACGTTTAATGAAATAAAATAATATTTACCTTCAAATGTGTTGTGAAGTTTGATGCTGTCTTTGAAGATCCTGATATCACTGTAGCACAATGCTTGCATTTTCCTTTATAATTCCCCTCTGTATTGGCAGGTACTACACTTACTGACGGTTCAGCCAGACTCAGAGAAGTCTTCAACTGAATGACCCCAGCTCCTGCCACTAACCAGATTTTACAAACAGTCCAGTCAGTTATGCTGTGTAAACTGTACATGGATTCATTGGCAGACTGGCAGTCTTCATTGTCTTTGTTAGGCTGTAGGAGCAGGTCTAACACAAAAGAAGCCAGTATTACTCCAAAGTGTAGATTCCTTTGAAGTCCAAGTATGGGTAAATGGGGTAATCTGGAAATTCATTTGAAATGTTCATTTGTAATATAAAAGTAATATGTAAATTACTATTACATTGCTTTCTATTATTATTATTACTATTACATTGATTTTTTGCACAACCTATTTCTATTACTTCACTATTTGTAATCGTTAGTATTACTATTACATATTACTATTACCCCAGGCCTGCTCTGAAACATTCATAGCAGCACTAATGGTTAACCCTAAGTCGTTTTCTTTTACTGTAGTACTTAGTACAGAACCCCCCCATTGTATATTGTACATCTTCGTTCCCATGTCCTGTGTGGAGGCACTTACATTTCCAAAACTTGAACATTTGCCACTTTTCAGACCATTTGATCAACCTGTCAAGATCATCTTGTAAATGCTGTCTATCTCCATCACGTTTAATACTTCTAAACACTTTTGTATCATCCGCAAATTTCAAAACCTTACTTGTTATATGATCGTCCAAATCGTTGATATATATTTTAAGAATAATATAGGTCCCAATACTGATCCCTGTGGTACACTACTCAAAACTAATTTCCAGTTTGAAGCCTCCCCATCAACCTATCTGTACCCGTTGTCTTCTATCAAGCAGCCATTTTTCTATCCAGTTAATTATACCATTTCCTATGACATGGGCCTTTAGTTTAAGCGGTGATCTTTGGTTTGTGGAAAGCTTTCTGAAAATCTAAGTAGATGATATCTACTGGAGATCCCTCGTCTACCCTCTTAGTGATTTCTTTCAAAAACATAACATATTTGTTAAGCATGACCTCACTTTTAGAAACCCATGTTAAAATGGGTTGATGAAGTTATGTTTAACAAGAAAATCCACCATGTGATCTTTAATTGGTCTTTCTAATACTTTGCTAATCACCTATGTTAAACTCACTGGTCTGTAGTTCTTTTTTCTCGAAACTTTTTTAAATAATGGTATAATGTTTGCTTCTTTCCACTGGGTCATTCCATGTCAAATCAATCACTCAAAACATTGCCCGACTCCAATTTTGATGAAATTTAGCACAGTTGTTGGCTCACATGAGAATATCAAAGTAAAACAAAATATGAAATGTAGGTCAAGTTATATTGAAGATCTTGGTCACTGAACTTTGACCTGATTCACATACCTACCATTACATTGATGCCAATAACTCTGCTGTTAATAAAGGTAGAAAGGAAGTAATACATCATTGGAAAGACACTAAACAGGCACACATAGGTATAAAATAAAATAAAAAATGTCATGTAAATAAACATAACATAGTTTTCATAATTTGACCTTTGACCTCAGATACCCGAAAAATGTATCCTCCGATTTTTGTGCAGTATCCTATACTATTGCAGAAGAGTTCCTGAAAATATTAGTGTGGGCAAATAATAATGTTCAGAGATACATTAAACTGAATACACCTGGGTGACTTACCTTTGATCTATACAACAGTGGATGCAACATTGAATTTCATTAGTTCACCTTTTTCAGATCACTTAAGGTGGCTGCATCTGCTATTGTATGCTTCTTTTGAATTAATCATTTCTAATATAAGTTTTGAAGATAAGCTAACCATTTTTCTTAGAGTTTCAATCAGATACTAAACAATACTCCAGACCAAAAATAATCTATTTTTATGTTGTTTAGATATATTTAAATGTGTTTAAAGACAATTTAAAAATATGTCAAAAATCACCTTAATGTGGCATTTTATTTCATTTTGAGAAACTCCCCAAAAGAAAAATTTGTATGGTTGTAAGTACAAACATGTTATTGACATTCCAATGGTTTTTTGTAAACAAATGCATATTAAGTTTGATACGGCTTCATAAACATTTTGCTACAATGTTGAAAGACAGCAAAAATCCGTACTGCATTTTTGGCACGACCCCTTCACCAAACATAAAATCATCCCGTGCAATTTTGGGTAAACACAAGTCGAGTTCTTATGCCAAGTTATGGCTTTGTAAATATTGTAGTTTTATAAAAAAGTTACATTAAGTAATACTTCCTGGTTGTTACCAATAATACAACTTTCACCAGATGCTTGTTTTTTGCTTAGAAATGTGACTTTTTTTACTGGCATGTGGCTTATTTCAACACAGTTTGACAGACACTTCTACTACTGAGATTTCCCCCCAAGGTTTTCCCACCAAGTTGTCTCATGATATTGTGTTACCAAGGGCCACGTGTTGAAGTTGTTGTGGTAGACAAGGTTGATTGACACCTGCTGGGGTCAGTCCTGTGTCGTTGCAAATGTGCACACATGATCGTCACTATGGAAACATTGTCAGTTTCCAAGAATCTGAAGGGACTTTCCACAGACACACTAAAATACTAGTTTTTAAAGGACTGATTGGTGACATATGGTGATGGTGCCTTGGTTTTTTTAATAGTACACATGTTCATACTGACATCTAATAATGTTCTATGAAGAAAAAAATAATGAAATCAACTGACATGATAGCCGGTGCAGCTACCTTAACAAGCTGCTAAAGGGTACCTTATAATGAAATGAGTATATACTCACATGCTGTAGTCTCTGTCTTAACATATTCAGATTCTTTGCAGGGCCTCATATACTTTTTCTGTGTCCTCGGGATACTGTGTCGTGGTGATGGTCGATGTGGGTGAAGGAAGTTCTGGTCAGCCTCTTCATCAGCTTGGATAATATCCATTACATATGCCACCCACCAGTTTCCATCATAGATGGCCGTCACATACTCTTTGATATCCACGAGACTGAGACCATCACGCTGGGCTGTCACAATCTCATTTCTTCTTATGGAACATGTGAAATATATTGCTACTTCCAAGAGATTAAGTGATAATTGCTTGAAGAAGTGTAGCTTCTGTGTTCCTGCTATTGTTTTCACTCTGCATACATCTTGCAAGAAGAGTTGTTTCTTCGTAGTACTCTTGTGTGGTCGAAAAGTAGAATTTAATACAGGAATATGGGCTGATGCACATTCAAAGAGCTGCAAAATGGTGGTCATATAATGAAGGTCAAGATCAATGTTATCATTTATTATAGAAACTTCTGATTATGTACAACTGGTAATGCAACCCAGTCCATAGTAATGATACACTGTACTATTATTCTAGAAATACCAATTGGTCATTCCATGTCAAATCAATCACTCAAAACATCGCTCGACTCTAATGTTGATGAAATTTAGCACAGTTGTTGGCTCACACAAGAATATCAAAATAAAAATTATAACAAATCTAAGTCAAGTATATTATTGAAGATATTGGTCACTGAACTTTGACCCAATTCACATACTGACAGTTACATTGATGCCCATAACTCTGCTGTTAATAAAGCTAGTAAAGGAAGTAATACATCATTCGGAAGCCAATAAACAGGCACACATAGGTATTATAAAATAAAAATATGTAAATACAACTAACATATTTTTTATAATTTCACCTTTAATCTCAGATACCCAAAAAATGTATCCTCCCATTTATTTTTTATTTTTTACAGTATCCTGTACTATTGCAGAAGAGTTCCTGAAATTATTCCTGAGTGGGCAAATAATACTGATGTTCAGAGATACATTAAATTGAGTACACCTGGGTGACTTACCTTTGGTCTATAGATCAGTGGATGCAACATTGAATTTTATTAGTTCCCCTTTTTTAGATCACTTAAAAAGCTGCAAAAGGGTACCTTATAAGGAAATGAGTATATACTAACATGCTGTAGTCTCTCTCTTAACATGTATTCAAATTCTTTGCAGGGCCTCACATACTTTTTTTGTGTCCTCTGGATAGTTTGTAGATCCAACCAGTGTCGGTTGTCGGGTAAATATGCATTGGTATATCACCCACATGAACATGAAGAGTGTCACTGTGTCGTGGGTAGCAATATGATGGTGATGGTCCATGTGGGTGAAGGAAGTTCAGTTCAACCTCTTTATCAGCTGGAATAACATCCATTACATATGCCACCCATCAGTTTCCATCATAGATGGCCGTCAGATACTCTTTGCTATCCACGAAACTGAGACCATCACACTGGGCTGTCACAATCTCTTTTCTTCTTATAGAACATGTGAAATATATTGCTACTTCCAAATCATTAAGTGATAATTGCTTGAGGAAGTGTAGCTTCTGTGTTCCTGCTATTGTTTTCGCTCTGCATACGGCTTGTAGTGTTGATCGATCAGTAGTTATCCATTTTTGTAATTCAAATCACTTGAGTCACCACACACATTTTTGCAGAAAGCATTCGTGACTTGGTGGATTACATCGTAGTTGTGAAAGACAATGGTTGTAGTGAACCAGTGGGATGTGATCATTTTTGATAAGTTTGCTAAGTTTTGCACCAACCATCATTAATTTTCCATTCTGATGAATTATGCAAATGCAAAGTTACAAAGAACTAGTAGCTTTTTTTATGGACTCATTCACCATGAACAAAGATGGAGACAAAGTCTTTTCTCTCATAGAATAGAATAGAATGCTTCCACAAACTGGATGATTTCAGAGGACAGGCTTTTTCCTGGTTTGGGATCTGGATCACTCATGATGCCTTTTTCTTTCACTAAATGTTTTGCTCTGTTTGCTATGAGGTATGATGTGTTGAAGACTGTTGCTGTTTTCCGGATGGTCCAACTCTTTGGGATCACGGTCAATAATTTGATCTTTTTGCTTCTCTTGTCTGTTTTCCGGAATTTGTCCTTTAACTGTGCCATCATTTCACCAAAGTCTTTCTCACCGGAAGTAGCTGTTTTCTCATGTTCAAAGCATTTCTCAGCCTCAGGTGCAACTAATTTTACCTTCTTCACCACTGCTGTTAATTTTTTGCATCTTTCTTGCAGCATAGGATTCCTGGCCTAACTTTCGTTTTGAGAGTGGAGATTCACCAAAAATATCCAATGATTCATTGAGTATTGACAGTTCATGCTCTTCAAAAACTGTTCTTTCTTGATCAGATATTTGGCCTTGATCAGATTCTTGGCCAGACATTGGTGCGAATGAAGAAGCAGGTGATGACGAGGTTACTTCAAGAAGTGATTCCAGCTTTTCACGACATTGTCTGCACAGCTTATGTTGTGTGGTCAAACTCAATTTTAGTTTCTTGAAACCAGTTCTGCAGAAACATTTTGCAAGTCTTTTTTCTTTATTTTGTCCAGGTGCTATTTTAGTGGATCAGTACACCGTCACTAGTCACTAGTAGACTTGATGGTTACAGGCTGATTAAATAGTTATTTCATAGCAGTTTCTGTAGTATCATGCACATGTGCAATGAATACGCATGAGTCTCATGTATTATGTCTCAGTCAAATGAAACCGCAATCATGACACATGAAGCTGAGAAATTGTCAATACAATTCAATTTGTAATGCTTACCATATGTAATATGCAATCAAATTTGTTCATTTGTAATGTTTGAATGTTGCTCTATATGCCACCAATCACATAAAATTACAGACATAGTAGACATGTACATGTGCATGATCTAGTCCTTCTGGTGGCTTATTGCATAACAATAATCCCTGCTGTATTGAATAACAATTATATAATTAGTAAGCATATATATATATGGATTTACACAGCAGAGGTAGTACTGTATCTTTGAAGTGAATTATCCTGTGCCTTCCTGGTACAATTTGCCATCTCCGGGTGTACTCAATTTAATGTATCTCTGAACATTATTATTTGCCCACTCTAATATTTTCAGGGATACTTCTGCAATAGTATAGGATACTGTATAAAAAAATCAAACAAATCGGAGGACATGTTTTTGAGTATCTGAGGTCAAAAGTCAAATTATGAAAAATATATTATTGTTATTTACATTATACATATGTGCGCTTGTTTATTGGCTTTACAATTATGTATTGCTTGCTTTTCTAGCTTTATTTACAGCAGAGTTATGGGCATTATTGTGACATTCAGTATGCGAATGAGGTCAAAGTTCAGTGACTTATATCATCAATAATACTTGACCTAGATTTTTTTTTATGATTTAGATATTCTCATGTGAGCCAACAACTGTGCTCAATTTAATCAAAATTGGAGTCGTGTGATGCAAAAATGGCCTAAAAGTGATTGATTTGACATGGAATGATCCAAGGATATGTTAATTAGATCCACAAATTCACTGATATTTGTTCAACCGTTATTGTGAACATATAATTATTAAATATTTCAGAATCATTCCATCAATGGGTCAAAACGAAACTTACAATGAATGTACCTAAACAGTATCATCCATCATCCGACCATCCTTCTATCCATTAGTAGAGGTTCAATGGTTAGCATGGTTGCAATGAAGGCCTGCCTTGCAGTTCTTTCAATTGCCCTTGCATGTTTCATGCAGCCACCATGTAGGAGGAGGGTACAAGCCATACTTGCATCAGTGAGAGTGGTCCAGAAAGGAAGCCATTGCTTGCAGTGCTCATCCTGTTACCATCCCTATTGACCAAACACAGTGATTGCCTGGTGGCTAGCGGTTGACTGCTTCCAGATGAAAGAGGCTTGGAACAAGTACCTCTTGATATGTTCTAAGAGGGCGGCCTGGGTCATTGACATCTGCCATTGGAGAAGAGTTGATGCCTTGCATCATTGACAGTTGCAGAACCACATGTCTTCCTGATGAGTACATTAAATCGCTCAATGCACTGCATGTGAACTGCATGTGAACTGAGTCATCATCTCTCTAAGGCCTGGTGTACTGTTCCATGTAGTGCACTACATAAAAGTTGACAATAATATGTCGTAAGTTGTTATGATATGTTCGTGTAAGGGGGCGACAGGGTAGGGATAGTCCTGCGAGACTTCTCAGATCGAGGTGGAATGATCATTAAACATCTACCAAAAAGATGGTAATGAAATGTCTGCAATATGTGAATCTTATATGTTATGTATGTATCTCTCTCTTCCTCTCCATCATTCTCCATCTCTCCTCTCTCTCCCCTCTCTCCCCCCTGTTCTGTCTCTATCTCACCCTCT
Source organism: Paraescarpia echinospica (assembly GCA_020002185.1). Taxonomy (NCBI): domain Eukaryota; kingdom Metazoa; phylum Annelida; class Polychaeta; order Sabellida; family Siboglinidae; genus Paraescarpia; species Paraescarpia echinospica. Next base: position 12,956,705 of record CM034534.1, read on the forward strand.
GTCTCTCTCCCTCCCTCTGCCTCCCCCTTCCTCTCTCTCCCTCGCTCTCCCTATCTCTCTACCTCGCTCTCCCTATCTCTCTACCTCGCTCTCCCTCTCTCCTTGGCTCCTTTCTCTGTGCCACTCTCTCCCCCTCTCAACTGATGTTTATTTACTTGTTGTAGAATGTGCGGCTGACTGCTCCATGTGTTCTGTGGCAAACGTGTGTGACAATGACTCTTGCAAGTGACCCTTAGTTTATGACAGTACTTCAAAGACATGTAAAGGTATGTACTGCAGTCTACAGTGTTTTATATTAATACACGTTCAACATCAACACTGGTTATTTGTTGTACTTTGTGCTGGTGGTGCAACACCACTAGACAAAATGGTGTGTTGAGTTTGCAGTGATGTCCTTCCCTACACGTAAATTATCATGGGGAGTCCAACACAAACAACTGCATTATTAGCCGAATAGCACAATGCACTCACAAAAATTAAAATGCTATGCTGCAAATGCATATTTAAATCTATATCACACAGTTAATATATTCTACATTGCAGAACAAAGACGAGCTGTACAGCGGACACATGTAAATGTTATCCGTTGCCTTGCAGATAAACATGCAGCCTTCTTGATGTATGTCACAGTGGAACCGAAGGGTGCTGAGACGTCGCAGTGTTTCTGTGAACCACATACAATTCTGGGTGTAATGTCAAGTTCTTCTGCTATCAGCTTGCGCTGACATCTGTGATTCCTGCACCACTGCTGATCAATGTACGACATGCTCGTACGGTTATATGTTTGATGGCACTACATGTTCAAGTAAGTGGATTACATTGTTGTGTGCAATACGCCGTCTGTATTATTGACATCAAAGACAAGTGTAAATATTGCAGTCTGTGTGAGAGCAATAAACTGACAACAACGTTTACACTGTGAATCAGGCAGATGTTTCTAAAGATGATATTCTACTCCCATGGTTAAATCGTACCAGAATAATTTATTTTTATTTTTGGATACTCGTCTGACACTTTAAACATACCTGACCCTAGAAGTTCTTACAACATGACAAGGAAAATATATAATTTATACCTGCCAACTTTTTTGTTGAAATCCGGGAGATTCCTCAGGGGTTCGGCATGCTTCCCATATATCTCGGATCTTAACACAGGAAGATTGGGATGGGTGCTACTGGAGATTTTTTGCTGGAAATTCAGTGGTTCACGTATTGGCACATCTCCCATGGTGTCGCGCTGTCTCGAAGATAGGGGTGCTGTTGGAGATTTCAAGAGAAAATCCAGGAGATTTACCTATATTCCAGGCAACTCCCAGATTTCACGGGAGAGTTGACAGGTATAATAATTGATTAGCTTTGCTGTATAAATCCAAACAGCATAAGGGAAAACAAATCTTTGCTGCCCGACCTAATATCATGCTGTTAAATTACGGGAATGTTTATTTCTTATTGGTCTGAAGAAATTGTTATTGACATCTTCACAGCTCAGATCAATGCCTCCTAGTTGTCTTGAACATTCTTGTTCACAGGAATTTGTTCCATTCTCCAATCATTTGCACCTAAATTTAATGCACATTTTGTACACAAAATTAATTTTGAGGTAATGTTGAACACTGAGAATGGACCCAACCCCAAATGTGCAACACTTGGATCCTACCCGTCTTAAAATGCAGTTCAATTTGAGCTGAGCCCATCCCAAATTCCTGCATCCTACCCGCCTTGATAGATTGTAACTGGCCTATATATAGTCAGGGGGCTTAATTTTATAATTATTCACATCTTTCCACAATCACCATTTTTGGACCAGCGTTAGATATGGCCATGACATTTAATTTTTCCATTTGAGCCAAGCTGAGCTCCCTATGTGACGGTCATATTGGACAAAACCAAGATGGCCACTGTTCGGAGTAAGGTTGTGCAATAACTCGAGAACCAAAAATTATTGAATCATAAATGAGACCACTTTTAGGCGTTTTCCGCAACAACTGGTTTTTTCCTGTTGTTGCGGAGTACCAATTAAGATGTACTCAGTCTTGGAGTTGTTTGTTTTAAGTTTCATGCTTTGCATCTAGCTATTGATGTCTCTGATGGTCATCAGCATACGCATGCCCCAGCTTACCTTGCTGATCAATGATATGAAAAACAGGCCTAAAATACTCTGTGAATTCCACAGGATCGAGGCATGATCCTTGCGGTACTCCCTGATCAAGTTTAATCTGGTCAGACACTGTACCATCAATAATAATTGATTGAATTTGAAGATACGATGAAAACCAATTGAGAGCTGTGCCTGATACACCAAAAGAACAATAATCAACAAAATATTATGGTTCCCAGTATGAAAAGCCGACAACAAGTAAATTAAAACCAGTTGTGTGACCTTCTGTTGGTCCATGTTTAAAAGAATGTCAGACTGGACCTTAACAAGTGCAGTTTCACAAATCCACATTCTGAATGAAAGCAAAGTTGGTCTACAACAGCCCGTTCTGTTAATTTAGAGATATACTGGCGATTCGATACAGGGCGCAGACATGGGGGCAAATGCATTTGCATTTAAATGCATCTGATCCAGTGTTTGCATTTACATTTGAAAATTTTGAGCCAGAACTATTTGCATTTAAATACATTTTAAAAGTATTTGAAAAATCAAATACTTTTCAAATACTTATAGCATTTAATTATGTCAATGAAAACTGTTGTCACAGCTTAGCTTAATTAAATTTTTGCTTGGTCTGGGCAGTTGATACAGGTTACTCCTGTTACTTATGTGATCACCGAGGCATGACATTCACTGAGAGAAAACTGGCCTCCCTATAGCTCTTTTATTAGCTGACCAACTGCAGCCAGTTGCATGCTTTGATCATTAACTACTTGGGTCATGATCAGATGGATGATCAGTGTATCAGTTGGCCTGTGACAGGGTCAGGTTAGCAAGCATTTAATTAACAGTGGGTGGCTTAATCTAATTTTATTGGAAGAGTGCATCAGTGGGCACAGGAAATGGAAAACAGGATTAACCTGTCACAGTAGAAAATTTAACATTGTGTGACAAATTATAACATGGGACTATTGACTCGATGAACTCCCTTAATTCAGGATAAACAATGGTCAAGTACAGCTCATTTTTGTCATTATTTATTGTGCACGTGCACGGGGATGTCAAGAGAATTAGAAACGTATTTGAAAAGTATTTGAACAGTATTGAAATAAGATAAGATAATTATGTGCAATCATATGACTAGATCATGCGAACAGAAGTGATGGTCTGATGCAAAGTATTTATTGAGCGCAAATGCCAAATATGCCAAATACTTATTGAATATTTTTTTACACAGAAACAGAGTTGTAGGGGAAAGAAATCTTGTGATGTATTTTATTAGAATGTACAACATTTCACATGTCCCATACCTGCTTTTGTAGTTTTGTAGAGTTGGATGAACCATGTGTGGTTTAACGATATATATGTTCAAAATATTGTATTGTTGCCTTATATTTTAAATGCCAGTACTTTATAATGAACATGGTAAAGAAACGTTAGGTTTTCGTAGTAAATTATTTAATGATTTATCAACATGCTCGTCTAGCTGTGGATATCTGACCTGGTGAATACTAGATGCTCACTGGTTCCAAGATGAACACAGTTTATGGTGTGTAGATCTACATTTAGCTGGGTAATGTTGGGTTTTTGGCCATATTGGTGGTACTAGATTCAAGTATGTATACCTGGGGTACTATCAATAGTAACTTGTGTATTATTTATTTTTATATTAAGAAACAATGTTTCCTCAAGAAGAGCATTATTTTGTTATTCCCTAATTGTTTGAAACATTTGACATTCAGTAACACTATCTCTTAAAACTTGTATTTAAAATAAATCTCAAGGTGGCAATAACAGCACAGATGTCACTGGTCACGTATTCTTGAATATAATACACCTTTACGGTAAACACATCAAGAACTGGCATTATGTTAATTAAGCAAAATGCAAGCCGATTTGTACTTAAATCTAGAGAAGTGAAAACAAAAACACTAGTCACTCATTACCTCTGATCATGGGATGAAGTAAAGGAGAATTGCCTGTTTTAATACACGTTTCTCTGAAAATATTGTCGTCCTACCAATTGCCAATGTCTAATATTATTCAGCATGTGTGTACATGATTATAGATGTGTCAATAAATTTGTTACAAAAATGTTAACTTGTTATGACAAGTGTTCATATGATAGTGAAACCCTGATAATCTAGAAACCATAACATCAGGACATAATATACCTTGCAATATACCTGATTAATTTCTTTTAAAATCCATAATTTCCTGTGCTATTTCCAGTAGTTGTTTAAGTGGAATTAACTTAATTTAGATGGAGTTATTGTAAACGGCTGAAATTACTGAATGGAATAAGTGTGTGTGTGTGTGTGTGCACAACCAGTAATGTATGAATGTACATCAGCAGGGATCGAACCTGCCACACACAACGCAGTCCAACAGTTTTTAAACAAACAAATGACATAGTATGTCTGCAGTTACAACACAATACTATAATAGCATTCAGTCACAAATAATATATTGTTTACATTGTTGCAAAAACCATATGCTACATACACGTATCTGCAATTTACCTTAAACTAAAATCTGGCTCTCAACATTGGGGACTGTGTATCCCTCGTGACTCGGTGATCACATTAATGTCAGTCCCGTCTCAATTTGGGACGTAAAAGAACCACTGAGGACGACAAGCACCCTGGTAGTGACCACCCGCAGTGCCATCATATAAAGGTCGGTTTGGCGATAATGTTCTGAAAAAGGCTGATTAGTTATGACCTCATAAGACTGTTACATTGTAACCACAATAATACAGTCTAGTCAGTTAATAGAACATTGCCGAACGCTGGAAACAAGTAGAACTACAAAATATGAAAACAAATACTAAGATACAAATTTTATAATAACAATTTACATGTCAACAAAATACAAAACAAATCACTGTGGGATGGGAGACTCCACACTATTATTATTATGGCAGTGGCTACGCGTACGTGAGCCGTACGTTTAGACCTCCATTCTAAAAGTGTGGCACTCATTCTGCGCATGCACATGCTATTATTTCCGGTTACGTGAGTTGTATTTTTAGCATCACTTGTCTAAAGGTACGGTAGTCGATATGTGCATGATTTTCATACGTGAGCCGTATCTTTAGCGCTCGGTTCTAGAAGTACGGCAGTTAAATTGCCGTATCTTTAGCACTCGTTTCTAAAAGTATGTGAGTTTTTCTGTGCGTACATTTTGATGTAGTTTTGTACATACGCTGTATCTTAGCACTCGTTTCTAAAAGTACGTAAGCTTTTCTGTATGTACATGTTGATGTACAGGCATAAGCTGTATCTTTAGCACTCGGTTCTAAAAGTATAGACGTAAGCCGTATCTGAGCCCTCTCACGTATTTCCTACAGTTTGGACAATATATATATAGTGTGCATATATGCGTGAATATATTAAACACACGCGGAGGAAACATGCGCGCGCAGAATTAATTTGCATTTCTCCAGGAAATGACAAATCGAAAACAGCTGCGCGCGCATCCTCACGTACGTTTAGGCCACCAGGCTAAAGATACGGCTCACGTACGCGTAGACACTTCGTATTATTATCTTTAAAGTTTAATAAATTCACTTAAAAACAGCCTTCCCCATGACATAGACGCTCACGCTTCATAGACATAGACGAGACTGGTTGCATTGACCGTTTTATATACATATTAGATGGATGTATATAATATGGAAATATTTGCTTTAACTGAATTGTACACGTTATAGTACGTATAAATATTATTGTTATTGACAGTTTACGAAACATCATGAATTATCGCTCACACACAGTACCAACTTACCTGACAATCAATTTGCGTTTTCTGCCAGACTGCTTGGCACTTCCTTTCTTCAGTTCATCTTTGAGTTCTTTTAAACTCCACTTTGATAAGACAGCTCATAACGTGGGTGAAAAATGTTCGATATAAGTATTCTGTACACTGCGTCGTGACGTTGGTGACTCACAGCGCAAGGCCTGACTTGCAAGGGATACTTCAGTATTTACAGGTTCTTACAGGTCCTCTTCTGGCTTCTAGGCTGTGATGCCTCTTATGCCAGCTCTGATGTTTGTCGTCAAACTATATGGTGCGCATGCGTCTGACGAGTTGTTCCATAATAGGGGTGGGGCTGTGTAATCGAGTTTAATTGGGTGGTTTTTCCATAATTTGTCTAATTTCCCCTCAAAGGACTGGACTGATGGAGCCTCTACCACAGACTGTGGGAGGCTGTTCCATACGTCCGTGCATCGGTGTATAAATGAATTTGTTTTAATGTTTAACCGACAACGTCCTTTGAATATTTTTAGGTGATGTCCTCGCGTACATGATTCAGTATCCCTCAAAGTTATAAAGTTTGATGTCACAGCTGTATCATATTTGTCTGTTAAAATCTTATATAATTCAATCATGTCTCCTCTGAGGCGACGATATGACAGAGTTTGCATATTCAATATGTGGGCGGACGAGAGATTTAAAAACAGTAGAAAAACACTGTTCATCCATGTAATCAAAAGTGCGACGAATTATCCCCATCATCGAATTGGCTTTATTAATTTTTTCCGACATATGTGCCTCAAAGTTTAGTGATGAGTCAAAAGTGACGCCAATATCCTTCACCTTATCCGTACTTGCCAGCGTTATATGATCATTAGGTCCCAGTGTGTAGCTGTCATTTCTTATGGTTGATGATCCTACTCTCATATGACTGCATTTGTCTGGGTGGAACTTTAAGAGTGATTCGTATGTCCAATGTTCTGCATGGGTAAGATCTTGTTGAAGCTTTGTGCAATCTTCATTGGTGTAAATTGGACGGAAAAGTTTCATATCATCCGCAAACAGGAATACTTCGGAGTTCTTTACAAGTTGGTGTAGTTCGCTAGGGGGGCAGCACAAACTTACCATAGGTCAAAGTGCAAATTTGAGTAGAAAATCTTTTGGAGAAATATTTGACCAAACGCCATTCTAGTGAATTATTTGACAACAATCTTGCACAATGACAGCGTAAATGGATAATCGAAAGTCAGAATTCGACAATGTCGGCGTAAATGGATAATCGAAAGTCAGAAATCAACAATGTAACATTGCAGAATTATAGCCCTAATTAGCTAATATCGTTCCATACTTTCCCATGCAAAACTAGCCCTGGCTGATCCCCTACGCGAAGTGCGGAAGTTAGCCGAGTCAAACTAGTAATTGACTTCGCCAGTCGCGACTGCATCACCCGTGAGAACAGCGCAAATACCCGCCCCAATTTGAAGACGGATAAACGACTTCTGGGAATCGTGTATTCGAATAATTGCTTCTACTTCATAAACATTGCATGTAACACGAGCCACGGTTGGTTGAAATTAGTTTTATTATGACCACCTGACCTGCCGAGATCCACTGATCTAGTGAGCGATTTCATGGGCTGAGTTTAAATTCAGAGTTTCGCAACGCGATCAGCCTCCCTGGCTGTACTGCTGAATGGCACTGACGTAATCAGCAGCAGCGACCCCTGGCGCGCGAGGATGAGCCAAACTATCTTTCTTCCGATGTCACGCAGCCAGGCGAGAGTCGGCTAAAGCGTTCCCCCACAGTAGTGCCATCTGGTGGGTTAACTTAACATTATAGTAATTACACGGATCTCCGAAAGATGGCGATATTGGCAGTTGCGATATAATTAGTGCGGAGGTTAATTTCTGGGCTGTTCTGCTAGTTGAGTTATCTAATTCGGCAGCGAAATCCTCACCAAGTTGGTACTGGGTAATGTTCAGTTGTATTGCATAAATAGTACTGTTAACTAATACCGTGAAATCGTTCAATTCCGTTTTCGTCTCGAGTTATCTTTTCCATTGTTACTTGATCAGTTGATGTTTGATGTCAGTGATGACCGGCCTGCGCCGCGGCTTGATTCCGTCGCAGACTTTCATAGCCATGGCATAGGGTCAAACCACAACACATTTTACGGCAATTAAACGGCCATTATAAATTATCATTGTGTACACAAGTGCTCTGTGTAGCGCCGTGGTGCAGTGGCTAGAGCTTCGGAGTCTCAACCGAGAGAACCCGGGTTCGAATCCTGTGCTGCGGTGTCGAACCTTGGGCAAGTTCGTTCACTATACGTTGCTCCAGTTCACTCAGCTGTATGAATGAGTACCTGGCTATAGACAGTGGTGGACATTTGTGTACGAATAGTCTTCGCGCAATAATTGCAGCGTGGCTGGATGCTTCCCAGAGAAGTCGAGATGGTGTTCGATTGAACAGCTTTGCCAGGGAGTAAAGTGTAAAGCGCTTTGAGCAGTCCTGAGGACTGGATACTGCGCTATATAAGAACTTACCTTTACTCTGTGCTGGAATGATGCCAGGATACTCCATAGACTCACACACTGTGGCTGTGAAAGGGCTTGACACCCCTTCTTAGTTCTTTGACTTTCGTCACTTTGTCTTTGACTTTGAAGTTTGAGGAGTCACTCAGTCCCACTAGTGTTAAGACAGTAGCCGAGTAGGCCTACTTAAAATCAGATAAAGGGACGTGCCCAAATAGCAGCTTTGGGATGTTGTGCCAGTATTGGAAACAGAAACATAATTTATTTATAGATTTTTTTTAAATTAGTTTAAACTTTCTCAGCGCTTGAAACACTAATTAAGTTATTAACTGATTTTGTGTGGAAAATTTAATCCGGACCCACCTCGATTTCGCTGTTATAACTCAAGTTTTGCCTAACTTTGATACATCAGAATGTTACTTCCATCATTCAACATAATTCCAGGCATATTTATGTTACGAAAATATTTTGTCTTAGCGGACTTTTGAAGCCCAAATAGAGACCTGGTTTGCGCTAGTCTGCACCGCTGCGGTCGTGCGTTACTGCATCGCGCTCATAAAATGAGTTATTAACTGATTTCGTGTGGAAAATTGAATCCGGACTCGCCTCAATTTCGCTGTTATAACTCAAGTTTTGCCTAACTTTGATACATCAGAATGTTAGTTCCATCATTCAACATAATTCCAGGCATATTTATGTTACGAAAATATTGTGTCTTAGCAGACTTTTGAAGCCCAAATAGAGACCCGGTTTGCGCTAGTCTGCACCGCTGCGGTCGTGCGTTACTGCATCGCGCTCATAAAATGAGCGATATAGCGGAGTATGTTGGTGCAAACCCGGGCAATATTTACACCTCAAAAGTGCGCCAACACGCAATATTCCTAAACATAAATATACCTGGGATAATGTTAAATAATGGAACTAACACACTGAGGTATCACAGTTAGGCAAAACTCAAGTTATAATGGAGAAATCGAGGAGGGTCCAGATTCTACACAAGTGCCGAAAATTCTAATACCTAATCATAGGCTAATGATAGTAATGCAGTAATACATTCAGTATTGAATATTGAATACCAACATCATAATTAGACAGAAACTTGTCCCATGTGAAAGTGCACACTCAAATTCACACATCACACCAAAACGTAATTCTCGCGGACTTATTAAATGGGTTATAGTGGACAGACACCAAACGTGGTTGTGCGCTTCATACCATGGACTAATCTCTTCCTACTTCCAACATCATATGTATACTGCACAAATTTATGCACCGTTAGGCATCCAATATTTCCAGTGAGACATATACAGACATAAACGTTGGCAAATCTGCGTACTAATTAATTTGTGGGCCATGTCAAATGAAGAATAATTAAAAATAACTGTTTCATAATTATCGTGCAATGTGAAGAACAAAGAGCAAGATGGACACATGAGTGGAGACTACAGACTATTGGCTATAAACACAGTCTAATTAGCCAGGCTGTCATAACCAAGACTGAGTTTCAAAGCCGACTGACAAGTTTAAGTGTCAGTGACAATGATATATCAACTCACACTCTTTTTAAAGACTGTTTTAATATGTTGTGCTCCGATCACTTTATAACATTATAAAAGTAGTTTGCATCTCAGTTAAGCAGCACACTTTTGAGGGCATAAACAGTGGCCCAGTGACGCAGAATACTGCAAACCAGAGAACTCTTTTTGGGCCTCAAAATGTTGAGGTTGGCCCGGCAAAATCGATGTAGGCCAGAATTCTAGCCTGTGGTCACGGTGGTGCCCCCACTTTACAAATATTAAACAACATAAAACAGTTTGTCATTAACTAAGCCACTAACAATAGTTGCTAAACAGACATTAAACATATTCAGGAATTCTTCCAAACACATGCAGACTTACCAAGGCAGTGTGTGACCTGCCATAGCAACGTGGGTATAAAGTCACAAAATTGTGAACTTGAGCTTTGTTCCTTTTTGGATTCCACAGATCACGAGCTTTATTAAAATTTATGCCTCATTTGTTTAAATATCTTCAGTAGATTTTGCTAAATTGCTAAAATAAAAGTTGAGAAACGAGGAAATATTGATTCATATTGTATACCACAGGTTTTGTTTTTTAATCTATGGATTCGTAATTTATGCATGTATTTTGGATTGTAAGTCAAGGAAAATAAACCGGACATTGAAAGATTAAATTATTAATTTTATGCAAAAATAACTAAATTGATGGAACATGAACTAGCAGCTATTTTTGGCTCATGTTCAAAATAGACCTGTGTGATTTAACACCCGCGTCACTGTGGAAAGTCACATATAACAATAATTGGCCAGCCTAATAATTTCTGGTTTATCATCAGAACTTTGTCAACAAGTAAATGAGGGATGCTGTTTTTTTATTTTCTTAGTGTGACGATGGAGGTGTTAGTGACTATCAAAGGGGAAATTCTCAACAATCAACAACTTGAGCAGCAGCATGAATAAACATGTTTTGGGATATTTAAAATGAGGTAACAATGGCACATAAAGAAGTAATACGAAAAGCAAGGGTGCACTAAGAGAAGGATTACTGTTGATGTTTTTGTGGTGGATCTGTTGTAGACACTGCCAGGATGTGACCTGGAGAAAAATAACATGAGAGTTGGACTCAGAATAAGTGATTATCTCGCGATTATTCACCAGTAGGGCCACAGAAAAAACACTGTCAACATGCAGGTATGGTGTCGTTTTGAATTTTGTACTGGGTGAAGCAAGATTTTGCTAGACTTAACATAACAGGAAATATGTGGTTTTGAAAAAAATCGGACCCAAACCATTTTTCTAAGATATTGATCAATTCTGAAAGACTGACATTGTTTCATTGATGGAGTGCAAGTGTGCAACCAGACTGTTCAATTTTTGTCCGTGAAACCGTATTTATTTATCGTGCATAATTTATATCAGAAAGATGCATTGTGTAAACGTGTAACTGCATAACATTTTTGTTCTGATCAGACATTTTGCTGTATGGTCTGACTACAAAACCTTTCAAAATGTTTGTGTCTTAGCCAAATGACACCTGTATCCTATATACATATTATTGGATCACATGCAGCAACTTGTGTAACAATGTGCATTTGTGCAAAATTACCGTTTCTGAATCTAATTACTTGTAATAAAAATAATTTTTCTTTCAAATGTGCCCATTTTAGACTTTCCTACTGAGGAAAATTATAACAGAATTCTAGTTGTTTGTAATAAAAACATAATAAGTTCACAATTAAAACCATGGAAGTTTTTGTTATATTTTAAGATTTTCTGTAGTAGAAAACCTAATATCCTTTCTCTTGCCTAAATATTTAATTACTGGACATTACACAAATAGCAACCGTCAAATGTGTCGGTCCATTAAGGGTTACACAGGTTTGTTTCTTACTTAATGTTTGTCTTATTTTTCCATTACCGTAGATAAATTGACCTACACACTGCCTGGAATAGACGTAAAGATTTCAGTTACAATATTTTAACACATCTGAAAACGGGTGTTTAAACCCAACTTTTTTAATAACAATAATATAGGAACCACTGTATTGACAGTTATAACCAAGAAATGTTAAGAATACTTTCATATGTTGAGTGGTTTTTTTCACAAGTGAAAAATATATTTTCAAACGTCACAGGTAATCACTTGCCTCTCTCTACGAAAGCTTTATGTGATGTTTGTTTTATTTGTAGTTATACAACACATTGATTTAAATGGACAACGAAGATTACTACGACGTAAGTGCGGATGTCCACTTTCGAGTCGCAGACACAACTCAAAAGTACTCTCAGCTCACTGATTCAGACATCAGTCAAGATAGAACTTCTTCGACTTGTGGAGTTTCTGGTGATGTTCAGAGACATTGTTCTGATGACTACAAATTGGCGCAAAAAATAAAGGTCGAAGACGAGCAACTTGAAGCCAAGCGGGAAGACGGTACATGCAGTCGACCAAGACATAGTGTTGATGGTTGCCTCAAGACAGGTTTGGAAACTGTGAAGAAAACAGAAGAAGAAATAAGTGACCAAGAAGATTTCCTGCAATTCCAAGACACAGAGCAGCTGTCTCCATGGACTGATGGTTGTAATGAACTGATCAAAGTGAAACAAGAGAAGATAGACCCTGACGAATGTGGCCGAGATGGTGAAGAGACAAGACATTGGGTTGTGTGCGAGGGTGGCGTACTGAAAGAGGTAAAAGTGGAACACACTCCGAGTGCCACAGAGACAAACGAATGTTGCAATGAAAACGTTGATCAAAATCAACACTGCAACAGTGAGAAACCGTTCTCTTGTAATACATGTGGAAAGTCATTCAAAATGCCCAAACAACTTAAACGACATAAGATGATTCACACCGGTGTAAAACCGTACGCATGTGATATATGTGGAAAGTCATTCATTCGTTCAACTCACCTTAAAAACCACAAACGGACTCACACTGGTGAGAAACCGTACACCTGTCATACATGTCAGAAGTCATTCACACATTTGAGTACCCTAAGACACCATGAAATGACTCACACAGGTGAGAAACCATTCACTTGTGATATCTGTAGAAAGTCATTCAAATCGTCCAGTCACCTTAAACAACATGAAATGACTCACACTGATGAGAAACCATACACATGTGATATGTGTGGAAAGTCATTCAGACTATTAAATACCCTTAAAAACCATGAAATAACTCACACAGATGATAAACCATTCACTTGTGATATGTGTGGAAAGTCATTCACACATTTTAGTTCCTTGAAACGGCATGAAATGACTCACACTGGTGAGAAACCGTACATTTGCGATACATGTGGAAAGTCATTCACACAGTCATGTACCCTGAAACAACATGTTATGACCCACACTGGAGAGAAACCGTACATTTGCGATACATGTGGAAAGAAATTCAGACAGTCATGTACCCTGAAACAGCATGAAATGACTCACACAGTTGAAAACAAACATTCACTTGTGATATACCCCCCTATGTGGAAGGTCATTCAAGACGTACTGTCGCCTTAAACATGACATGACTCACACAGGCAAGAAAATGTTCACCTGTGATACATGTTGAAAGTAATTAAGACAATGGAGTACCATTAAAAGAACATGACATGACTCGCACAGATGAGAAACCATACGCTTGGAATACGTGTTGGAAGTTATTCAAAGTAGTCCCTACAGTTGACATAAAGCAGGATTGTACTCTGACTGGTCAAACCTGTTTTGACCAGAATACTGTCAAGACTGATAAATGTTATTTAAAAGATCCAGGCCTGGGGTCAATTACATTGCAATGTAATATATTACTCTGTTTCCTTCCTGTTACTATTACATGCTGAATTCTTACTATTACATTTGTCATCGGAACATTTTATGGTATAATGCACAGTATGCATAAATATATACCACAAGCTATAACTATCATATTTAGTATTATCTACTAACTATACTGTTTAAGGATAGAACATATTTTTATTATATTTATGTATATATATCAGTACCATATAGGAATGAAAACAAAAGCAATGTCACAGCTTAACTTAGTAAATTATAATCAGTGTAATTAAAGCATATTCCTCTACTGCCGCAAATACATCAGGACATTTTTCATACCTGTGGTGTTCAATAGAATGCAGAAAGCCAAGGAACTTGTGTGTCATGCAATGTGTATTCATTCTTCAGTCACTAATAAATTAGTTCTCAATTCATTATTTAATTATAACTCCTGATTCAAACAATCGTCATTGATGTTTCAGTTTTTTCTCTTTCATACAGTGTCCAATCCAATATGTGCTTCAAAGCTTAAACTATGGATGGAACATGGCCCAAACTAATTAGTGTGAACTACATAGGCCAGTTATGCAGTGTAAACTGTACATGGCTTCATTGACAGACTGGCAGCCTTCCTTGTCTTTAGTAGTCTGTAGGAGCAGGTCTAACACAAAAGAAGCCAGTATTTACTCCAAAGTTCTTAGAGATCTGAGTGTGGGTAAACAGAGTATGTGATGGTGGCTTAGGTGAATAATACTGTTATGTGTAAATCATATTTGCATGTAACAACCTAATCAAATGGAAATGTGATGTAGTTGAAATTTTGTTGAAATGTTCAATAGTAATATAAAAGTAATAGGTCAGTTACTATTACATTGCTTTCTATTACGTTGAGTTTTTGCTCAACCTATTACTTCAATATTTGAAGTCGTTACTATTACATATTAATATTACACCAGGTGTTAAAAGGTCACAATTACACCAATAACCTCAACATTCTCTTAGCATTACTGTAGTACATTGACTAATTTTACTACTAAGTGAGAACAATGTCAAAATATACTTGCATAAAACAGAAGATTACAAACTATTAATGCCAAAGTGTCATGCATTACTGGATAAACACAGTCATACTTCAGTACAGGTGTTTAATAAATAAAAGTGTGCATATAATATAGTATTGTAAATTATTCACCAAATGCAGATCTTTTTATGCCAAAAGGTGGTAGTTTTCTTGATTAATACACCAGAATGCCTGGGTAAAAAATGGTTGATTTTTATAATTTCTGTACTTTCACTGATTCTGAATCTGATAATGTTCTTTCAGGTGTGCAAGATGTCATCAACAGAAGTTCTATGTCAGTCTTTATTTGTGCAAAATTTCAAGTCACTGCATTGGACATTTAAAACATTATTGGCAAATTAGATTTTAAAATTGTCAGGAGGGTAACACTTTTAGTGTGACATTTAAAAAATACACTATTCTGAAATTGCAGTAAACAAAAAATACCAACAGCATACTACACAAACGTAGTTCTGACCAATATATGTGACTATACACGCATATGCACACGGTTTACAAGCGAGGAAATTTCAGCTCTTGTTCGATTCAAGGTCCTATAAAACAGAACACAAAAATAATTTGTTTTTACCTGGTGTTATTGATGTTCTCTAATTATATGTACTTATATTTTTTGTGCTAATTATTCCTCAAATACTTATATTTACTCAATGAGGTATCAAAGTTGGGCAAAACTCAACTTATAACGGCAAAATCGAGGTGGGTCCGGATTCGACACTAATGCCCACAAGTCTATTCAACTAATGTTCTAAGCTGTTTTTAACAAAATAAGGAATGTGACTCGTAAGATATCTTTGTGCTAAATATATACTACATATTCCAACAAAGTTGTGCAAACAAACTTTTGGGAAAGTTGTTTTGAGTGAAGTACATACGAATATAAACCACCAAAGTTCACATCTCATAAAAGACACTTATTGCCCAAAACCATGTATACAAATGGGTTATCAATAACTTGGGTTAGACAATGATATGTTTGCTCAGAAATTGGATATACTAAACAACTTATACCGTTTTATAAAAATGACACAATTTGAGAAACGTTCTTGCGATTAATAGAAACATACTTTTGTGGCATTCCAGAAATGACTGTTTAATTAATTGCATAGCATGCTAGCAACAAATAAAATATAATCTTTGGAACATAAACCACCAGTTTACCGTAATATTATGATATTATAATCATTTAAAGGTGATGATGAAATAGTCTTCAGATGATACCACTGGATGCTTCCCAGAGAAGTCGAGATGACGTTCGACTGAACAGGTCTGCCAGGGAGTAAAGTGTAAAGCGCTTTGAGCAGTCCTTAGGATTGGATACTGCGCTATATAAGAACGTACCTTTTACTGACTCTGACAGCATGGTAACAAAGGGTTAAGGCAAGAAAAATATCACCACAACCAAGTCCCAGTGGTCAAATGGAAACCACACCTCAACCGAGTACCAGTGGTAAAGCGGAAACCACACCTCAATCATGATTACTGACTTTTATCAATCATGAATACTATATTTACAAGTAATGTCTTGTTATTTTATATCCCCCCTCTATATTCAAGAGTAAAAGTTAAAACACCTCAGAATGCACTTTTTTAAGCTAGTTAACAAAAATCTCCAGGGGAGCATGCCAGACCCCCCAATCAACTCTTCGTGCCTGCATCGTTCGCGTAGCCCACCCCTACCACCTCGCCCATCATTTTACCCAGGGGAAACACTGGAATATGTCTTGTGATGTTTGGAATAATGATATGTTTTGTATCTAGTGGTGAAGACTCTTAGCAGTGTCAAGCAAGTTTACGTTCATACACGGTTGGGCTACGACGGTCGAGATGAGTCAGATCTTGGGCGGAGTGCGGCTACCTTAAATCTTAATACTTTCCCTTTTGGCTAAACATAGGGTGAGCTGTATAGGTGTCCATGTCAGAATTATGGTTAATTATTTTGGAGTAAAAGGTAGATATCCCACCTTAATCAAGTGTTTCTTTAACAATAACTTTAAAATAATGTAAACAAAAGAGAAAGAGCATAACTGAATGATATGCAAAACATATTCTTCACAATGCTTCATGACATTAGGTAACAATTAATGAACTTCAACCCCCATGGAAGTAAACGTAATCTACCTATGTAGCCTGGATTGTTGTCCCCCAACATATTCTTCACATATTTTTTGTAGTGTACGAAAATGTGTCCACAGTGTCAGAACAATAAAACATACTATTTCTTTTTTTAGTTATTGTTTGCATATAACTTATGAAAGTACTTGCAGCCTGTTTTTTCATGTATGATGTATGCAAACAGAAGCCTCAAAAATAAATTATATTTGCACAATTTATTACGTAAATTACACAACTCTGTAATGAGGACCGAGATGAGGCGAAGCGACACACGTTGTGACAAGGCACAATATGATGACAGATATCATGACTTCAGACATGTGTCAACAGACATCATGTTATGACACACGATGTGTGTCCTGACGTCTGACATAGTACATGACAACAGACGTGGCACGATGGCAAACATCGTGTTATGGTGGACGTGGCATGCTGTGATAGTAGGCATCACGATGACAAACTTGGGGTGATGTGACAGCACACATTGCCTGATCACACATGACAGCATCAATATCTGTATCAACTATGCTGTGACGGCAGATGTCATATGGCAGCAAACGTCACATGACAACATGTGGTGTGGCATAGCGGCATACGTAGCATGACAACAGACTTGGCATTATGGCAGATATCATGTATGGGCACAGGTCATGTTATGGCAGACCTGGCATGGTGTGATAGCAGGTATCACGTGACGTCAGATATGACAGCATCAGTGTTTGTTTGAACAGACGTCATGTGGTGTGATGTGATGGCAAATGTCACGTGGCAGCTAACATCACATCATTCACATGACATCATGTGGTGTGGTGTGACGGCAGATGAAGCATGACAATCCACTTGGTGTGGCGCAGGCGTCACGTATTAGCAAATGTCACATGATTACAGGCATGATGGCAGACATCTTGTTATGGCAGACATTGTATGTTGACTGGTGACAAACATGGTCAAGCAGTGCGCCTAAAAGAAACACAGAACATATTTAGGATTATTACATGTATTTTCACAGAAATACATAAATTCATATTGTCTTATTTGTAGAAAAAATGAACACAACTAATCATAAAAATCATAACATAAAATTTAACAACTGGTTCACATAAAGTTTATTTAGCAATGCGTTATATCTTACCATACAACAAGGTTATTTGAACCTGCCATATCCAAACTTGCAGTCACTAGTTACTAATGTGGTTTCACTACTCGATAATTATTCGACCAAAAAGAAATTTTCTGTAGAAAATTGCACCAATGAAATGGCAATGAAATAGCAAAGAAACAGTCTCAAAGTTGTTCAATAAATTTAAATTCTTTATCCTCAATATTTGCTGCTGTAGTTGAGATTAATTCCAAATCAGTTTTTGGGTAGTTGAGATATCCATGTATAAGAACATGTGAAAACATCTCTCACTTATTTTATCAAGTAACTTGTTAAGCTTGACACTGTTCCCAACGGTGCTGTTAGGGCTTCTATAAAAAGAGCCTATGAGATGGGTGTCATTCATTTTCAATTTCAAAGTGCAAAACAGTGCTTCATTAAACTCAACATCAAACTGGCGTACTTGAAATGGCAATGAATTGTGACTAAACAAGAATATTCTTCTGCCTTTGCCTTCAGTCATGTTCACAGAATTTCCATAGAATACCCTTCCAGGTTGTATTACTGCATAGTAAGTTGTCTTTTAAAATGTTTAGGCTTTATATATACTTCTGATATTGCTATAACATGTGGTGATGACAGTGGTGTTGAGTGTTTTTTATTCTATATTTTATTTAAGTTAGTTTTTCTTTTGTCAGTACATCAGCATTTGTATACCATACAATTATTTCTTCTGTACTGGCATTTTCAGTGTTCGAGTTTGGTTGGTTATTTTGCCCCTTTTTTACCTTAATTATTTGCCTTTCTCCTGGTCAACCTCTCACCAGGTAGACACAATTTGTTGTCTGTTTCTGCTGTGTTTTCTCTCTTGCCTCCTTCTGCAATAGTCGTTCCTTCTCTCTGTCAACCTTGCTCATGTCATGCTTTATAATCATTCCACTGAATGGCTCACCTTTGTTTTTCAGTTTATATTGGTTTTTCATTACTGAAGCCTTTTTATCCTCATCTGGAAAGGTTAGAATTAGGGGACAGCTTCTTGTTTCGTCTGTCTCTGTCTCCTTTCCAGGCTTACTCCCTAGTCTCCTTACATGTAGGTCTTCTGGCTGATATATGTCCCATTTGTAGTATGTCCCGGTAGTTCCTTCGTTAGCTTCCTGTCATAGATTGCAGTGTCTACTTTCGGAGTGCTGGTTCCCTCTGGCACGTTATAGACAATAATGTTCTTCATTCTGTTCATCCTATCGTTTACTTGGGTGCATACAGTGGCGACCACATCTTCTTTATTTATGTATTTATGACTGGTGATACACGGTTTGTATCTAGTGATTCATGTGTCACCTGTGATTGAAGATCTGATACTTTGGCGACTGTCTCGTCAAGTTCACTGACCCTGTTGTTTAAGGCTTCATGTTTATTTTCCATCACAGACAATTTTTTTTCAAAATGATCTTGTCGTTCATGCATGATTAGTATTTGTGACATGATAGCCTTTGCCCCTCTTTGGCATGAAGCACAGTACCAACTAATTTACTGATGTTCATCGCTGATTAGTACTTGGTATAACGCATCGGAAACATGTTGACAATCCTTATGATACCACCCCAGATAGCAGACCCACGTTGGGCCAACATTGGCATTTTACGTTGGGCCAACGTTGGCACATTGTATTCCTTCGTTGGCCCAACGTTGGGCCAATGTAAGCATATAATGCGTGCGTAGTTTTTGCATTGGGCCAACATTGGACCAATGCAAGCTTATTCACCGCGTGTGATATTTGCAATAACCCAACGTTGGGCCACGTGTTTATTCCGGCTAGTCTTTGTGCTGGTACAGCGTTGATCGAGATACTCTACGTTACAAGTACACACAGTGTATTAGCAACAGACATATAATAAGATTGGTCTTGGTTGTTAATAAATGTTTATTAATATACAACTATTCACGACATGACACAAGTACATCATTACAAGTACACACAGTGTATTAGCAACAGACATAATAAGATTGGTCTTGTTTGTTAATAAATGTTTATTAATATACAACTATTCACGACATGACACAAGTACATCATTACAAGTACACACAGTGTATTAGCAACAGGCATAATAAGATTGGTCTTGGTTGTTAATAAATGTTTATTAATATACAACTATTCACGACATGACACAAGTACATAATTACCAGTACACACAGTGTATTAGCAACAGACATATAATAAGATTGGTCTTGGTTGTTAATAAATGTTTATTAATATACAACTATTCACGACATGACACAAGTACATCATTACAAGTACACACAGTGTATTAGCAACAGACATATAATAAGATTGGTCTTGGTTGTTAATAAATGTTTATTAATATACAACTATTCACGACATGACACAAGTACATCATTACAAGTACACACAGTGTATTAGCAACAGACATATAATAAGATTGGTCTTGGTTGTTAATAAATGTTTATTAATATACAACTATTCACGACATGACACAAGTACATCATTACAAGTACACACAGTGTATTAGCAACAGACATATAATAAGATTGGTCTTGGTTGTTAATAAATGTTTATTAATATACAACTATTCACGACATGACACAAGTACATCATTACAAGTACACACAGTGTATTAGCAACAGGCATATAATAAGATTGGTCTTGGTTGTTAATAAATGTTTATTAATATACAACTATTCACGACATGACACAAGTACATCATTACAAGTACACACAGTGTATTAGCAACAGGCATATAATAAGATTGGTCTTGGTTGTTAATAAATGTTTATTAATATACAACTATTCACGACACATGACACAAGTACATCATTACAAGTACACACAGTGTATTAGCAACAGGCATATAATAAGATTGGTCTTAGATGTTAATAAATGTTTATTAATATACAACTATTCACGACATGACACAAGAACATCATTACCAGTACACACAGTGTATTAGCAACAGACATATAATAAGATTGGTCTTGGTTGTTAATAAATGTTTATTAATATACAACTATTCACGACATGACACAAGTACATCATTACAAGTACACACAGTGTATTAACAACAGACATATAATAAGATTGGTCTTGGTTGTTAATAAATGTTTATTAATATACACCTATTCACGACATGACACAAGTACATCATTACAAGTACACACAGTGTATTAACAACTGACATATAATAAGATTGGTCTTGGTTGTTAATAAATGTTTATTAATATACAACTATTCACGACATGACACAAGTACATCATTACAAGTACACACAGTGTATTAGCAACAGACATATAATAAGATTGGTCTTGGTTGTTAATAAATGTTTATTAATATACAACTATTCACGACATGACACAAGTACATCATTACAAGTACACACAGTGTATTAGCAACAGGCATATAATAAGATTGGTCTTAGTTGTTAATAAATGTTTATTAATATACAACTATTCACGACATGACACAAGTACATCATTACCAGTACACACAGTGTATTAGCAACAGACATATAATAAGATTGGTCTTGGTTGTTAATAAATGTTTATTAATATACAACTATTCACGACATGACACAAGTACATCATTACAAGAGATTGGTGTAACACAAAATATTTTTCCTGAAAATATGGCTAAATCCATAAGCAGATTATGAAAAAAATTCAATGGCATTGCACATACCCGATATTTCTAAAAATCAATATATTAGCCAGATTGTTTATTATAACCAACTCATTAATTGATCAAATACATGTCATGTTTACCCCACACACCTAAACCGTGAGAGCATGATATAATTACAAGACATTACATTTCATCCAGGTCTTCCAAATATACCTAATGTTACGCAAAAGTAAATATAACTGAGAAATACACAACAAAACCACTATACCTGGGGAGAACACAGTAATATACATAAAGTAAAGCTATTTTTATGCAAATCTTTGAACTAATGTTACCTTGAAAAAAACTACTAATCCGCACACAAGTCACACAGAATTTGATGACTGGCATACCAGTCTCACAATGTGCTATTAGAATTACACTTACACACCAGATACTTAATTAGTTGGCAACCTCTGACTTGACTTTCAAAGAGAACATCAAAATATATGAAAATTCTATTAAAGATCCAAAACTTTGCAAATTGACTGGTCAACGTATGGTCATAATAGTATCTTAATATTGATGGTCGATTAGTGCAGGTAACATATAACGAGACACTATTGTAAGGAGGTGCCATTAGTGACTATGTGTGCGTGCGTGCGTGCGTATATATATATATACACACACACATCTTTGTGAAGGACTTACACTGTATCAATGTAAGTTCAAACAGTACCAACAGAGAAGGACATTCAGTGGATCATTCCATGGACATGACTAGTAAATAAAACTGTAATGACGTCATGTATTAGGACGTACACAAAGTCTCGGATGTCTGAAAACAACAGTACAAAAATCATTTGGAAGTGAAAAAACATAGTCATTATGTAGGCAAATAATAATAGTAGAAGTCACAACATGTAACACTAAATATATATATTGTATATATAACACCTCAAAGCCTGGCCTGCACTTATAGTTCTCCATCAGAGCCACTTTCTTCTCTTTGTGGTGTCATCTTGGCGGCAACCCTCCTCTTCCGGCCCCCATCGCGGTCATTGGCGTACCTCAGCCAGTCCTTCATCACGCCCTCTATGTCCGATTCTGTTGCCTTTTGACATGGTGCGGTTAACCGGACAGCTTCTGCAATTAATACGATAATGTGGGATTAGGTTTGTATAACGTACAGTCATGGCATAGTGTGACTTTTCCTGACACACATCTGCTCCAATAGTCATCAGAATATTCGCTCTGCGCAGCTGCAATGTCCTTGGCTGAGGTATCAACAGTTGTGGCTATGAGTAGACGACACTGTTTATCTGTTCTCCACACACTAAATACCAACAAATTTGATGATGAACTACCTCGTAACTAGCATCTGGCAATATTTGATAATTAGTCAATGAGAACTCTTAAAACATAACTATAATAACTCAACTGCGGTAATTTAAAATGTTATCCAAAATAATTCAATTGTTGTTTAGGTGTACTATATTTTTGTATTGTTATTTGTATAAAATATATTTTACAGTAACATTCCATACAAAATGTGGTACACCGTAAATATTTCCCTGGATCTTACAGTACAATTCTGTACAAAATACCATAAATCTTCCCCCCTGTATATTTATGGTGTAGTACAAAATACAGTACACCATAAATATTGTCCATATATTTTTGATACAATTCCATAAAAAAACATCAACCATTGATAATACTGTTAAATTAATAGACACTTTGTTGGCACCCAGGCTGTGAGTGATTCTACTGCCAATTTTATGGTACTTTTCAGAGAGTACTTATATATTATTTATAGGATAACTTGAAGAAAATTGCTTTGACCAAATAAAATTGGAATTCCATTCCACCAATTAAAAATACCATACGTTCTAAAAATTAAACAATATTCTTACTTGTAATGAGCAGCTGGGTCTTAGTTTTGGAGAAAGCTGTTTTGGTGTTGCCCTTCCCCATCCAGTTAAGCTGCTTTGCCAGGTTTGTAGCCAGAACATGACGCATTATTCGTCGCACTGTGTCGCTGGTTGTCTCTCCTCCAATTGCGCCAAGAAATACCAACTGCAACAAGGAATATGTATTAGTTTTAATTCCACAAACACTGAAGTCTGCTTGCATAATATTTAGAAGCCACACCCGGTATCATAATACAATGTTATATTTATTATTTGAAAATATTAATAAACCTACTATAAACAGTATTTGTTCAAAGTCTTCAACTGCTACAAGTATGTTATCCAAATATACACTTGAAAATATGCACATTATAAACAAATTACATTTCATACAAATATGTATTAAATCAAAATACAGAATAATCCTCCCAATTCAAAAAAAATTCACATTGTATATAGGAAATTTGTGTACAATGCAACAGATATAGCTTCACAGCCTTAGACATCTAAATATCCACAATGTGTGTGATAGTAGCTATAGCAGATGTAGCGTACATACCACACGTTTGTGTATATCCTGTCTAGACAGAAGTGCCTCCATCTCCTTCAAACTATGCAGTGATGTCAGAGGGAACACCACCCCATCTGGAAGTTCTGTCACCGTACTTCGTCCCACAGCAGAACTATGGTTGGCCAACACCTGTCTCAGCATTGCCTGGGTTTGCCTCCCCTGGCACTTTATCTCCTCTAACAGGGTGAGAATTCTCCTATCAATGGCTGTCAGCAAAGAAAGGAATATTGGTATAAATATTGAAGCCAAAAATTAGTATTACACAGAAATGCATATGCAGTAGCCACAGACTTGTAGACCACCCAAGAGATAGAGACAATGTAATCCCCTTCATATTAACCAGAAAACCACTGACATTAGTCTTGTGGTTGGTCAAACATAAGACACTTAATTACAGCTAACACACTTTGGTTTATTACATATTCACTACTGCCCCTCCTTCTGTATTACAAATTCATTGCCAGTACACCTTATTTATGACACTGATTGGTAGTCCACCTTGTTTATTATTACAAAAACCAACAATAATAATTGCCACAGTAATAAATCCATACGTTGTTAGATATTTAAAAGTTGTATAACAAACAAATTTCAAATTGTCAAAACACATTTAGATCTAATAAAATATGCCCTACTGGTTTTTTGCGATTGTGGAAAATGGACGGAATTAATTTGAAGAATTAGCATTTTGAAATGGAATTTACCTTTGGTAATGGGAATTCAATGATTGTAGAAAACAAATGGAATTCCATGGAATCAACATTTTGAAACAGAATTTGTAACTCTGTGATCACGGAAAAATATCCGTGTCCCTAAACATTGTACCTTTATATATATAAATGCTTAAACACTGAGTTTAGTTTCCTCAAATAGTCCTGATGTTACTGTACCTTTATTAAATTGACAGTATTACATCAAGTAAGTTAAAATGGGATACCTGAAACTGAGGTTGGTGTATGAGGGCTGGTCAAACCACTGGGAACTGTGGGTGGTGATGGCAGTGGTGACGGCAAAGACATCCGACGTCGTGGAGGTGATGCCATCCGGGTAGGCTGTGGCTGTCTCGCACATGCTATCTCCGAATCGGATTCCGAGTCTGACAATAAGTAGCGAGGTGTAGGCCTGCAATAATAAGGAGTCCTTTCAAGTCAAGCATATTGTTTGAGGTACACAGTAAGAGCTGTTTTTGGAGACTGCACCATGAAAATGGTCTTTTAAAGTTGCATTCTGAGTTTAACTACTATTTTAAACTGTTTTTGAGAAAGTGTATGTATATCATGAACAATATTGACTTAAATAATCATAGTGTACTAACATATATATGTCACTTTGGCATTTTATATTTTATTCAATAAATTATGTTTTTGCAAAATTACCGGTTGCTATGTCTGACCAGCAGAATAATAAACTTTCAGATAGATATTGAACTGTGATCTGTACCTAAGCAATCTTTCACAGAAATACTCTGATGAACTGCACTGTAAACATGGCTGCCAAGAACTGAGATGAGTCGATAATAAACTAACCTCTTTTGTCTTTTTTGTGTGTTGTTTCTCCTTCTGCCTCTGTTGCCAGATCTAAGGTCATCACTGCCAGCTGTAATTTTTGTCGAGCTTTGTCATAGTAGCCTGTCAATAATAAATTGTGAAATAGGTTAAATGCAGTTGTATGCTAATCATATGTTGTAATTTGTTTGATCACGTTTTTTTCAAATATCATACAATCATACATGAAAATTGTATGAACATTATTAGAACTCTGCTTGAAAGATTTTAAATATTTGAATAAACTCCTATGGCTGGAAACAATCTGATTCACAATGTTCTGCACACTAGGAATTTGTTCACATATATCATATAGCTGAGCGAACTGAAATGTTGAGTAAACGGACTTGCCCAAGGTATGACACCACCACACAGGATTCAAACAAAGGTTCTGTCAGGAGTCTGTCTGTGCACGTGTGTGCGAGCGTGCGTGTGTGAGTGCATGATTGTGTGCGTGCGCAAGGTGTTTGAAGGTATATATATATATAAATTATGACGTGATGAATAAATCCAAAAAAGCAAAACACATGCAGACTCACACATTTTTTATTATTAAAACGCAAGCACAACGTGTGCACATTACGCAGAACCTGGTGCACAAGATGAATGCGTGCATGGACACGCCGCCGGTGTTCTCCAGCGACCGATGTTCCGCTTTCACTGCGAGTTGGGTGCATGACTAGTTGTTGTCATTTAGTACCGGAAAACATATGAGAATCAACATTTTTAGTTAGAAAAATAGGGTGTGGCTTTTAAATACAAGTTTGAATTGGGAAAAGTAGGCTACAATTTGTATACTCTTATCATATATCAATCTTACGAACATCTAACATAACAGTTATGCTTTATTTACAGGATTTACATATTTGTTGTTGCACAGAAATGTACGTGAACGGAGTATGTAATTTGATATCAAATGAGAAAAAAATCCTCCATTTCAAATTTCTGAAAGTTAACATACATGCATGAAATTATGTCTGCAAGTTGCAGTGTATACCAAGCATGAGTTATTGTTAATTTGTTGATTTATTTAACCAAATTATTTTAAGTAATACACTTTTTCTTCTGTAAAAAGTTAATACATTTTAATACGGGCATGCTTCGCAAAAACGATGACCACAAATTATTGCAAGGATAACAGTAGACAAACGCAGTACACATGTATGTATGTGGTCGAGTCGGTAACAAATTACATCAGATTTTTTTAGCGCTGCAAAAATCAATGTTTTCTGGCATAAAATCGGGACTGTCCCGACCAATTCGGAGCGGTTGGACAGTCTGGTATTTAAGGGGCACTGAGTCAAGCCACATTTAATTGCAATATATATTAAATGTACGTAATGTGCTATCTGGTTTTAGTAACAATTAGTAACACAATGAGATTTAATATTTTCAATTAGCTTGTTTTTATGTTGTGCTAGTTATTGTAAATTTAATTGAAGTTTAAATTAATTAAATGAACATTAATTTAATCGAAATTAACTAATTGAAATTAATTTAATCGAAATTAATTTAATTAAAATTAATTTAATTGAAATTAATTTAATTGAAATTAATTTAATTGAAATTAATTTCATTGAAATTAATTTCATTGAAATTAATTTAATTGAAATTAATTTAATTGAAATTAATTTAATTGAAATTAATTTAATTGAAATTAATTTAATTGAAATTAATTTAATTGAAATTAATTTAATTGAAATTAATTTAATTGAAATTAATTTAATTGAAATTAATTTAATTGAAATTAATTTAAATATAACTATATAATTTATTTGGGAAAATAGGTTATTTGAACTGACCAGATACCGATGTGAGGTGTATTTTATTAAATGAAAAAAATGAAAAATTAATTGTAATTTTATTAATAAACTTTTCAAGTTAATTGTCCCTTGTGTACATGGTATCTGTGCATTTTTTCATGAAACGTGATCATGTTGGCCCCATTGTGGGCCAACGTTGGCCCAACATCTCCAAAGGGTGGTTGGCCCAACGTTGATCCATATGGATATCAGAAAATGTAAATGTATTATTATGTGTACTGTGTCATTAATTGAACCATCGTTATACCAACGTTAGTACATTAAACTATTTTTTTTCTTAAAGTTTTGTTGATTGTAGAATGTTGGCCCAACGTTGGGCCAACGTTGTCCACCCAACGCCAACACTATGCTTATTATCATTTACTTCTAAGGTGCAGTCAGGGCAGACACATTTCTCTTGTTTTCTATCTGCCTCCAATTTTGTGTTTGCTCTGTGTTGTGTTTTTGAATTGTTTTTAGTTGACATTGTTTTGGTTCCCGACGAGCTACCTCGTAGCGATCTTGTGGTTTCTGCTATTGGCGTAACACAAGTTGCCAGTTTTGCAAAGGCATGCAATTTTATAACAAATATATGTAATTATATATATATATATATATATACATTTTTTACAGTGCAGGGGTTGGGATAGTGCAAACAGAACAGGTGATGGGTTATAGGCTAGTTATAGTCCTGGGCTGACCCAGGGCCAGGACTTAGAAGGGCCTGTTACAGTGTTAGTAACACGGGGGGTGATAGAAGGAGGAGGGGACATTATTCCTTATATAGCTGCTATTTATTTAATGGTTGCATGTTGTGTACTTTTACTTTTAGTGTTTATGTGCTGCTTGACTGAGTTGACTTGGGGGTGATTTGGGTTCACGCGCTTTAACTAGTGTTTACATGTCCGCCATATTGTTTAGAAAATGTAGGCCATCAGGGTGGTTGTTAGGCAAAATAATTGATCGAACTAAGACTTGGGAGTGATTGATTGTCATTGTATGTATATGCAGGTATAATGGTGATGATAAATTTGCACGTCTGCTAATTAGGGGTAGTGACAATCTTTAGAATTTGAGAAATTACGTATAACGTAGGAGCGGGAAAAAAGAAGAGACGACCCCTAAAATAAAGCATGCGCAATCCAATTCTGTACTAATTCTATCGCGCGTGTATCATTCTTATTATCTTGCACGTGCGACTTGGCTCTATCGTGTATTATTCCCGATGATAAATAAGGCACAGATAAAACAAATTGACGAAAATTAAAAAAGTATACTGAATACAAGCATTGCCACATGTTTCGACAAGCGCGACAATGTAACGACAGGCGCTTGACGTTAGCCGATCCCATTTACGGCAATGTTGACAAAATGCGCATCGAACTGCCGTGTTTAGAACGACGACGATGACAACGTTTACAAAATACGTGTTATTGCTTCTCTCAAATGGCTTTTTTCTTTGCCAGTTTACAGTTGAAGGTAAAGTGTTCAGTAGATCATTGTTTGCTAAGGAACACCAGCATGTCAGTTTGAGCGATGGGAATTTTGAAGAGACGACATTTGAAATCGGCTCTGAAAACAGGAATATAATACAGGAAGCGACTGAACGAAGTCGAAAGCGAAGATCATCTGCGGATGACAAACAGCCGTTGGTAACGCGGGCAGTGTTGTCTGACAGTGACAGGAATCACAATGAAGCCATAGTACACTGGTCTGGGGAAAAAAGCGATGTGAGTATGAAAATACTTATAATCTTTTGAATTGATTCAATTAAATCAATACTACAATAAATAAGACTAGGCAAGCCCTACGTTTTTGACTGGTAATAATGGTTTGATATGGAACGAATTGCAACAGAAGGTATTTTGTGTGTTAAGTGTTTTGATTACATTAAAGGTATGCTGTCTGCTTCCGTGCTGACCCAAATGTCCACAACGTGTTCATACAAAGTGAGCAAAGTCAACCACAACGAAGGACTGTGTGGGAAACACAGAGACCGTAACAGACCAGCCAGGCTAAGATGTACATGTGACAATGTCATCTTCACCCATGCTATATTAGGATATAATTCCACTTCCCGGCTTTTTGAGCATCTCTGAAGAAAATTGGTTCCAGCCAGCACCAAAAGCAAACTGAACAGTTAGGGACACATGATGCTTCAACATAGCATGTTGTAGCAGAAGGTGAGATGGTGCTTGTATGCCT
Organism: Paraescarpia echinospica; assembly: GCA_020002185.1. Lineage (NCBI taxonomy): Eukaryota > Metazoa > Annelida > Polychaeta > Sabellida > Siboglinidae > Paraescarpia > Paraescarpia echinospica. The sequence continues at coordinate 12,986,325 of CM034534.1, forward strand.
TTACAACAGAAACCGGAAAATAGTTGCGATTCTTTGAGGTACAGAAGATTTTGTGAAAAGGTGACAATCAAGAGTTTGCACATTCAGCCAAAGACCCTACTTCTGGCATTTGTAGCAGCACGCTATCACAGCATACAGGTGTACCAGCAAGTGGATGGGTGTAAGCCTCTTGAGACTAGAAGGTTGGGGATGGAAGATGAGCGTCGGTTATCTTCTTCCCGTCATGACAGACCTTCTTCCAGCAACTGATGCCCTGTTGCACGTAATCTTTTGTAACTGCTCCACAGATTGCAGTTCGGCAAGGTGCACATGCATATAGTCAATGCCATGGCACAGGGTGCTCAAAATAAACCTAGAGTTAGGTCAGTGATAAGGAGATGGACAACGGATAGTCATGCACATGTCGGTGGAGAAAAAGAATAACAACTAATCTTGGTAATATACTATGGGTCTTAAGTCTTATATTTTTTGTTTTATGGTTTAATGATTTCATGACATTCATATGCTGGTTCTGGTTTTTAGTCAGAATTGTTGTGAATGTTTAAGTAATTAACATAACATGTTACCACTTGTAATATTAATAAGTACATAATACAGCGATTTTACCTCAGTTAAGTTTTTGTGTGGAGCGCATTGGCATTAGACTCTCAATTGAGAGAACTCGGTTTCAAATCCTGTGCTGCTGTGTCGAACCTTGGGTAAGAAAAAGATGTTCACTGTACATTGTTCTCGTTCGCTCAGCTATATGACTGAGTACTTGGCTATAGACAGTGATGGATATTTGTGTATGAATGCTCTTCGCGCATTAACTGCAGTGTGGCTGAATTCTTCCCAGTGAAGTGTCGGTGTTGTTCTCTGCCAGGGAGTAAGGGGTAAAGCAACTTGAGCTGTCAAAAGGACTGTGTGAGTAACTGCACTATAGAAGTACTTACCTTTCTGGGCTCTAGAGATTCATGTATATACATGTTTTGACCTTACATCATGGATGGGTTCATTATAATTATTATGCGCAATGCTAAAATGCATTTGTGTTATGTTACGTGTACGGTCGATATTCATATATGGAATTACCATATAAAATGCCACATTTTATATGGTAATTCAGATTATAATCATGTTATATTGGAGGCAATGCTGCAATTTTTCCTCAATTAAGCTTATTTGCTAGATTCATATATTTACATACTAACCTTATATCCAGGGGTCATTATAATTATTATGCACAATGTTCTCCTGGCAAACGTATAGCTTGCAGTGCATGTGTTGATCAATACCAATAAGCATTTTCATTGAAAAACTAAGGCAGTATTAAAATTGTTAATGTCTATGTATATTGTTTTGTTCTCTGAATCTAATAAGTGCATACTTATGAACATGCATTTGGATTATTTGAGGTTAACATGAACATTATCTTGCTCATTCTTTGTCCCAGAAGTAAAATCGTTACAAAATCCCACAGGAAAAACTACTGAGGGTGTCTAACATTTGTGTAATTTTGACAATGTTTCCTAATTTTTAGAGCTGTATACTTTTGGTATGTTTTCAAGGATATATGCCTGCTTAATTACAAGAAATGCTTCCGTTGCAGTTTGTTCCAACATGACCCTATTTTGGCCATAAAATCCTTTTATTTATTTGGCCGTTTATTTATTACTGGAATAATTTTTGAAACAAATGTAAAATAGTGTACTATTATTGTTAATCGATTAGTATTATTGGTATGAGAGAGTGCCGCACGTTGATGATATGATGAAATTTGGCGCTCATTGTTGATCATAAAAGATTAACATTTTGAAAATCGACGACACTGAAAATGCATCCATGTATTCATAAAGTACTGCACATCAGCGATTCGTTGATTGAGAATTTGAGATGGTTTGCGTCGACATCGCAGTTTTTTGAGTGTGCAATTGCGTGTCAACAGAGTGCTAGGAGTTTGCTGTTAACAATGACAGTTTGAACAGTCCGTGCAAAATGTAGTGCCTGTATTATTGAAAAGTTTATATGCCAGAAATATATATTGTCTTAATTTACTTGTCATCTTCACTTGAATTACAGTAACATGGCATTTCAGATTTCCCCATTCATAGCAGTGGAAACTTCAAATGGTGATCACGTAGCACAGAAGCAAACTGCTGTTTTTGTTACTGTTTTAACATTAACTTGTATGCCGTTCATTTAGTTAGCACCATTGAACATGTTTTTATCCAGATACATGGTACATTCTGCATCTATTTTATTATTACTATTGATTGCCATGGTAACTCGGGGGATGTTTTCTGTTGCCTAGACGATGTTTATCTTGACCCGACAACATGATCTCGATGGACGAGTGACCAGTAGCTCCCTCTACAGGCAAGTGTTTGTATGTCAAGTGTTTACGTGCCTAACGTGTGAATTTCAATACATCCCAGTAAACATACATGTAAGCACACTTGTACACTCACCCAGTTATATAAGATATTTACTTAAATGTCATCCACATGGCGAGGTGACATGATATGATGAGTTTGTTCCGGTAGTTTTGGTTTGTCATGGCATTTGCGAGATTACCCCCCCCCCAATCCTGGGGACCGTTTCACTAAGAACATGATCTCATTTAAGGAAAATCCACCATTAAACTGAATCCATTGTTAACTATAAGGAGTTTTTTTTTCAAAAATCCACCACCACTATTTCTGTGACATTCTGGCAAAAGTGTCCTGGGGCTGACAGTTTACATACACAGTGATTAAAGTTTTGAACACTAATGAACAATTTTGTATAGTAGTTTAGGCTACACACCTGCACTACTGCTACATTTAACATGGCATAAACAGTCAGTATAAAAATGGTAAAATCAGATATATATATATATATATCAAAAATTACTGTATTAATTTTTCACATTTCATTGTCTCATAACTAAGTATGCTAATTAGTCGTTATCAATATGAATCAAAAATAGTAAATATGTAACTTGTGAGGAATTTGTCGCACAGATCTTTTCATTTTTGTATGTTAAATGTACACTTTTTTCTGCGATAATTGCCCATATACACAAGGAAATTATTTCATTGCCACGTAATGTCTTAACTGTCATTGAAGACTTTTTGGCCTTTCTTTCAAAACACAACAAAGTACTGTAGAAGCACAACTCCATGTGTTAATAATGTATGAAGAGGTGCTCGTGGATGTTAAATTTAGATCATGTAAATCGGTTTAACAATTGTCGATGACTTGGGTTGACATGTTGGTTTTATAATTATAAATTCATAATCATCAACAACCCTTGCCTCTTTCAGGTCAACCGACTACGGAACTTCATTTGCAAGAGTGACCAATCTACCAAGACATGCACTCATCCACTATTTCTTTGTGTGTACAAACAATCCAAATAAGGTAATATTATAACTAATACTACAACATTACATGTAATGGTCCCTGTTTGTTGTGGAAGTCAGCCATAACTGTTACTGTTGTTAAACAATAATCCTTTGTGTGTGACACTGAATGTATGTACTGTAGAACCTGTCTGTAGTGAACATCGTTGGGGCTGCACATTATGTCTCTATGGCTGCATTACCGGTGTGGACAGCTTGTGGACAATGTAAACAAGTCACTCGGCACTTTCAAAGGTGTCCTTTTTAAAGAGGTTTTTGTTACGGACAGGTGTCTGCTAAGGCAGGTTTCATTTCTTCTTTCCATTGCTCCCAGGCGGGGCGGGGTCCACGTCACTTGGTAGCTTATTCGGCTTTCCTCATTATTCCCTCCATCTCTGTCTGTTGTCCGCAAAGACTTTCCATTCCTCTAAGGGCAGTTTATTACACATACTTGTATGTACATAATTGTCACTTCTTGTAGTTTGAGTGACACATTCTGACACTTCTTGTAATTTTAGCAACACTGCTTGCAGTTTGAGCAATGTTGCTTGTAGTTTGAGCAGCACTGCTTGTTGTTTGAATAACGCTGCTTGTAGCTTGCGCAAAACTGCTTGTATTTGTAGTTTGAGCAAAAGTGCTTGTAGTTTGAGTGATGTTGCTTGTAGTTTGAGTGATGTTGCTTGTAGTTTGAGTGATGTTGCTTGTAGTTTGAGTGATGTTGCTTGTAGTTTGAGTGATGTCGCTTGTAGTTTGAGTGATGTTGCTTGTAGTTTGAGTGATGTTGCTTGCAGTTTGAGTGATGTTGCTTGTAGTTTGAGTGATGTTGCTTGCAGTTTGAGTGATGTTGCTTGTAGTTTGAGTGATGTTGCTTGTAGTTTGAGTGATGTTGCTTGTAGTTTGAGTGATGTTGCTTGTAGTTTGAGTGACGTTGCTTGTAGTTTGAGTGATGTCGCTTGTAGTTTGAGTGATGTTGCTTGTAGTTTGAGTGATGTTGCTTGTAGTTTGAGTGATGTTGCTTGTAGTTTGAGTGATGTTGCTTGTAGTTTGAGTGATGTTGCTTGTAGTTTGAATAGCAATGCCTGTTCTTTGAGTTTTAGAGAATGTACTATGTAGTTTCAGGGTTTGTGTTAACCCCGTTTGTGTGTATTTTAAAAACTGTTTCGGTGTATGTATGCATGCATGTGTGCGTGTATGCTTGCATGTGTGCGTGTATGCTTGCATGTGTGCGTGTATGCTTGCATGTGTGCGTGTATGCTTGCATGTGTGCGTGTATGCTTGCATGTGTGCGTGTATGCTTGCATGTGTGCGTGTATGCATGCATGTGTGCGTGTATGCTTGCGTGCATTTGTTCATGCCAATGTTTCTGGTGTCTGCCTGTCACTGTTGACGACTTACCTGATAATAATAATAAGGTTCTTGTTTGATCTGGGTAAGTTCCAGTGACAGTCAACAACCTCCTTGAAAATAGAGTAACCACTTAGACAAGTGGACAGCTGTTCAGAAGTCTTGTTTGTCGGTATTAAAAATATCACTTGATTGCACGAGGCATTAAAAAAATTGAAGTATCCAGGTTAAGTTGTGATTGTAGTTAAATATGAGAGGAAAGCGCTCTTTGTCTGGTAGAAAGAGCTCTTTGATAGAAATCTCCATGTCTGGTAGAAGGAGCTCTTTGTCTGATAGAAATCTCCATGTCTAGTAGAAGGAGCTCTTTGTCTGATAGAAAGCTCCTTGTCAGGGAGAAAAAGCTCCTTCTCTGGCGGAAATGTTGGTTAAACTGTTATTTTATTGATTTATTTCCCAGATAATTAAATATATTTGAAGTGACATAACTACTTGTGACAAAGTGTTGGTGAATGGAGGTTGTTAAGGGAGCCCTTGATCTTTGTGAAAATGGGCTAGGAGAACCCATGATAATCTTGGGAGTGGGGTTTCATGAAAAATGGAATACTTTGGTTTATGGAGGCAGGTTTATTACATGCTTATATAATGGTAATAAGAGACATTTGTTGCTTTAATGCTAGGATGAAGAAATAAATATCAGAAGTGAACACAATACTAATATTTTATTTTTGCATCATTCATTCTTTCTCAGATTTCTTAATCTTACATTTAAATGCATGACATTGATTTATTAGCAAATATTTATATATATTGTTGTCAATTCTACAATGCATATTTTGAAAGCATGATGCCCACCAAGTTGTATTTATATTAATAAGCCAAAAGCATTAGTTGATTACAATTTTTTAGCCACGTAAAAATAACAAACTCCAAAATCTCTGCTTATACCACCCAGAGACAGGGCTTCAAATAAAATACTCCGGTCACGATCTTCCCGGAAATAGCTGAGCTACTAACACTAATAACAGTGTCAAGTATGTTTTCCACTTTTTAGGTGTCATGTATCAACATCTCTAACCGTTTTATTGCCGGGATCCTCTTTCCTTGGGGAAGACACCCCTTTCCCGCATGGCGTATGGTCGATTTATGAAAGATGTCGCATGATTCTTCCAGTTTACCCAGACTTCTGACACCAGCACACCTAAACTGATTCATGTCCAACTTGCTGATGTTAGTTGTTGCATCGAACAGGTTTTCGTTTCCAGCGATTTCTTGACAGTTCTCCCCCTGCATTAGAACTTGTAGTCGCTTCATAGCAGCTAGGCCCTTCTCTAACGCAGCCGAATCATGCTTCTTTGTGTTGGCTTTCTCTCGAGTTGAACGTGAAACACTATTCAAGGTATGTCCCTTGTCTGTGCTTTCGTGATTCATCCCCGCATCTGTTGATGGTTTTTTGTTTCTGTTGTTTGTTTCACTTTGTACTTCAAACGTTCTTTCAACTGGAATATTATCATCAAGAGATATATCTTTTGTTGGTTCTGTTTCTGTGATTAATCCGTGCCGAGATCCCTCATTAGGTGAACTTTGATCCTCTTTGTTACCGTTCAGTTGACAATTTTCAATCACCACAGCCGGGATTTCTAATTCAAACTTGTCGTCCTTGTATATCTCTGTCGTAGAGCACTGTCTTATGGTAGCTGCCTCATCAAACAAACACGGTGCTGTATTTTCCTTCCAGTACTCTCCCAAAAGTTCCTCAATTTTCAGTGGCACTTCAATGTAGGCAGGCACTTGTGTTTCCGCTTTATAAATCTTTGTTTCTTTCCTTTGCGTTGATCTATCATTACTCATTTCTGCACATAGATTTGGCGTAACTTCTGTTTTACACCCCTGGTCAGTTATGCTGTTGTTATACTTATTTATGATTCTGTAGACGTTCGTTTCTGTCATTGGCTGCATTTCATGAACTGTTACGTATTCGTGGAAGACTACTTCTGTTAGCGAACACTGCACATCTTTGTCGTTCAAGGTTTCACAGCGATTTTCTGTCTTTACTGAAGCTTTAGTTTCCATTCTTCCAGGTGTTTGAACAATGAATGAAGTCTGACTTTCTCCATTTGAAGATGGCACGTGACTTGCAGCATCTGCTGGTGAACTTTGAACTTCATCTTCGTCTAGGTAGAATTTTGTTATTGCCGTTATATTTTCAAGTGGTGTTGTGTCTTTGGGACCTTTGCTCTCAGCATCAGACAGAGTAACATCTGGAGGCAAGCTGAGAGTGACGCAAGGGGGCAAACTCTGTAGGGTGTCGTCACTCGACGACTGTCTGATTTTGGTGGTCTCACTCTGGACTTTGAAGTCCAGTTTTATGCATTTCAAAGACGTGTTCGTTTCCAGAGTTTTGCAGTGATTGTCGTGTGATAGGAAACTCTCTCCATTGGTGTATTTGTTACACTTGGGTGACTCAGGTATACTTATTGTGACATTTGGATTTAATGAAAAGCTAATTGCTGTGTTATAACTGGGCGCATCTGGGCTAGTGGACAGGGTTGTCATGTCCTGTAAAGTTGAAGGTGGCGTGTATGATGCATTGGTGACGATTTGGGTGCTGGTGCTGGTGCTGCCACCTAGAGGCAGTGTATAATCGATTGGCTGGGTGTTTTCCCTGGCTGGCGAACTACACATCTTTACTAGTCCGTCCTGTCTGATATCAAGTCCTTCAAAGGATATATTTCCGTCACACACAGTGGTCCCTGATCTTACACTTGTGACATTTTCTTTCTTGTTGTCCATGTCCCATGGTGATTGTACGTTACTCTTTTCCACTGCCAAGATGCCAGTTTCGCAGCATTCATGTGGGTCATGGAAATCCTGCAAAGTAAAACCCATGGTTTCAAATACATTTTTCTCGCTTGGAATGTTACTGCGGAACTTTATTAAACGGTATGGAATTTGGTAATTGCGTTTTGCATCATCTAAGAGTTGCCAGTGTTTTGCTGAATTGTATTTCAGTTTTGTATGACTTAGACTGAATTCTGTAAGCGTGTCTCTGATTGGGCAGATCATAATTAGGAATGAGACATGGGACGATTTCAGCCAATGTAATGCCTTGTTTCAAAGGATGTTACTATAATATGTTGGTACAGTTAACTTTATTCATATAGTTAACTTTATTCATATAATGCTGACATATGGAATCACACTTACTCAATAGTGACACATTGACATCAATTCACATAATCGTGGGAAAAGGTCAGGGAAAGTAACTGAATGATACAAAGACTTGAACCATAATAATTTGTTACTAGTTATTCGTAGTTTGTTTTGACCTAATTTTCATAGTTCTGTTTTCATCTCTTTTGTAAGAATCTCCTTAATTTTTTGCAAACTGCATATCTCCTGATTTTCCATCTTTTAAAAATAATTTCTTTTTTAACCAATTTCACATTTCCTCTGTAAAAACCAAAGTAGATTTGTAGATTTCATTTTTCAAAATAATTCCAATGTTTGGAATGGAATTACCCCCTCTTGCACCCCCCTTCTCTGATTGCATCTTCAGCAGGAGAATATCTATATAATTCTTTGTCTTTACACAGGCTTGCCTCATTTTTATAGGTGAAATCCATGTTTAAAAAATATATATAAAGCCACCCTAACTTGTTTCATTGGTTAACATTCCTGCTACCAGTGAGTGACGCCATCTACCAAACTACAAAATATACCTACATCAAACAAAATCTGCCGTGTTTGGTAAGAAAATCTGTGTTTCATCGAAAGTATTTCTTTCTTCTGTCAGTTTGCTAATCAGCTTTATACTTGTGTGGTGAATGCAAAACCATACATTTACTAAGATTTTTACATTACAAACACATCTGCATTACAACAGGATATGGCCACATCCCTCCCAAAATAGAAAAATCCATATTGTATACGGGAAATCCATGCTACGGTACATGTCTGCTTTCATCTCTGCTTCTGTGACATCTGCAAATGATGATGATGCCAGCTGAACTTACTGTTTGTTTGAGTTCGTCGGCCAGTTTGGATTCCTCCATTTTGTTGACCTCTGGCGTTGAGCTTAGGAGACATTTGTTCACCTCATCAACATCGGTGTCTGGTTTGGTTGTGCCGACAGGTGGCGCCACGTGGTCGTCACTGTTTCCGCGCAAGTCTGCGAGGTTCTCCGTGTCCGATACGTGTGATGATAATTTCGACTCAGAATTGTTGATGTTTATATTGTCAGGCAACGATTTTGTGTAAAGTTGTAGTTTCGATTCTGCTGATGCGATGTTCGCTTTGGTTTTCTGGCAACCGTTGTTTATTTCTTCCATTTCATCTGCATTCTGTAAACAAATACAGATTCCAGCATTTATGTAATCAGTTGGTTTTTATTTTGTGATATATACTTAAAAATAGTATATTACAAAGTTGACAAACGGTATGGATTAGATAAGATGAAATTACCAAGTGGGGCGGGGGTGTTACTAGTGTAGTGAGCAGAACATCAGATTTTTAATCGAGATATGTCAGGAGCTGGTTTTGAGTAATTTTTCTGCCGTTTTTTTTTCAAAGCTTGGGTAGTTTTGTAAACTCCATGTTGCCACTGTTCACCCAGATGTTTGAAGGAGTACCTGGCTGTAGACAATGGTGGATATACATGAACGAATATCTTTGCACAGTAATTGCAGCATGGCTGAATTCTTCCAAGAGAAATCACACTGTTGTTTGAATGAAGAAGTCTGTCAGGGGGTGACACATAACACACACACTGCAATCCTGAGGACTGGATACTGCGCTATATAACAACTTACCTTTAGCTAATTTTTACCTCGGAGAAGTCAGGTGGTCTGTAAACAACAAGAAAGATAGGAGAACAAAGATGGACACTCCTTGCTGTAATACTGGACGTGTGGTCAGACTTGACTTCCTGTGTTCTCAGTGTGGATCAGTCAGCAGTCCTCAAGTACCATTGAACCCTTGAACATCGCCCTCTCTCTCTGTCTCTCCTTGAGAAGTCAAAGACAAATAAAGAACAAGTGGCTCTCAGGTGGACTTGCCACATTTAAAATTCTCCAAAGCCCAAACACCCATGCCATTGTCTAACATAAGTGGGGTTTGTTTACAGTTCTCTTTCTCTTGAGTTAGTGAGTCAATGATGGGTTTTTTCAAATCACTTGATGAGATCTGTTAGCTAACTGTTGTAATTGACTATTACAGATTGGACAACTGCCTGTGTTACAGTTAGTGTAGCTACCCATGTTACTGCCTATGTACATAACTATCTAGTTACAGCCTGTGTTACTGTGACTGTTTCAGCTTTTTTATCTTCCTGTCCTGTCATTGACAGTTCTCAATATGTAAGATCACTGTTAAGGAGTTAGTGAAACAGTCACTTGGTTTGTTGAACCTGTGGACTCGGATTCCTAAGGATTGAGGTGCCAAAGTACCTGTACTATTATTAATATTTCAAAATAATGGCGACACTTGCTCATTGACTACCCGGTAACAATCATTAGTTTACGCTGTGCTAAAAAAGCCCATTTAAAATAGACACTTCATATTGCAACCACACAACGTACAGATTTCTTACTGGAACAGTTTCACTGTGATAATGTACTCCTAAGAAAATCCCTCATTAGGCAGAATCTGTAGTTATATTCACAGAGCTTTTCTAAAATACAAAAAGCCAGTGCCGTTTCACCGGGATATTATTTATGTGACACACCAATGAAAGTGCCACAGTGTTGCATCCTGGTATTGACAGTTTCAGTACATAAGATCATTGTTAAAGAGCAAAATCAGGTTTGTGGGCTCATAAGAATGTTAATGAAACAGTCCCCTGGTCTAGTGTTCCCATCAGCGAGTCTTGTATAAATAATTGCGTGGTCGTCTTTGACAGCTGCTCTTCACTGATCGTGATAACAAGACGCTGTACATAACAACGAATGAGGCGGACAATTTCACTGCCGTCAAGCTGGATTTCTCCCCAGATAGGTTTGTGTTCCATCCAAGCCTTGAGGACACCGTACTTGGATACTCCTACGACAGTGAATCGGTCAGTATTTGTGGTAATAAATATTTATAATATTAGTACACTGCATTTTTAAGATTAAGTTTACCTAATAATTATATAATATTTTTATTATTGCTGAAGTTTGATTTAACTAAATTTATTTAAAACATTTTTGGTTAAATAATAGATTAAATCTATTTACTCTGAGTTATCGTTTTTATTTACAGTAGAAGCTCACTTTACAGTCACCTCGGTAACACAGCCACCTCGCAATTAAGGTCATCCTGGGACAGTCACAAATTATTTTTATAACGGTAAAGTATAGGAAATTAGTCCTGCTAATTTGGTCACCTCGCTGTTCAGGTCAATTTTGCCAAGTCATGAGGGTGACCTTAATAGTTAAATTCCACTGTAATTACACATATTTAACTAGTTTACATTTTAATATTTAAAAAATGTTAGCAATTTGCATATATGGTCGTTTTATACATATCATTCTACACACACACATATATATCTATTTATTTTATGTAAATCGCAAAAAAATTGCACTATATAAGATATATTTATTATTGAAATAAATTTATCAACTGATACGTCAGACAGTATCATGTATGCTCTATCGTTCCTTACAGCTGTACGTGTCTGACGATCTTGGCTCGACGTGGACTCACGTCAAACAGTTTGTGAACAGTCGCTTCTATTGGGCCATCAGTGGTGTTGACAAGGACTCCCACGTCATCCACATGGAAGTGCAAGATGCACGCTTGGGTAAGGTCACATCTATTTATATGTTAACTTTGAAGGACAGTCTAACTCCATCTCCTCCCAGGCGCTGAGGTCAACTCATCTCGTTTTGGGTTCACTCACTTCCTTCCTTGGACCGTTGGTCTCGGATCTACTAGTTGGCGATACATGTATAAAAACATAAAGGTTGTTATTTAATTTAGAGTTATTTACTTGCGTGTTAGTCAAACAAGAAGATGTCATAGAAAACGTGCATACAAGTAGTGCTGAAGTCTTGCATTCAGTGACGGTTGGTGTGCGTATATTATAAAATACTTTCTCAAAGTTTATGCATATGTAAACAGCCTTAGTGTGGCAGTTCTTCTAAATATTTAAACTCTTATATTTCTTTCTTATTATTTGGTGTGATCAAGCTGTTTTGGCCATGTACAATTTATCTTTGGCATATATTGTTTTTCAAGACAACATGTTATGACAACAAAAATAACAGACTATCTGGTATTGACTTTTTTAATGACAACTGTACATAGCAGCTAACACATGTTATATTAATGTGACATACAATGTAATTTGCTTATTTACCAAGTCATTGTTAATTTTTGTAACAAGGTGTTCATAAAAACTGATTATTGAGAAACTAATGACTAATTTGACTAAGTTGGTTTCTTGCTTCTGTAGGTGGCTATGTGTATATGGCCTGCACACGGCCATATTGTAAAGACGTGACAGTCGACAAAAACATAGGGACCATCGATTATGACACATTACTAGTATCTCACGAGTACATCTTTGTTCAGGTGAAGAAACCTATTTGATTACCAATCTGTCACTTTTTTATATGCAGTGTATTTATTTAATTACTTATTGTAGTTCTTTCGTAATTTCAAAATATTTCTAATTGTTTTATTTTTAACATATTTTTTTAATGTATCTGCTTTTTTAACACTTATTTTGTATTAATGCTTTTTATACGTACTTGAATGGTTGTATTAACCTGAAATAAAAGTAAATAAAAGCATTCAATAGTCTGAAAAGTGTTATAATAATAATAAGACAACTTCTATTGCACCTAAATCCTTGGAAACAAAGCTCAGAGATGCATCAAAACGAAAGGATTGGTCAATCTCAAAATCCATAAGTAGTATTCCAGTTGTCAACAGATGGGTCAAGGTGCTAGGGAGCTACGGTGGATAAGCAAGGTTGTAAAGATAAGTTTTTAAATGACGACGGAATATGATGGTTTCTCCTTCGTTTTCACCACAGAAGACGACCCAGTTTGCCAGCCACCTCTTTGTCTCGTTCAACCGATCCCGATTCCAACGTGCGTACTTTCCCCGCAAGAACCACCCCAAGGTAAGCATTTCATTAACCCTTTAGACACCAGTCACCTGCAAACGTTCAGATGCCCGCTTCCCCAACGACCTGGATCCATCCTTTAGCTTTGACAACGCATGGAGGTGGCACCATTTTCTGGGTACTTATCTCTTTATCACTGGATTCTTTGCTGTATCTACCGTGCAGTTGGGGTAGTTGTCATATAGTTCTATATTGGCAGTTTCACACATTTAATTTAAAGGTTGATTATTTATAACCATCCTGTGCGGAATTCAGTTACCTTTAAAATAACCACAACTTGCAATGTTAGGAAGCAAAGTACAAAAATCGTTAAATGCAAAAACCTATGCGGAGGCGTGAACCCATACCATGGTGATTTCGTGCACACGCACAGGGGGCTCAGAGCATGTTTCAAATAATGATGTAGGGTCTAAAGGTTAAAGGCAGGTAACATGCAGGCTGCATGGGAGGAAATATTGTTCTACAGAGTTCGCATTTCTGACATGTCCCGGGATAGTAAGCGAATGTGATGGCATAATGTCTTCATGTCTGCAGGACTTCAGTGTCGTTTCCACGGACGACCAGCAGGTGTTCATAGCGGGAAACCACCGCAATGGAGTCGTCAATCTATACGTGTCTGATACGACCGGTCGCTTCTATGTGTCCTCTCTAGAGAGGGTTCTCGCCCTCAAACTAAACGACGGCGCATTTCATGCAGACTTGTACGAGGTCGGTAAATGATGGAGAGACGTTATGTGTTTCATTCCTTTTTTACAGATATTCCCTCTCACACACACACACACACACACACACACACACACACACACACACACACACACACACACATGCAAACAAACACATGTACACACATACACTTACAAATAAACACACAGTCAAACAATCAAACATATACACACAAACACACCACACACACACATACACACACACACAGACACACACACACACACACACACACACACACTCAGTCACACAAAGCAAGGCCTATCCCACTGCTTACTGGTTCTGTCTACTTTTATTAAAGTGTGATTAAGCTGCACTCACTTTTATTAAACTCCACCCACTTTTGTTAAACTCCACCCACTTTTATTAAACTCCGCCCACTTTTATTAAACTCTGCCCACTTTTGTTAAACTCCACCCACTGTTGCCACATCCACTATTGTCCCACCTCTTGACAGACGTTGTTATTGAACTCTGCCCACTTCGTTTAAACTCCACCCACTTTTATTCAACTCCGCCCACTTATGTTAAACTCCGCCCACTGTTGCCCACCCCTTGACAGACGGCTGTGGTGGGTTTATTTAACTCTGTCCCCCCTCTGCTAAACTCCGCCCACTGTCACCCTGCCCCTTGACAGACTGCTGTGGCTGGTTTGCCAGGTGCGGGGTATGAAGGGGATCTACATTGTCAACCAACAGACTTCAAGCAACAAACACATCAAGACACTCATCACCTTTGACCAGGGCAGCAAATGGAAGTCCCTTCCAGTGCCGCTGGACAAGAACAAGAAACCAATCACGTGTAAACAGGTGAGATATAAACAGACTAACAACTATAAAGGAAGGCAATGTAGGTGAATAGGGTATATTACAGTACCCCCTTGCCCCCATCTGACCTGGTCCGTTCATCCTCAGACAGACCTGTGGACCATATCGCTAAGATAAGGTGCTCATTAGACAGATCCACATTAAACAGAATTTGTTGTTTAAATTAAGGATCTCTTTCAAAATGCAAAATCCCGCTGTCGTATTACCGAGGACACTATTTCAGTAACACACCGACAAAACTGTTCCTGTGGCACACCCTTCCTATAAGAAAAATATGCCATAAGAACATCTTTCCATACTCCTGCTTAATGTAAACTCCAGATCAAGTACTTTGGACTTTTGATTAAGATAAGAAGTTAAAGGAAATAAAAACAAGGCATTAGCTAAAATCCGTTTTCCATGTGTACAGAAAGTTTAATATTGCATGTAACATTCGAGAATATTAAAAAAATACAGAAAAATACATTTGTAGCATAAATTCGATTTTAAACCCGTCTGTGTAGCGATTCCCGCGGAAAATAACAATTTAATGAGCTAGGCGATCATGTGGTATCTTAACGTCACACATGACTCACACTCGCAGCAGGCCGACCCTTTCTATGCATTCAGAGCATGTTTACATGGATAATGTTGGGGTCGAAACGAGCGTCAGAATGAGTTGTTATGCAATAATCTGATGTAATACAAACACTAGTCATCATAGAGGAACAAGCAGTTATCTTACGGTTCCACATGAATTCAATTTTATTCAAAACAATGAATGCGAATGAGCCTACAAGTCAACTAGGTTTCGCCGAGCTTGGGCCTTGGCCCTGGGCTCGTTTTCAGAATAATTATATCGAATGCAACCAACGGGAGATAATGTACACCAATATACATACATAGCAAACATATATTGTATCCAGCTACAGAAAGTAACGTGTAAAATCTCATAATATCACTAGAATATCGATGTATGAAGGAGGAGTTGTACAATTTATCATAACAACTGAAATCAGTCAGCGAATTTCTGTCGGCCTTAATAACTCAGTTGGTAAACGCGTTGGTTCCTTGGCGTCTGTTTTACAATCGGGCGACGCCGGTTCAATCCTGACAGCATGCAAACTATTTATTTTATTTACACTTTTTTTGTTGATGTTTTCACGAAGTAATATAAACCAAATCATTTAGTACACTATGATGCACTGTTTGTAAATATTTTTTTAGTAATTATTTATTCGCCACAAAAATGAAAATATGGTCATTATATACAACGACGTTTCTAAATTGTATTTATCCAGACAGATCACAATCTGTTTTCACATATATAATTACAATATATTACTGTACAATATATTTACAATTAATAAATTAGATATCCATTACATTATATTTGTTTGGATAAATAAAATTTAGAAACATTGTTATATAATGACCATATTTTCATTTTTGTGGCGAATAAATAATTACTACAAAATAAAAATTATTTACAAACTGCATTATAGTATACTAAATGATTTGGTTTATATTACTTCGTGAAAACATCAACAAAAAAGTGTAAAGAAAATCAATAGTTTGCATGCTGTCAGGATTGAACCGGCGTCGCCCGATTGTAAAATAAATGACAAGTAACCAACGCGCCTACCCACTGAGCTAGCGGGACCAGCGAAACTCTAACTGATTTAAGTTGTTATGGTAAATTGTACAACTCCTTCATATATCGATATTCTAGTGATATTATGAGATTATACACGTTACTTTATGTAGCTGGATACAATATATGTTTGCTATGTATGTTTATTGGTGTAGATTATCTCCCGTTGGTTGCATTCGATATAATTATTCTGAAAACGAGCCCAAGCTCGGCGAAACCTAGTCGACTTGTAGGCCCATTCGCATACATTGTTTTGAATAAAATTGGATTCATGTGGAACCGTAAGATAACTGCTTGTTCCTCTATGATGACTAGTGTTTGTATTACGTCGGAAAATTGCACAATAACTCATTCTGACGCTCGTTTCGACCCAAAAGCTATACTTGTAAACATGCTCTGAATGCATGGAAAGGGTCGGTCTGATGCGAGTTTGAGTCATAAGTGACGTCACATCTCGGCATCCCGAAAAGCGCGCCAAAAATATGCATATTCGAAAATGTCCGGATGTACAGCATAAAATGTGGAATTTCTAATTCATTGAATTTTTTTTCTTTTTTTGCTTGGTGGACGTGGAAATAGATAGCAGGATGTAATATAACATAAATTCAAGCAATAGATGTTTTTATTCCCTTTAATGTGATTGTGACTGGTATCACAGATTTCCTGCTAAAAATGCAGATTGGATGACCTATGGTAATATGCATTAAATATGTATCAAAATCTGACTCTTAACACAAAATAGAAATTAAACAAATCTATTAAACTTTTTCTACCATGTAACAGCACTGTAAATGTGCTGCACAAAATAAGGAGATTCTATGTGATATGTGTGTTCATTTTCCAGGCGAATTGTTCATTACATCTTCATCTGAAACTCAGTTCCGTCTACTTTGGAATTCCAATCGTCCTTTCTGAAGACAATGCGCCAGGACTCATCATGGCCCAAGGTCAGTTGTATCCAGACACCGTATATTTTCGGACACCCGTCTGTTTTCAGACAGCTCTTAAAAAAACGTTTTGTTCCTACAGTAAATGGACACTATCTCAGAATTATACGTTATTCGTCTACTCTAAAACCGGATGTGAATGTCTGATCTCTTGTCTGTTGTGGCGGCGCAGGTGTGATGGGAACTTATTTGACGCCACACAAGTCATCTCTGTACCTGTCACGAGACGGGGGAATCAGTTGGACCCTGAAGTTTGAGGGCAACTACACCCACAACATCCTGGACCAGGGCGGGGCCATGGTCGCTATCAAGGAACAAGCCCACAACTTCGCCAACAACATACTGTAAGGCTCTAATGCTCTGGTACTAGTTCTAGTTCTACTTGAGGGTATCAGGGCAAAATTCAGTTTTGAAATTTCGCCCAAACTACGACGAGCCATTTGTTTAAACACGTGTTGAGCTAGGATATTATATAATTTATACAAAAACATGATAAATCCATTTTAAGCAACGTGCACAAAAGAGCATTTGTTTTCAACACGCGATAAGCGCCATCTGCCTTTTTAATCAAAACGTGATCAATCCATTCTGAACACAACTGTTCAGACCCAGTACATTTTGGTGTTATGAAGCCTGCAGTTACATTCAAAGTGGCAACGTTATAGTTTTACAAAGTGATACCAGTGTCATATATGTAAGTCATGTTTTTGTGAAGTTATTGGTGGTTGAATTGACCCAACCGAAGAATTCAAGTTTTGAGATGGACATCAAAGTTAGATATTTCCATTTTAAATCACACACCATTCAATCAAAAACACTTTTTCAAGGTATCATTCCATACTGCGTTACCTGTACTGGCAGCAAATTGTTTATTACTTCTAAAACGGCAACAAACAAACATCAATATTTTCACCCCTGCAAATATATTTTTGCTTTTCTTCTCACTTCCTTCGGTTTTGTTATATGTACCATGTGGCCTCAACCAGCCGAAGCTACCTGGCCATATAGTGTCCCGTATTGTATCACTCTTCTACTTCCGTACAAACATTGAGCCTATCTGATGTCTATCATGGCATGCTGGCTCGTCTGCACAAATTTGTTTCAGTGAAATCCTCCGACAAACTGTTACATTATTTTGGTAGGATTTATGTAATGAAAAATTTGTAGAACTAAACTCAGTTATATGGCTCTATATACTACATCACTTCGTATTTTCACAAGTCGTACAATCTAACGATCAGAGCCAGTTCATCTGTTAATTTTAGCAGACGTACAGTGGCACCTCGGTATTAAGGTCACCTTCTGGACTGGGCAGAAGTGACCTGAATAGTGAGGTGACTGTATTAGCAGGGTTAATTTCCTGTACTTGCTGTTACAGAAATAAATTCGGACTGTCCTAGCATGACCTTAATTGCGAATTGGCTGTATTACTGAGGTGACCGTAAACGGAACAATTTCTTTACTAAAACAACTTTTAATCGTTTACACACTTTTTAAACGAGTGCTAAATGGCGGGAGGAGTTTTGATAGCTAGGCAATGTGATATTCAAGATGACTGTCTCCCGTTTACAGGTACAGCTGTACAGAGGGCTCCTCTTGGCAGACGTACTCATTTGCCGGAGGGAAATTCTATGTCGACGGCATCTTAAACGAACCCGGAATCAACACACTCGTAGTCAGGTAATGCATGTGTGTGTTCTGTGATTATGTACGTAGGCATTCTCCGCATGTGTATTCTGTTTATTTGTGGCTGTTTCTTTCTCTCTTTGACATCAGCTACAATCTCGGCTATTGGCACGTTTATACTATGAAATTAAGTTATTCGCACTTCTGCAAGAAAACCAGTCTGACAATCGGAGTCAACTGTTTCGAGGATTTTAACAAAACTATCCTTTTCTTATGGAACTAACTGACTGTGCATATGAGACTTAAGGTATTCATTCATGTCAGATTTTAACATCAACAGATATGTTTAACAGTAGGCTCAATGAGCTACTTCAGGAGTTCTAACCTTGACAAGTTGTGAAATTTAAACTCTACGTGTAGCTTACAAGTTCTTGTAAATTATGGTAAGTGTAAATTTAAAAGTAAATATATCAGAACTGCATGATTGAGAACTGTTACGTGTGTCTACGCAACCAAAGACACTACTCAAAATCCACACAATTAAGATACACGTGTGTACGGATATTGTGCTCGTACATAAGACAAACACACACACACACACACACACACACACACATACACACACACACACACACACACACACACACACACACACACACACACATAAATAGTGGCTGCTATGCTAGGGACTGTTTGCAGTTTTAAATGTAAATTGGAGCACAGCTGTATTATGCTATATATTTCAGTATATGCTCTCCAAGTATGCATGAATGGTGACAGAAACTTACACATTTATAAGACGAACAGAAAAACTTATTTTGTTCGATTCCTATATCGCCATCTTTCTCTATACATGTCCGAAGTGAGTAGTTTGAGTTGCACCTATCTAATCACTGGAGATGTTTTATTTATTTCATAACTAGACATTTCTGGGCGAAAACAAAAATATGGTGCCCATTCATACGTGGAAGTGATTACACAGGTCAACAAATAATTTGTTTAGTGCGTTCAATATTTTTTTTTAAATGTCTGATTAGCTAACTAAATCATATATAAAACGCCACATTTTTTAAACATGCAAGATGTTAGCCAAGTCTTCAAGAACTAAACAATTTCTGGTTCTGATTTAGACCATGTTTCTCATCCCCTCCTGCCATCTCTCTTTGTGCACAGTATCTTCGGACGGCCAAGTAGAAGTGCCAACTGGACCATAATCAAGATGGACTTCACGTCGGTGCTGTCCAGAAAATGTGGCATCAAGGACTATGAGAACTGGACACCCACTGATCAGGTCAGTTAGTGGTCAAAAGAACCCTTCTCATATGATCGCATCCTGCCTTGGCCTTGACTCACCCTTGTATGAAGACCAGAGGATGATTTCACTGAGATATTGAGCTCATTTAAAGAAAATCCATCATTAAACAGAATCCATTGTTAACTTGAAGGAGCTTTTTCAAAATGCAGAATGCTGTCGCCATATGACCGAGGAAACTATTTCTATGACAGTCTATGATGGCGTGTCTTGGAGTTGATAGTTTTAAGTATATATATATATATTATGATCATAGTTAAGGAGCAAAATCCATATCAAATCAGAAATACTTTATTGTCTGTCATAAAAATACATTTTAAAACAGAAAAATTTCTTTCGGCTCATTTGTTGATCAATCACTTAATTAGTTCTGTATAAAATACAATACAAAATAAAGACATCAAAACACCCAACATTACTGCCTGCATGTGTGAAGTCCCCACACATGTAAAGTCCCCAAACGTGTGAAGTCTCCACACATGTGAAGTCCTTACACATGTGAAGTCCCCACACGTGTAAAGTCCCCACCCGTGTAAAGTCCCCATGCATGTGAAGTCCCCACACGTGTAAAGTCCCCACACTTGTGTGAAGTCCCCACACAAGTAAAGTCCCCACACGTATAAAGTCCACACATGTGTAAAATCCCCACACATGTAAAGTCCCCACACGTTTAAAGTCCCCACACGTGAAGTCCCCACACGTGAAGTCCCCACACATGTGAAGTCCCCACACATGTGAATTCCCCACACATGTGAATTCCCCACACATGTGAAGTCCCCACACATGTGAAGTCCCCACACATGTGAAGGCCCCACACATGTGAAGTCCCCACACGTGTAAAGTCCCCACACGTGTAAAGTCCCCCCACGTGTGAAGTCCCCACACGTGTGAAGTCCCCACATGTGTAAAGTCCCCACACGTGTAAAGTCCCCACACGTGTAAAGTCCCCACACGTGTAAAGTCCCCACACTTGTGTAAAGTCCCCAAACATGTGAAGTCCCCACACATGTGAAGTCCCCACACATGTAAAGTCTCCAGACGTGTAAAGTCCCCACACGTGTAAAGTCCCCACACATGTAAAGTCCCCACACGTGTAAAGTCCCCACACGTTTAAAGTCCCCACACATGTGAAGTCCCCACACATATGAAGTCCCCACACATGTGAAGTCAGCGAGTAAGATGTATATACATAACACATAAAAGTATCCTAAAATGTAAAGTCTCACCGAGCATACCGAAGAGCAGAATCAGCTGTAAGAGCTCTTAGGAATGTTAGTGAAATGGTCCAAAGTAACATTCCTTATATCTTACTAAGCAAAATAAAGAAAAGGTATGAAATGGGTGTTAAAAATGGAAAGGGTTAGTGTTTTGAGCATAAAATAATTTCTATATCTGTTGATGTTTTCCTCTTGTCTCCCTGTATGTCCGGGGTGAGGCTCGCCTCAATACTTGTCCGCAATTTCTGTTTTCTTTTAATTTTTTCCCCCTCACTGATCTTGCATTGCTGTCTCCACCAACCATCTTCACGCCCCTATATCTATCACTCTCGATCTCCACTCCTCTCCTGATCACTCCAAGTCTCTCTTTTCACAGTCCATTAATCTCAGTCTTGGTCGTCCTCATCTCCCTCTACTCTCCGGGTATCTTCTTTCATTTTTCCTCTTATATGAATGTATGTGAGAACAGATAATCAGATGTGTGGGCAGAGAGAGACAGAGAGAGAGGAGTTTGAGAGGAGAGAGACACGGAGAGAGGAGTTTGAGAGGAGAGAGAGAGGAGTTTGAGAGGAGAGAGAGACAGGGAGAGCGGAGTTTGAGAGGAGAGAGAGACTGGGAGAGAGGAGTTTGAGAGGAGACAGAGACAGGAAGAGAGGAGTTTGAGAGGAGAGAGAGTGAGAGAGGAGTTTGAGAGGAGAGAGAGACAGGGAGAGAGGAGTTTAAGAGGAGAGAGACAGACAGACAGACAGAGAGAGAGAGAGAGAGGGGGGGAGACAGAGAGACAGAGACAGGGAGAGACAAGGAGAGACAGGGAGGGGAGAGTCAGGGAGAGACAGGGAGAGACAGGGAGAGACAGAGAGAGGCAGTGTTTCAGTCAGTGAATTAGTTACATAATGATAATTTATAAAAATTATGCTAGGTCAGGTATATTTGGTCTGGATTGATGATACATTTGATTTGATTTGACATTTGATCAATAACTGATTGTTTATTTATAAATTCATCTTGCATATTAAAAAACTGAACCAATGATGACATGACAGTTTTGTCTCTTATGCTTTTAATGAACAAAAGAGAAGCTTAAACTTGGTTGCTAATAAATAATAGTCATAACTAATTAATTAATTACATAGGGAATAGTACTAATAATCCAGTTTTTGTTTCTTTGACAGCACGACTCTGGTAAATGTATTCTTGGTCAGAAGTGGACATACAAAAGACGTTTGTCAACATCAGAATGCCGCAATGGCATAGACTATGAGAAAGCTGTGAAAATCACACAATGCACATGCACAGAAGATGACTATGTCTGGTATGTTTCACACCAGGGCGGTGTTCACTTGCTACATCCCAAAGAAACTTAGTAAAGACAGCACATATTTTCTCTTGGGAATTAAAAAAAAATTTGTTTCTGCCATAATACAGGGATGAGCAATTTTAAATAGTTTTTGGTCAGTCTGCCATAATACATGAGTGGGAAGTTTTGGCTGGTCCACCATAATATATGAATGGGTAGTTTTGGCCGGTTTGCCATAATACATGAGTGAGAATTTTTTGCCAATCTGCCATAATACTTGATTGGGTAGATTTGGTTGGTCTTCCATAACACATGAATGAGTAGTTTTGGCCGGTCAAGCATAATACATAAGTGACTAGTTTTGGCTGGTCTGCCATAATACATGAGTGGGTAGTTTTGGTGGATCTGCCATA
Source organism: Paraescarpia echinospica (assembly GCA_020002185.1). Taxonomy (NCBI): domain Eukaryota; kingdom Metazoa; phylum Annelida; class Polychaeta; order Sabellida; family Siboglinidae; genus Paraescarpia; species Paraescarpia echinospica. The sequence continues at coordinate 13,009,135 of CM034534.1, forward strand.
ATGTATGAGTTGGTAGTTTTGGCCGGTCTGACATAACACATGAGTGTGTAGTTTTGGCTGGTCTGCCATAATACATGAGTGGGTAATTTTGGCTGGTCTGCCATAATACATGAGTGGGTAGTTTTGGCCGGTACGCATAGAAATGGGGTAAATAAAGTTGTCCTATATAGTCAGGTTTGTTGATCATATACTGTACTGTATATTGACCTGTGAACAGAGTTGTTTTTTCCATTACAAACACCCCTTCACCCTGCCCCATTGTTATGTTTCAGTGACTACGGTTACAAGCGCAAAGGTCACAGATGTGTTGCTACGTCGTGGTTCGACCAGACTGTTCCCCTCATCGACTGTCCAGAGGGCACCACTTACGACAAGACGAGAGGGTAAGATGATTAGCTTCTTGGGATAATTACGTAAAGACATCCTAGTAAGCCAGTGGTGTTGGTTTCACTTCACTACCCCTGGCAGATATCCTTTGCAATGTGCAGAAGTTCACTCAGTCAGTTGACAGCTGTACATAGACCTAGAACTGGCATTTCTTCATGTCTTGCTGTTGAATACCATGAAGGACAAATTCCTGAGTCCCACATCAAAGAACTTGTTCCTGGTAATCCAAATAGAATTACCCGTTCGACCATTCTCACGAGCGGTTTAGCCATAATGTGTATTCCAATAATTACTTGTATTTCCAAAACATTACAAGTAACAACAGCTGAAACGAAAATGAGCCACGCACACTCTGGCTGATGATATTATTGGCCGAGCTTAACTTCAGCGTTTCGCAAGGCGATCTGCCAGGGGGAACACAGAGTCTCAGACTGATGTAATCAGCACCGCCCCTTGACGCGTGAGGGTGGGTAAAGACTCTGATAACCATCCTTCAAGTTTCAACCTGCAGGAGTCATACATCCACATATATTAAAGTACCAACTGATCAGTGTACGTGCATTTCCTCCCAAGTGCCAAGGTGAACTCTCGTCTCTGTCCATTCACTTCCTTCAACCACCGGCCTCTGATCTACCAACTAGTGGTGTACGTAAGGGGAGCCAGTCTGTTCCTCTACCCAGAGTTAACCAGCATTGTCATTTGTAATGGGAAGTCTGCTGTGTAGAAAGTGGGGAAATTTACAATCGTTGATGACCAGAGGGTACTTCAGTTAACTCAGGCCATCTTTGCAGTATTGTCAGTGCAGTTTGTTTTGAAACTGGGTGTTTTGTTTACCATTTGAACCAGCTCTGGGGTTCTTCAAAATTGTGAGCATTGTTAAACACAATTTGGTGGGCAGTATACCTTCAACATAGTTATATCTTAAGAACATTATATTAAATAATAAATACAAAACTAGGAACAGACAGCCTCCTTTAAAAAACACAGAAGTAGTTATTTAGAGTTTTTGTTATGTTTGCATGTTGCCATAGTTACCGCAAGATGGCAGCAGACAAGTGCATTGATAACATGGACTTTGTGAAACGCGTCCAACCACACGTTGGTGTCCTGTGCCCTGTGGTCAAGCCTGGCGGACTGGACGTCACCATGTCCAGCAAGCAGGCAGCGGTCACCATGATGTCTGTCGTCTTCCATCTAACACAGGAAACGGTCAGTGGCTGGTCAACCAGTGGTCAGTTCTCAGTCTTAATGTTAGAACTGGAACTTACACTTATGGTTGTGTTACAACCATTGCACTTGCTGTAATGCTACAACCATTACACTTATGGTAGTGTTGCAACCATTACATTTATGGTAGTGTTACAACAATTACACTTATGGTAGTGTTACGACCATTACACTTGTGGTATTGTTACAACCATTACACTTATGGTGGTGTTGCAACCATTACATTTATGGCATTGTTACAACACTTACACTTATGGTAGTGTTACGACCATTACACTTGTGGCAGTGCTACAACCATTACACTTATGGTAGTGTTACTACCATTACACTCATGGTAGTGTTACAACCAATACACTTCTGGCAGTGCTACAACCATTACACTTATAGTAGTGTTACAACCATTACACTTGTGGCAGTGTTACAACCATTATACTTATGGTAGTGCTACAAACATTACACTTATGGTTTGTTGCAACCATTACAATTATGGTAGTGTTACAACCATTACACTTATGTCAGTGCTACAAACATTACACTTATATCAGTCCTACAACCAATACACTGATGGCAGTGCTACAACCATTACACTTATGACATTGTTACAATAATTACATCTATGGTAGTGTCACAACCATTTCACGTATTGTAGTGTTACAATTATTACATTTATGATGTCATTATAACCATTACAATCCATCATAAGTGTAAGTGTTGTAATACTACCATACATGTAATATGGTTATATTACAACAATTACATGTATGATTATGTATGTATAGCATTACCAACTCTACATATTTTCTGTTTTTTGTATGCTCAGTATTTATTTATTTATTTTTTCAAACTCTTAGAATGGGTCAAGAGAAAGCAGGTAGAGGTTACACCAAAACTGAAAGAAAAGTAGAACACCAGATGAAATGGCAAGAAAGCTAAGTCACTTGGCAAGAACCTGGAAATTCAAAGACCTTATCACAGTATTTCCAATACGTACATGGATGAACTTTCTCCCTCTCTTTCTCCCTCACTCTCCCTCTCCTTCTCACTCTCTCCCAGCCTCTCTCTCAATTTATCCACCTTGTTGTTATCTCTGGTAAATAATAATAACTTTATTTGCGTTTCAGCCATAGATGCTGAGAAATTGGGTTAAAATGCAATGAAAGGACTGATTTTCATTATTTCACAATAATTCATAACAAATTCATAAAAATATACTGACATTTTAGCATACACTATCAGGAGTATCTGTGGGCAGTAAATTCCCTCTCTGACCTACCTTCGACATTTTGAACTGGCAGTGACGTGACTGTAAATTCCTGCAATTATTTGCCATGCTAATTTGATAACATTTGCAGTAATGCAAACGTCATAATCTAACTTTCTTGATGATCTCGGCTGCAATATGGGTTGAACTCGGCCAATACGAACTCCGACTGTGTCGTCAAGCAATATGGGCGGGAGAGCGACAACGTTATTAATCAGCCGTTTACGTTGTATTCAATTAATAACTTGTACAGTCGATTAATAATATTTCCTGTAAATGAATTTCACTGATATACTGTACATAGTAACAGGTTTTATTGGTAGATCATTACAAGTAGTACTCTTGCCTCAATGGATAGGTGGCAGTATCAGAAACAAATACTGAATGAATGTAGGGTCCGGTCTTCAGATCCTTTGGCTTCAAAGGCAGAACACTGCCAGTCCAATGTAACATTCATCTTCTTTGTCGTTCACTTAGACAGGAACGCCTGTCACCCTCACAAATGATGCTGTCGTCCTCAAAGCCTCGGTACCACCCTGTAGTTTCCCATTTAGAGGGGTGCCCGTGGCCATCCTGTAGTGGGCATTGCTGAAGCAGGTGCTCACTGGATATTGGGGCGGTTTCACAGGAGCATGTCTCAGACTGCCAACCTTCATTTTGTTGTATAGGTGTGCTTTCATACTTTTGTGTCCTGTTTGGAGTCTAAACACAGAGACCTGGTCAGCTCTGCTGAGACTGTAGTAGCTGTCACTCTTGTTGTGCTTGGGATGCTGTTAGCGTCATTTTCTCTCTGTCAGGGTCTTGATGATGGTCTTTTCATCACTGTATGATACACCTTTGTTGTTTTGTTCCAGTTGTTCCGTGTAATGTAACATGATTGTTGTTTAGTATCTTTACCTCTCAAGAAACCTTTTTGTTTTTTCTTATGTATAATTACACAGAAGAAAAACAACAAAGTTTCTTGACAGGTAAATATAGTAAACATGAATAACGAAGGAACTGGATCGTCTCTACGTTCAAGGATGATTGTTGTTATTTGCTACTGACAGGGCTCCAGGACATCCACCGAGTACACATGGGACTTCCAGCAAGACGACGCTAATTCAGTGACCAAGAAGGGATTTGAGAAGGCCAAAAATGTCACTATGAAATTCAAGAAACGAGGCCTCCACACTGTCACAGTCACGGCGAAAAATGCAAATGGCTCTGCAAAAACGTCCTTGACCTTTATGGTGGAAGGTGAGTAGGTCATTGGTCAAGGTCACACAGGACTGGTTTGTCATGCAAATGTGTTATTTAGTTTTGGTGATCAGACGTATTAGATTGGGCAAACAGTGAGATTGGGCTGTGGGAAGGCAGGAGAGGTTGCATAGAAACTGAAAGGAAAGTAGAAGACAAGATGAAATAGCAAGAAAGCTGAGTCTCTTGACAGGTACATAGCCCTGAGCACAGTATTTTTAATACAAGAATTTTATGGATGATCGCTCTCCTCCCTTTCTCCCTCACTCCCCCTCTCTTTCTCTCTCCCCCTCTTTCTCTCTCACTCCCCCTCTCTTTCCCTCTCCCCCTCTTTCTCCCTCACTCCCCCTCTTTCTCTCTCACACTCTTTCTCCCTCACTCCCCCTCTCTTTCTCTCTCACACTCTTTCTCCCTCACTTTCTCTCACACCTTTGCTTTCTCCCTCACTCTCCCTCTCTTTCTCCCTCACACTCCCTCTCTTTCTCCCTCACACTCCCTCTCTTTCTCACTCACATTCCCTCTCTTTTGCCTTCACATTTCCCCCTTTCTCCCTCTTTCTCCTTCACACTCCCTCTCTTTCTCCCTCACATTCCCACTTTTTTCCTCACATTCCCCCCTTTCTCCCTCACTCTTCCTGTCTTTCTCCCTCACACTGCCTCTCTTTCTCCCTCCTTCATCTCTCTCTTCCTCCCTCCCTCCATCTCTCCCTCCCTCCGTCCCTCCCTCCCTTCCTCCCTGCCTCTCTCCGGCACTCCCTACCCTCTACTCCTCCCCGTCTCCTTCTATCCTTCCTTCCTCTCCTTCTCTCTTCAGCAGACCTTGACACGTGTTGCAGATAGGATCCGTGGGCTGTACGTGGTGACACCTCACGGGGCACAGGTCAACCGCCAGGTCGACTTTGACCTCGAGGTCATCTCGGACAGCTACGATGCCCTGGGCATGGGGCATGTCCACTTTATCTGGACGTTTGGCGACGAGGTACAGCATAAATAACATGTCACACTAACATTACGGTAGACATTGGCATGGTGTTACTATATGCTACCTTATGTACAAAATCGGACCGTTTTTATCACAAAATCATTCTATCATTACAACTGCCTAAATGTATTTTAGTAAGCACATTGTTTCCGTTTTATTTTATCTCTGTTGACTTTGAATGGTTTAACTTGATAATCATATTGCAATATTGCTGTACACATGAGCCACCTGATACGTTTCTGTTTTTGTTGTTAATTGTTGCTGTCTGCAGGGTCCAGATGACAAGTCTGTTTTTATTCGCCATTGCTGTCCCCTGGGCTTAGATGATAAGTTTCTGTTTTTGTCGTTAATTGTTGCTGTCTGAAATGTCTAGATGAAAAATTTCGGTCTTTGTGTTAATTGCTGCTGTCCGAAGGGTCCAGATGAAAACGTTACGTTTTTGTTGTTCATCGCTGTCGTGCTGCCTGCAGCATCCAGGTAACAAGTCTACACTGACATGGGACAGTCACGTGACACACGTGTACAAGGCAGCACGCAACTATAGCGTGAGTGTGGAAGCAGTAAATAGTGTCAGCTCTTACTTCTGGGCCTTCACGCTGCCTGTCTATGGTAGGTACACAATGCAGACGTGTCATTATTATACTCATGGCTGTCAGAATAAAAGAAGTAGAATGGGTTTTTTGACCTGTCAAATAATATTATTATTATAAGGTGCATTGTCACATGGTAGACATGTGATATGGTTTGTGTATGTTTTGCGTGTGCCATTCCATGAAATGTGCCATGACCGTTTTTTATTAATTAAAATTAATAGATATATAAATAAAATAAATAATTAACATGTCCACGATTAAAATGCTGTTAAAATAATTGCTAAAAAGTCAATAGAAATTGTACTAAAATGTAATAAATATGTAAATGAATAATTTAAAAGGTCATTTCCATGGATTCCTATGATACATTATCATGTCGAAAGATCCCACCCCAACTTTCCCCACAGTTCACAGTTAAGTACATGCAAATAATATATAGCAGTGTAGAAAATAACAATTTTACAGTTAGAATATTAGCATAGTGTACACATAAAAGCATGTACAAAATCAGTGTGCGAAGACTCATCTAAGACTGCTTTCACAGTCAGTATTGACATGCTACCTTTCAAGATGATATTAAGTAAAAAATTAAGTGGAGCGCAGTCGCTCAATCGAGAGAACTTGGGTTCAACCGTGTGCTGCCGTTTCGAACCTTGGGCAAGTTCGTTCACACTACATAGCTCCAGCTGACGCAGCTGTGTGAGTACCTGGCTAAAGACAGTGGATACTTTTGTATGAATAGCTTTCGTGCATTAATTGCAGCGTGGCTGAAAAACAAATTACATTCTTCTATAGAAGAGAGCAAACAGAGTATTAAATCTAACTCTGTCTGCAAATATTTATATCAAGTATGTGACATTGTGCTGTATGTGTTTGTGTGCGTGTGTGCAGGCATGCATGCCTGTGTGTGCATGTTTATGTTCCATTTACCAGACAGACCCTGTTAAATGTACCCATCTAATTCTAGGACGTACTATTTCTATAAATTCATCGCTAGATGGCACCATGGTGGTCATTCTACCATGTCGCCATCTAGCAGTAGTTTTCTAATAAAGGTTACAGATATCAACAAAAAAAAATGTACAGTAAATTGACTGCGAAATAAGTACAAATGTTCCCCATTCAGTCTGGTGAACCACTTCACTCATAGGGGTGAACTAATTGTGACATTTGCTATCCGCAGACAAACTGGTCACTGTCCAGTTGACCTTCAAAGAGGACAAGAACAAGGTCATGGTGAAGGAGGACACCCCAATGTGGCGGAGAATGCTTGATGATGCCCTCAGGAGGGCACTAGCAGATGTACGTCTTTTTCGTTTTTTTTAACTTTCTTAACTTTTGTATGTTAAACTTCGGCTTTACAGGTTGTTTCATAACATAGATCTCAACATTAGGCCAAAATAGATTCTGGTTTCTCATCAGCGTGCACACATAAAAACAGGTTCCGCAAAATGTTATTGATATTTATTTAAGTATAATTATTCCTCAACATTTTTATTATATTGATGGGGTGATCTGTTATCAAAGTGGTTATTCTCGACAATCAACAATTTAAGATGTGTAACAAACATATTTCTTACAAATGGCATAGACGTAGACACGTTTATTTGGCCTGTTGCGAATCACTGTTTTAATAAATGAAAACTACGAGTCATAGCAGGCCAAATACATGTGTCTTCGCTTTTGCTGCTTGTAAGAAGTATGGCCGGTACACGTCTTAGCAGATAAAATAAAAAACACACATTTCTCTTACTTTTTTACAAAGTTCTAATGAAAAACTGGGAATTAGTTTTATTTAGCCATACTGCTCACATGAAATAACGCATTGTTGATTTTCCAACTAATACATTATCTTGTGCTTAGTTATATTTTCTTCACTCTCTTGTAGCCTACTCCATTATTTGCTTATTTATACTAAATACATTAGATCAAGAATGTGTAATGGATAAAATAAACTTTATATTAATTTTGAAATATTCCAGGCTGGATAGGATTGGTGTCAAGCCGCTATTATTTTTTAGTAGACTTTTTAAAAATATTACATGCTCGATAGGATTGGTGTCAGGCCGCTATTATTATTTTGTTGACTTTTAAAGAATATTCCATGCTGGATAGGATTGGTGTCAGACCACTACTATTTTTTAGTTGACTTTTAAAAAATATTCCCGTCTGAATAGGATTGGTGTCAGGCCGCAATTATTTTTTACTTGACCCTTTCATGTGTTGCAGCGTATGTTTGTGAGTGAACAGAAACTGGAGGTGGTCACTGTGAAGCTGTCACCTCTCACAGTGGACGTGTCCATTCTACCATCCAGCGTCAATCTACAGATGAAACAGGTAGGCAGGAAACAGCACTTCATGTTTTATTACACACATATAGTCAGTATGTGACAGATAGCGACGGTTCAGAAGTGAAGGTATGTTTTGATGGTTTGACATTATGAGCACCATGTTAAAGAGCAACGTTTCAGTGTTACAGTGAAACCAGTGTCATACATGTGAGTTATTTTGTTGCAAAGTTATGGATGGTCGACCCACCCGAAGAATTTTTGAGCAAAATGAATAGTTCACAATTCTACTTTAACAACAGATCCATTATAAGTTTGGTAGCTCACTGAAATAAATTTTGCTTGCTTATTTAGTACTTTAAGAACTATGTATACTGCAAAAGTAATGTATGTGCAGGTGCTTGAACAGCTTTTGTGTTTTAAACGCAACGGTCGACATCAAACTTAGATATTTACATTTAAAATTTTAAGTTTTAGAGGTGATTCGATTGTGATAATATAATAGACATACATTGGCCACAAATTTGAATTTTCACAAATCAGTAAATGTATCTTTCATCTACAACTGCAAGCAACATTCTGATGTGACCGTACTTTATGGCTGTTGTGGTAACCCAGATCTGTTAATAGCTAACATCCTGACAACACTCATCTGTTGACCAGCTGCAAATTTAATTTACCGAAGACCACGTCATAAAATCAAATTGAAAGTAAATTGACATAAACCCAGTTATTTTACACTGGCATGTTAAGCTGACTGTTATGTATTTTAACTTTAAAATGGCTGCAAACTGTGTGAGAAATAAACGAGAAACGATTTGTTCGATGACAGTTGGCGGCCCAGCTGATTGCAGCGACGGTATCTGGAAGCGTTGTGTTGACGTTGGATCCACGAGTGTTTGGCATCTCCAACATCACAGCCGTGCATGCCGTCATTGTCTCAGGTAACAGTTCTTCCATCCTCGCATCGTCAGTCTCGGTACCCCTTGGCAGGAGGCATTGTCAAAATGCTAAAGATAAGCTGAGCCGGTTATCCAGTCATCTCGTTGCCATTCTATATATGGCGATTTGGGTTTCGGGCCAATCGTAGTTGATGTGACATGTAATGTTCGGGAAGTAGAAATATTGGTTAGAAAATGCACTGCCGCTGGTTGAAAGGTCTGACTAGTAAGTGTATTGGGATTTCGTGTAGTTGTCCTTTTTATTAGGGCGCAAGCATTTGCAGGTTTGTAAGGATGTCTGCCAGGGGCAGTTTAGCCAACTACCACCCCTGGCTTGTGAGGATGTCTGCCAGGGGTAGCGTAGCCAACTGCTACCCCTGGCTTGAGAGGATGTCTGCCAGGGGCAGCATAGCCAACTATCATCCCTGGCTTGTTAGGATGTCTGCCAGGGATAGCGTAGCCAACTACCACCCCTGGTTTGAGAGGATGTCTGCCAGGGGTATTGTAGCCAACTACCATCCCTGGCTTGCGAGAATGTCCGCCAGGGGTAGTGTAGTCAACTACCATCCCTGGCTTGCGAGAATGTCCGCCAGGGGTAGTGTAGTCAACTACCACCTCTGGCTTGCAAGGATACCTGCCAGGGGTAGTGTAGCCAACTACCAGACTTGGCTTGCGAGAATGTCTGCCAGGGGTAGTGTAGTCAACTACCACCCCTGGCTTGCAAGGATACCTGCCTGGGGTAGTGTAGCCAACTACCAGACGTGGCTTGCGAGAATGTCTGCCAGGAGTAGTGTAGTCAACTACCATCCCTGGCTTGCGAGAATGTCCGCCAGGGATAGTGTAGTCAACTACCACCCCTGGCTTGCAAGGATACCTGCCAGGGGTAGTGTAGTCAACTACCAGACTTGGCTTGCGAGAATGTCTGCCAGGGGTAGTGTAGTCAACTACCATCCCTGGCTTGCGAGAATGTCCGCCAGGGATAGTGTAGTCAACTACCACCCCTGGCTTGCAAGGATACCTGCCAGGGGTAGTGTAGCCAACTACCAGACTTGGCTTGCGAGAATGTCTGCCAGGGGTAGTGTAGTCAGCTACCACCCCTGGCTTGCAAGGATACCTGCCAGGGGTAGTGTAGCCAACTACCAGACTTGGCTTGCGAGAATGTCTGCCAGGGGTAGTGTAGTCAACTACCACCCCTGCCAGGGGTAGTGTAGTCAACTACCACCCCTGGCTTGCAAGGATACCTGCCAGGGGTAGTGTAGCCAACTACCAGACTTGGCCAGAAGCCAGGGGTAGTGTAGTCAACTACCATTGGCTTGCGAGAATGTCTGCCAGGAGTAGTGTAGTCAACTACCATCCCTGGCTTAGAATGTCCGCCAGGGATAGTGTAGTCAACTACCACCCCTGGCTTGCAAGGATACCTGCCAGGGGTAGTGTAGCCAACTACCAGACTTGGCTTGCGAGAATGTCTGCCAGGGGTAGTGTAGTCAACTACCACCCCTGGCTTGCAAGGATACCTGCCAGGGGTAGTGTAGCCAACTACCAGACTTGGCTTGCGAGAATGTCTGCCAGGGGTAGTGTAGTCAAGCTACCACCCCTGGCTTGCAAGGATACCTGCCAGGGGTAGTGTAGCCAACTACCAGACTTGGCTTGCGAGAATGTCTGCCAGGGGTAGTGTAGTCAACTACCACCCCTGGCTTGCAAGGATACCTGCCAGGGGTAGTGTAGCCAACTACCAGACTTGGCTTGCGAGAATGTCCGCCAGGGGTAGTGTAGTCTACTACCATCCCCGGCTTGCGAGAATGTCCATCAGGGAGTGTAGTCAACTACCACTCCTGGCTTGCAAGGATACCTGCCAGGGGTAGTGTAGCCAAATACCAGACTTGGCTTGCGAGAATGTCTGCCAGGGGTAGTGTAGTCAACTACCACCCCTGGCTTGCAAGGATACCTGCCAGGGGTAGTGTAGCCAACTACCAGACTTGGCTTGCGAGAATGTCTGCCAGGGGTAGTGTAGCCAACTACCAGACTTGGCTTGCGAGATTGTCTGCCATTGGTAGTGTAGCCAACTACCAGACTTGGCTTGCGAGAATGTCTGCCATTGGTAGTGTAGCCAAGTGCCACCCCTGGCTTACGAGAATGGTATCTTTCATACGGGAACTATCAGTTGGAGGACCACAGCAACACAGTTTTAACATTAATTTCAGTAGTAAACTGCCTGAAATGATCTTATATAAAAATATGAAGATGTTTAACTTGTATGAGAAATGATTTTTATGTGAAATACTTATGATTATCGAACAGTAAAATGAGACACCACAGGCACTGCAAATTTTTTTTACTGTTACCATCCCAGTTAAATCCCAGCCATTGATGCAACTGACTCTAGGTGAGCTAGCAGATGTTAATGTCTTCCTTTCTAGGAAGTAATCTCAAAAAAAATCTAAACCACTACAAATAAAATTTACTTTAATTTTTTTCAAAATTCTCTATGGGTTATGGATTTTTACATGTTGGATTCTAATAATTTGTTAGCATCGTTACGCATGCTTTATGCGGTTGTTCTGAGCAATGTAAATCGTCCACTGATCAGGTAGGGAATTTGTTTTTAATTTGCAGTGCAAAAAAAACTGCTCAAATTTATGCCATAACAAACATTGTTAAGACATGCATTTTTTCTGGTCGCATTAATGCTGCCCCGAACACAAGATCCATGAATTGTATAATGCAGTGCAGACACAACCCTAATGACAACGATATCTTGCAGTGCTGTGCCTTGTTTCAACCATTTCGGGGTTGAGCTGCTGTATCCAGCCAGTGACTTGTGTGTGTTTGTAGATGCTGCCCTGCCACCACACAAGACCAGGAACTACTTGGCTCTCTACATCTGCATCCCCATCCTACTCATTGCGGTCTTTGTCAGTCTCCTCATTGCAGTCTACTACAAGAAGTAAGTTGGTCGACACGTCACTAGTGACTGTCAATGCATCATTACTGTCTGCTTACATTCTTAGTGTAAGAAGCTGGCCTTGTGTGTAAACAATGTGAAATTGATCATGCCTGTTAATAATTAACAATGTTAATTCTAGGAAATTTATTGTATGTAAACTATCTTTACTGTAGAAGTTTACTATTTTGGCTGCAAACGATGTTTACTGTATGTGAACAATGTTAATTCTATGAAGCTGACCATGTCTGTAAAAAAAAATGTCCTATAGGAAGATAGACCAGGTCTAATGTAAAAATGTAATTTCTAGGACACTGTCTCTAGGAACAGTGTTAATTCTACAAATCTCACTATGTCTGTAAATAATGTTTCCTGCAGAAGCTGACCATATATGTAATCTGTGTTAATTCTAGGAAGCTGACTATTTTCTGAAAGCAATGTTAATTCTGGAAACTGACCATGTATGTTACCAATTACCAATGTTTATTCTAGGAAGTTGACGAGTCTGCGTCGCTACCGTATCCTGGGAGAGCCGGGTGGCCCAGACAGTCTCCTGGATGGCACTGATGACGATGATGATGACCCTCTACTGGACTCGGGATTGTCCGAGTCTGGCCACAGACTGGCCCTCAGTGAGGACGCTGATGTCCCCCTCGGTGAGTCAACAGTCACTGTCATACACGGGTGGAGTCAAGTACAAGTACTTAGATTAAATACATTTTTTAGTCCTTTGGCCGAAGGTCTAAGGGACTATTGCCATCACTCTGCGTCCGCTGTCCTCCGTCCGCCGTTAGCTGCCGTATCTCAGAAACCGTTCAGCACCTTTTTCTCTAATTTTGCATAAACATATCTTAGGGCACTGCCACTATGCACGAGAAATCTGTATTTGATTGAATCATTTTAAGGGCTCCCTAGGGCCTCTAAGGACCCCAAAACTGGTAAAAATGTTACATTTTGCTTATTTTTTTAAAAACTGTTCAGCAACTTTTTTTTCCTAATTTTGCATAGATGTATCTTAGGGTGCTGCCACTATATACAAGAAATCTGTATTTTATTTAATCATTCTAAGGGCACCTAAGGGGCCCCCAAAGTGCAAAAGTTTTACGTTATCTGGTGATGTGGTTTTGAGAAGGGCCCTTGAGACCACCCCCAACAGTAGATTTTGTTTAATGTGCCACAAAGCCAGCAGCATGACTAAGCTCTGCAGGCTAGTGCTACTGTTCCATTGAGACCTTGACTAATCTTTAATTGGTCACAGTGCCCAGGCAGAGTAGACACACTTGGCCCCTGTTAGACTGAACAGTTCTCTAACACTTTTAAACTGTATCTTCAAAACTATTGATTTTCTATAATTGCAAATTGTGTTTATTTTTATGTTCATTTAAGGGGAGACACGGCAGTCTGAAATACGTCAATAATTATTTTTATGACATTTTTTGTTTCTTTCAGTTTTTGACAGATTGACATATCTACTTCACAATAAAGATCGTTTCTTAACAGTTACTCACCGCTAAGTCATTATATTAGCACTAACTTAGAGTTTATGCCTTGACAACGACCACGTTTGTTCATGATACGCCATTTTGTTTGGTATCAAAAGAACGGCCGTCTTCTTGGCTATCTGTCAGTTATGTTGATAGTCACACCCCTTTTCTCCAAAGTTGAGTTTTCCCGCGTTGAAACCGAGTCCCAAATTTCCGATGATCTCCTTATTTAGCACATAATTATCCAAATGAGACACGGAACTGGCCGAAAGCCTCGCATTCGTGGTTTTATGACGCGTTTTTTCTCAAAATGAGGCACGCAACCAGCCGAAAGCAAGTTCAAGGATCATTCAACCGGTTTTATGACGCATCTTCTTTCAAAACGAGGCAAATCAATCCTACGATGCTTTGCGTTGTCTACTTTCCTGTTTACATTGTTGCTACGGAGAACAGTTTGACACTCGATAAACGGACGATGTATTTTGTTAAAAAGAGAGTTTAAATGAGATGCCGCCGAAGAAATCAAAAGTTTTACGCAAGCGCCTGAGTGAGTGCAATGCTGCACGTCGTTGGTCGTCCGAGGAAGCCGACTTAGCAGCCGTAATCGACGGCGAAAGCGAATTGATTGAAGCAGACGACACTGCGACTAACACTGACAGCGCCGGGAAGATCGCAACAGCTGACGCCGGAGCGACTGCACAGCTACCAGGAACGGCCCAGGCAACACCGTGTCGCACTACAGTCGTCTCGTCACGCAAAATTGTCAACCATGAATGCCGTTAAATGTGACAACCCTGATGAACAGAGGGAACTGAGCAGTCGAGATTGGTGTATTGTCGATGTTGGCCAACTCAGTGAAGTGGTCGCTGATGTCTCCTGCCCTGCACTGAACACTTCTAATGCTATTGCATTATACTGTTGAAACATGTTGATCAGAAGTGACTTTTTATGCTCCACACTGCCATATGGTGTACATGGATGTTGTGTTATATATAGCAAATGTTTCAGAGTTAGTGATGATTGACTGACATGTCAAACATGTGATGATTGTATATGGACACTGCTGTTGCATTTGTAAAATGCCTCAGTGAAGTGGTGCTTAGGTTGATAATTATCATAAAACCTATTTCTACACATGCAAGTTTGAAGCAAGCAAGTCTATGGAGTGCTACATGCAATTATTATTCATGTTTCATGTTTCATGTAGGTCACAGGTCACAACCTGTGCAGAGTGGGAAACTGTCCGAATTCTTGCTTCAGCTATGATTCCTGGCATTATAATGTGTGGGGTGGCAGTGGGGGGGTGAAAATGTTATAATGATGTCACTTTTAATGGACTATTAATCCTATAAACATTTATGTATATTACATCTTCTTTATCTAACATGCATTTCAGAGTTGAAGAAAACAGGCTGACATGTCACGACTATGTGGATACATACAAGCTGCATTTGTAAAAGTGAAATGATGCTTACTTAGGAAAATACCTCTCTGATCTCATAATCAGGTTTCTTTGCATGATAACCAATGCATATGGACTGTTACATGCTATCAGTATGCATGTTTTATGTTGGACACAAGTCACAATGTATGCAATATGAATTATATGTGAAAACTGTCTGAATTGGTGCGTCGACCATGATTACTCGCATTATGAATTAGGGGGGTAGGGGTAAACAATGACATAATTATGTCACTGTTAATTAAATGTTTCACTTAGAAACACTCACATATTGTATATACATGGTAAGCCTACCATACTGATGCTTATTTGCAACATCTAGTGTGCAAAACATTAAAATTACTTTGTTCATACTTTGAGTGCCGTTTTCTCAGTTATCATTTTTTGTAGGAAAAATGAATAGAACTCCAAAACTAACCAAGCAATTCATGCCAACTTTTTACACAGTAATAATGACATATCTACATTCCTGTGCATTGAAATTATGATCAGTCATTTGGATTATATCACCCCCCACATAGGGGTTTGAATGTGAAAATGTTGAAGAAAAAATTAAAATAAAACAAAATTTGTCAAAAAAATCTGAATAACTTATACAAATGGCTATGCACAGAAAGTTAGAATAGTTCATTATCTAAATAAAAACATTTGAATTGCATAAATTAGTATAGGGGTTTCAGTGTTCTATTCATTTAAACTTTTGCTCTTTTATGACTTATTTTTTCAATTAAAACCTCTAGCGCACTTAAATATTATTTAAAAAAAAAAAAAATCATTAAATATCCTTAGTTTTAGTACATTAATTTCATACAATACATAGTTGGTGAAATTTATCAGCTTTAAATTGTTATTATTTTTTCGTGTCCTGTGATCCCTTAATTATTATAAAATGGTGTGACTGTGGTGTCTATTGGTTAAGATGTATTGTCTGTAGAAACCTGTAGATGACAAACATAGAAAATTAATATTCTGTCACCTGTAGGTGACAAACATAGAAAATTAATATTCTGGACAACTATAGAGTGAAATATCCTACACTTTATTGATATCAAATGCATTCTACTGTTTTGTTTACGCTTGCCATGCCTTGTGTAGATATGGTACTGTGTAAATCAGTTGTATCAATATAGACTAATAATTATAGATTCACAATATAGTTGACACCTGAAACAACCAAATGTCAACCATTAGAAGAGTTGACATAGTTCCGCTATACACAAGCAAGAAATCTGTATTTGATTGAATCATTCTAGTGTCATCAGCATATAGTAGAACATACATTTTCTACATCATCATCACTAAGGTTGTTGTAAATTTCACCAGCTGCCATGTCAAGTCCGTTATAATTGTGACTAACAGTGTTCAAAATGATTTAGGTAAATAGCAAATAACAAAGGACACAAGTTTTCTCCTTGCCATACCTCTACATCAAATGAGAAGGAGGCTGACACAGCCTGGCCCTGATTTATACATGATTTAGCATTTTTGTACATGTTGTATACAACTTTCAACACATTACCATTAATACCGCATGAAATTATCTTAGACCACAATGAGGACCGGTCTACTAAATCAAATGCTTTCTTATAATCGATGAAGGCACAATAAAGCCTTTTGCGTCGAGACAAATACAATTCAACCAATACCCCTATCTGAACACTGCCTGTTCTTCACCTATTACATTCGCTTTGTTTAGGTATGTGGTCAGTCTGGTGTTCTGAACAATCACTAAGGATTAATGAACACTTGTGCAGAATGTCACCCACTTGGCAGGTTTAATTGATCTATTCAGCAATGAGGAACCTGCTTAGGCCTCACTCTGGACACTGTCACTCACAGTGTTGTGTATTGTCTTAGTTGGTGCATTGAGCTAATCTACTTGACCATGAATCAGTGGTGGCTCTGGTTGTGTATTACACCCAGCTGTGGAGCTAAGATTCTCTGCCTGCTATTGTTTGATGGAAACTGTGACTAATCTGTAATTGGCCACTGGCAGTAGCTTGTGTCAACAGACAGCATTAAGCCACTAGACCCCTGTTAAACTGGACAGTTGCCTGTAGGTTTTAAACTGTGTCAAACAGTGAGTCTACCTTTTGCTCTCAAATAATCTGTCCTCTTAGTTTTACACATAAAGACATAATCTGGCATAACTTGATAAGTCTTTGTAGCAGCACATTTTTGTCAGTACTTGTACGTGGGTTTTGCAAATTACAAATACTGTCAGTTGTACTTCAATCATATATCAAGTACATATCTTGAGAATAAAAGTCAATACACCTCTACTGTTTTGCCTGGGGGATGCACAAGACTGACTACCTGTCCTGATTGTATCTACAATTAATACATGTCCTGATTGTATCTACAATTAATACCTGTCCTGATTGTATCTACAATTAATACCTGTCCTGATTGTATCTACAATTAATACCTGTCCTGATTGTATCTACAATTAATACATGTCCTGATTGTATCTACAATTAATACATGTCCTGATTGTATCTACAATTAATACCTGTCCTGATTGTATCTACAATTAATAATACCTGTCCTGATTATATCTACAATTAATATTATATATTTTCAACATACTTAGTAATTGACACTCAAATAATATCATTGTTGATCATTACAACTGAAATTTCCTTGGAATAAAGGTTGAACGGGTCATTATATGGAGATTCCCTGGAGTCACCCTTTGATATGGGGCACGGGTGTCTGCACTGTTCTCACTGCTGGTACAGTCGTAACCAGCGAGGTCAGTTAGTTGGAAAAGTACAACTGATTCAGCTAGCTTCCACCCCTGGCTTGTGAGGATATCTGCCAGGGGTAGTGTAGTTGACTACCACCCCTGGCTTGTGAGGATATCTGCCAGGGGTAGTGTAGTTGACTACCACCCCTGGCTTGTGAGGATATCTGCCAGGGGTAATGTAGTTGACTACTACCCGTGGCTTGTGAGGATATCTGCCAGGGATAGTGTAGTTGACAACCACCCCTGGCTTGTGAGGATACCTGCCAGGGATAGTGTAGTTGACTACCACCCCTGGCTTGTGAGGATATCTGCCAGGGATAGTGTAGTTGACTACCACCCCTGGCTTGTGAGGATATCTGCCAGGGATAGTGTAGTTGACTACCACCCCTGGCTTGTGAGGATACCTGCCAGGGATAGTGTAGTTGACTACCACCCCTGGCTTGTGAGGATATCTGCCAGGGATAGTGTAGTTGACCACCACCCCAGGCTTGTGAGGATATCTGCCAGCGTAGTGTAGTTGACCACCACCCCTGGCTTGTGAGGATATCTGCCAGGGATAGTGTAGTTGACTACCACCCCTGACTTGTGAGGATATCTGCCAGGGGTAGTATAGTTGACCACCACCCCTGACTTGTGAGGATATCTGCCAGGGATAGTGTAGTTGACTACCACCCCTGACGTGTGAGGATATCTGCCAGGGGTAGTGTAGTTGACTACTACCCCTGACTTGTGAGGATATCTGCCAGGGATAGTGTAGTTGACCACCACCCCTGACTTGTGAGGATATCTGCCAGGGGTAGTGTAGTTGACCACCACCCCTGACTTGTGAGGATATCTGCCAGGGATAGTGTAGTTGACAACCACCCCTGGCTTGTGAGGATATCTGCCAGGGTAATGTAGTTGACCACCACGCCTGGCTTGTGAGGATATCTGCCAGGGTAATGTAGTTGACCACCACCCCTGGATTGTGAGGATGTCTGCCAGGGATAGTATAGTTGACCACCACCCCTGGCTTGTGAGGATGGTATTCAGGACAGATATAATTATAATAAATTATTTGTACGTTTTGCAGGAACGCAGATGATTGGAATGTCTGACGAGCAAAGTCCGTCCACCTGTTGATCTACACAGTCGGCACAAGGCATCACAGGGAGTGGCTACCAGTGGCAGATCTGAGTTAAAAGAGTATATAATTGTTATGTTGTCAGGGAAATAAGATCTGGCCAACATGCACTGAAGACCATGACAGAATTTAACTTAGTGCAAGATCTGGGTTTAAACGTGTCTCTAAACATTATTTCATCATGGAAAACAAGATCTAACTTTCATAAAATGTGAGACTTTGACAGGGAATTTCAACCAGTGGAAAAGTATGTTAAACGGGTCTAAAACATTAACTTGTCAGGAAAAACAAGATCTAATTAATTAACATTGTAACACTTTAACAGGTAATTTTGACCAGTGGAATATTCGGGTTAAAATTAATTAATTAACAATAACTTGTCAGGGAAACCAGTTAACATTTATTGGTTGAAATGAATCAGTAAACGTTATTTTGGCAGGAAAAACCAGATATAATTTAACTAATGCTTACTGAAGGCAGTCTGTTGGGTGCGCCATTGTCACATGAATTATGACTGTGGGCAGGTAGTTTGTGGGTCTTGTATAATTAAAGGCATAAACTGTCTTATTTGAATTCCAAAAACTTAATGTTAATTTCAGTTGCTGTAACTAGTAAATTTACTGTCACAAATGTTTTTAACGGGAATATTATTCTGAACCAACATAGGTGTTATAAAACATATACGTCCAGTGATGTAATATCCTGTAAAACAGTCATTTAGTAATTTAGTTAACTCGTGAAGATCTTTATACATTTCTTTTAAATGCAAATGATTCCGATGTTTGAATTCAAATGCAGCAATGTCACTGAATCCTGATCTAAGTGTCTCATTTGCCATCCACAAGAAGGCAAAACATAGCATCATGTATAGCCAAGGTGTATTCAGATTATGCTATCAACTCCATATTAGGTATATATTTATATATATAATATGGAGTTGATATATATTTATATATATATATCCCTGGCTTACATGTCATTCTTATGGGTTGAATCGATGTATAAATGTCATTATTGTTAAGGACACCAGAAATCATGTAGATGTACATGTAGGTTGAATAAAGGATGTGCACGTATTACGTATCATTTTGCCAACACTTGATGAATAGTGAATATTTACTCTGGAGGGTTTTTGATCTTTCTTTGTGATCATCATATCCATGCATTGAACGTTTTCAAGTTTGCTTCTGCTGCGAAATAGAGAGGAAAGCACCAACTGGGATGTGGTTTTATTTTATGAAAGATGTAGTAGTCCGATTCGCTAACATAACCAAGGTTGCTGGTAATTCATGTGTGTATATATAATACTAATATTACATTTTGATTACTAATATCACTCACCCTGGCTATACTGGTCAACTTTCAGTTTATCTATTTCGGGCTGCCGTGTCTTACAAATTAAGAATTGTGTATAGTCAGACATAATGATGTCTTTTTCCACCATTTTATCTGTTCTTGATGGTCCCTCCTTAACCTGTCCTGATTGTATCTACAATTAATACCTGTCCTGATTGTATCTACAATTAATACCTGTCCTGATTGTATCTACAATTAATACCTGTCCTGATTGTATCTACAATTAATACATGTCCTGATTGTATCTACAATTAATACATGTCCTGATTGTATCTACAATTAATACATGTCCTGATTGTATCTACAATTAATACATGTCCTGATTGTATCTACAATTAATACATGTCCTGATTGTATCTACAATTAATACCTGTCCTGATTGTATCTACAATTAATACCTGTCCTGATTGTATCTACAATTAATACCTGTCCTGATTGTATCTACAATTAATACATGTCCTGATTGTATCTACAATTAATACATGTCCTGATTGTATCTACAATTAATACATGTCCTGATTGTATCTACAATTAATACATGTCCTGATTGTATCTACAATTAATACATGTCCTGATTGTATCTACAATTAATACCTGTCCTGATTGTATCTACAATTAATACCGGTCCTGATTGGATCTACAATTAATACATGTCCTGATTGTATCTACAATTAATACCTGTCCTGATTGTATCTACAATTAATACCGGTCCTGATTGGATCTACAATTAATACCTGTCCTGATTGTATCTACAATTAATACCTGTCCTGATTGTATCTACAATTAACACCGGTCCTGATTGTATCTACAATTAATACATGTCCTGATTGTATCTACAATTAATACATGTCCTGATTGTATCTACAATTAATACGTCCTGATTGTATCTACAATTAATTTGATTTTTGCGCATCACATTGGACAAACTGAACACGCACTGCTGACCTGAAAAACTGCAAGAGTGGCCTGGTTCAACATTATGCTGTGCATGCTTTGGCAAGTTACCACATCAATCATTTCTTATGATTTTAACTAATGCTTGCACTCATGTTAAACCAATTCCTGATATGAACATGAGTGACCCCCATTCTCGATGGGCTAAAATCAATGGAGGGATGGTTTAAAATGGTCGTAGGATAGAGAACACATTCCAGTCATCAGTAAAATCAAAGATCATTGTACAATATACATATTTAATGTTTTCTGTTGTAGTATGCAGGTGTTTTAAAATTATCCTGTCAATTTGTTAACCAAATGAGTGTTTGGATGAAGAACAGTTTACTTGGGTACATGTTTTCAGTACGAGTACTTATTATACTTATGAATATGGTACTTATTACATGGACAATATTTCAAAATTGTGTATAATGATAGCCCAAATGAACAAAATGTTGATGCTTAGTTCATTTGTAGACACATCATAATTTTTTGTAAATATGGCAAGATGACCATTTTATTTAGTAGTGCATTAGTTATTTTGACTAAACCCAAACCGTTTCTAACATTGACACCTAAGCTGTCACCGAAACCCTTAAATGTTTAAAAGGCGAGGGGATTCATTAAGAAATAACTTGCACCCCAGCCAGTTGTTAAAATGAAGCTTATTGTTGCTGTAACGGTTGGTGTTTGTCGCTTCTGGTCTGTGTTCAATCTGATGTTTCAAAGGAGTTATCGTGTTAATGCTGTTATTGTACCAGAGATTGTTGAACTGGTATTGAGAAAACTGCTACAGTTGGAGATTATATATTTATGTGCATTTAACATTGTCGCCTGGTATTCAGTTTTTTTATATCGATTGCGGATCAAAAAGTTTGCGTGTGTGAAGCATTCGTACCAGGTATATAGCCAGTTACCTTTAGCACAATACGTTTATATCGGTGAAATTGGCTTGTGCATACTAATTATATATTTGTTTTCAGAATGTTTGCTTGTTGTTGCGAGTGTAACTAACGCAGGATGACAATAAACGTGATACAGAAGATCGTGTCTGCATTTCTGTCGTCACAGAAATCCATACTTTCGCACCCCGATCCATTTTAATTAACTATTAAAACAATCACCTACAGCCACCACATTATATCTACCCTACACAGATCATGATTAAAACATTACACTGGGCTTAATATTATGTGATGTCACGACGGTTCGGATACATGTGATAGGATAAGCATTATGTTAAACGGTAACATTTAAGTAGTGGTGTCAATCGTGTTAGTCAATTTGTTACAAAGTTGTCTTAAGAGACAGCAGTCAGGTATTTCCTTTAAATCGTATACCATTCAATCCAAAATATGCATCCAACACACTTTTTCAAGATGTTAATTCCAAATTGCAATATTCAAACTGATAGTAAATTGTTTTGAAAAATGCAAAAAATAACAATTACACGCCATGACTATATTTTAGCTTTTTCTGTTTTGTTAAATGTACCTATGGTTCGAACTATCGCAGCCTGTCATATGTAACAATCAAAATTTTCAGCCATGGCTGTACCCACACTGATGTTGTTTGAGCTGTTGACCATGCCTTAGCTCTTCTCTGTGCTGACCTCCATGCCGTAAGCCTCTGCACTCTGAACCAGTCTGTTGGCAAGACTTTGAAGTTCATCATTGCTGCCGGCCATGAGATCGATGTCGTTGGCGAATTGAAGTTTGAATGTGCACTGCCACAGAATGGCCTGACTGGTAGCATTCAGATGTCCTGGAGTTACCGCAGATATGGGGTACAGGTGTTTGTAAGGTTCTACGGTTCGAACCACAACCAGCAGACACACAATACAACTAAGTACAGTGCACTCTAAATAACTCCCAACTCACATCAGTCAATTGGTGCTCAAGTTGACTTTCCCGTAGTTCCAGGCCTATACATTGTTAAGGCCAGACACGGCAGGTAGATAGGATTATCTTTTTATTTGTGCGAATTGTGCACTTTTTACTGCCCAAAGTATGGAATGGATCATAGAGTAAAAATACACTTTTTTGGCCACAGATCCCCCCATTTCCATGGTAACAACAAAATGGCCACCATTTTGAGCCAATGACAAATTTGGAAACAGTGCCAGTTATAATTCTTGCAAATCCGTGTTTTGTTCTGCATACATTCTATTGTGAAACGATCAGAACATTTTTTTCAATGTTTTTATATTTTAAATACTTTTTTGTAAAGGGTAAGAAATATGCTTATATCTTTCAAACTATTAATGATTCTAAGAAAATGTCTGATCATTTCACACAGGAGTCTGCTGAATGCAACACTGAAAACATTATTTGTATAGCATAATAACCCCCAGAGATATCAAGTTTTCAAATGCAGAAACTTAAGAAAAGATGGTTTTGAGAAAATGGCCGTCTAAGTGTATACCTGATACAAGGTCCGTACACAATGACACAGACCAAATTCAAGATTATTTAACCGAGAATAAACTGGCACCAGACTAGTGACCACAACCTGCAGCTGGTCAATAAAACATCAAAATGCTAACAAATAACAGTTCAGGGTAGATTGCTGACACCCTGGTGCATCTACATGAGCTACTAAATCAAAGTATGTAACACCCATACAAAGGTAATTGTTCAAGGAAGATTAATTTGTATGAACAGGAAGCCCTGCATCATAAAAGGGGTCCATGGACATCTATTGTGCAACACAAGCAGATAATCAGATGGGCAGCAGAAGTGCTCCCCAGGCAGAGGGGTGGTGGGGTACTGATGAACAAAGGCTACCAGGGTCAGTGGGCAGCTGTAGCCAACTGCAGTGCCATGGATTATGCAAAATAAGCAGATAAGGCAACCTGGGTCTCAGCAGGAAATGTACTGGCTACCAGTGAACAAAGTATAATCAAGGCTGCAGGCCAGAATTCAAGGATTTCACGGCCCTGTTGATATCGACATGCTTGATCCATAACTGAAACTCGCCTAGAGATATGTAACTGTCATATTACCAGATCATAATAAGTGGCACTTCCGATAACTTTTATAAACTAGAAGTATTGTCATGGGTCCACTTACATTCAAATTGTCCAAAGTGTACTGTACAACTGACATATAAGATGTCTGCCAGGGGCAACGTAGTCAACGACACGCCTGGCTTGCGAGGATGATAGATAGCAACATAACAAAACGAGTACGTTGATCACAATTTATTAGAGCAGATGAGGAGGAAGAGTTTATGATGTTTCCATGGCCGCCGTGCTGGCGCTCTCCTCTGTATATTTCCCCTTCTCTAGCTGGCTGATCCTGGCGCGTGACTTGCGCTCCAAGATTGACTTCCTGTCTCGGTCCATCTTCAGCTTCACAATCACCACCTGCACAGATACACGCACATTAACTCTCATTGCTACAACTCAACCACCACAGATCACAATCAATATCACCACTATAAGAATTCAACCTGAACTGTGAAAGCCCTTTCAGAACTACAATGTACCACACTGTGTGTTCAGAACAATGCTTTGTCTAGAAGTTTACACTTCGTGGAATAACAGCCATAACACAAGTTATAAAATGTGCCCTACTCGTAGTAGGGCACATCTCTGAAATACTGCCATTTGTGGAAGAAAACAACCATCCACATGTATAGCATTTGTGGCAACAGAGGGCCAGAGAAGTACAAGGTCAACCCAAAACTCTTATAATTGTCTAGAGATGTGAAGCACTTAGCTAAACAACAATGCAAACTGTAACAAACAATGATCTAAATAAATATTGTGCTTCAGGCAAAATGAATTGATTTAAAATTTTGACAAAATGTATTCTGTTGAAATCAAATTGGAATTTATACTCCCTAAAACAACACAAAAACACTGTGATTGCCATTTCAGAACTACAATTTACCACAGCGTATTCAGAACAGGTCTGTGTAAATGTTCATCACAAAAGACTCTTCACAGCAATGTTCACATCTTGAACACAAAACCCTTATAATTGTCTAGAGAGCACGGCAGATTTGAAGCAGTTAGCTAGTTATTTGTATTCATAAATACCTAATCAACAACAATGCAAACTGTAACTAATAATGATCTATATAAATATTGTGCTTCAGGCAGATGAACTGGTTTACAATTTTGATAAAATGTAATCTGTTGAAATCAAACTGGAATTTATACTCCCTAAAACAACACAAAAACACTGTGAATGCCATTTCAGAACTACAATTTACCACAGCGTATTCAGAACAGGTCTGTGTAAATGTTCATCACAAAAGACTCTTCACAGCAATGTTCATATCTTGAACACAAAACCCTTATAATTGTCTAGAGCACGGCAGATTTGAAGCACATAGCTAGTTATTTGTATTCATAAATACCTAATCAACAACAATGCAAACTGTAACTAATAATGATCTATATAAATATTGTGCTTCAGGCAGATGAACTGGTTTACAATTTTGATAAAATGTATTCTGTTGAAATCAAACTGGAATTTATACTCCCTAAAACAACACAAAAACACTGTGAATGCCATTTCAGAACTACAATTTACCACAGCGTATTCAGAACAGGTCTGTGTAATTGTTCATCACAAAAGACTCTTCACAGCAATGTTCATATCTTGAACACAAAACCCTTATAATTGTCTAGAGCACGGCAGATTTGAAGCACATAGCTAGTTATTTGTATTCATAAATACCTAATCAACAACAATGCAAACTGTAACTAATAATGATCTATATAAATATTGTGCTTCAGGCAGATGAACTGGTTTACAATTTTGATAAAATGTATTCTGTTGAAATCAAACTGGAATTTATACTCCCTAAAACAACACAAAAACACTGTGAATGCCATTTCAGAACTACAATTTACCACAGCGTATTCAGAACAGGTCTGTGTAAATGTTCATCACAAAAGACTCTTCACAGCAATGTTCATATCTTGAACACAAAACCCTTATAATTGTCTAGAGCACGGCAGATTTGAAGCACTTAGCTAGTTATTTGTATTCATAAATACCTAATCAACAACAATGCAAACTGTAAATAATAATGATCTATATAAATATTGTGCTTCAGGCAGATGAACTGGTTTACAATTTTGATAAAATGTACTCTGTTGAAATCAAACTGGAATTTATACTCCCTAAAACACAAAAACACTGTGAATGCCATTTCAGAACTACAATTTACCACAGCGTATTCAGAACAGGTCTGTGTAAATGTTCATCACAAAAGACTCTTCGTAGCAATGTTCATATGTTGTGAACAGAAAGGGGACTATTATAGTTAAGTGACACAACACTCAAACGACACGTGGAAGTTAAATTCACATTCATTACGATCATACCAGTTGTGCATGAAAGACGCCATGCAGGCAGATTGCAGCTAATGATATTAACAGCAGACACCAACCAATACCAGGACAAATAAACGACAAGACAATGGAATGGTAATAAAGTACACAACAAAAATGCACTACCCTTGTCTAGGTAAAGGTTTGATATAGGACATTTCTTTGTGTAGCTGAAGTTCATGGATAAAGTGGCACTGTATCCACAGCAAATAATGATAACCCTAAGAAAAAACTACAGGTGCGCTTAATTATTGAGAAATAACTGTCAAAGCCATTTCAGAACTACAATGTACCACATCGTGTATTCAGAACAGGTCTGTGTAAATGTTCATCATAAAAGGCTCTGCATAGCAATATGTATGACACAAAGGGGATCTTAGAATAGACAAAATATATAATGTAGATTGCTATTTTTCATGGTAGTGGATACGAAATTGCAAAGCTAGATTATGGTATATACAGAAAAAAAAATGGAACAGACCGAGTGACACAGTCTGTCCCGCTCACGTTGTGCCCCACCCCAGAAATGGACCAAGAGGGAGATAAGTAAAAACTCAACAAAAAGCACCACCAGCAGCACTAGTATCATCACTCAAGACTCTGAACAGGTCTGTGTGAACAAATCATCATGGGTGCTTCCTGCAAAGCCAGAACAACTCGGTTGCACGGCTGAAATGACATTCTTCCAAAAGCACAGCCAATGTACCAAAAAAACATTGAAACCATCACTGGCATAAATCTCAGAAAGTTTTGTCTATACAGCAACATTTTTAAGCAGTCATTATATCAACAATGCACTGTTTTTTTATATTGCTGTCTCGTAGACAAAATCATAATCAATAAATAGTCAACCTGAAAAATTGCAACTGATTCAGTCTGTCTTTTATCTGTGTGCTTACCTTGGATGGGTGAATGCCAACGTTGACGGAGGCACCGTTAGCTTTCTCACGTTGGATGCGCTCGATGTGGATGACGAACTTCTTACGGTACACCTGCACAACCTTGCCGACCTGTTGACCCTTGTAGTGACCCCGAACAATCTACAACAATAACGACAACGTCAGGACTCAGGAGAGATTACCTCGACAATAAAACTGTCTCCCATCTCCATTATTTTACCTGTACTTCTACCGAAACATCTTATCTGTAGTTTGACTGAATCAATTTCTACTGAAGGTATCCAAAGACTACAATTACCTACAGTACAGACTTTTGCCTCTGATCAGACAGTAGTTAGCGAGCCCAACATTAGAAAAAGACAACTAACAGACAATATCACAAGGATACAAAAACACAAGAGAAATTACACTATGAGATGTTACATTTCTATGATGACATCATCCGACCAGGATGCCAAACGTACGAACAAATCCTTCTTAGAGAAAGATAACTCCAGTCGATATTTTCAGAAGAAATTCTTTCAAGAAAAATTTACAGTCTTGAAGAAAGTTGTTCAGTTACCTGTACTTCGTCGTCTTTGCGGATGGGGATGCTGCGGACCTTGTGCTTCTGTCGGAGGTCCTTGGAGAGCGGAGAGCTCATGATCTTGCGGCGGATGTGGGATGGTGCCTGGAAGTGGCGCCTTCGGTTCTTCCTCCGAGAGGAGGACACCAACTTATTCAACTTCATGGCGGCTCCTGGAGTGATGAAACAAAAATAATTTTTTTTTGCCATAACTGACTTTTTAAAGATGCATATGAGGCATAACAGCTTCCTAGTTTGCATCAGCATACACTGCAATATCTCTTATTCCATACACATGGTGCGGTAACGCATGACCACAGCGCAAACCAGGTCGCTATTTGGGCTTCAAAAGTGTGCTAAGACACAATATTTTTGTAATATAAACATGCCTAGGATGATGTTGAATTACTGAATTTACCCACTAAGGTATCAAATCTAAGAGAAAATGTAGTTATAACGGTGTAATCGAGGTGGGTCCGGATTCGACACAAGTGTCTACACTTTTAAGCATGTGCGCTTGCATTGTTCTCTCTGTTTACATCACAAATAACATGTGTGTGAAACCCTAGCGGCCACCCCGAGCCACTCGCTATCCTTTTAACACCAGAATTGCTCCGTTTCAACGCCAACTCCAATTATCAGTCACTAGTAAATCCTCCAACCAATGTGTTTAAAATGCCAACTTTTAGTGACACAAATCCATATTTATTACAAAAACAGTGTTTTAATGACTGCACTCACAACTTTCATCAAGAATCTCCTGAAGATAGCCAAGGTCCAAACCGAAAATGACCCAGGAATCTCCCCCGATCCATTCGTGATCCACCATGTTTGAGAAGTAATCACCCATATATAAATTCCGTCGTTCGCCGAAACACACTGTCCACTGCAAAACCCCTTCCCCGCGATGAGTTAGGGAAGCACTGTCTTTCTACTTTAACTTGTCAGTCAGGGTGTGGTCTCCGTGAATTGGAGGATGTCACTTGCATCGGACAGCGTGTTTTGAGCGAGCGGACGAATTTATATATTATAGGGGTGATTATGTCGCAAACACTTCATCAGACTTGCACTGCAGGTCCATGTCATACAATTATCCTATGGGCAAATGCATAAATACGACAAAAAATTGAAAAATATTGGACATTCTTGCTTCAATTTAAACGAAGACATCCGAGTCTGACTTCTCGGTACAGACATATATCTACAACATTTACGTAGTCATAGTCATTGCATAGGCCCATGTAAGACGTATCAAACTGACAATCACGTCGATCCTAATCTTTGTCGTGTCACCTAAATAGACACCAGCTAAAATAATCCTAGTTTTCAGTTTTTAATCAACACCCCATTTGTATGCATGGGACAGTGGCGGCCTGGGATTTGATGCCGGTCGCGAGGTGTGCATATTAAGAATTATCGCACCAGTTCATCGTGTATCAATTCAACATAACAATTATGTTCTATCATAGTCAGTAAAAGTACCACAATATTAAGTTTGCAGCTATTTGTAGTGAAGATGTTAATAGATTTTACAAGGCAAGAAAACGCATCTACCTACAGCAATATGGCCACGCTAAAAAGGACAACTTCCGCTCGTTCTTCCGCCAACGAGAATTGTGGGATTGTCCTGGATGCAGGCCGTAGTAAACAACTCTTCGTTTGGCGCGTAAGGTAACTTTCAGCAGTGTAACGGGACATATGTGTCATACTTATCTATGCTGTGTATTTTCGTGTCGTTCTTCGTAAATGTTTTGTATATTGACTTTTCTCCAAATATGAGATAATGTATCTCCTTAATATCGACTGTATTTCTTACTTTTGACTTAGTAATCCAGGGGGCACCACGTCAAATTCGAGGGGTCAATCATTGTCAACATTGAGACTGGGTCTGGAGTCAAAAGTTCGTTTAATTGTGAACATGCTAAACATTCATCAGATATATACGCTAAACATTCAGATCATACCAGAGAGTGATATAATTATATTTAATTTAGGCATTATTTAACTTGATGGAAAATTATGCCTTTTTTGTTTTACTTTTTTATGTTGAGCAGGCTAAAACTTAGGCAATTTATTAATTGATTACTTTAATTTAAAAGTTGAAATATGTCGACTCAATCACAGTTACCATCCTAGGGCTAGGTGCATGTGCCTTGTCGGCGCGGGATGGCTTGCGCGTTCTTTCGATCTCCAGAGCTATGCCGGCGGGAACCTTGTGTTCCTGGCAGGTTCAGCCAAGCCGGACAGATCATGGGGATAGGGGCCAGACAGAACAAGCACCCTGGTCCTCCAGGTTGGGGGTTTAGCACTGGACTAACAACTCTGTCTTGCAAAAAACTTAACCTAAATGTCCATTCAACATAGATCAGCAATTTTGGCTGCAGTATACATTTGCAGCCTTTATTAGCTTTCTATGTGAACAACGCAGCAAGTGACATTCACATAGAAATTGACTAGTCGCTAGCCTAGGAGCTAGTATTCACCCCAAGTGGCTAGTAGCTACTATTGAACTAAAATGTGAACAGGGCTTTAGTCTTAGACCGTAGTAGTCTTGTAAACGTAACTTAGAGATGGTCTCATTAGTTTGCGAGTTTAAAAACACATTGATAGAGTGGTGCCAGTTATTTTATGTGACATATAATAATGAATATTGATATTTACAGGGAGAATGTTTCGTAGATCCACCACAGGTGCAGTGAGATTAATATCCTCATCCACAAGCAGCCAGTGCACAATGTGGCCTCGATTGACAGCACTATTTCACAAGTACCAACTGGTGGCTCCACCTCATGCAACTGTAAGGCATTTTAGTGGGAGCATCGCACGATATTCAACTGCCCATGTGCACAATCCCCCATTAACTGCTTTTACTGACGAGGAAAAACTGATGAAGATATCGGGTAAGATGTGCAGCATTAATGCTACGCTTTAGTATTTGAACAACTAAAAATAGTATCCTACTAAAAATATAAACTTATTGAATTATGTGCTGTTTCATATTTCCGCTTGGCATCAGTTTAATCTTAACAGTTTTTTTAATTGCTGTATATAATGGGGAGTGGCAGAACAATTCCCTGGGTTGACCTACCTGAGTTTCTTATATATGTAACTTGCTTAAGATTCAAGGTTTGGAATACAAAGAGATATTCCTTGTACAGATACACAGATGTTGATGCACAATATGGTCCATTGTTGGTCCTTTTTCAGTGGCCAAGTTTGCGAAGGAGGTAGTTGGTCCACTGGTGAACGAGATGGACGAGACGTCTCATATGTCACTCTCACTAATCAAGGATCTCTTTGAACATGGGGTTAGTAACTTAACTCAGGTATGACCTAATATTGACAGTACCACAATGACTATGTATTCAAGCACTACACTTTTCGGACACCCGAAACATGTAAAATATTTTTTATACCTTAACTTTTCAGACCTCTCTAAACATTTATCTTTGTTTATCTAATCTAATCGGACACCAATAATTATTAATATTTCTGATGAGTATAAATGTTACACAGCTTTATTAATAGCATCGTCAAATGAGAATCCATAATTTAGGGAACTATTCAGGCAGCATGTTTATGAATCTGTGCAATTGTGTATGTTGAAATTCATAGACCTAGTGAAATTTAAGACAGCAATCGTTATGTATCAAGCATATCGCAATGTGTTACCGAGTAGTTTGCAAAATATGTTTAAATTGTTTGTCTCAACACGTGGTACTTGATTACAAAATACCTTCAAAAGTGTGCATACTAACATAAAATCAGTGTGCTTTTCTGTCGTGAAGGAAAACTATGGCATTCGTTACATAAAAGCATCACTAGCTACAGAAGCATACAAGCATTTAAACAAACTTATACAGTCTATCTTCTATCTATGTATTTGATGTACAAAAATTACCAATTAGAATCAAACAATTATTTTGTAGGCACTTATATGTGGATGTGTAAATTATATTGGCTGTGAGATATTGTTTTTGTATCATACATAACTGTACTGGTTGGGGGTGAACCATAGATATGTAGCGCACTTCTGTTCACCCCCTTCCCATCAACACTGTCTTGTTTATTTTGTTTTTTAAATGTTGGAAATTGTGTTGTATTATGTAATGATATAATTTGGTTGTTGGAAATAAATTACTTATTGATTGTTTGATTTTTTGTACCTGATGTCTTCAGACAGCTGACAGTGGAACCTTGTTAATCTATTCCTGATAATTCAGACATTATTTCACAGGGATGGAGGACCCTGATAATCTGGACACCTTGGCACCCAGCCATCATTATACCAAAAACTTATTTGTTAATGTTAAAACATCCTATTATGCACATGATATGTTTATCGAGAAAACTTGTTGCGTAATATTATATTTTTTCAGACTTGTCATAAATAAGTTTTATTTGAATGTTCATCAAAATATTTTATGTATATTTTTAATTTAGCATACAATGAATGACAGTTGTATTACAGTTAGGTAATTGCAATTAATTTGTAATGTTTTAACATTATTACTGGAATAAATAGTTAACATTTTAGTTTTTTGTGAAATTTACCAAATATTTTCATTACCATTTTCCACCATTTCTTCAGCTAATCAGTCTGATAAAAACGACTTTGCTGTTTGGTTTTGACAGTTTATGGGTGTTGAAATCGATGAGAAACACAGCGGTGTTGGATCGACTTTCTTTGTCACAAATATTGTGATTGAGGAACTGGCCAAAGTGGACATGGCAGTCAGCGTCTTAGTGGACGTCCAGAACACACTCATCAACATGCTTATCACTCGATACGGCACGCCTGACCAACAGGACAGATACCTCCCACAATTAGCTACAAACATGGTGAGCAACTGCACTATACAAATAATTTGTACTTATTCTACAATCATCGCATTTTGTGGCAGCATTTTGGCATCGGTCTCAATTTTTTGGGGAAATACTGATTGCTTACCAACTACTCAGTTTTGAGATTGGAAGTTGCAAAAGTATGAATTTATGCATTTTTATAATTAAAAGTTTGCAATTTTGTTTGCCAAATTTTGACTGGACCAGTTCAAATGTACTGTAATTATATACTTTGTTCAGTGAAATTATTTGTAAAAATTGTACAAAATATGCTATCATATAGTAGTGGATATTTAATAAACCCGAGAGAAGGCGAATTGATTTGTGACCTATAAATACTTGCTCTTTCTTCTCTGTTCAGAATACCCCCAGTGGTCTAGAATAAATATGTTTGTCTTAGGTGGGCAGTTTCTGTCTGTCAGAGCCGAGCTCAGGGTCAGATGCGTTTGCTCTGAAGACAACAGCCACGAAACAAGGAGACCACTACGTCTTGAACGGAGAGAAAATGTGGATAAGTAACGCCGAGCATGCTGGAATCTTCCTTGTGATGGCGAATGTAGATCCGTCTAAAGTAAGACATGAGAAGTAGTGAATATAAGTTGTTATTGTTAAACACTCGTGTTCATTTGTTAAAGGAACAAAGTCTGAGCAGTTTTATAGTAAAATCATATAGTATAAATTATATCTAACGTCAAACTCTAGATTTCCCTAATTCTGTCGACAGACCACAATTTTAACATGTAATTGACCATTATCTGCTTAATTTTTGGTTGTGTTTGTATTGCACGTGGAATGGAAATATAATTTTATAGGTGTAATGATATAACCAAAGGTATCTGACCCCGATATATGTCTGCAATTACTGGAAATTGTCTCCAGGTGTTCACAGATGTACTGGATGACAAGATTGATACTCATAAACAAACATCGGTCAGATTAGAAAGACATTTTTTCGCTAATATACATCTATGTTTTCAAAGATATACCCGGTTATGGGGTATATTTTATTTACGTAGTGTATACTAAATAACATGACTACAATAGAAATCTACTAGACTTTATACAAATAATTTATTTGTATATCTGCCTAAGTTACTATTTTATCCACTTAGTCATATCTAACTATAATTAACACAGCGTGCGTAAGGGGGTATGTCAATTTTTTTCTCCTAGACGGTTGCACTTTTGCTAGTACATGTATATATATATTGATTTCTCATAGTTATCATGTCCCATTATCATTGTTATTAAAAGTTACTATGTTAACTTTATAATTAATTTATTATAAATTGTTGTTAAACTGCTTGCATACATTACAGTCCATAGTTATTGTCATATTTCAGGGCTACCGCGGTATCACATGTTTCTTGGTGGACGATGACACGGCTGGAATGACTATCGGCAAACACGAAGACAAACTGGGAATTCGCGCTTCCAGTACCTGTGCCGTCCATTTTGAAAATGTCAAGGTGAGGCTCCGGTCCACAAGGAAACAATGCACAATTAATTTTTGGTGAGAAGGTCGTTCCCTTTAAACCTGATGACATTTAACGAAATATACTCCAATTCCCTACAACGCTCACACACGTTCAGTGAGAATTTTTTTCAAACAGTGCTACCTCAAACATTTCCTATTTAAGGCAATACAAAAAATATTGCTAGTGTCATAGGCTTGGGAACAGGGGGGCAGGGGGCAGCTGCATCCCTGGAATTTCTCAGGGGGGCAGACATGGTTCTGCCAAATTTTATGAGATGATTAATATGTATTTTTGTTGACTGTGAAAAGGTTTGTGCAATTGGAGGGAATACAGTAATAGGCGGCACACACATGGTTTTCTTCCCCCCCTCCCCCTGCGGTGCACCGTAAAAAATAAAATTTTCAACAGCACTGTCCTCTCCCTTGTTTGGATGTTATGAGTTCACAGCCGAGACAGTGGAGAAGCTGACTGAAGTTACAGCGGCAAAACATTTCTAACAGCAACCCACCTGTCTTCTGATGTCACAGTTGAGCCAACTGAGACAGCCACATCCACAAGGTGAAGGAAGATGTGAAGACACGCTGCGGTGTGGCAGCGAACATTTTTCAGTGGTGCTGTCCTGAAGCTCTGTTAGCCCCCCCCAATATGAATTTCGTTCCCGTGCCACTGGCTAGTGTACAGGAATCTTTAAAATGACTCATATGACTAATATGTCAT
The DNA here is from genome assembly GCA_020002185.1 of Paraescarpia echinospica. Taxonomy (NCBI): domain Eukaryota; kingdom Metazoa; phylum Annelida; class Polychaeta; order Sabellida; family Siboglinidae; genus Paraescarpia; species Paraescarpia echinospica. The sequence goes on from CM034534.1 coordinate 13,043,957, forward strand.
TTTAATTAATTAGCATGTCGAAGATACTGGTTACCGGTATGTTTGCGTTTTCAAAAAAAAATGAAATTGAAATGACACCAGCAAGGCATTGAATTGAGGAGATACGTATAATTAAACATTAAAGGCGGTCGAAACGTCGAAGTGAGTCGAATTTATATAGTTGTAAATTAAGAAATTTGCTTAATTATAATTAAATAGTTTTGATATGTTTAGGTTCCGGAACACAACATTCTCGGAGAAGTGGGAATGGGCTACAAATATGCTATAGGCATGTTGAATGAAGGTCGTATTGGCATAGGCTCTCAGGTAAGTTTTGGGCCCAAATTGGGAAATGAAAAACTAATTTTTTGAGGTAATTAATTACACATCCATTACAAATCATATAAACCCAATTAATATATTTTATAAAACATATATATTTGATGGTGGAGAAAACCCAAACAAAGCAACGTATAAATATGTTCAGTGTGATCATAAGAGCATACATATATATATATAAGTATGTTCAATTTTATCATAAGAGCAGACACCCAGAAATAATGTACAGAACAATATAAAGGTAAACATCTTATCTTTTATGTAATCTTGTGTGATGCAGTATAAAGTACATATATAGTAACATCTTGACTGCCTCTATGTATGTTACAGAACCAAAATTGTGCACATCTCAATGCAATAACCACAAATATGCAGTCACAAAATATATACTGTTTCTTTGAAAATGGTAGCTAGATGTCTCAACTGTATATCTGTTTGAATTCGGTAGCACTTTCTGACTCACTGTATCAAATTCCATTCAGTACCATTGTCTTTTTATGAATGTTGATGTATATAAGAACATTGAATAGTCTATTATTTTTGGTATCTCTCTCTATATGTCAACAGTTAGTAGGTATGGCCCAAGGTTGCCTTGACAGCACCCTCCCCTACTTGTTAGAGAGGAAACAATTCAACAAGAGAATCTGGGACTTCCAGGTAGGAAACATAAACTAACTCATAGGTGGATCGAGGGGGCCTGGGGGCACATGCCCCCCAGACATTTGGCATGCCCCCGTTTAGGTTACAATAAGTTGAAGTTGTGGCGGCGAATAATTTTCAACCGTACCCCCCATCTTCTGGTGTTCTGATGTCATGAATGATCCGACAGTGGAGTCGTGCTGAAGGTCCGACTCAGACCACTGAATATGAATTTGTGTCGGCCGCCAGTAGAGTTTTTTGGGCCCTCCCTAGACTACCCTCCCTCAGTCCGTCCATGTAACTGTTGCTGCAACCTTCTATAAATACATTGTTGTACTACAGTTGTACAGTGATAATAATATAATCTTGTGTAGTGCCGATATCTACTAAATAATGCACTTATGGCACTTGCTAAAAATTTGACCACTAAATCGTTTGAGTCTATAAGCACAGTGATGATTTTAAAATAATTAAATTAATTGTTATAAAGCCATTGTTATTCTAGATCATTCTCATAAATATTATAAAATCAATGTCATAAAGATGATAAAATTAGTATTGTAGATATCATAGATCAGTACATTTTTTCATGTCATGAATAGTGATGAAATAAGGCCAAATGAATGACGTTTATTGAAGAGATTAAGTTAAAGAGAGAGAAATGTGGGCTCTACATCCCAAGGCCAGGCCTGTGACTGAGCCCATACTAGTCTCCTGTACCTCTGGATGACAGAGCCCACATTTCGGCATATACAACATTAGCAGTATTGTTATAGATATATAAAACAAGAGCATTACTACTGTAATCACAGTAGACCTTATGCACCAAGCACACCATTCATTCACACTAACTATAATCCCAACTACCTGCTGAAGAGTTACACTGTATCAAGATTTAGCCTAAACCTATAAGTGGGACCATTACGCCCAACTTACTAAAATCACCGGTGGAAGAGAAGCTATCTGTCTTGGCATCAAAACCCCATGAACACATTGTCCACCTGCACTAAGAAAATTGGGAAAGCGTTGAGATCTGCTATCAACCCCTCTTCCACCAACGATGTACATGTTGTGCCCCTAATGCTATCAAAAATTGGGAGGGAAGGGAGGGCCACAATTTTTGATGTGACCACTCTGTCTGCTTTCACAAAACGAAGAGCTCATTGCAATCTGCCACCGAGTGCCATTACCTCGTGGTGATTGGTTCCTTGTGCCAAAAGAGCACCAAAGACAAAGGGGGTTAATTAGCATCAGGCCTTAGGAGACATTAGGCCAATTATCACTCGTCCTGTATTGTTGCCAGCACAAAAATACATATGCATCACGGTGCCGTGGCCGCATATTCTCATATAAGATCATTCTCTAAATATCATAGAATCATAGGAATCAGTAGAAAGCTTTTGTAATTTATATATTATGATTTATTAAAATTACATCATTTTGTTTACATATAAAAATTGAGAAAGGTTTTTGAAGGAAAACCAGGATGATATTTATTAATTTTGCATTTTTTTGCGCATTTTGCATTTTCTTCTTGCACTACATAAAAAACTTTGCATTCATTTTTTCAGGCCATGCAGCATACCGTCGCAGAATTGGGCACCCAGATTGAGGCTGCGCGACTCCTGGTGTACAACGCAGCGAGACGGAAAGAGGCAGGGTTAGACTTCGTTAAGGAAGCTGCCATGGCCAAGTTCTATGCTGCTGAGGTATGCTGGGAAAATTGGATTATTATTTTGTTTCATTTAGGTTACAAGGATGAGAGCACTCATTAGAAACTATACATTTTGTAATGCATGTAAGGGAGACCTTGCAGCATGCACCTATTTTTTCTGATTGCTCCAATGACCAAACATGTCAATTTCATGAAATCGAATAAATTGTACTCCCAGTAATCTCTACCGCATTTCCAAAACAAATCAAGAAATAAATTGTGTTCATTAAAAATTAGCATAGCACCCCACTAGTGGGGCAGTAAACTCATATGCAGTACCAAAAAAGCATACAAGGTGCAATGTAATGTGTGGAAATATACAAACCTTATCAACAACAAGCTTTAAAAAAAACAAGTGTTCATCAGCTTGTATTGCTGTGGGTTTGGATTGTCCCACTTATTTACCACACGACTGTCACAAAAGTTGTTTTGGGCTGAGTAAAGGGTTGCACCCCCTTCATCTTAATGAATGCCTACGTACAGCATATTACCTTCAACCCTCTGACTGTCAAGGGGTATCCACGTTTCCCACGGATGGGAAATCATCTGATTTAGGTTTTTAGATCTTTTTATAAATGAGATGTGGGACATGGTTTACTAGGCTTTGGAAAACTTGAAATTCATCTCATCGAAACAACAACACAGCACTCCAGAAATTTATTGACATTGCCATTGAATCTCAAGAAAATACATGGATTCGGTTCTTCCCCACAGGTGGCGTGCGTCACTACGAGGAAGTGTATGGAGTTAGTGGGTGGAGTCGGTGTCTCCAAACAGTTTCCTATCGAGAAGTATTACAGAGACTGTGTCGTCGGTAGGTGACCAGTGTGTGATATTTCAGTCGGTGATGAAATAAAACTACTACTACTAGCTGAGTTACTCTGGCATTGCATGGTAGAAAAAGACATCTGTTAATATTTCCTGGTTAAAGCTGGGTACCTCTAGATCAAGGAACAGGAAATATTTATTTGTCCCAAAATACACAATACAACAGAATAATTGTTAGAAAAACAAAACAAAAAGCAGACAATACAATACAAAAGTAATCGAGTCAACTTGAAAACAAAAGTGGTAAGTATAAAGTGTGGTGGGAAAATAAAAGATTATGTCATAATAAGGGACGGGAGACGCCTACTGAGACTAAATATAGTCGTTATCGTTGGAGCCACCCACACAAGGAGATTATATGATGCCTATGGATAGCTACAATGTTATTACATAATGTCAATATTAGAACACTCACCTGCTGACTAATGCCAATACAATCAGCCACAGGCAGCGGTGATGCCCAAAATTAAAATTTCACCCAAGGCTCCCTGGGTGATATAAAAACTCTAAATCTACGAACCGCCACCGTAATGGGCTCACGAACACCTATATAATTTTAGTGAAATATATGTAAAACTGGCAGAGATATGCTCGAACCTACAGAATTACAGCCAAATGACAGGGACACACATGCGCTGTTTTCTCATATAGACATTTACCTACAATATAAAGTTCAACCTTCACCTTCAGATTTGTATTGTCCTACATATACGTAGAACTGATGTACAGTAATATGAGGGGGAACATTAATCAACAAGACACTCAAATAGACACATATGTCTACTGGTTTGCTGATAGTAACTTCATTTGCACCTAAATCCATGGAAACCAAGCATCAAACAAAAAGGTTGGTCAGTCTCAAAATCTATATGCAGTATACTAGTTGTCAACAGATGATAAGGAGTTTGCCGTACAAACTGGGATTTATTAATTGGTCCTCACAAGACGTTGGCACAGCTAACATATTCGGAACAATCAATATTCAGACGTGTTTCGAACTGATTATAATTTTGTTATTCGTACCCCACTTGACAGAAATGGACCGTATCCCATAGTGCTGTTATACAGACATAGCATTCATAATTAATCAAAACTTAAGGGATGTTCCCTATGCCAATGAGGGGTGGTCGCATAAATTTGGAGTCCCCAAAAATGTATAGCATTAGGCTTGAGTTGGTGGCAGTTTAGTTGTCACATGATGCAGAAATTAAAATGGTACAATGGCTCCACCTTGCGAGTGGAACAAATATTAATGCAGACCAACACAATTATGGATGTTAGAACCAGGACAGCGTGATGGATAACGTCTTGGTAACTGTTGCATCATTTGAATCCAATGGTTGTGGTTTTTAAAGCCGTTTTGGATTTCTCAAAATCTTTAACTCCCACACAATGTGTTTTACGCTTGAGTGAAGGTTAAAACCAATGTGAAGTACCTTTTTACTTTGCTAACTTTTGAGACCACCCCAAGACCATAAAATGTTAGTAAATCCCTAATATTTATGGGTAAACTATTCATATTTAAGAAAATCCATTAGAGTTATAGGTAACCTGTAGACGTTTACAATTATTCTGATGGTGTACATTGAAACAAGATTTCTTATGAAATGTTTCCTTTTGTGAAGACAGTTTAACTTTTGCAGAATGATTATATAATTACCATAATTATTGTTTTCTGTTACAGGAACGATCTATGAAGGCACGCGCAACATGCAGCTGAATACTATTGCCAAGATCATGGAGCACGAAGCGATTCACTCAACATAACTAGGCACTCTATTGGTTCAACTATGTTCACATATCAGACGTATTTTAATTACCTCAAAAAGAAACGTGGGTTGTCTTCCGAATATTCCAGCCACAGAAGAAGGCCTTGGAAACATCATAAATATTTGGAAGAAATCCCACATTTTTCATTGACCGAACTATATTACGTACATTGGAACTAACCAAGAAATTAGAAGTTCTGTTCATTCAACAAACAATATGTAATATGTTGTTACATATTTATTTACATATTTACAAAGTACTTGAATATTATTTTTAATTCTGACAATGTTGCTATATAATGTAGTTATTAGACTTATGTTAACCAACTGCTATGGTACATATTTATTTTTATAGTCTTTTGTTGTTAAGCTTCAGTGCTCACCATTTCTCCTGGGACGATTTGAAACTAATTGTAACTAATAAAACATAATTATGTGAAGATATGACATAAGAATAGATCAGTGAATAGTACGTGAAATGAGAAATGAAGATAAAACAGAATTATGTGAAGATATGACATAAGAATAGATCAGTGAATAGTACATGAAATGAGAAATGAAGATAAAACAGAATTATGTAAAGATATGACATAAGAATAGATCAGTGAATAGTACATGAAATGAGAAATGAAGATAAAACAGAATTATGTGAAGATATGACATAAGAATAGATCAGTGAATAGTACATGAAATGAGAAATGAAGATAAAACAGAATTATGTAAAGATATGACATAAGAATATATCAGTGAATAGTACGTGAAATGAGAAATGAAGATAAAGGTTCATAGTTTGATTTGAACAGTGATATAGGAAAGTGGTGCAATTTATGTCATACCTTCTTAATGTATACTCAACAGCTAACTTAACATTGATGATGTAAATGCCATGGCATGATACTGTATTTTTCAAAACACTTGGTACTATATTTAGACATTAGTGTAACTGGTAATTATGGAGAATTGATATGTTCTATATTTTCCTATCGTGTCCCCTCCATGTTTCGCTCTTGTTCCCTGCCAAATCTGTCTTCACTTTGAGGACATCCACTCTCTTCACAAACTGTTCTTCTCCCATTCACTCTGTGTCCAGCCGACTGCAACTAAGCACTCACAAGCTTGAGTCACTTACTTATCACATTATTTATCCCGTTCAGTATTTGATGTTGTTTTATTACTATTGATTGATTGTTTAATGGATATCAGTTGAAATGCTATCAAGAGAGTTTTGGGAAATGTTACAATTTTGGTAGGCTACTCTTTGCATATCTTTAATGCAATAGAACATTTGTCAAACAAGCTATACGAAAAAAACTCCCATGAACAATGTAATGTATAAGTAAGATTTAAAGCCATTATTTTAAATAATGTGCAATGGTTGTTACTTGCCATCTAATATTACGATTATGAAGTATACGTGAATCTTTACTATTTCTAAGTATTACAATTAATTACTTGTTGATGTTAACAGTATTTGTATTGTGGAATGATTTTGTTGATGTATATTATTTGTTGACTAGAGAGGGAATGAGACAGTCAGCTATATCATGCTTATGTGATGAATATAAGATTTTGTGCATTTCGAACATATTCATACTTTTTAATACATACACTACAGGGTATTATGAAATATTCTTTATGTTATGAAATATACTTGTATTTGTTTATGCTACATAGTTTATTACACATGTTGTGAAAATAAATAATGCAGGCAAATGTTTGTTTTTAATTTGGGCAAAGCACCTGAATTTGATTCCAGATAGCTCTCCACCATCTTGTAAAATACAATGTTGTTCACAGTGTCACTCCAAAACATCGATTTGCACCCACTTGAGGCTCGACAAAGCACCATCTTCAGGCTCTCTACAAACAAATTTTCACCTCCCAATGATGAACAAAAACCTCAAAGTGCACACCAAAATCAACCAACTGTCCCTAAATATTGGGGGCTAAACCTATCTCCAGCACACCACCTAAAGTATTGAGCGGGCTGAGTCCCCCCCCCCCCTGGTTCCGACGCCTATGCTAACAGTTTTGTTATCAGTGTTGTACAAAAATTACGACTTTCTACTCGCGCACAAAAGAAAACGCTAGGATGCACACCACCCGACAAAATTTGAAGGTTTACGGTAAAGCGGGGAATCCCCGACTGTCATTTCAGGACCTGCCCCAGAGGCCTAGATAGTATAACAGCCAACGTTCAAACAGTGTCGTGTTTTTGATTGCAAAGATGCCCCTGAAAGGAATTCCATTTATCTTGTCCCCGGAGCTGTTGCAGGTACTGTGTGCAGCAGGACACGGCGACGAAATAGGTAATGTGCATGTTTTTGCATTTGTCAACGTGGCGTCTGAGAAGTAGTCTAGGACTAGGCCCTAGACCTAATGAAAGGCTAATCGGGGAGCGTAAAGACGGTGACGTTTAACTTAGCCTGAGTACCGAACTGCCGTGACGCGGTGTATTGTAAGCATTGTATCTATTGTAGAAACTCACACATATATATATATCTAAGTAAAAGTATGCGCTGTCGCACACCCCCGTGGATCAAATATATATGTCGAAGGTGCTTGCCTTGAAGAATAATTTTAACGTAATTACTTGCGCCACCTTTCGAATAAGCGTGTACTACAATGTGTGTACTATTTCACATTACTTCAGTTATCCCCTTGAACATTCTCTAGAAATGTGTAATGGTTAACTCAAAATACTAGTATCCAAAAAGTTGTTGCAATGACAGACATGGCTATTTTCTGGCTAAGAGTGTTAATAAGTATTACAGGTCAAATCATGCCCAAAATAGTGTAAAGTGGTGCCCTCTGGTTGTAAAGCTGAATTTTAATGTGTGTTTGTATAACAACATTGAACATAGGCGGCGACACTTATCTAGCATCGATTACACAGGCTCCGTCAAGCGGCGTTACCGTTCATCGTCTTCACTGGTTTTAAACACTGGTGTACTATACACGACTCTTCATCGTCCTAGCTCTCAAGAGTACACTTTTAGAAATGTTTATAACGTATTATAATCAATTTTAGACATCATCTAAGGAATTGATAGTTGCTTACATAGTTAAACAAATAGTTACTATTTGACACTGTTAGTTCCCGAGCGTTAATTATGGCTCCTAATGATGTACAGTATCATAATTTATAGACTGTGAAATCATAAATTAATTTAATAATTTCGTCGCAGATTTGAATCCATTACATTTTACGAGGGAGAATAAATCCTGTAACGTTTTGTTTTAGGGTAATTCAGTGTTATATTAACAACTGAACGTAATTTTGTTATCCAAACCTAGTCGAGAGATCGCCTCCCCCGTGGTCTCTCACTTCGCTAAGGTTTGGTGAAGGCTCTTTATTTACATCCGGGTTCACGGTTCGCTGATCGCTGTTTCACTTCCGGGTTGAAGGTAGAAGAATAAAATGCGTGTGATTTTGAGACGATCTTTCTTTGTGGGATTGTTGTTGTCTTTAAAAACTTTTTTAAACATGGAAATTGGCATAACACTATATATAAGCCATTAACAGTTATATGCTGTACAGAAAATTTATTTCTTTGTGTTTGTTATCCTGTATGAAATCGGGAATCTGTATACAGATGTATACATAACTTTAATGTAGACGAATGCGGTGTGTTTCTTTATCCCATTACATGATTTGTATTCAAAATGAATGGTATGTTCCCTTACGCTTAGTTATTACCGGAACCAGAAAGGGCATATCACTGTTGGCGCCGGAGCAATTTTCACGATGCATTTTAGAGGAATAGATTAGTCTACCGGCGAAGTAGGCATATTTGCGGAGTACCCTGCTTGTGTTGTGCATAAACGTATATTTATATTGCCTGGTGCGCAGTAGATGGGTGTGAATCGCTTTGCTAACACTTGCAGCCGAACAAAAAGCAGTGTACTCTGTCCCAGTTGGCACTTCAGTCGGTGAGGTTTGTTGTAGGATCCTATCACCTATACATCCGGCTAAGTTATTTTTGCCCGTGAACGAATCTGGCATGCCGCTCCCAACCAAAAATAAATGCCATTCTGCAATGACGTGTTCTCGTGTGTCATGCATCGTCGAGAGGATGGTAGCATGTGATACTGCGCGAGCTTGATCGTGAATGAGTCTTATAAAGAAAAACGGTCGGATTACAAGACACTAGCAGTGAGTTGACAGATGCTTCAGACACTGTCTTTGTAGTGAATCAATATGAATCAATCAAAGTAGTATTAAATCGATATTCTACAACCTGAAGCAACATGATTGCGATGTATATAACAGCGACGACAACACGAAAACAACATGTCAGCATCAGTTTCATCAGACGTTTTATTATTAAAAAATATAGCATATCCCGGTATCACTCTTACATGCTAACAAAGAGTCTTTGATTTAGTATACATATACCATGAACATGCACAACATATCACAAAGGTGGCACGCTCAGGTACAACCATTAGCGCCCGTGTTCTCTCTCTTCGTCTATACGCTATTTCTTCGGCTGAATAGACATATACTCGACATTGCGTGTGAGATCGTTGACCTCCTGCGTTGTGACTGGGTTCACTGGAGCCTGCCCGCAGATTGTCGGGAGGATGCGGCACAGACACATAAATAAATCTATGCTAGACAGACATTAGCTCACAGACACACATTATCTGAGAATGTGAATAGACCCAGTAGACATCCAGTCAGACGGGCGTTTGACGCCATGCGCATCATCTCTTTCGTATGAATGTAGGATGTATTAAGAATGCTGACACAACCAGCGCCAAAGGGCCGATATTTATCGCGGGTACGGAAATATCTGTTCGGTGTTGTGCATATTCTCCGGCCTTGAATTATTCCGGCGTGTAGATCGATGCACGAATACATTAACCAGGCTGACATTGTGAGCGTAGAAAGTTAGTCGAACAAAAACAGTTGGTTGGGCTAAAAGAATAATTTATTCGACATTAGTATGTGATTCGGACGCAACAGTTTTACATACTGGTCCACCTTTGTACGTTTATTCTCTGTTGTGGTGAGGGAAACCCCCCGCTAATGGCAAAGTCGTGGAGTTGGGAATACGACACTGCTTTAGTAAATAGACCGGGTGTTCGGTGATTTAGACATACGGATAACGAAGCATCATATATATAGACCCCGTGTGGCGGCATTTTAAAAACATTGTTTTATAGACTGTCGGTGCCCCCCCCCCGCGGAGACAGACGGAGACGTGGGAATAAATGTAGCCAAGTAGACGAGTCCCTGAGTTAATTGCCACGCTCGGTGTGTTACTCCTCAATAAGTCACCACCTTGCGTCATCACCGACACTTGATAGCAATGATCGTTAATTATGGCTCCATTCCATGTAGGACAAAAGAGGCGTGTAACATCACATTAATATCATTAACTAGACTCGTTGACGAACAAGTACGCACGCAGACACGCGCACGCAAGCACGCACACACATTTTCAGAGATGATTACCAATTCCTTGCTGAGAGATACAACTGCTAATTGCAGTTTTGTTTGAGGAACACAATCTTGTACGTCATTTAAACTATCAGTGTAATTAGCCAACACTGCCCCAGTCGCCGAGGCGCATTAACACATGATTGATATATGGAGGAAACAGGCATCGCCGCACGTTGTCGCGTACAGCGTTAGCTGCGGCTGATAGTGGTCGTGTATAGGCAGTGCAGACATGTTCATATGCTCGGTTTACAGCGAGATAATCCCTCGTTGCATCACTCATCTCTCGGTTACGTGTTGCCGAGATAGTCGCCACATCTACAAAGATTTGTCGCGACTCATAGTTCGTGCCTGTCGGCATGTTGGTAACGGAATGTAAAGTTAGCGTCGATATGAGTCGCTTTCACCTTTGCGCTTAGACATTTGTCCTATTCGGGTCAAAGTGCAAGTGAACGTTTTCGACCGTCGTCCCTTGCGGTTGTAGAAAACGTATTCGGCCTGCGCACAGCACAGCGCCGATGACGTCGTCCGGCTCAAATAAATACATTCATACAATAGTAGTAGTAATAATAATAATAATAGTGTAAATAAATATATTTAAATAAGAATAAAATGTCCAATATACAGTACGCGACGGCGCCGAAGAGGAAGGACTAGACGCACAGCCTGCTTGTCCGTCCGCCGCTAGATGGCGACACTCGCCTTTGTCTCCAGGCCCGTCTCAGCTCGGATTATCCAGCCAAACTCTCACCGTCCTAGCTTAGTTGTCACAGGTTGCATGATCGGGAAACATAGATCAAAATCCAAGCCGCGGCAGGTGAACGGTGTATGTGTGACGTGTACTGACAATAACATCACAGCACCGCTCCCCTGGCGGGCAAACTCTGTCATTATCTGAGATCAAGGTGTCAACGGAAAGAGAGACATTCCGGAAGTAATTTCGTGCAGAGACTAAATGGATCATTTTGGATATATTACTTTGTCAACGCACTGCAAAGATGCTTTTGAAGAGGAACCGCGTTGTGCATGAGAGACTGACTTTTGTCTGTTCTCTACCCGTAAACCTAACCGACGTGGGAGACCCTGCCAGGAGATTTAACTCCAGCCGGTATAGCTCGTGGGGTCACGGAGAAACGCAAGCCACCCTACCACGTCAAGGTATCAGTCTCACTGAGGGTGGCGTAGTTAGGGTACTTTTCTGTATACATATGTAAAGTACTTTTGAAAATATAGTTTCCCGATCACAGTCTGCGCAGTCGTCGGCGAGGGGCGGAACATTCGCACCGAATTTCTCCCGTAACACCAACTGTACCGTGCCGAACGAACGAACGCAGTTGAACATAAACATAATATACAGACACACGGAGAAGACAAACAGACAACAGAACAAAAACACAGCTTTGGCACGTTTCCCGGATGGCGGGTGGAATTCGATTAGTTGTAGGAATGTCGTTCGCCTACGGCGTGACGTCATCGTCTGCTCGTCCGACGCGGCGCCACGCGCTCTTTCAGCATCGAAAAATCTACGTTCACCTTGTACAGGATCTTCTGAAGGTCACGCAGTATGATGTAGTCGCGCACGTGCCGGTTCGAGCGCGTCGTGATGTCGCGTATCTGAATGCTCATGATGTCGCGCGTGACGTCACTGTTCACCCAGCGCCCGCTGGCGGCGAGAAACTTCTGCATTTCGCACATGAGCCAGTAAATGCCCTGGTTCTCGACATCCTCGAAGTGAGTCCGATATGACGTCTCTTCGTGGCTGTAGATCGTCTCGTCTATCCGAGCCTGTTCCACGAACACGGCGCCGCGAGCAAGAATCTCGATCGCTTTTTGTACCGTCGCCATTACCTGTAGACAGAGAAACACGGTCGTCAGTGGAGTACAAATGATGGGCAGTTTCCATATAAACAGTTTGACTTTTCCGGCATATTGAAATGACAAATTACGTAATCACAACTAAACCTTTCGCGATATATGTTATTTATTCGTTTATAATGTGCGTTATTGTGACAACAAACATTCAGTGTCCCCGACTACCACAGAGCATTGGGTCGTCAATGGTTTAGAGTTGTACGTCATGTGTCGCCACTGTAGTATATACGGGCGCACGTCGACATAATTTCACACGCGGGCGTAGCTAATGTTTGCTAATATTTTACCGGCTGCAATGAAATGGATTATATTGTTTTCACATATGCTTCCATAATGCACTGCTACTGTAAACGTAATCAGTAACTGCCTTTCATCTGATGGCCACATTTGAATGTCTCATGGATAGATATAACGCGACCTCGTCGAACCAGCGGCTTGTTTCCTTATGGTTGTTTGAACGTTGTTCAGACAATGTTAATACGCCGTGTATCAGAAGGGAGACACTTCCCGTTCGCTATAGTCGGCGGGGACCTCTGTTTGTCCTCATGGGGCCCGACCACACACGCTCGGCTGCCAGACGGCCTCGATAAACGCACCATGGTGGTGTTAGTTCGGCGGGAAGGCCTTTGTTATCGCCGCACACTCGTACAATAGCGTCGCATCACGCGACTATCGGCGTAATAAATGGCGCACCATTTATTACCGGAAGCGTTTTGTCCGACGACGCGCAGTCTTGGTCCGCCGGGCGTTTTTCGTTGTCCCCCCGTCATATTTGTTCGGCGGCGTTTGCCGCATCGATTAATGCCGGCGCGAGTGCGGGCGGGAAAGTGGCGCGACCCGTAGCAATTGTCGTCTGTTCACGTCGCATGATAATAGATGCGGTGTCTCTGAAATATCGGCGGCAAAAGCGTTTGTCGTCATGAATGAGCGACCAGTGTTTTATAGAGACCTAGCAATGGGCTAAGCACCTAATGATTTCATTAATGACGAAAGATGACGCAACCGTCTGCTGGCGTTCTGCCAATTCGCGCTTCGCTGGTTGTCGTCTGCTTCGGTGGTGTCATCAATCATTCTCTGCGACGGTATCGGTGATCGTCACGGGTGACATTTAGGGGTGTATATCCCAATCATCGTAGGTCAATATGGTACCGAGGAAGTGGCATAAAATAGCAATTGTAGTACGCCCAATTGTCGTCTGCTGCCATGTTTAGGCAATCCACCTTTCGTTCTTGTCAAATGTTGTGCATCAGCCGTGTGTGTGTGTGTGTGTGTGTATAAAACCGCAAATGACGTATGTAGTACTTCTCATCTGTCCTTCCAGTCTTAGCCATGACTGGGATCATTTATAATGCGTCTAGCCTTTTATATCCCGCCGTGCAGCTAAGTACCGTAGGAAATAGGTGTTCAACCTCGACCCGGCAAGTTCACCTCGCTTCACCAATAACCCTGACATATCGGCTGCGAAACGGGGAAACATGCACCGAACACAATAACATTATTTTCGGGTGTTTCCGAGAGCGCTGCCACGGCGACGCATGTCATGCGCGCGCCGTCGTTGTCTCGTCGTCCCGGACACGTCGCACGACAAAGCACGCGCGATGTCGCACGCGCGCTCGCGCCTACATGCACGCCGGCAGGTCGGCCGCTGATGGATTGCAATTTGACGGCAAGCGTCGGCCTCCGAGTTACGGCGACTTGGCACGTTACCGCCGACTCGATGCTTCGAGGCAGCTGACGTCGGACGTTCAGTCCGTTTGCGTCACTGAACGGAAAAACCGTCTTCTCAATTGTCCATTTTTTAAGCAAGCAAGCAAGCAACCGTGGAACCACATGTAATTAATTAAAAAAAAAGAGATCTCAAAACTGAAAGACCACCCTCGCGTAGTCTCGAAACTGACTGCCTGAATTATAGAAGCTAATAACCACTTTGTCTCCCGATAGATTGACGCCGATGAAAGCGTATACCGTGACATAGACAAAGATGAAGGAGCTGTCTCCCGGTAATCACTTGTAAAATACCACGAATTAGCCGCAAAATTGCAACCAACACCCGTGAATGATAGGCGGGGCGTTCCGCATGGCTGACCCGGAATTACAAACCGTGGGTTAACCGGTCTTAATGCGAACACCGTCGCATCGCACTGACAGTGAACGGACTCACTTGAGACTTCGGTGATTACCGCAGCGTGAAGAGGTTGCCTTGTGTACATAGATAGACCGCACCTGTTTCGCGTAGCTGGTTACGTATTGACTTATGTTATACTTGACGTCCGAATCGACCAGGTGCCGGAGCAAAATAAGATGTTGCAAATAAATACCACACTGTTTGTTAGCACTTATGTCGCAATTTACTTCAAAGAGACACCGTGGATGCATCCATTCGTAAAGGCGTTTGCAGCCGATTGTAAAACGGAATAGGACTTCTACAGCGCTCAAATTTACTTCATTTAAAGGTTTGGGGACCGTCTCACTAAGATAATGAGCTCGAAGGAAAATCCACCATTAAACAGAATCCGTTATTAAATTTAAGAAGCTTTTTAAAAATGCAAGAAAATGCCATATCAATGAGGAGACTATTTCCGTGACACACCGGCAAGTGTCCCGGTGGCGCACCCTGGCGTTTGCAGTTTTCAGTAAGCCTACACAGAATTACCGTGAAGGAGCGAAATTGATTTTAAACAGCCAAAATCGGGCTTATGGTGTGATGCGAATGCTAGTGAGACGGCCCGTTGATCATTTGTTTTACCGTAAAGTCATGTTATACAGACCTATTATAACACACATCTACTCTGACATAGCCGCTCACGTGTGTTTGAATGGACCAGAATTGTATAACACAGTTTGACTGTGTACTAGCGCAGATGTTTAATGGTGCTGATACTTACTTCGTCACTGGAGATACTGCGTTGTGTTAGCGTTGGTGCTGGCATTCCGTCCAGCATCATTTGATCGAGTTCACGAACGAATTCCTCGTCGCCAAACCGGTCTCTGACCTGCCGAACAAACAACAATAAGATATGTCTTCATATTATTAGTATTTTCCCAGATTAGCGTTATTGGTAACTTAATTACGGTGGCACAGTGCTATATTTTATTAATCGAGTAACGCCTCTTTTTGTCCCCGCAACCACAAATATATTCCGAGGTAACGTACCGCAAATTAGTGATTTCCCACACAAGTGACATTTCTAGACAAGTAATCAGCACATTTGTTGAACATCGGGCATTAATAATGACAATATTTATAATAATCATACTAAAACAGTAATCACATGTCTACAGAACATGCATAGCAGCAAAAATGGTAGTACTGAAACGAGATATTACGTGTTCGAGAAATATTTTTGGAATTTATCGCTGCCATCTTTTCCGGTATTCGGCATTTGCAGCAATAAATGTCCTGCATGTGGAACAAGCAGATGACTCAGTATTTTGCCGCACACAGAACTGATCGGGAAGAGTGTTCTAGAAAACCAGGAAGAGACCATCACATCGACACATTCCGCTGGCTACTGATAACTACTTTACCTCTAACGTTATTATTCATGGACGCGTGGAACGCATTATCTTATAACGACAGTAATGCCGTATAAGGGTCTGTGAGAAGACGTTCTTGAAAGAAGACGTATGTGAAACGTGAACGGCGATGCAGGCACTACATCTGTTTGGGATAACCGAACCGTTTAGTCGATTCTCCTGCCATGTTTTCCACCCGCGTAGTAATGGCCTTGAGTGAAAGGCCATAACAAAGAAACGCTCGGTATACGAGTATAATCATCGATAATGCATTCAATATAAATGAGGAAGTAATACTCAACGACCTTCACGAGTTAACAGACACACTTTTATTTGCAGTCAACTAGCGACATAACTTGCATGATTTATGGCTTCCGGCGCACCATTATTTACGGGTTCATTGATCCTAAGTTATGGTAACGGTATTACTTTCCGATGCTGACGCAACAAGCTCTTTGCGTAAGTGGTATCACAGATCGCTTCTTTGCGTACATAAATCAATGTTAACTCCGGTGATCAACGCTGTAACGGATTGTGTTTTTCCGTTGTGAAACAACGCCGTTTTAACTTTTTCATTCTTTGATATCTTGTAGTTAATTTACATTGTAACTTTATGGTATTTAATTTTTGAATCCCAGGGCAATCATCCAGCTAAACGTAAACACATTTAACTCCTGGTATTGCACATGTCGTTATTGTGTACATAACTGCAAACTTCGAATACTTTTTGTCCCCACTCCCCCGCTCCTCAGGTATAGCCGTACCCCGGTGTGGTCTCGCCGATAGAGCCGTCGGGTGTTTTACATGAGCGTTGTCGACAACCAATCGGAAGTTAGCGCGGCGACTAATTGAGGGGCGCGTACGATTCCATTCACTTTAGCTATATATGGACATCGTACGAGGCGAGGGGGCGTACATAACTTATTCGATGTGAGGAACGATTAGCGAGCGTTGCTCGGCGCATATCTACGGCGTGACGACAAGCGGCCGTGGCCTGACTCGGCACGATTCGGAGTTTAGCCTGCGTGTGTAGTGCTCATATCTCGTGTGTTCTGGGGATATTTCTCTGTTTCTTGTACAGACAGTTAGTCCGTACTTATGATATAGAGATCGTCCTCCGGGGACTGTTTCACTAAGGTAATGAATTCATAAAACATAATCCGTCGTTAAACTTTACGAGCTTTTTCCAAAATGCAAAAAACCGCCGCCGTATCAACGAGAACAATATTTCCGCGACACACCGGCGGAAGTATACCGGTGGCGCGCCCTGGTGTTGATAGTTTTAAGTATATGAGATCACTGTTAAGGAGCAAAATCTATCTAAAAAGCAAACTCAAGCTCATGAGCTCATAATACTGTTAACAAACCATATTATTTCGGTTTCAATTAGGTATTACGATGTTTAAAATATATTATATTAGTTGTCCGTTTTACCAAAAGTGGCATCTGATCAGGACGCATTTGATCCTAATCGAATTGAGGAAGTGGTTTGGTGTCTTCCATATATAATTAATGCATTATGCGTGAACCCTGGTAGAGTACGACATGCCATGCGAAGCAGCAACTCCTTACCTAAAGCCGGGTTAGCACTATCTACAAAACGCTATCGCACACACATCTAATCAGAGAACAGACTACACTAGATTTCTGGATAAAACATCACACGAAACCCACTCTCATTAAACGTGCGGTGTGTGGGCCGCACCTGGTTATCTGATGCAATACTACTTGACGTGTTTCACCCGATCGTACAAATCGATCAGGGTTGCGACACGCGTGAACGCTGCGCGCCGATCGCGCGATCGGACAACAAGCGTCATTAACCGCTACGGCGGTGCGCGGTTATCTCGCACTAATTAATGCGACGCTGATAACTAGTTCGTAACCCTTTCGCTTGAACCGCGGCGTAGAGGGTCCAACGGCGACGCAGCGGTCACCGGGTGTAAACGAGAGATACGTCGCTCGGACAGACGTTGCCCCAGGGTGCGTCTGTGCGAGCCCAGTCTCCTCATCAGACGTATCCGTGGGTTCCTGGTGTTTTAGCGAGTATGCCTTAACGAACAGTTATACAAGACGCACACTGAAAGGCTTAATCCGAAATCCCAGCACGATTTGACATTGTATAAGCAACGGTTCATGCATTCTTCTTCTGCTGATTTTTCGTCTTCATCTTCTTTTTACATCTTTTCCTTCATCTTCTTCTTTTTATTACTGTACTAGATCGTTGCGGCGTTGAATTAATCTACGGATGTGTCTATTATGGCATATAATACCCAACCGATATGGCTAACCCAGGACGATACTAATATCCCAAGTTAAATCCGATATGTGTATGCATTATTATTCACGTTGTACTAGCCGTGAGGCGCCGCAAGTATAGCATGCATCATGTACCTTAGTACAGCCGAGCTGGTAGGCGTATGCAGCGTTTAGCGACCGCATCGTACGCGAGTGCCAGTGATCACGCAAGCAAGTCCCATAATTGATGGACTCCGGCGCCGACGTCCTAACGTATGTGCTGATATTCGCTCACGTCAGATAGGCTAAACCGTTTTACACATTATGCCACTTTCGCACAGGAAATGGCCACATAGAATAATAACACCTACATTAATTAGTTAATATTACCGTCAAACAGGAGCGTTATTATTTTAGCCTCTGTAATAAATGCGAAACTATGTTGACCTTGATTGTGTGCGACCATCACCGTTTGTCCTCATAGCAGACATAGGTTGTTGGAAATATCCGCTTACCAGAATTGGGTTAATATATTAGCTGCGGCTCTCGTTCTGTCGAGGATGTGGGAATCGCCCGAGCTGTCAGCACTGCCAACAAGTGTTTACGGTTGCTTCGTAGCACGTCGAGTTTTTTCTCGTTTGACATGTCGTAGTAGTTATTTAAACGGTGTTTTGCTCTGGTGCTTCCTCGATGTTGGCAGCCGTTGCGGTTTGGTTGCGTCACCTAGCATGTCGGTGTATTTTGCAGTTAACGTGTTTATATTGGATTGGCTAATGGAAATAAGGATGGCAGCTTTGGCACGGACATATCTTAATGATATCCGCACAACGATAGCAGAACAAACGACTCGTAGACAAGCACTCGGTGTGAACTCAGTCGCTTTTGCACCGCCCGACGCCAGCGAATGTCGCCGTGGTTGTGCTCTAACACACGTCGGGGGTTTCCGCCGTGCGGTGTGAGTGAACGGGCGTCGTTATGCCACGGCACATAACACTGAGCGTGATCTTGTGATATTTGGGTGCGATTTAGGTAAATGGCATTTGGAGAAGTCGCTGATGAATGGGGAGTGGTTCTAACTGCACGACAGGGTTTGATCGGTATGCAGGATTACCCCTGGCCTGTCGTTACTCTAGAGACTCGATCAAGTTAAGCTTAGTGTTACGATAATTTTATAGCCATAGCGAATTTTTTGGAATTTCACCCGTGACGACAATGGGGAGGAATACGAACCCTCTGACCTCACCCGCTAGGTACCCCCTGTAAGCACCCACTCATACCCAATTGCCCCGATCGACGGGAGCCGACATGACCCGACAACCTGTCACTCTGTCCGTCTATTAACCGCGTCCCCTGCATTCGGCAGAGCTCTAAGACCAACAGCGCGTCCTCAGCGGTGGGTAGACGAAGACAGTCGCGCCCGTTGACGTGTCTGCTCTCGCGCATAATCGGTCAGCCGTAAAAACAACAATTTCGCAGGAAACGCGATGGTATTTCCGCACTGGTAGCGGCGCTACAACTTTGCCAGCGGCCGGTGGCTCCGATATCAGGTAATAATTCCCGCCAATGGAGCGACACGGCTCGCGTGGTGAAGCGAATCGACCACGGGATGGAAGCTAGCGATAATACGGCAGCATGCGAACACTGGGTAGGGATAAGTGACAGTCCGGTGTACTTACATAGAGCGATTTGAGCGTGTGAACCTTGGCTTTGAGCCAGTTCGCTTTTTCGGCGATCCTCTCGAAGTGCTGTGCCGTGTTTATCGTCGGCACACGGCCCTCGTATTGTTCCCATATGTGTCCGAGTTTGACGGGTGTGGACCCGGCACAGGGTCTGTGCCACCGCGGGCGACCAGCTGTCGTCGCCGCTGTTAGAACCATCGTCGGCGGACGCGATTCCGTGAGTGTCCAGAAAGATACCAATATCGTAATGATGGCGCACGCGTCTACAAATGAAATAAACTCGGGTGACATACTGCACGCGCGCACAACCTTGTTAATATAAACGGAAACGCGAATTAACATTCGTGTAACGACTATGAGTAGCAACGTGATAAGGCAAACACAGACAGACACACAGGCCACGCAGACATGCACACAAAACGCTTACAATAACTATTTTGCGAGCAGGTTCCTAAATTCCTTAGCTAGCCATCCGTGGTGGCTGCGTGCGCTGGCAGACGACACGGTCGGGTAGACATCGGGCCAACACGTGGCCGGTGTCCGACCACAGACTGTCCACGCATCGTAATTCAATTCCGAACAAACAGAAGTCTACATGTATAAATAATGTCTCCACGGCTGGTCACACAACCGAAGTCGGCGAGTAGCGGCAGCCGAAAGACGCGACGTTATCGCTGTTGCTACCGTACCGCGTAGGCCCCGTACAGCCGGAACCGGCTCTGCTCGAAAACCCGCCTGTATACCCGACTTACTTGTCGTGTAGTGTTGGATGCCGAGAAAGCACCAACCGTGAGTATCCATAGTGGTCGATAGTGAACTCGAGTGAACAATGTACGGTGGTAGCGTAGTCGAGTATCGGCAACTGTTGCTCTATCAGCCGACTGGCAAGCGTCTTCACTTTTATGTTGTTGCCGTCCGTGGAGCGTGCCATCTTTTATAGAACGGCAACGGGATGTCCCCGGTTATAAATAGCGCGACGGTATCACCGCCTCGTTTAGCTGTGCGAGTAGAGCTGCCGCGGTGGCGGCCGCCGTGGTTCGGGGGCTCAGCCTCGGTGGTTCGCCAGCGAAATCCGCCTGTCACTCCCAGCAATGTTTTGATTTAACAGGGGCGCGTGTTTCAATGACGTAGCCGCGACCGAACGTTGGGGTTCCGTGGAAGCTGTGATCACGAGACGCGAGGCGTGTGCTGCCGTTGGGTTGGGGGGAGTGGGATGGCGTGCTCTCGGCTCGGGGAGGCAGCGCCAATTCCGGGCGACGGACGGCGGCCCGAGCCCTGGGGCGGGTCGATGCAGCGCGATGCACTTCGGATAGGCGGCAGTGACGTCAAGTAAGTGCTGACTTTCGTGATGTTATGCCTCGTTGATGTTGCGTAGAGTCGGGAGACATCGTAGTGGTGGCAACGAAGACGTGCTCTCAGATAACGGTGAAACTGTTAAGCAACTCCACCACGAGTATCGACTAGGGGCTAGATCGCGAATCCGAATCGCAACGTCTCGTGTGCATAGCCGCTGAGCTATCAGTCACAACAGACTGCTTTTTTTTTATAAAGACCATAATTCTGACGGCTTCACAACCTTATTGTGTTACGATTTTCGTATCTGATTTCATTCCTTTGATCAATCCATAATGGTGTCGTACCATATATCCATCACCCGACTTGTGTATGTCTACAATAATAACTTTACGTAATTATAATAACAAGGCTATTGGCCGTTCGCAGAAGGTAAACAAAGCTGTTTTCAGTTTAAGCGGGGGAGATTCGGGCCAAAAATAACGTTTGCCTAGACGGGTTGTGACCCACAGGTCATAATGCGGCTGACGAGTAGGCCCACGGTTACTAAATATAATACTAACGGTGCATTTAGTGCAATCAAATCTACGACTTCTCGGACTGTTTACAGTCATTATGTGTAGTAGTAATCCAAAGACACGTGTTGTGTAATTAAAACCGACCATAGTGCAGCAGGCGCACCAATGCGTAACACGTTCGTCGCAAGTATTTTGCATTACTGAAGCTTTTTTATTGTTTTGTCTGGTGTTACCTAGTTGACGGTGTCCACCTGTGATTTCTGAGTGTGTGTATGTGTGTGTGTGTGGGTGGGTGTGTGTGGGTGTGTGCGTGCATGCGAGCGTGCGTGCGTGCCTGTGTGTGGTGCGCGCGTGTGTGTGGTGTGTGCGTGTGGTGGTATTCCACGGTTCAGTGCCTTACACACAAACCGCCTGGTGCATTATTTCTACAACAAGTCTTTAAGAATGGCATGGGAAACTGTCTGTATCCGTACACAACAATATTATTTACAGTTGCAAATTCGTGCACATTTGGAGGCAACTGATGTGAAAGAGGAACTCACTCATAACGCGGTTTCTCCATAGACCTTAGGTATGCGTACTGAGTGCGTTTGTGCAGGTCTCGACACGCTGTACCGATATTCACATATATATATATATTTGCTGCCTGGCACAATTTCCTGTTAGTTAACAACTTCGAAAGAAGGCTATATTGTGGCTCACTGGTCCACAAATTCGACACGGTTTTTTTTGCATATTTTGTGAGATTATACGCAGACAAGTCCGTATCCGTTTGCACCGATGTGTAGATCGATCACGATATGTGTGCATATATTAGTTAGTTCAGGTAATACAGGGAACTATATCCTGCATGCATTACCTGGATAAATGATATGAAAAAACATGACATATACGCCGTGGGCTTTTCGGACAGATTCTGTAATAAGTTACCGGTATGTATGTATATCAATTTGTTTGGTATTACCAAACAAAACTCTATATGGATATTATATATCTCTGAGAAATCCAGCGTCGAATTGTGTTCGCTTTCATAAAATCAGAAACCGTAGCTAAAAGTCACCTAAACACATTGTTCAATTCAGTTACCAAGTTCGTCTGTGTGTAGGCATTTCTTACTACTGTTTTGGATTACGCTAAAACTCAGAATAGCACCACTAACAGGAACGACCATGACAGTAATGGTGTTTGCCGTGCTGCGTTGACCTTTTAATTAAAGTGTGTCTGTAACGTTTGTGTAAACAAGGTTCTCGCCTCGATCTCCAGGGTCGTTGGCACTTCCTGTTCCGGGAAAACACGGTAATGTTCTCCCATGCTATATTATGCAACGCTTCATGCTACTATGTTAAATGTAAATTTAATTCAATTAATTGCCAGTCACGTACTCGGTTCTTGGTTATCCTTTCTGTGAAAGTTAATCTATATTTGTGAGGGTAAACAACACGTAATACAGTCGCCCTGGCTCTTTCGTCTCTGTGTAAACACGGTATTACACACTTATTTGTATGTTGCACGTTGTAAATGCACCATTCACCATCTGAATTTTGTGTATCTTAAATAGGTGTGTTGCTAGATAGATAGTATAGACGTAGATGGTCTAATCACTGTAATATATATCAATAACAGTCTTCTTGTTGTATGTGAAATGGATGTACATTTATTCTGGCGAACGCGATGTTTATTTTGCGCATAATTGTTTTGGGGTGCACATATTATTTAATTACGTTCATTTTCACCTTGATTGCTATGTTGATTAATTTATAAGGTCGTTTTTGCGATATTTTGTGGCATGTAATGTTTTCCTAAAGAATATTGATCATATTAGAGACTAGGAAAGTTCGAAAACGCGGAACCTACTACCCGTTACAGATAAGGAAAAAGCATGCATGGTAGACAATCGCCGTTCTATATTTCGCAACAACAAAATTTGATTCATTTTTACGTTATTTATATATTGCACCTACGTTTTGCAATGAGTCACTCCTTTTTGGAGAAAACAAACAACACATGCGGTTGTGATTTAAGAGCACTACCTGTTAGCAAAATAACGATAGTTTTTGTTTGAAAAGCGTTATAAATGGCCTGACCTGTCGAGAAAACTATCACAATTGCCACGTGGCATTTGTGAAGTGTCCATTTGTCGCTAACATACGTGTCGCATCACACACAGTCTCAGTGTCATGTCATAGGCCTTCTTCCGTCGTAACGACTGTTCGTTAATTGTCGCGTTACTTGCGAATTAGCGAAGAAAACACGTACCATGATATTTCATTCTGTTAGGGAAAATAATGTCTGGCCCCGCACATGTGATGAAGGAATTTGGATAGATGTGGAGGCCGTTGAAAACACGGTTATTGTACTAAAGGGGAGTGGAATCATGTTGATAATGTAAATGGTGAACATTTCTCCATTACAATATATATATATATATATATATATATATGTGGATATATTCCATGCATACTTAAAATGAAGGATACGCGAATGATCGCTTACTCGAAAATATAGTCCCGATTCCTACAATGATATGGCGCATAAATGTATAGACTGTACGGCAGTAAATCGGTTGGTATCACATCGCTAGCATCCGTTGTCATAATAATAATACCCCATGTGTATCCAATGACACCAACTCGGTAATATGCTACAACGTATGTAATGACTAAATAAAGACATGATTAAAGGGGTGCGGCAACTACCCGATTGGCCACACACTAGCACGGGTGACAACTACCATGTGGGCGATTACGGGGTCGTTTTCCGGCTCATTCCTTGTAATACGTATTAAGAATGTCGGGTGCCGCTAATTGTGGTGTCCAGTAACATCGACGTGGCGGCTACGCGCGAGTGGTTTGCACGAGATGGCCGTACCACAAAGAGATGTCGGCACTGTCCTGAAGTGGTCACGGCGACAGTACATCATCGCCAGTGATCACTCCACGTCGACGACACTGCCTAAACGCCTCCTGTCACGTCATATGTAAATAGGTTTTTGTCGCGACGTCGGTAATGTCTGTTCGCACGTTTGTCATCGACGGTCGCACGCGTGTTTCTTAATTTGCTACGATGGCCCCTCTGCTGTATACGTTTACGATCTGACAAGTGACTTAGTGTGACACGCATTACAATGTCACCACCTACACCAGAAGCTGCACATTCATCAACGGCAATAGATGTGACAGTAATAGTGCTCCCCACCAAGAAGGTAGCGTGATGTTCAGTGATCCACAGAAGGAGGTCTCTTTTTGAATGACCAGTCCAGCAGTGTTGAAACCACCGAAGACAACACCAGCATACCGTCCATGAGTACCGCGATATGCACCACTTCGCTGTAGACATTTCATAATCTTCTCCACAGCCGCCGCACAAAGCTACTGGTCCAGACAACACAAAACGGACGTGTGGAAGAGTTTGCAGTAGAAACCAGACATGCACTAAACACTGATTTTCCAAACATTGCTGCTACATGACACAACACTAGATGACTTGAACTGGAAGATAGCAAACATTACACCGATACGTAACAAGAGGGATGGCAGTAGTCCTGCAGGACATTGGCCCATATCGCTAACACGAAGCAAGGCGATGGAGCTCATCATGCCGGATCATGCAACGCATGGACTCACACAAGATCCTGTTCGATCAGCAACATGGCTCAGGAAAGGAACATCCTGTGAAAGTTAGATGCTCCTAATACTGCGTGAACTTTCAGCTGCACTGGAAAAAGGAGAACAGATCGACGCCGTGGCAGAAAGACTGGAAGGTGCATTCATTTCAAGCACGTGTGAGATCATTAAATTCACCCTCTACTTACGCCATCCAATGTAGCAACATCACCCTTGTAAAAATGAATGCTCATATCGAGACTTGTTGTAAGAATATAAAAAAATTATTAATATTGATTTTTGTCACATTCATTTATTTTTAAGCAAATTTAAATTGTTTTAACATACATACCATATGTATTACGTTATTATTAGTATTACTAGAAGAAGAAGAACGACATTTGCATAACACTTACGCGAATCACCTGACATCACCCAGATCGAGGCCCAGCTGTACTGTGGGTTAAATCTTAAATACGTAATTTAGGGCAATTCTGTAAAAGCGGCGTAAGCCTACACCTATAGTCCAGAACGAAATGACAGAGCACGCCGTTTTTACGCCGTTCTTTCACGACAGTTTATATACACGTAGTTATTAACCCCCCATGCGCTGTTCTGCGGGGGGAGCCCAGACCACCCCCATACCCGATGCAGGTGTAAATTTTAACAGGTGTTGACAATCGGTGCACGACACGAATAGATTCGTGTCCAGTGTCACAAAAGTTATGGATCGTTAGATTTCTATAACCTGAGAAAAACAAGGCTATTTTAACTGAAGCTGCCCAAAGTTATGGAGGCGTTTTTTATACAGAGGACGCAGTTTTCAATGTAACAAGTTCAAGTCGTTGGTTTTGAATATCCCGGCGATTTTCTTCTTTGAAGTGTTGTATTAATTAATTTCGATAGTAAAACAAAGTCCATTGAAATCTCACCGCGACTTCGCACTACACTACGTGAGTGGCACGTTCTTCGGAAATGAGTAATGGAGAATTCGCCCATCCACAAAACTGTTTCACGAATTTCACCTCCACCGACAGAACGTGGAATTAAGAAATGTCGCTAAATTTCGGTTGCATTTAGGTCAACCACATTTGACCCCTTTTAGAAAGTGGCTAGAAACATGTACGCGGTTTTGTCTTTTCCAACGAGAACTACACGAGGTAACTTATGTCTTGGTAGAAACCTGTTATGTAATTTGTTTTAATTTATATAATATTACGCGTGCACAGTTTCTTGCTAATTGCCCTTTTCCCCGGTAGCTAGGACATGACCTCGGCTAAGTGCAACGCCGTTACGAAACTGTGTCAGTTGTGAACGGGGAACAACGTAATAAATAGGCTAACCGTCTAATTTTAGATTTTCTCATTTAACTATTCTGCGTGAACGTCTGTCGTTTGATTAATTTTGCCATATGTTGACGTTTGTTCAACCTCTAGTGAGCCAAAGATGTCAAGTTAGCTAACCCCGTCCTCACGATCCTATTCCCATGTAGTCTTTATTTGGTTACCGCTTTATAAGTCATTAAATACGGCTTCCATGTGTTTCTATCATTCTTATTTTTCTGTTTGCAATAAGCATTTCTGAATCCAAGCGATGCAGTAGTTTATAATGTCCAGGACACGTGAGTACTACAACTTGCTAATGGAAAAGTAAACAAAAAGTACGTCCAAACTAAATAAAACAATGCATCCACGTATTTACTTATATTTTTTCTCTATCCTAATTGAAACGTTGCTTGTGTTATTCGTTTCTGTGCGTAAACGCCAGGATAATATTATTATAAGCAGCAGTACGGGTCAAATATTCACTCAACACTTCTGTCTTTCCCTGTCAATCGACAACGTGGTGAGTTCTTCCGCGTCTCTGCACCACAATA
The DNA here is from genome assembly GCA_020002185.1 of Paraescarpia echinospica. NCBI lineage: Eukaryota > Metazoa > Annelida > Polychaeta > Sabellida > Siboglinidae > Paraescarpia > Paraescarpia echinospica. The sequence continues at coordinate 13,071,268 of CM034534.1, forward strand.
CTCGTTGCGCTGTGCCCTGTACTATGCAAGTAAATAGTTTTTTTCACGATCGTATTAATCGAAAGTGACTAAACAAATATATATTGTTCCTGACGGGAGGAAGCCGTTTCGCTCCACGAAGCGATCTGCTCGATAATTACTGATACTGGTAAGAAAATGCACATAGACAGATTTGTATTTTACTTCCGGGTTCATGGTTTTACTTCGGGATTCATGATAGATGAACGGAGTGTTAGTGATTTTAAAGCGGTAGCCAGATAGTTTTGATGCCACCTGATTAACTGTTTATAAACACAACAATTTATGTCAAGGGCATGTTTGAATACTACGACACTTGCACTATGGACATCCTCAACGCCTAGTGCTTTCATGTGCACGAAGACAAATCCAGTTGCACTGCGCACCGTATCGCAAACACACTTAGTATCCATGGTCATCCATGGCTTTATAAAACAGTCCATTATTCTGATATATGAAATGTTACTCAGTTCTTGACAATAGCGTCGCACTATTTACCAGACGTTACGAATTACCCGAACTTATCCTACATGGAAAAAACATTGTAGCCAAAAGAAGTATAAAACAATATTTCCTTTGCCTGCTCGTTTATTCCGGATAGTGATCAGCAATAAAAGCAAAGTCAGACGTCAATAATCGTGTGGGCAGATTATCTGGACTGAGAAATGCCTGAAAGTCAACGCAAAAAGTAGATAACTTATGGCATGGTATTCAGTTTGATCTAGAAAACATCGCATTTTAATTAAAGGAGACTTCCGTTATAAAATGTGCGCTCAGCATCCCGAGGGAAATTACGCTAACAGTTTGAACATAAAAGCCGACCAGAGAATACGAGATTCGATAGAAGTCATCATAAACCAAATGAAACCTATTTGTAATATAACAATTGACGATCGTGTGCGTGGGCAGCCATTGCATCATCCCCCGTCTGCGGTGTTTATTAATTGTTGTCTGCAAGATGTGTCGTTTGCCAGCATCCAAGCTCAAAGACGTCACGGTGACGTTTGTCTTCCGGTAGTGGCGGCCACATCAAAACAAATTAAAACAACGGCACCAATTTGTAACGACATCGTTTAGCGACTTCCTGTAATCGTCTCAGAGAATTATGGTCGATTTACGCAAAATCAGCAGACCGTCATTGCGGACTGTCGCCCACAATCTACGCGCAGCCACATCATTAATCGGACAATAACAATAAAATATCCATTTAATCATCAAGTCGATGATAAGACGCTGTAAGTTTGTTGACTTTGTCGACAAGTACGGGGAGTTTTGATTAGTCTTCCGTTGCGTCGGGTGCGCCATTGATTGATCGCAACGACAAGTTGTGCGGCTTCCGGTTTGACCACGACTTCCGGTGTGTCCACCCCCGTTCATATGTCTATCGTAGGTGTCTACGATGTTCCCATCGCGCATAAACCACAGATGGTTAATCGTACTCGGTAACCGTAATCGTCTGTAATCTCCTACGGTTGTGCTAGACCCATTAGTCGCACGTGCTCGGAGACGCGTCCATTATCGCTACATGTTCTCCTAGAGGCAAAACTAAGGAGCATTTCGCAAACGCGTTTCATTCGTCATTTCTGACACGTAGGGACGTTGCACTCTTACAAAGTATCGCCGTTGCCGCATCCTAGTTTCACAAACATATGTCACACGGTCCGTACAGCAGACCCGGGCTGAAATCGCAGATATTACGTTAGACGAGTCTACAGCTGTTCGAGGTTTCGTGTTTGTTGCCTCCAAGGGATGTTCGGCGGTCTAGGTGTAGTAAGTTCAGAACACTCCCACGCACAGAACGCTCTACTGTATCGTGATTTGAGCCCTGGTTCAAAACATCCAGTGTCGAAGTACAAAGCTCATCATTTTTATAGTACAAGCTTGTTAGTTGTTATCATACAAACGACATAGAAGGGCCAACTATATCTGTTTTGACAAGTTGATTGTCTAAAAGTGTTTTTTCAGGCTTTTGATCAACGGCGAGATTCAATATAAGAATATCGACGCATCTTCAACATGAGAAGAGTATTTTAAACCTAGTATTGAAAACATTTCTGTAGTATTTTGAACGTTCTGAATGGCCTACATCGGCACCAGATGTGCGCTCAATGCTGCCGCAGCAGACTAATCATATATTGTTTACCAGACGCTTTAGATTGCGCAAGAGACGATGACTTAGCGAAGGAAAACAAAAAATTTACTTTATATTCTGTTTACGCAGACATTTGCTTCGTTTATTTACAGAACGCAGTGTTTTCAAATTCAATATGGCGTTTGTGGGGGTAGCTGTCATCAAATTATGTGACGTTTCGCTACTACATCCGGGTTACGCAAATGGGAGAGCCTGGAGAGTTGCGAGTGTGTTTGAACAATACAAGGGCGTATAGTAGTCGAGCGTAACAGTTTCAGGACGTTTGGCTTGTGTTGGCAATGCAAGTAGATATATTATAATCATCATATATAATGAACTCTGCCTTACCAAGATAACGTTTATTCAAAATGATAATTGAAACCATAGTATTTTTTTCTGTGTCTATGCTACATTACTATTTTGTATTTCATGATAGGGGTGGAACTCATAATATTCATTCTCCATTCATTTTATGTTTACATGTAATAACTTTATAAATGGTTGGAATGTGGACCCCTCGGACAAAATATGCAAAAGTAGGTTATATCAAATATTCAGGTTATATCAACGATTGATGGTTACACGTATTTGGCTCATATCACCGTCAAGAACAAGGCATACTAGAAATTCGGGTAGTTCAAAAGTGTTCGATGTAGACAGGTTTTCGTTAGGGGCAGATGTCTGCCAAGACGTACTGCACTGTATGTTATACAAATGCGATCTTACTTGTCTACTGTTGTTATTTACAGATGATATATTGTGTTTCTCCCATAAGTAGATCCTTTTGTCTGCGATTCAGCTGCAGGTTTCTAAACGTCAGTGAAACTCCTCGGTCAATGTACCCCCATCGGCCGAGTGAATGCCGCCGAGATCTGGCATCGTGGCTTGAACGAACCTCGCCTCTGGCGGAGAGTGTTCAATTTGAGGGGGGGAAAACGCCTCTCAAACGATAGAATCTGTCTTGAGTAACGGGTGGGCCTCCAGAGAGCAGAGGTTATCCTGATTGGGTTAAACGAGAAGATGTGTGCGATATCGCTAATTACAGACCTGTCTCTCTCCTTTGCAACGTCTGCAGCATGGCCATTACGGCTACAAAGCGAGGGACGACTATATATAGTTACCATGTAGGAAATAATGTGGACGAACGTGAGGTGAATGACGGGCCATCCCCGTGCCTCGCTAGGCTGTGTTCTCGCAGCCCGTTCAAAGGCGCGACTCGGCGTCGTAATTTCAGGGTCCCAAAAACCAGGAGGACGATGCACATTCTCTTGTAAACGACGTGTCAAGTGGTTGACAAGGGTTCGGTTACATTTATCCAGATGTCGCCACGTGCTATGGAAAAGGACGACATATGAAACTATATAGATTACCATGGATTGAGATTTATTCGGAAGCTGGGATGTGCCAGCAACGTTCTCGTCGATTTTCGTTGAGTGATTATCGGGAAAACGATAGGTAGGTACCGATATTTATGATTGCATCTGTTTATAGCAAGACCTTTCTTATGACGCTTCCGTAAAGATTTTCACACGTTTGTGTGACTATTAATATAATACATTTATTATATAGTTATCATATATTTATGTATACTTATATATATACATTTATGTATGTGTATATATATATATATGTATATATGTATATATAATATATATATACATATATATATATATATATGTATATACATGTGTATACATATGTATGTATGTATGTATGTATATATATATATGTATATATATATATACATATATATGTGTGTATATATATATGTATGTATGTATGTATGTTTTGTTTTTTAAATATAAAACGATAACATTCTGTAAATATCAGTTTTGGAAAATAAAACAACTGGATGCATTTCGTGAAGCTATCGGTCATAGATGGATCTGTGTCAATTTGAATACGCGCATCGGGAAGACTATGATAACATGTGACGTAGTAGGGTTAACAACAATGATTTAATGCTATAAAAAAAAGTTTTGAGAAATATATTTAAAGTTATCTCAATCGTTTTTCCGCTGTCATAAAACGTTTGCACAAGCAATATTATTTTCGTCTCCAGCATCGAAATTCCTTAATTGGTCGTTGCGTGCAAATTGGTCTGAACTCTTAAGTGATGTCACAGAAATATTAAAGGATCCTTCTCAAGTTATTGTTTTGCTCATTTCCGACTCACTTCGCAAACGAAACTAGGTAGTATGCTCCACAAAACGCCAGATCTTTTAAAAATGTTAGTTTTGATTTCTTGAAATTTTCATGCAAACTATCACATGATTTTTAACCGAGTCCTGCCTACATTCAGCAGATAAAATTGCAATTTCATAACTTGTCCCGTAATGCTTTCGATGATTACTGAAAGTAAGACCTTTTTATTAAACCTACGCATGTTTTTATTTTTCACTATTATACTTATATGTCTACATTTGAATATCACTGAACCTTATTAGCAATATGCTACGTCAATTGAGAAGGTAGTTTTAACAAGTATGCATGGCAGAAAATATTTCGCTAGTGGGTTTTCGTAGCAGCAACTTGTTACAACAACGAAAATAACATTAGTGTTTGTGTGGATATATATATATAGCCACATATAAACACCTCAGTTCGTGAGACGCTGCATGTTTGTCCACAATCATCTGGAATGATTCCACCACGTGCTTGCAATTTTCCGAACGTAAAGCGCATTTGTGGTTATGCCGATGTTTTTTTTATAAACTGTCTTTCAAAATATGAAAATGAAAGTAATATGTTATTCATGTTGAAGAGCGTGTACATAAAATAAATTTAAAACTCTTAGATGGTACCCAAGATACATATACACCTAAAATAAAAGAAGAAGATAAGATCTCTTTACTCACTGTTATGTGGCGCAGTGCCACGAGAAGTTCATGATGTAAGACGGTGTCTTTTATCTAAAATATGAGAACGTGAAACCCTTCAGAAATCAACATTTGCTTGACTGATGTATGCTAGTACCTCATCAGAATCCAACCAAAAGACTTTATAAATGTTAAGAATGATCAGAGCACTCTGGACCTGATATGGTGGACACTGTCACTTACGTTATCCACCATGCACAACCAAATTTTTTTTCAAACAATAATAAACAGACAGGAT
>CM034534.1:13079033-13331533 GCA_020002185.1 Paraescarpia echinospica
TCTAATGATAGTAACGGGCTGAACTCAACCTGGGTTCGTTCCTCTTTTTCGACATGTCGCGGATATGACGCACGCGTAACTCGGTGTAACGATAATCCAACAGACAGGCAACTGATTTGTATGCAGGTGCTCTCCCAATGCCGTACGTTGACAAATGACTCATTCAGAGAAACGATGTTCATCGGCCGCAGTCTGGGCCCGCATGTATCGATCTCCTCGAATTATTTCGGTATTGTGAATCCTTGTATGTTGCGTGAGCTATCTATACAGTCCGCTGCGTCACTACTTGGGGAATGTCGTCTGCTCCGTCGCTCAGTCGTAACATGAAGAAACGGTCTCTCGTCTGGTCGCAGACGTCACGACCAGACAGACGGTCTCTCGACGGGCCCTGTCTGTGCACCGACTTAAGTACTTCTCGCTTAACAGTTATACAGTTAATATTGTAATGGTGGCGTTATATAAGTATACATTAATTATTATTTTGTAATATGCCCTACGTGTGTGACGATCTATTAGACAGTTTTCCTGATCACTAAGTTTTCATTTCCTTACTCAGTAACTGTTCGTGTATATACAGTTTGCTACATCATGATCATCTGTGATTTATTGTATACGTTATTTATGATTTTGTCTTGCTTGCTATAGTAAACTATTATGCAGAGTCATTTACTGTATTATTTTTTCGTTTGGGAATAGAGTTATATTTTACTATAACATAATCTTGCATGCAAATACTTTGTTTCCGCTACAGGAAACAATGACAATACGATCAGGTTCGCAGAACAAAAGAACTGTTTAATATCAAGTCTACAACAACATCGCTATCAATTTTGGAAGTGATTTAGAATCCCACATGCCACGTGCTTAACAACAACCCTACAGAGAATATGATTTTATTCACGTCACTGGTGCCAGGTCTGTTCATGGGAACATATATGATATATAAAGCAAATATTTGCACCGTCTGAGACACTGTATGTTGCATTAAAGCTGATGTTTTGTTGTTGGTATATATATATTGCTATGGTGAGTATGTATCGGTATACATTATTTCTCGCGGAGGAGATGTAACCATGGCAGTTGCGATTACACAGAATTACAAAAATAATGGCCACGCGAAATTGGAGTGTGATGAGTTCAGAAAAACGACATTCGCGAGGAACACAGAAACAGAAGGAACAAAAAGTGCGTACAATAACACAACACGAAGCCTTTGTGAACGAATAACCTCAGTACCACAGATGAGGCAAAAAGAAAACACAAAAAAAGAAAACATTCGCATTTGTTATCGTGAATCTGGTTGCAACAATAACTGCACAATGCAGACGAGCATATATCGATGTCCCAGCTATAAAGCAATCGTGTAGTTTGGCAACAAGAACGCGATATCTGAGATGCAGACGCGATTGGCGATCAACGAAACAAAACCATACGCTCCTCCGTGACTCGAACAGAAGTCGATAAACCAGAGGATTGTTATCACTAGTGTTTTCGCTTCGAAGAACAGGAGAAAATGTCAATATTTGACAAAAGAATAGCTACAAACATGAAATCTGTGGCATGCAGAATGATGTCGCAACAAACAGGTGATACTATCGCGAGTCGGTTGAACCAGCACATTGTAGACATATAACGCGTCTGTGTATCGGGACATTGTACAATTACGTGCGGTTTGGGAAAAAAGCACTCGTGTTATACGGTAAGAAACAATACGATTTACTGAGTTGTATGACCTGGCTTTCTGGTACGCTGTATATATACGGTCAGAACAGAATCCGTGTCAGTCTGTAATGTCTTGGTGCCATTGGTGGACGTTCTCAGGACAAGACGACATACTACCGTGATCTACGAGTAACGATCAATCCAGGTTGAATCGGTCTTACTCAACCAATGTCGTTTCTATGATCTCGGAAATCGGAAACGGGGTGGGGCAAAAAGAGGCAAGCTAATCACCCATTACTTTTCCATGCTAAGATCTGGTGACGCAACAAGTTACATAATCAGACAAAGTTATGAAAGGGTCAATTGCTCCCCTAAATATAAAACATGGAATAAAAAATAGCATTGTTACTTACCCAGACAGAGCATCACAGGTAATACTGTGCTTGCGGTAACTTAGAAGACCTCTCGACAATGCAAGTGACGTCGGTAGACATGCTGTAGTATTCAGTGTTCTACACCTTAGCTGAAAAGTTGGTGGTCAGTCGGACCTTCAACATTGAAAAGTTGATGGTCCCACACAAAAGTTGGTGGTCTAAATATTAACACAATTACACGAGTAATATACATTTGCAACTGTAACGCATGGCAATTATTAATATACAAGTTCAGGCCAAGTCTATTCTGCATATTAATTTACTATATTCAGATTAATGAACCAGCGAATATATAAAATGACAACATAGGCAACAGTTTATTGTTGAAAGAAAAACATCAATGTTGCAAATTACAACACATACCATAACACGAATGTCTGCAGGGGTCTACCTAGAACTGTTGCCATCATCTGCAGGAGCAGCGCGACTGTTAGGCTCTATGAAACTCTTGGTTGGGCAATCTCGCGTCGGTTGTATTCCACGTGTGGATATCTGATGTGGGTTTGAAGTCAGCCATATCAAGATTTAACAAGATTTAACAAGATTGCCATCCAGAGAATTAACTCTAGATGGCAGGTGGACAAGGAAGCCCTTTGGCTTATCGAGAGTCCAACCCTTTTATCTACATATATCCAGCCCTTCTGAGGTATGTGTCGATTTTATTTTTAAACATATTCACACTACTAGCACCCACACAATCATCAGATAATATGTTCCATTCATTCAGAGTCCTTTGTGAAAATGAGAACTTTCTTACGTCTAATCTACACTGCTCCTTTACTAATGTAACTTCATGTCCTCTAGTCTTTCTATCTTTCTTAACTGAAAAAAAAACATATTTCTATCAATATTTTCATAACCATTCAATATTTTAGACACTTCTATCTGACCTCCTCTCAATCTCCTGGTCTCTAGTGTTGTTAAACCACATTCTTTTAGGCGTTTTTCATAACTAAGATCCCTCAGTTTTGGTATCATTTTAGTCGCTCTCCTCTGTACTCTTTCTAGCATATCTATGTCCTTCTTCTTGCGGTATGGCCTCCACGCTTGTATACAATATTCTAAATGAGGCCTAACTATTGTTTTGTACAGCGGTATTATTAGTTCTTTTTCCTTATATGCTATATTTCGCCTAATCAATCCAAGGATTTGATTTCCTTTTGAAGCTGCAATTCCACACTGCTCTGAAACCTTCATGTCAGCACTAATTGTCAGCCTTAATCTGTTTCTTTTATAGTAGTACTTAGTACAGTTCCCCCCATTGTATATTCTACACATTCGTTCCCATGTCCTGTGTGAAGGCATTTACAATTCCCAAAATTGAACAACATTTGCCACTTTTCAGACCATTTGATCAACCTGTCAAGATCATCTTGTAAATGCTGTCTATCTCCATCACCTTTAATCCTTCTAAACACTTTTGTATCATCTGCAAATTTCAACACCTTGCTAGCTATATCATCGTCCAAATCGTTTATATATATATTAAGAATAATATAGGTCCCAGTACTGATCCCTGTGGAACCCCACTCAAAACTGATTTCCAGTTTGAAGCGTCCCCATCGACAACTACCTGTTGTCTTCTGTCAATCAGCCATTTTTCTATCCAGTTAATTATACCATTTCCTATGCCATGGGCCTTTAGTTTAAGCAGTAATCTTTGACATGGCACTTTGTCGAAAGCTTTTTGAAAATCTAAGTAGATGATATCTACTGGTGATCCATCATCTACCCACTTAGTGATATCTTCCAAAAATCATAACATATTTGTTAAGCATGACCTCGCTTTTAGAAACCCATGTTGAGATGGGTTTATCAAGTTATGTTTAACAAGAAAATCCACCATGTGATCTGTAATTAGTCTTTCTAATAATTTACAAATCACCGATGTTAGACTAACTGGTCTATAATTATTTGACTTGTTTCTCGAACCTTTTTTAAATAGCGGTATAGTGTTTGCTTCTTTCCATTCTATATCGCATGAATGCAGCTGGATGGTGATGATAGCTGACACTGTGGGTGGCTTCATGCGGTTTCGAAACTCAGTCTTCAACTCTGCACTCGTTTCACTCTGCTGAAGCCTCTTTCACATTCAACGGAACTCGCTGGAAGTGACAGCGCTACGAAACGTAACTCAATCGATCTATCAGCATTAATCTGCTCGACATGTTATTGTTTTCCCACCACGCTTACGTTAAATTTCCCGTTCGGACGTACACAAATGTCACCATTGATGGCACTTGTCTAGTGTCCGGGCCCACCTCGCCTTCGTCGTTATAACAACATGTTTGCCTAATTTTGATACTTCGTGTGTTATTGTCATCATTCAACATCATCCCATGCGTATTTACGTTACAAAAATATCGCGTCTTATCGCACTTTTGAAACCCAAAGAGCGACCCATACGCTGCTATATATCGCTCACTGCGCTAACACACGGCTGCAGCGGCGCAGACTGACACAAACTGGGTCGCACTTTTGGTGTCAGAAGTGTGCTAAAAACAATGTTTTTGCAATATAAATATGCCTGAGATGATCTAGAATGATAGGACTAAACCACTGAGGTATCAAATTTAGGCAAACGTGTAGTTATAATGACGAAATCGAGGTTGGCCCGGATACTGTTCCATTATTTTCTTTTTAAAAATCTGTCGGTCTTGCGAGCTGGCGCTTTTTTAAAGTTACCGGCCCGACGAAATATTTTACGGTCTCGGGCCTTTGGGTCGGCAGTAATTTCGAACACAGGTAATATTCCCAAGACAGGCGTAACCGGAATATCTGCCTGTCTCTCTCAACGGGCCACAAGGGACTTGGCGAAGAAGGATCCATGTCTACGTAGTCTTCGTGCAGCAGACACGATACCCCATTAGCCTGACACGAATACCGTCATTACGAACGTAATGTTGTTGTTGTCTTCGCAACAAAATGCATTGTAACAAGGAACTCTGTGTTTTTAACGTAACCTTGTAACCAATGCCGTAAACAAAGTCACTGTTGCTACACATGATTGAACGAGTGCCAATCCTGAGAAGATTATATATGTTGGCTGGCATGCACACGGAAAAAACTATAGAGGACCATTCCTGTAATTGTGCACATTTACCTGGGAGGCTAGCCGTCGTCTTAGACGTCTAGACAGACCGAGGGTGGATTGTTAAGAATATACGAATTGTGATGCAAAGGAACGAACAATGGTTCATACCAATTACTATGGTGGTATTATGCAGTAATGCTTTGCGTCCATCCATTACAACATACAATATACAGTGCATTAAAGACACAAGCAAGTTCTGGTGATGGTTATCGCGCTATGTTCCAATTAACTATCCTGAATTATGTGCAATGGTTGTTAATGTGGCCATGTTTACAGCGTGTGTGTACGCATGAATGAGTACACTTTATATTTTGTGCATCAGACCGGGACAACTTTCTTGAAAAGGAAGTGTCGGATTTTCACTGCCGCACAGCAGGTGGCATTTAAGCGACCTGGGAAACTCTAAAGAATATCGTGGGACAACTGTTCAAAGAGCCAACGAAACTTCACTCTAGTCGTCTATGGGAAAGTATACTGCATAAGCTCGCCGCTCGCTCGCTCAACACGCGTAGTTAATACACCTTTTCCTGTGTTTGGTCCATAAAGTCGATTATAGCGTGCGATGTTGTCACTATAAAATGCTCTTGGTTTACAACTTCATAAATTCCGTGTAATTTCGCGGTGCCTGCAGCCTGGGTGTTTCGCTGACTGGCCCGCTGTTTGTCACTCTTAGACATTCTCACCACCAGAAGGAGCTTCCGACGCCCCCTCTATGTTTCCGTCGTGCACACCCTTGCATGCGCATGCGCAACACGTCATAGTCGCCATCCTCCCTCATTGCGTTGGCATATAATACTTACACGTAATCATAACTATCTACACAACAGCAATCCAATTTGGTTAGTATATCCTGCATTGTTCAAATATCCCCAAGAACCTCAGATCATCTGTCTTACAACTGTTTTGTTCCTAAGACTAAGCTTAACTAACATTGGCAAGCGAGCTTTCTCTATAGTTGCCCCACAAATTTTAAATGAACACCCCATTACTTAAAATGATATGAAAACTAAAAACGTAGTTTTAATTGCATTCCCACTCTAGATCGTCAGTAATCCCTTGCTCTAAGTATGACACTAGTGCGTTCTTGTTCATGATTACGCGTAACGACTTTTGTTCTGTTGCGTCTCTAAGCTCAGGTTCTTGGGAATATAGGAACCACCTAAATGTGCTATAATAATAACCATTATTATTATAGCATATTAATTATTATTATTGTTATCATCATTATTATTATAACTACTCCGGATTCAAGACTGTAAGACATTTCAGGGTATCATTTAGTCACCTACTCGTTTTCCATGCTAAAATAAAGTGGCGCAACAAGTTATTTAAGACAAATTATAAAACAATTACTAAGGGGAGCCACCCACCACACCACTAAATGTGCCACCGAGCTTGAGGGTGTTTCCGTTGCCGCCAAGCTGGCCAAGTGTGCCCGCCACAGGCGACAGCCCCAGGACCCGCAACGTAAGGCCGCGTGACACCTCACGAGCGCCATTGATTTGTCGTCACGCCACCCCCACCCCCGGTCCGCCCCCGCTGCGCTATGGTAATGCTCTCAACATCCGACGGAACTGCGGTGGCGTACTACGGAGCCTCCTGACTTAATGTCAACACAAACGCGTTGTCTGGAAGGAAATGCCTGTCCGCGTTGGTTGACGGCTAATATGTGAACTGTCCGACAATTCCCGTTGATTTAATGGCTCGCAAATGCAGTCAGGTTATTCACGTCAAGCTGGTGGCTAGAGCTATATTGGTGGATAGGCTGTTAGGTTTGTCTCGATAGGTTACCCGTTACAGTGCATGCTCTACACAGCATTACAGTTACTAGCAGGGCTGATAATACAGTTGCGTTATTGAAGTTACATTCTGAGGTTGACCATCGTTTAAATACAAATTTCCAGTGAATTGTCATGCCCCATATAATAAATTATATAACTTTCCTCAACACAATATAACGTTTTCACATAAAAATGCAATTTTTAAACAAAACGGCACAAAAAAATAAAATGTATATCTGCGTTTATTATTCCGCTGGTCGGACATAGCGACCGGTAATTTTGCATAAGCATAACCTTTCGAATAATATATAACATGCCAAATTGACATGTGATGCAAGTAAATATGGTCAAATAAATAAATAATAAGGATTGTCCATGTGTACATTCTTTAAAACAGTTAAAATGATAGTATACATCAGAATGCAACTTTAATATTATCATTGCGGAATAACGTACAATTCAAGAATGCTGGTGCCGTTTTCTCGTTATCGTTTCATTTGGTTTCTGCCGAATGCCTCAGTTGTGTTTTGGTAATATAATGCCGGCACAGAACGTCATTGCAAATGTGGTGCCCAAAATAGTATTCTCATAGCTTCCATGAGTCAAGCCCACCCACTAGATCTACATCGACACGTTTATTATTAAACAGGGACATGTTTGCTGTGCAAATAGTTGGTAATTTGCACTATGTGCGTGTGTGTTATTACATGAATATAATTTTGGTGCTCTGTGCGTGGGTGGGTGGGTGGGTGGATATACAGGGATCCCAATCTTTAGTGTCATACCTTATAGGTAAAATCTACCAAAAAATTAAGAATGTTTTAGATTTTTAGGATTCAAAAATATAAGGTGTCAGAAAACATACAATCACTACGAATTGGCGTGTTGTCCACCCGTCTAATTTTACCAGTTGTAGTACGATATGCTGTTCATGTATCTGATTTCACTTGTCGTAATGTTGGAATTGTTTTAGTTCATTGTATGTACGCAAGACGCAAACATTTGTATTGTCGTTCCTAAGTAAACACAACGGGTGCCTGCATCACAAAAGGACGATATTGCAGACTAAATAACATATAAATCATTAAAGTTTTCCCGCCGTTTGCAACACCAAGAATAATGTACGACTTCTTTTGACGATTAGACAGTTTAATTTCCGAGTGGAGTTGCGCATTTCTTGATGTTCTGCCGTCGCGATGTGTGGCCAAACCACAGCAAACAATTCCACCAGTAAGTGTTTGGTGCGGTCAAAATGGCGCTAATCACACTTCCGGAAATGTCAATAATCACACTTCCGGCAGCTTCTGAAGACATCAAGAGATGAATTTCCGCCTGAGTGCGGATGTCCCAGAAACGGATGCACGGTGGGCGTTTTTGTGTCTCTATTCTGGTGTTTTTATTCTGCGTGATTTCTTGTGAACTCGGACGATGATACGACGGCACGCACGTCTTCTTCTGTCCTTCTGTGGTGGGGTGACTAGATGCTGATGTCTGTCACGCGTCAGACGTGCGAACTAGGACGTGGTTTGTGGTCACAGGCGAAGGAAACAACAGTGATGTCGACTGTTACTTTGATTTTGTAGTAGAACGAACAAAAAGTATGGGGTGGCCATGTTATTATTTTGAAATTGAACTGAAATTGTGCTTACCTTTTACCCGCAATGTATTCTTTTGTGGTAGAAAGGACAATAACGTTAGGGTGGTTATTTTATTACTTTGAAATTTAACCGAAATTGTGCTTAATCAATGCTGTTATGTTACTCGCAGTGTATTGCTGTGCGTGTAGCGATGTCGAAACAGCAAGAATGACCATCTCCGCATGAAGTCAACCCTCACCGTGTTACATGGTGAGGTCGCTTTATCCACGTGTAGTCATGTACAAGTAACAGTCAATTGTTCGGAGCGTACGGATGTTTTAAAAATATGTGGGTGACGTTTCGTCTATTTCTATTAAAATCCACATATATTGTATATAACATAAATGCAAAGTTCATTATTACGTAAATGTCGCCCTCTGATATATGTGTCCATAATAAGATTCATCCATAGTTGCAGATCAGTAAAACTTTCGCTTTAACACATTGTTTTACATTGACAACGTTAGAACAACCAGACATTAGAAAGTGAACCCAAATCCGTCTATGTAATATAACACACCATAGCAAACGGAGACCCATAACAAGTCAGAAGTGGAGTGCGTGAGCTCAAATGAAGAGGCATCACGAGAAACGAATAGGAACAGTCCGTGGTGCGACTGAGTGTTCGGTTTGGTACATTCCCATATACAAAGCAGGAGCTTGGAGAGAGGCTTGGCTCGTCTTGTTACGTAATACACGCAGACCGGAGCTGTTTTTTTGGTTTACTGTTTCGAGTGATGAGTCTTTTGGTGGATGTAGTGCGAAGACAAATCCGCCAGAAGAGATGTATAGGTGTGCGTTGACGGACACAAACAACGGGCAAACATCCTCCTGACGTGGTCCGCACAGAGTACGGTTATACTTCCCGGTGGCATATCCTTTTCAGGGGTCTATAACAACCATTTTAATTGGGTAATGGATATGCAGTTATCTGTCGGTTTTGTATAATCAAAACGCCAAAATTCTTTGAAGTTTCTATCTCAAAGAATATCTTAATTAACAATGTTATTCTTCATGCTTTAATTTTCTAATTAGTATTTTAATCGCTAAAAACGACGAATATTTAAAAATATTAGTTTTTTTTAATATTTATTATTACATTGTTTGTAAGACTAGAATAAAGATGTGAAGATACACCAAATACTGTCAAATTCCATTTAATAAGCCCGACACACTGTTCACAACTTTAAATAATCTGATTTGTTTCTGAATTTCGTTGAAATTAAAAAAAAACATTCAAGACAATCCATTCAGCAATACATTATATCTTACTTATAGATGTTTAAAAGGTAAATTCTAGTTGAATAAAAAAATCGGACTATAACGTAAATATAATTGCCTGTAATAAATGCAGCACGACATCAAGAACGTTATTTCCTGACCAACGTTCGACAAGGCTGCGTGGTGGAATGTTTTAAATGAACACTTACTATGCATGGGGTGTCTACGAAGGGGACATATTTTCGTTACCTCTTACACATATTTTTCTTGTTCTAATTTCACAAACTTTTACGAACCCCCCCTAACATGGGGATTGTTTTCGACCAGTCAGTGGCGCGGTATGCTCGGTTGGCCCGCGTTCCTCGCATTCACCAGATAACGACGGTGCCGCCGACGGAGTCGCTGACGTAGAAAGTCTGAAGTCCGAAGCTCGAAGTCACCAAAACAGTGAAGTTTATTTCCTTGACGGTCTGTCCCCGCGCAAAGTACGATCTCGCTGCCCCGTCGCTGACGTTGACGTCTGGATTGTATGACGTTGACACGTGCCTCGGCGTAAACACACCCGATAACGTTTCTCGCTTTCACGTCTGTATAAATGCCTAACTTTGGTGCTTCTGTCCCGATACGGATGCAGGTCGGCCAGTATTTGGCCTTCGTAGCAGACATCTGAAATTAAATGCCAATGATGTTTTATATAAGTACATGCGCTCTCAAAATAGGTGTTTTTTCAAGAGAAGGGTCGCGGTTCGCATCTGTCTGTAGGTGCTTAGGAACACATCATTATTTTGCTAGCTATTGTCTATACACACACACGCACGCACGCACACACACACACACACACACACACACACACACACACACACACACACACACACACACACATATTCTTCTTCTTCTTCTTATGTGCAGCTCAGAACTCTGTATCAGCCACATGTATGTGGCTAGAGTATTGTCGAGCTTGGGTGGGCCGTCGCAAGTAGCGGGTGGTGTAGCGTTGGTTTGGGTCTATTGCTTATTTTGTGACGTTTAGACAGATCAGAAGACCCTATAGTCGGGGTGCCTATAGCTTTGCCTTTGTGGGCGTAGATTACTTTAGGCAGGCGAGAGCAGATGCTGTCTAAATGAGTCCAGTGATTGTTTGCTAACTAGCTGTTGTGTGCATTTGTTCCATGATTTGATGGTGCTTGGCAAGAATGAGTGCTTGTATGCGTCGATGCGGGTGAATGTCTGGAAGTAGCGATATGCGTTGCCTCTGGTACGAGTTGAAGCGGCGGTGAGTGAAGTCGTTGTTATGTCCACTGACTTGTTCCTGATGCGGTAGAGCATTATGAGCTTGGCATTAGCCCGCCTACTCGCAAGGGTCTCCCATTTCAGCCTTTCGATCATGGTTGTCACACTGCTGCGTCGACGGTAGTCGCTCTTCACGAAGCGAGCAGCTTGTCGTTGTACATTTTCCACGGCCTTGATGTTCTTCTCTGTGGATGGATCCCACGCTGTCGACGCATATTCCACGATGGGTCTAACGAACGTCTGATAGCATAATGCTTTGATGGCTTGTGGGCATCTGCTGATGTTCCGCTGTAGGAAAGCTCTGGTGTTGTTAGCCTTCTTTGTCACGTTGTTGATGTGTTCGCTCCATGTTAGTGTCCTGTCGATGGTTACTCCAAGGTACTTGGCTCCATTGACCTCCTTCAATTGTTGTCCGTGGATAGAGTAATCACTGACAATTCTCTTCTTCCTTCTGTTGGTAATTCGGATAACTTCGCTCTTGTCCGGATTAAACTCCATCAGCCAGTTTTGTCCCCCACATCTGTAGCTTGTATATGTCATCTTGTAGTTTATCTGCATCATCTCGTGAGTTGATGTTTCGGTACAGGAGACAGCCATCGGCAAATAGGCGTACAGTATAGGACACTTGGTCTGGTAGGTCATTTATGTAGCAAAGGAAGAGGATGGGTCCAAGGACTGAACCCTGTGGGACGCCTGAGGTCACTGCAGCCGACGATGATCTTTTGCCTTCCAGAATGACTTCCTGGGTGCGGCTGCTCAGGAAGCTTTTGACCCAGTCCAGCAACTTCCCTCGCACTCCATAATGGTGAAGTTTGGTAGCCAGGTGGTGGTGGGATACTTTGTCAAACGCCTTTGAGAAATCCAACAGCACAGCGTCGATCTGGCCACCCTCGTTGAGGCACATCGCTAGGTCATCGACAGCTTGGATGAGTTGGGTTTCACAGGACCTACGTTTGCGAAACCCATGCTGGTAGTCAGATAGGATGTTGTGTTGTTCCAAGTGGTCCATCAGGTTACTGTGTATGATGTGTTCCAATGTCTTGCAGGAGATGCTCGTGAGGGATATGGGTCTATAGTTTGAAGCAGTAGTTCTTGTTCCCTTCTTGTATAATGGTATGACCCAGGCATATTTCCAGTCTGCTGGTACTGTACCTTGGATGAGTGATGCCTGGTAGATGAGTGTTAGCACTGGTGCAAGTTCTGCGACATAGTCTTTCAGGAGCCTGGCTGGCATCCCATCAGGTCCTGTGGCTTTGTGGGGTTTGACTGCTTCCAGTAGTTTTTTTACTCCTGCTTCAGATACTCTGATATGCGGAAAGTCAATGGGCTCATTCCAAGGCTCAGTACATTGTTCGTGTCTCCGTCGGTGAAGACTGATGAGAACTGCATATTAAGAATGTCAGCTTTAGTCTGGCTATCACTGTGGACGATGCCATTATCCGCTGTTGTCCTTCTTTCTGCTTTTGATGAAAGACCAAAACTTCTTTAGATTACCCTAATTTTTATTGTTTTCGCCTATCATGGAGTTAATATATCCGTAATACGCCTTTCGGCACTCTGATTGGGCCAGCTTTTTTATTTCTCGATATTTTGCCATGTCGCAGGCACTCTTGGTACGCTGGGCCTTCTTGAAGTATTTCTTTTTCTTTCGTGACAGGTTTCTTATTATGCCATTGGCCCAGGATTGGTTGTAACGTTGGGAGGACAGTCTTGTAGGGACGTGGTTGGATAGTACGTTTTGGCACTTGGCAGTTAGCAACGCCCACAGCGTTTCCACAGGTGTGTCTGGATTGTGTTGGGTTTGCATTTCATCAGCAAATGTTGCTAGCTTTTCTTGAATCTGCTCGGTGTCTGCTTTTCTCCAGATGTGGATCTTCCTCTGGATAGGTCTTTGTCTTTTTGGTAATATGTCCAAGTTTACATAAACGGCTACATCGTGATCGCTGACCCCTGGTACGGGTTCGCATCTGTTGACGAGGGATGGCCGGTTCGTGAGGAAGATATCTAGGAAGTTGTCAAGTCTTGTCGGGAAAGTGACCATTTGAGATAGGCCCAACATGGAAAATGTGTCGAGGAAGAGGTCGTTTATCTGTTTTGTGTACTGATGTTTCAATACTGTGTTTGTTTTCCAATAAATATCCGGGAGGTTTGTGTCCTCTGCAATCCATAGGGGGCTGTTTTGGAATTTCCTGGCTATGTTGGATATGGTGTCACACATAGAGGTTGAGTAGTCAGCGTTATTATCTGTAGGTCTGTAGATTCCAAGTACTATGAGAGGAGTGTGTGCGGTCTGGATTTTCACAGCAACCATTTCACACGGTGTCATTATCGATATCTGTTCAACAACCAATCCAGTCTTGATGGCAATCAAGACACCACCGTAGCTATCTGCTCGGTCTTTCCTGAAAGGGGGGTTATATCCAGGCGGCATGAATTCACTGCTATTGACAGCGGGCGTCAACCAAGTTTCACATGCAACTATGACGTCAGGTTTTGCGTCGTCTATCATGAGGTGAAATTCTAGTTTCTTTGCACAGATTGACTGCGTATTGACGTTAAGTAGGCTGATGCTGTGTTTGTTAAGAGGCTTTGACATTCGATCCATAATTAAATATCTGTATCGCTAGGTTCGTCGTAAGAATTAAAATCTAAGACTAAATGGGCCCTCGACCAGCAAGGACTTTGCCTTAACGTAAGTAGAAGGCATAAGATTGTTAATAATAAAATGATGATTAAAAAAGTGTGTTAAAATATAAAACGAGTACAAATAATAATAGCAAACGTCTAAGAAATCTAAAAAATTCGAGTGTCTACATCAGGGAGCACAAATGAAGGCAGTGCAGGATGAGACGGGTTTCAAGATTAACTTAAGACTTTAAGTCGTAGCGATCTGGGGCATTCTCAGATCATGTAATGCAGCGTTAATTAAAAAAACCTGGTTAGTACGAGGGATGGGTGTGTGGCAGATATTTCGCAACTGTGAGATATGTCGGTATGTGTTGATACCCGATTTCGGGCGTCTGCTATTATATATAGTACTAGGCTAAGTTGCGTTAAACATGATGAGGTTGGTGTCTTGGTGAGCTAAGAGTGTTTGTTTACATCCGGGTCGACCTTGACCGAGAAGGCGGGAAATGCAAATTTTGATCTGGCAGGCTTAGGTACAAAATAAATGTTTACTTAGCTGATTTCATCATTTGGTTTTCAAATTTCTCCCGTCCATTTCTTTGTGTGGTATATCATCTACGTGTTGATTTATTGTTAAGAAGACTGCCTGTAAGTTTGTAAAAACAACAAATTCTGCCGGAGACCAAACAAACAACACCACCGCTTGCGCCACCTAGCGCCACCGTTTTTTATTATACAGGATGCGTCCAACAAGACGGGGGTATTTGCCGTGTCGGTGAATTGATGTGCCATAAATTTATGTGCCGTTCTGAGATATCGTAAATGAAGCAAATCAGTAAGGAAGGATTAGTATTTAGATTTTAGAGGAAGATCGAGGACAAATTAGACATTATTATTAAAGCCTACCAAGAACGCGATAGCAGAGAAAAGTATGATTAACTGAACGTAATTAGCGCCCATGCATAGAAAACCAGAGTTCGCCGTCAGAATCGACAAAACAAAGAGGGCGCCTGATGTGAAATTAATGAAAAAAATGGAAGTTACGACAGAGAAAGAAGCAATAACAATTATTACTCCAAAGAACACAGGAATGTAGAAGTATAAAAAACGTGACACTAAATAGGAAAACCGAAACGAGAAGAAAGAGAATGAGTGAAAGATGATCACGAAATGTTGGCATCGCCTGGCGGAAGGCGCGAGGAAGGTGGTTGTTCAAACGTCTGCCAATTCCATGAGATGTTGCGACATGTCCGCTTACACAATGCCCTCATTGTTATGTGAAAACATGCATCTTGAGACCCGGAGGTATCACACACACATAGTAAGTGGTGGTTGGGATTCTCAATTGGATGACTTTGATGCAAATTGTGGGCATTCTGCATACACGCTACGTGTTGATGGGCGCATACCACGATGGCAGCCTCCACCGAAATAGCTACCTATACACTATACCGCCATCCGCCCAGTGGTAGTTAAATACCTTTTAATGTTCGCTTTGAGAAAATATTTTTTTTATACAAATGAAGTAGTAAAGCAAACACGTAGGCGCGCAGCCCTATGAAATGTACGTTGTATACAGGGTGTGGCAAACGCTGGTTGGATCTAACTGAGTTCAATCCCAGTGGCTAATATGATTGATGGAGTGTGTCATGTCCACAGTAAACATATTTTATTGAGTAAAAAGTTAGATTCCTGAAATTAAGGAACTGCGTCCGAAAGTGTCTAGGACATCTTCATATTAAGTCAATTCTAACCGCCACCAAATTGAACATTTCCCAGAGTAGTTTTTGTTCTGTGGCTAACTAAAGAAATGGCTAATTCTATATACAGCTGTATACTTTCAACGCACACCGTAGATATCGGTTTGATAGAGAGATATTTGTTAGACAGTAACAAACATTATGACTTGGAAGCCACCCTCTGTGCACTCGTTACGGCAATATGTTTGGTGCGTACGCAAATCCATCTTCGTTTATAGGAGGTACGTTTTCGGTCATCGTTGCTAAGACAATGATGTTTTTTGTTTGCTGACATAGGCCTACATTTAAGCTGTGTTTACACGAAGCAAGATGCGTAGCAGATATGCACAGTTTGTACGTACAACATTAGCTTTGTACTATATATCTTCATGCCGAGTCCATTTTGACATTCTACTGGACTACGTATTCTTCTCCTCCCCTCTCCTCCTCCTCATTCTCCTCCTTCTCATCCTCCTCCCCCTTCTCCTTCTCCTCCTTCTTCTCCTTATCCGTCTCCTTCTCCTTTCATTCTCTTTCTTCTCCTTTTCCTCCTCCTTCTTCTCCTCCTTCTCTTTCTCCTTCTCCTTCTCCTCCTCCTTCGCCTTCTCCTTCTTCTCCTCATCCTCCTCCTACTTCTCCTTCTCATTCTCCTTCACCTTCTCCTCCTCCTCCTTCTCCTTCTCCTTCTCCTCCTCCTTCTTCTCCTTCTCCTCCTCCTCCTTCTCCTTCTCCTTCTCTCCCTCCTCCTTCTTCTTCATCTTCTCCTTCTCCTTCTCGTAAATGTTGTTGCTGCGGCTGCAGGGGAATGTCTTGTTGCTGAAGGGTGCTGGTGGGTTCTTTCTTCTCCTCCTCTTCTCTTCTGTATGTTCTCTCCGTTCGTTTTCGATAGTGGAGGCGACTTGTGGCTCACGTGCCGCCTCCAAGCGGTGCGATCTGCCGCCTGAGCTTTCTACTGGTGATGGCCGATCTTGCATGCGGTAAGTGACTTGGACTACTATACCCTATATATATATTATATTACATATATATATATATATATATATATATACATATATAGTATATATTATATATTTTATATATATATATTAGTCGGGACGATCAGGCTGCGTTTTGGACGGATTTGACGCCATCGTCTACACCCAGTTTTAGGTCAAGTTGTACTTATATCGTCCTCTCTGTCTGCAATGTCACGACCGTCTGCACTTTAGCCCAGTTTCTCTATCCATCTTAGTGACATGACATTGGGATGATTGATATTCACTGATAGTTTGTAGTAGCATTCTGCAGAACGAAAACACGTCACGTCTCCTTCTAGGGCACTACACTTGTTTAAGTGTTTAATAATATAATTATTATTGACTTTTATAATTTGATGAGTACACTATTTGCGACTATTATAGCCGATGCGACTATTTGTGATGTTTTTTGCATAAACGTTTAATGCATACGTTTGCCAACGCCCTCGGTCTTCATATATGGGCTTATGGATTATAATTTGGATTTATTAACTGAATATATTTTGTTCATGAGCGTGTGAACGTTCAAAAATTTCATTTATTAAAGTAATGTCATTTTGGGCTCCCAATCGTCGCTGCGGTTTTGGGTGTTTTTCCAATTAAGTGTCCTTACCCAGCGACATTGTTCAACAGATATTTGTCGCGAAATTACTTCGTCACCTTTTGCGCGGCAATCATTACTGCTACAGCCGAACAGCGGAGAAAGAAAATACTGTGTGGTGAGGTGAACACGCCTAGTCAATGACGTGGTAATGGTGTTGCATTTTTTGCGCGCCAAGTGCACACCTATTAGTGTTAGTGTGTTTGTTGTGTCTGGCGTGACCGATAAATCACGGTCACGTGATGTCTACTAGACGGTTGGAAACTGGATATTATTTATTCCGCAGTTGGTGGTTGTCTGTAGTTGGTCTATTGAACACAGGAGCTGGTAATACTAGTGCCAGTGTACTGGGTAAAGGCAGCTGTTATCAACCAATGTCGTTTCTTGTTGTAGCCATATTCAATATGGCGACCAGGCGATAATCGGAGTGTCACAAACAATTAGTGCGTCGTATTTAAACGATTTAATGGTTTTGATGTGTATACCTCGGATGCACACTATATATATATATATATATATATATATACATATATATATATATAATACAAAATAAGACCATTAGGTATAGGCTTCTATCAGTACACATACCTTTGTTCTTTCGGGTCTGACATTTTCGTTTAAAATTAGCGTTCGGGCCACAAAATAAATATTCCCACTTCAAAACCACTGATCGTTCGATTGATTGCAGACAACCGATTTATTCTACATTTACGTTTTCAGTGCAGCGCATTAAACACCGCATCGGATAACGTTAACTTTAAGACGACATTAAATGCCAAAACAACCGTCACAAACATGCTCATAAATTGGGAAACCTTCACACGAAAATCAAGCATTAATTCATCTGACCGTGACCCCCGTTCTTATAAGCATTTCAACAGTAGTGACACAAATTCATCAGACCGTTTTACGTTGTTTTTCAGCGAATGTCAAGCACCCAAGTGTCACTTTATTTGGGCCCACTTTCCGCAACCACTATATTAGCAGTGCAATATAGTACCACCTGTCTGCGCTGAAGACTCGCCGCTGTTTATGCCTGCGTGATGTCAAACAAGTACTTGTGAACCAAATATTGCGCGACTCAAAAACTGCGGTGAGCGCTAATTATAATCAGAATATTATATTATGATTCACTGTTATTTTTGCAAACTCTCGTCCTACGGCTATTACAGATTCGTTACCATTGTATCCGCGAATTTTGTCATTTAGTTATTTTTGTTGCGCATATTAGTTTTATCGTCATTTTGATTTTTTGTACAGCGCAGTAATTTTAGAAACATGTTTTAATTCATTAAGCATTGTAGCTGAGGGTAGTCGATGGCAAACTTTACTCTGTTCCAATTAAGAGTTAGCTTGCTCTGTCACACGAAAAAAGAGAGCTACATCAGATAATGGTTTTGTAAGAGTACAGTTCTCTGCGGTAACTGGCCACATCAAAAGACATAATTCCTTAGAGAAAACAGTCCTAGAAGGCAAAGTGGAGGGAAAGAGAGGAAGGGGAAGACCAAGGAGAATATGGGAGCAGGACATCAGCGACTGATTGGAAGACGACATCGTGAGAGCAGGGAGACGAACGGCAGACAGAGCAGCGTATCGAGGGATCATCTGGGCAGCTACGTCTCGCAGAGATATGCTGAACTGAAGAAGCAGAAGAAGAACTACCTTTTCTCTCTCACAAGAGTATGCTTAGGTCCTACTCCGACACAATATAGAAAAGAGAGTGACATGCAAATAACATCCTCGCAAGTGCACGATTACTCTGCCATTGCTAACCTTACTATGTCAATGGTCAGGTATATACAGTCCAGTAATCGAAAATATGCATACTGTTCGTAAAGGCCTTATGCGAAATACGCGGCGTACGCATCAATGAATACACGATCCACATGAAAATAAAATTTACTCATGGTCTGTAAATAGCTTGACCTCATCCGTCGCACAGAGGACATTGTCGGAGTAAAGCGTAACACATTGAGAGGTACTGGCGCCGGAACGAAATACGCGGCGTACGCTTCAATGAATACACGATCCACATGAAAAAAAAAATATTACTCATAGCCTGTAAATAGCTTGACCTCAATCGTACAGAGGACATTGTCGGAGTAAAGTGTAACATTGAGATGCACTGGCGCGGGAACGAAATTAATATTGGGGGAACTGATAACCGGAGCTTCTGCATCACTCCACTCCGCTCCGCTGTCGGATCATGACATCAGGAGGCGGGGGGAGGGGGTTGGTGCTATTGACATCTTTCGCGGCGTCGTTCAACATTTTTTTGAAGTTCACCAGAAACCTCCGGCTCTCAGAAAATCTCGATTTGCACCCCACTTGAGGCTCACCAAATACCCACATTCAGACTCAGATTTACTGGGGGGAAAACCAGGTGTCTGCCCCTGTGAAATTCGTGGGGGACAGCTGCCCCCTTGTTGAGATGGCCTATGTTGAGATGGCCCCTGTTCTCTTCAATATAGAGCCGTATGGTAGACAGTCAGGTGTTACGTTCAGCCATACACACCGTCTGATGTACCGGGCGATATATCAGGGCGATGTCCCTTTAATTCCCTCGTCCTTGTGTGGGGCAATGTTACGTCCTGTGAACCGGCCGACGGAGGTCAACTGAGTGCACGGCTGACCAGTGATACCCAGACTCGCTTTTGTTATAGGCAACGGATTCCGCTACGGAATCTAGGGTATGCTATTTGGTTGTACATGACACGGTCGAATGAACACATGTGCATATCGCTCAAACATGAGAGGTTGTATAGAGGTATATAGGCTTGCTGGAGTTATAGAGTTATATAGGCTAGCTGGAGTTATAGAGGTATATAGGCTAGCTGGAGTTATATAATTATGTAGGCTAGCTGGAAGTATAGAGTTATGTATGCTAGCTGGAGTTACAGGGTTATACATAGGCTAGCTGGAGTTATAGAGGTATATAGGCTAGCTGGAGTTATATAGGTATATAGGCTAGCTGAAGTTATAGAGTTATGTAGGCTAGCTGGAAGTATAGAGTTATGTATGCCAGCTGGGGTTATAGGGTTATATAGGCTAGCTGGTACATTTTCAGTTGAACGCACGTTTTGTAAAAAAAACTATGTTTTCTTTCAGTATATATGCATATGCACTTTTTATGGCGCACTCCAACACACAATTTGGTTTCCCAGAAGTCCTAAGGGAGCGCGGGTTCATCAAACTGCAGGCCGGTTCACGCACCGATGTCACTGTAGTCTGTCACGGTGACTTTGTCATTGAAATATGTCGAGTTATTAAAGTGTTGGAGGGTCACCAATAATTTCGTTTTCGGTTTCTGTCACCATACCAATAATACTAATTATTATTATTATGTTATGGTATGGTATACTAAGCATAATTAAACAACCCTTTTGTAGACTTTGTGAAGTGCGTGCGTTGTGGCGAATGCGTTGTCATTGTTGATAGCTCCACCCTTTCATGGCATCTATATTACGTTTGATCACGAAGAAGGTTTGAAAACTATTTTGTCATTGATTATCATTCGCTATTAGACAAAAGACCTATGTGATTTCGAGAAAATATTATTATTATTGAATTCTCACAAATAAAATCGTCAAACAAATATATACTTCTTGCCAGGTCGCAATCACTAGAACCATTAAACTGACCGCCACTTGGCAATATATTAAAAGGTTGCGATATAACTGGACACTGCCGGACAGAACTCACTGTTAATCGGCCTAGAGTAATCGACCGGAAGTTACTCCCTGCACTGTCGTAAATCTCCAGCGAAACTATGACGTCATTGTCGTGAGCAATGACTAGGAGTGCCCGCCTCTGAGTCCTTCAGATGCACCAGTCAAGGTTATCTTCCAACAGAATATCATCTGTGTCATTTATCATTCTCAAGACTTTCTTCTAAGAATGAAAACCATTGAACGAGTATAATGTATTACGTTTTATGATGACTTTTCCGTAGATGGTTATAGTGTTTTCTATACACTGAAGAAAATGTGTGATTGTGTGTTTGTGTGTGTGTGTGTGTGTGTGTGTGTGTGTGTGTGTGTGTGTGTGTGTGTGTGTGTGTGTGTGTGTGTGTGTGTGTGTGTGTGTGTACGTGTACGAGTGGGTACGTGTGTGCATATCTATGGGTGTGCGTGCGTGCGTGCGTACGCACGCGCGTGTATATGCGTGGAATGACATGTACGTAGATGTTAGGGTTAGCGCTATCTTGCCGTCTGGGTTTTCTAAGTAACAGCTTTCGTCTGGCAATACTTCGCTTAACTACCTAGTCGTAAAACTATCATTGATGTCATCTTTTGTGAATGGCCGGTTACAAGGAAATAGATAAATGGTCAGCGTGACGGCTGGCAGTAATGGCGGCTAATCCTGCACGCACGGAGTGAGGTGTTAATTCGCTGTAAAACATGATACGTCTTAGCGGGTATCGTCAGCGAAGACGACATTAAAAGGTAACACTTCCGACATTCGATAGACTCTGCATCCTGTCGAAACGTTAACAGTGAGACAACCTAAGTCCTCAACATATATATGCGACACGGTAAAGGAACCATACCATAGCCATTGTTTGAAGTACCTTTTGTATTGTCTTCGACTGGCGGACTTAACCAGTTGAGGGTAGCCGACAGGTTTGAAACCTTCGGTGAGATAGGGCTTGTCTACCTAAGCATGTAAAGACTGGACTTGGCAGACTGCCGCGCAAGTCTCCCTCACTTTAATCCAAGTCATGCGCAACTCATGACATCACTCTCATCTCACAAACTATCACATTTCAAGTCCTGTGGCGACAGGGGAGCGGCGAAACAGCAGGTGTGGATACACTGGGAGCCTATGCGCCTACCATGACCAACCCTGACGAGATAAAGGACAGATTCTACGAGGAGCTTAAATCTCTGCTAGCAGTGATGGAGGGATATACAAATTGAGAAGACTTCAAGCGAAGACAAAGGTATACTACAGGATGTGAACCGCGATTTCAACGTCGCTGATGACTGCTCTCAACAGCGGATCTGAGCAACAAATGCAGAGTAACATGGACAGATTCTCCAATGCCTGTGACAACTTCGGCCTTACCATTAGCACGAAGAAAACCGAAGTTATGCATCAGCCAGCTCCCGGCAAGCAGTACGTAGAGCCAGAAATCATTGTGAAGAGACGAAAACTGAAAGTGGTGAACAAGTTTAATTACTTAGCTAGCACCCTCTCCAGAGTTGTCCACATTTATGACGAGATCCACCGCCGCATTGCAAAATTAAGTGCTTCTTTTGGAAGACTGCAAGCGAGAGTGTGGAAACGAAGGGGAATCAGGCTTACAACCAAATTGAAGGTGTGCAGCACTGTTGTGCTACCTACACTACTCTACGCCTGCGAACGTTGGACTGTCTACCAGAGGCATACCCGCAAACTGAAACACGTCCACATGATTTGTCTTCGCCGCTTGCTGAAACTCCACTGGCAGGATTGAGTCCCAGACACAGAGGTCCTTGACCAAGCCCGTCTGCCAAGCATCCATACACTCCTCGGGAAGGCTCAACTGAGATGGGTTGGACATGTGGTTCGCAACTTCGCATGCCTGATAATCTGCACAACGAAATTTCATGCGAACATTGGCCTTATCGGTCACATACGAACCCACCAATCAAAATGATCAAACTGTAACTGTTACTATCATGTGAAATGAGACGATGAAGACCATGGTCTTCATCGATCCGATCGACAAGAGAACACAGGATAATTTAATTCATTTTGATAATGACGCCTCGCGCACTATGACGGCTGATGGATTTAGGCGAAATTGTTTCGAATGTTGCAGTGGTAATTGTTCACGATGATTGTTAATTATGAAGCCAGCACGTTAAACAAAACTACTAACTATTTATGAAAAGTGCGGGGTGCGAGCGAATACCCCAATTTCCGGTTTGATTTGCGACTGACTTAATCGTCGATGTTCTGACCAATGTAACCACAATAATCACAGTAAAACAAACAGCAACTGTATTATTGGTTTAAACAATGTGCGTAGCATATTTACTCGCAACGCCAAACACACCAAGAGGAAGGAACAGAAACAATTTAAGCTGTCAATAACCTTTCCGGTAATCGAATACTGCTTAACCACCTCACAACAGGGAAAGCATCTCAAAGGCGTCCTGTCGTAAATGAATTATAACCTACATTATTGTAGATGTCACGTATACGCAGTTATTTGCTATATAAAAAGAATATATTACGGTAATGTTAGTTCATTCAGCTTCATCTGATTGAAACCCGAAGACACTCAACCGGCGCCGTCGGTCAGGCATTGTTCGGTGCGTGCAGGCGACCGGCGGTCGACTCAGAGTGCGGTATACTATATCCGTGGCGTATGATAGTCGGCACGCGTCGCGTTTGGCCGTCCGCCAGACATGACGCAAGTGGCAACCGCCGCGGACGCCAACCGCGGCTGTTGGCAAAGACATAGTATCATCCCAAGGGTCACGCGAACCTTTCAATGAATGTCAAGAACAAGCCGCGTCCGTCGGCGGTTTGTTCCTGCCACTTCCGGTGCTGCTGCGCTTGCGTTGTCTAGCTCGCGCATAGAATATTATACGTGTTATATGTATAATTACTTATAATAATTACAAAACACTCCATAAAATATAATTACATAAAATTAAATTCTATATAAATAAAAGAATAAATAATTAAAATTATTCCAAGACCTGTATAACGATGCTAATAATAATGTATTATCTTATATAGCTCCAATATACATGGCAAGGCAAGACAAGGTGCACATGAGCGCGTTCTCCATTATCGGAACCAGTGTTTTGGCAGCAGCTAATGCGGCGAACGTGTGGGTTTCTGTAAATATAGGCTATTTTGGCTCTGTGATGCAACGGTATGTTTTTCCATTTCCTTAAATGCGATCTTTTATTTCACAGGCATAGACACCAAGTATGCGTGACCAACAAGTTAGTCCGTCTTCTGATAGACACAGGCAGCGTGGAATGAACTGAGTTATCCAAGTTTCGAGACGGCAGAATAGACAATCGGACCCTGGTCTTCTCGATAGTCAGTCCGGCGCCCTACTGCCGAGCTATCATTTTACGCGTCCGTGGGAATCTATAATATTATGATAATTTTTTCCTCTACATATGCTTGTTTGTCAAATACGACGTCGTCGCTTTGACGACCTGTAACTCATTGGAAGACACTGGCCTAGTTCGTGGCCGTAGTCCTACTGACATAGTGAACCAGTGGCACCGTGCCAGCTGTCACGAATCCCCGCACGCACTCGCAGCTATTACGGATGGCGCGGACCCTTAAAGAGAATCCACACCGACTTTCATTGGTTGATTTATTGGCATGCCAAAATATACTGTAGTCACTCTCACCTATCCCTTGACGCAGGCGGTCGCATGGTACCATGTCCGCGGTTAGTCTGCACTTGTCTAGTCTGTCTTCTGAGGTATAGGTAGACTGGTCCAGTATTCATCTCTCCATTTCGGCTGAATATGTCCAGTTCTTGCATCCATGGAGGAAGCGTATTCTGTACAGTTGCGCTTCACTGAAAAATTGATGTCTACTTTTCCAAATGATGTTTGCCCTAGACACAGCAGATGTCTAAGGCAATCCTTGTTTTAATTTATTTCGTTAAGGTGCCATTTTTGAGGTTGATCCAAGATATTTAAGTGAGTCTGCTTTCTCGATGTTTTGACTGGCCATCGCAGTTTTGATGCGGGTTTTCTGGTTGATGCTTTTAACAAATAGTTTAGAGCATAGGGTCTACATCGGTCTATGTGTGTTATACACTTCGTTATTTAATTTTATCACCAAATTATGTATTTTTGAATCTATTATTATAAGTAAATAAACGATCACAGTTACAATACGCTTTGCATAGATATTACTGGAATGTTATAAAACTATAATAAATATATGTCAGTGTAGCAATGTTCGCCCGTAAAACTATAAAGATGACACCAGTCAGGAAGCCATGATGACCGGTGTACCGGTCTGGAAGTGAGTTCCGGTCTGAAAGTAAGTTCCGGTTCCGTTTTGCGTATTACGCATACGTGTGTACATGCCAAAGGTTAGCGCCTGCTTTCGGCCAGCTTAAACACGATGTCTGCCGAAAGTATGCGTGACCCACATATATCATAGTTAGCATTAATGATACGCTTAGTTTTGCAATTGTTTAAATGACACATATATCTGTCAGTATGAAGCTGATATTTTTTATGTGATCTAGAGGAACCATTGGGGTAGTTTGTAAATGTAGATATTTTCGAAAATTTATAAACGGCACTTATCTCTGTCAATTTGTCATGTATTGAGTTGAAATTTCGTTTGTTATCTAGGGGACCTGCTGGGTGTTTTGTAGATATATTTGTTTCCAAAATTCGTGCGGGGGTGGGTGTCACAATTTTAAAATGGTACTTATCTGTGCCAGTTTTGTATGTTTGGGGCAGACATTTTTGTGCGATCTAGCGGACCCATTTGGGTGGTTCGTAGATTATTTTTTTCCGAAATTCGTCCGGAGTGGGAGTCTTGGGGGTCATAATTTTTAAATGGCACTTATATCCGTAAGTTTTGCATATGTGGGGCTGACATTTTGTATGCAGTCTAGCAGGCCCATTGGGGTGGTTCCAAATTCGTACGGAGGATGGGAATCTTGGGGTCACCATTTCCAAAAAAAATTCCCAACGCAACTCCGGGTAACTCGGCTATTTTTTTAATAATATGGAAATGAGTCATGTAATCACGAATTACATAAGTAAAAGTGTATTATCATGTCAACGTGTATAAATATGTGTGACATAACAGTTCAAATAGTATTTCTAAATAAAATATAACATGCAAAAAGTCATTAATTTACGCAGATCAAAACCACCTAGCACTTTATATACTACTGCAATGTTTACAACAAAACATGTCTACAAATATGGTCTATTATAATGTGTAATCAAACAAGTGATCAAATCCAAGTATTCAGCTCTGATCACGCGCAAATGTACGCTCGCTGTTCAGCACCGTAGGGGAGCATATAGGTCAGCGGAGTAACGGTCGCAACAGCAAACAAAATATAAATTATGTAACTCAGTCGCCGCGTGCGTCGAGCAAGGGGTCATAGTTGACCGGTCA
The DNA here is from genome assembly GCA_020002185.1 of Paraescarpia echinospica. NCBI lineage: Eukaryota > Metazoa > Annelida > Polychaeta > Sabellida > Siboglinidae > Paraescarpia > Paraescarpia echinospica. The sequence goes on from CM034534.1 coordinate 13,105,257, forward strand.
CCTGAGGTCACGTTGCTCACCATGGTGTAACTCAGTCGCCGCATACTTTTGGCACGGGGTCAAAGTTTATCGGTCATCTGAGGTCACGTTGCTCATCGCGGGTTGCATTTGGTGTACTGCGTTTACGCGAGCATGCGCAATATGCAAAAACGGAACAGGAACTTACTTTCAAACCGGAACTTACGTCCAGACCGGTACACCGGTTTATTTGGGTTCCCGCATCTTCGAATTCTCGTTTGTGCGATTTCAAACGATAAATGTACTACTACATTACATATTAAAACATGAAGTATACTATTATTCATTTATATGTAATTTGAGACCGATTAGTTAAGATAATTGAGACATTCCAGTTATACGAAACAGCCCTTAGACCCGTCTAGGCCGTATAGCTCCAGCCGGGTTACGGAATAAATATCGCCGTCTTTCCAACACCTGGTAAGTCGATGTAACTTCTCGCGTCTATTCCCGGTGTATCAACCCGAGTGCTGTTATTAGGATGGAATGACTATATTTACTTCGCTGTTTGCATCCGTCGCCGAAATAAACTAGGCAAAGGCGGCTCATCCGCGCGTTTGTTGTCATGCGCAACCTCTCAGAAGGTCGGCCTCTCATGGGGTCGGCGGTGTCCGCTAACTAGTACCTCGGCATGTGTCCGTTCCTGCTTGCGTAGGTCGAGGCCGTTGGGACATAAACCTTTTAAAGGGGCCCATAAAGGTGTATGATGGGTTATTCACCTTTGTCAAATATGACCTCTTGCGCTTGTTTCCTATTAGTGTTCTTTTCGAGCTAAAATGGGTTTGATGTCACTACATGTACGTGCACACAAATGATGTATCATCTCCTCTATTTCAGTGCTGGCTGACGCTCATTTTCCCACTTCCTCCATTTGTCGCTGTGGACCGCGCGAGATCAGGGCTGATGGTAAGAACTCATGACGTCATCGTGTGTGTGTGTCTGTCCGTCCGTCTGTCTGTCCGTCCGTCTGTCTGTCCGTCCGTCTGTGTGTCTGTCCGTCCGTCCGTCCGTCCGTCCCTCCCTCCCTCCTCCATTTCTACTGAGCTGGATAAAGGTGCCACGGGTCAGTCGTGTCACTCAGCGAAAAATGTTAATCACACGGTACGGTTGACTGCGTGTTTTCATTGATCATTGTTTCTAACGCCGGTGTCATAACGTTGTCATGCGCTGTCGGATATGCGTATTTACTATTTCTATATCAATTTGTCATTAACCGCTAGTTCCACGAAACATTAATAGTAGGCGGATCTAGACTCCCGCGTTACTACGTCTTTGGACGAATACGTAAATGGTAATAATTATTATGAATGGTCTCTTACAAATGACAATCCATAATACTCGTTTCAACAGCACAGACGGGAAATGCGCATTGACAAATTGACGTGACATTGTTATTGTTTCGGTTTTATTACTCTTATATATAAATTCAACGGAAACAATATAAAATGCAGATAGTGTAGATGCGTGGAGAGTCGGTAACAAAGCCGTATTTCTGCGAATGGTGGTTACACAAGTTGGAGCCTTGTCTTTTTGTCGCCCTTGAGACTTCGCTTGCTTGGCACAGTGGATGGGACCGGATGTTACCAACAGGCTTTATTATTTACGATCGCTTTTTGTTGCGATTTTCTTATAATGGCTTTACTTTTCTGCACGCAATACTACAACATTGCTATGCATGCAATGTCGCGTGTTTCCTGTTTTGGCTGAGACGATAACTGTTGCGAAGCACATACAATATGTTTCAGTGTGAGTTTTTAACAATGTGAAGCAATTTTCGAAACGTGTTCATAACCGAATGAAACAGGTTTGTAACATCTGGTTAAAACATTCTAATCAGTTGGTTGAGCCCGTCGCGAATTAGGTTGGTTCGTGTTCAAAATTGTAAGGTGTGAATGATTTAAGAGTTTCTTTTAAATCATCCACATAATTTACTTTGATCGTTACACCGGGTAACTGGCGAGATTATAATACCCTTGTGTTGTTGCATTGAGAGCCGGACCACTTTTGTTCTTTTCACCGAGTCGTGACTGGATCCGGTCAAACAATATTGTGATGCATTTCTTACAGTTTGTCCGATGGTTTCACCCAAACAAAATAACGAATTTGCACAAAATAGCTAGAACTGTATATGGATACTGGAAATGTGTACGTTCAAGTGTTCGCGAATTGAGCCTAGTGAAAAATGCAATTGATGAAGAACCTTTAATATTAACATAATATGGTATTGTAAATGTGAAATATTCGCGTTTTCTATTTACATAATAAATAGGACTGTCATACACTAAAACTACGAATGAAATATGATATATCATGAGTGGGTATCAATCAAAATATACAAGACCATATCGCCGCGTTAGCATCACTTCCTCTGGGTCGCACGGTGGCGCTGTCAATCAATTTACAAACCGACCTTTCCGCCAAGTGATTTACAATCTCTGCTATAAAATGTCCATCGTATTCGTCCGCCGAAACGACATATCTGCCCCGCGCGAACTGTCTTTTTACGCGGGCACATTAAAAACGACGCTGGTTTCTTAAAGGAGCGCGCGAACAAACCCGGGGTAACTTGTCAATAGCGATTTGGGTCGAAGCTTCTGTGTTGTGATTGGGGTGTCCGTTACCACTGTCTCAAGCCGAGTGGGTATCGTGTTTCAGGGCACGACATTCCCGTCCTTCTCGAGGCCATCCTGCGGTTGTTCCCCCTTGATACCTACGACACGCCGGTGAGTCTAGCGGACAGGACGCAACCAGTGGCTTCAGACAGATCACTCCGATAAGAGTTCAAACGCAGGCATCATCGTATTGTTAACTTTTTAAAATTTGTTTTCATTCTACGTGGCTAAAGAACCGTGTAGTGAATAGGACGTGCCAAAGAAATAGAGCTGTCTACGCGAGAGAGGGGTGCGTACTTAAGTAATAACTGTCATTATACGTCGGTGGCGCGATGTCGATATTTCGACATTAATTACCGGGTATCGTTTTACTGTAACAGTGCAAATATCGCCGGAGGAAAAAGCGTCTGTTCAGACCAGGATGTTGCCAATTTAGCTGATGTAAAGCTGAGTTGTCATGCGTGTCGACCTGACTGTATCTGAGGCTGTCCTAAAAGACACACTCGAACGCACACACCACACAAGTAGGAGAGATCGGGGATGGTTATCAGGCATTGTTTCTTGTCTTGCTGTTTGTAGTATACCAGTTCCCTACGTTCTGTTTTGTGTTAAACTTAACTATAATATATAATGTATCCATTCATATTAATAATAATGGCGTAGTTTTATTCAAAATACGATACTTGGGTCAATAAAAAGGTATTTCCTGACACAAACTGCCCCGTACTGAGGTTGGTTGTGACATACTATGGGGCTACTAATGGGAATAATATAAATTCACGACCAATGTTAATACTAGCGTTCTGAAACCTGGTTGGTGGCAGCGAATCTGTAAAAGATGTCAAGTGGTAAATATTATTACAATAGCAAAGTTCACATTAAATATAATCAATGTTTCGTTATAGTGTGCTTCATGGATATATGTTCATCATCAGCTAAGTCCTACAGCATTCTCACAAAAGTAACGGTTGTCGTCACCTTCCTGCACAGAGGCAACTGTATGCTTGTGTTTACAATATTGTTGTTGTTATTATTATTACCATCATCATCATCATCATCACCATCATCGTCGTCATCATCACCATCATCACCACCATCATTATCATCATCATTGACTGTTCGTCGTTGTCAGGTGCTGTTGATGGACCTGGTCCCGACGGACAAGGCCCGGGGTCTGACGGTGACGGTGTGGAAGAAATACGAGGAGATCGCTGCCAAGGCCGAGGGCAAGGAGGTGGGTACGTGGGGTGGGAAGGTTACGCTCGTATCTTGAGTCGGCCACCTCCGTCTGGGTCATCTCAGCTAGGATCGTCCGAGCACGTGAGCAACTGGATGATATATTCTCTATTGCTCGCGTGTACCCTGATTCTAGCGACTGAAACAGCAACGAACGGTCTATTCCGAGCTGAGGTGCATTGCCCTGGGCCGAGTTGAATTGTGATAGGTCGAGGTTGCGTTATGTCGTACCACGTCAAAGTGTTCCAAAATACAAGAGCTCAAAACATTATACATTGATCAAAACTATTCGATTATATAATGAAAACCTGGATAATGTTTATTGTAGAATTATGTAATGTTGTTTCAACTATACCATAATGATATAGAAATATATATTTCCAATCTCATGACTGCACATATATATGTTTTAATCAGACTAGAGTTCAAATTCGAGTAATTTGTTTACGGATATCGACCTAGTTTGAACGTGACTATTTAGCACCGTCGTTAAAACACTACTGTAGTGTTTAGAATTTCGTACAACGGGCATAGTCCTTGGTGCATTGGCCCCACATTGGCCGCAACGGATCGCTAGATCGAAAGGCACCGAACCGGGCCGAGATCGGACCAGATGCGCATCGTTTCTGATATCGTACATTTCGTTTTTCTCCACGGATGTTTACAGGCAACCAACCATTGCTGATAACCCCTGTAATTTTCCGTGGGAAAAATTAATATTAATTTAATGTTCCGTTGCGTGACCTATTTACGTGTGACATGGGGACAGTGTCACCAACATCCTTATTATATATTAAGCCCGATTTTTGCTCTTAAAATCGATTTCGCTCCTTAAGAGTGCTCGTGTATTCTGGAAGCTGCCAACCAGGACGCGCCATTGGGACACGTGTCTCGTTGTGTCACGGAATAGGTGACGCTGATACAGCGGTGGTTTTTTTGCATATGAAAAGAACTCCTTACGTAAATGGATTTTATGATGGATTTTCCTTTTGAGCCTATTGTCTTGGTGAAACGGTCGCTAAGTCAATTTGAAACGCACCTTTTATTATGCATTTATACAGTACATCAATAAATCTTAGTCACTGCGTTATGATTCAACCAGTCAAGCCTATCTTGTACGTCAACGCGTCGTGTTCGTAGGAACCAGAGCTCTTGCTGAACACGGCCTGTGCGAAGAGCGTTTTCGCGTTACATATACTGTTAATCTAATCTCGTGCTTCTGGCAAGATTAGCGCGAGAGTTGTCTTATCTAATGTTTTCCTTTCCCAGGTCTCTGTGAAGTACCTGGAGCGATTCGAGTTCTACGAACGGGCAAAGAAAGCCTTCGCCGTTGTCCACACAGGGTAAGAGGTCTGAAATAAGGACGTCTGTATCGTTGAAAAAAATGACAGACAAATTAATCGGATCCCAGACCCCCTCGCGGGTTTTTGTAATCAGAAAATAATCTAGCATTGTGAAAAAACTTTTGCTTCTCGGAGTAACGTTGTCCACAGAACACCTTCCAAGAATTAATTTGTTAGTTGAAGAAAATCTGGTTTGGGGTCAGTGTTGTTTCATCTTGTTATCTTTTCAAAGAAGTATTCATTGTGAGGGTCATTGGTTTCACAAATAAGAAAGCACTTAGTGCCGTTTGATATTTGACTGTCTGTGTTTTCATTTGCACCATCACAGACGCCATATCGCAAAACAATTTGTTGGACTTTGCTGGATATGAAGAAAGATAAAGGATGTAATCATTAGAATAACACGTGAAGTCGGTTTAGAGTATGCAATGGATTAGAGTGTGGAATCTTCTATTTGAGAGTGTATCCACACGTGTAGCATGAGTTGTATTTATACTTGTAGTGTATAGTAAACGTCTACGTGATTCTGTGGTTTCAGGGAAACGGCGCAGTATGGAAACATTATAATCAAGAAAGGTGTCGTTCTGAAGGGAGACTAGACCGAGAGAGAAGGCGGAGACGAGGAGAGAGAGAGAAAGAGAGAGAGAGAGAGAGAGAGAGAGAGAGAAGAGGGGGACGAGGAGGAGGAGGATAAGCACAAAGACTACTTTCATTCGGCAGTACGATTGCCTCCAAGACATGAAGGCCATTACAACCATTAAGCGGGAATCACTCAGTTGTATTGCGACAACAATAGCATAATAGTGATTGCATTTAATAAAGCTCACCTTTAAGGTACAACATTTATCGTTGTTTTACGGCAGTATCCAACAATAAAGAAACATAGCAGAGTTTGAAATAGCCGAGTAACAGGTATGCTGACGAGGAATGATGAACGTCATGCGTAAGGTTTCCGCGATGTAGTGCATTACTAAAACTAGTAAAAATGCCCATTCGTCAGTTGGCAAGACATACACACAAAAGCAAAAGACGGTTTCCCAAAGCATTTGTATACGACGTTTGTGGTGACATAAATGCGAGTAGTTTACCGAAACGCTTCTTACAAATGACCTTCCTTATATGCTCAAGTCTTACCTTCCTCCACAGGTATGCAATGCGCCGGTATATGGTACACAGTTACCTAGTCCCACATGTATGTAAAGAGCACGTAATCACTGATACCCCTACCTTATATATGTAAGTTGTAGATTACGTTCATGGCAATATGTCTCTGATATGTCGTTATGTATTGGTTAGCATAGTCAGCTACTATTGTATGGTAGTCATACAGGCATTGGTTTGACCAATCATCAAAGTAGCAATTGTCCCTGATTCTAGACACTGAAACATAGACAAGGACTATATGTAAAAATATTCAACATACTTTATATACTTTCTTCGTTTTTACCAGCTATTTTAAACACCCGTCATTACAGTGTACCTGTTCTAAAACTAATACTAAAGTGTACCTACTTTTTGTAGCTTCTCTCAGAGTTCATGCAGCTGAAGCCAGTTGGTATGAAACAGAACCTTTATTTGCAAATCCTTAGTGGGATAAATGAGTATCGGCATACAATACGGAGCTGTTAATGCTAGCAAGGCTATACCGACCTGGTTGAAGAACTTTCGGCGAGAGATCGCATTTTAGGCAGATGAAATCACAAAATGGGGTAAGTTGCATTTATACTTTGATAACAGAAAATATTTTTTACACCAGGGGCTACACTTATTGTTGAGAACAGCTCAAATGTTCATTATTTCGTGAGGAGGAAGAAACTAACATAATTATGTAATTGGCAGTGATAAATAGGCAAATACCTACTGTATTTATGCGATTAGCAAACCTATTATTTCAAGTAACCTTATCCCCAGTGGTAAAGTTCACGAATGAAATGAACACATAATTTGTGCCCAAACCACAGTGGGTATTAAGTCGCAGTGTTGTGAAATGGATTCTACAGATCACGAGCTTTAAAATGATACCCCATTTGTTGAAATATCTTCAGTAATTGTATATTTATAAAAAAATTAAGCAAACTTTTAAAAAGTGACGTTCGGAGAAATGAGGGCATGTTTGTTATTATTTGTCGAGAAAAATAAAGTGGACAATGAAAGATAGGGTGCATTTTATGGCGGGTCACGACCCGCCATAACGAACCAGGTATCATTAGTGTGACCCGCCATAGCGAACCAGGTATCACTAGTCTGACCCGCCATAACGAACCAGGTATCACTAGGGTGACCCGCCATAACGAACCAGGCATCGCTAGGGTGACCCGCCATAACGAACCAGGTATCACTAGTGTGACCCGCCATAGCGAACCAGGTATCACAAGTGTGACCCGCCATAACGAACCAGGTATCACTAGTGTGATCCGCCATAACGAACCAGGTATCACTAGGGTGACCCGCCATAGCGAACCAGGTATCACTAGTGTGACCCGTCATAACGAACCAGGCATCACTAGTGTGACCCGCCGTAACGAACCAGGTATCACTAGTGTGACCCGCCATAGCGAACCAGGTATCACTAGTGTGACCCGCCATAATGAACCAGGTATCACTAGTGTGACCCGCCATAACGAACCAGGTATCACTAGTGTGACTCGCCATAGCGAACCAGGCATCACTAGTGTGACCCGCCATAGCGAACCAGGTATCACTAGTGTGACCCGCCATAGCGAAACAGGTATTACTAGTGGGACCCGCCATAGCGAACCAGGTATCACTAGGGTGACCCGCCATAACGAACCAGGTATCACTAGTGTGACCCGCCATAGCGAACCAGGCATTACTAGTGTGACCCGCCATAACGAACCAGGTATCACTAGTGTGACCCGCCATAGCGAACCAGGCATCACTAGTGTGACCCACTATAGCGAACCAGGTATCATTAGTGTGACCCGTTATAACGAACCAGGTATCACTAGTGTGACCCGCCATAGCGAACCAGGTATCACTAGTGTGACCCGCCATAACGAACCAGGTATCACTAGTGTGACCCGCCATAACGAACCAGGTATCACTAGTGTGACCCGCCATAGCGAAACAGGTATTACTAGTGGGACCCGCCATAGCGAACCAGGTATCACTAGGGTGACCCGCCATAACGAACCAGGTATCACTAGTGTGACCCGCCATAGCGAACCAGGCATTACTAGTGTGACCCGCCATAACGAACCAGGTATCACTAGTGTGACCCGCCATAGCGAACCAGGCATCACTAGTGTGACCCACTATAGCGAACCAGGTATCATTAGTGTGACCCGTTATAACGAACCAGGTATCACTAGTGTGACCCGCCATAGCGAACCAGGTATCACTAGTGTGACCCGCCATAACGAACCAGGTATCACTAGTGTAAGTGTGACCTGCCAAAACGAACCAGGTATCACTAGTGTGACCCGCCATAACGAACCAGGTATCACTAGTGTGACCGCCATAGCGAAACAGGTATTACTAGTGGAACCCGCCATAACGAACCAGTTGTAAGTCTTCCAAATTTTAGCGATTAAAAGTTTGCTAAAGCATGATTTGTTTACACGACATTAGCGTCGTGATCCATTGACGTGTGCGTAGCGGTTTACGGCTTTGGCCTTTGCGAAGGTCAAGGTTGTTGTGACATTTATTAATCAATTTTGAGTAAAGTTTAAGCTGTATCTAACTTAACCTGCGCATACTGTCCTCTCTACGCTCTTGTAAATTGAAAATTACCAACAATGACGCTCCCATAAAAACATTGCACCGTGTGTGACGCGGAAATAGTGTCCCCTATGATATGTCGGCGGCTTCTGCAAGATTTCGTTTCAATTCTTCGCACAGTAAACAAAAACTGAAATGTTTTTGACAAGTGGTTGTTGGGCCGTATTTTCAAACACTTGTTGACAACTGTTCAATCTCTCTTATCAAATTGTGCCAACTGTGTAGATTATCGATTACATGATGGGAATATCACTCTTTGCCTCAAGAGTAATTTAACGATCACGTTAGCGTTCGCAATTTGAAGTTACGACCCCGTAATGGTAAACAAAACATCCACTTTCAAAAGAAGCTTTATTCACAATATTGTCGAGGTGGGCTGAATTAACCGCAATACCCTTTGATGTTCAACAACTTTCCGGTTTTCCACGTTCACCACTGAAGACTTCCTGTTACAAATTACTATGCTGGCTAATTCCGGGTAAAGGAACAGGCAGTGTCGCTTTAAAGCTCGTGATCTGTGGAATCAAAAAGGTGCAACACTCAATTACACACTTAATACCACTTTGCAGTGGCGGGTCACACATTACATTAATTTCATACCATATTGCATGGTATAAAAGTGATTATAATGTTGTGTTTATATTACTCAGCTCTTCTGGGATATGCTGCCATGCTCGGGTTGCCGTGTCTCTTTGGAGAAAACTCCGAGAGGCTTCTTCGTTTGAAGAGTGTAAATAGAACCGCAATCACTACCCAGAATGTGGTTCAACAGTCAAGTGTTTCAGTGTCCTATATAGTCTAACTTAGATGTTCACGTTCGTTCGGAAGTATTTGAGCTTATAAGAGGTACACTTTCAACACTTGTAATTTATACAAATAAAATAACAAATACAAAGTTCGCTTTTATTCAGTGTTTTATCCAGTCCTTGGGACAATTCAAAGACCTTTACTCGCCACTCACTGGCAGACCTGTCCACCAGCTGGACTTCTATGGGAAGCATTCAGCCATGCAGCAATTACTGCTCGAAGACCACTCGTTCATTTATATTCACTGTGTATAGCCCATTTTTCATTTCTGAACTGAACTGAAGCACTGTAGAGTGAACAAAGCTGTCCATGATTTGAAACGGCAGCAAATAAATACATGTACCCCATTCTTCTGAAGTCTGGCCTTCTAACTATTTTGCCAAAAAATGCTTCACAAATAGGGGCCGACAACATGAGCATTAGTTTATTCTTGAAGGACGACGAGACCTCTCTCTACATTACAGAGTCAGGGAAGAGTTACGCTTCATCTTGTCGCTTGTCTTGTGTTCCCGAGAACCAACGACGGCAAACATTTCGCCTGCACGAGACTGTTCTATAAATAGCCGCACACGCCAAGCGTCGGCCGACAAAATACTTCTGCCGTGGAATAGCGCAATATATACAGTGCCCTTTAAATAACTTAAAATAAATACTCGTCAGTATAGACTAGTATTTTACGGTGCCTCGACACCCACAAATCGTGACGACGCAAAACTTGTGCGCCACAAACAGTCAACTATGACTATGCAAAACTTGCCCATATAAACAACCTTTTGACTAGACTGTTTTCAGTGCAGGTACGTGAGGGTGTGACCTGTCCAGTTCTTCATGTTCGCTCCCTAGGACTTTATCTGTCGCCCTCTGCGTCTTTTGCCCTCTACTGTTCCCTGAAGGATGGTCTTGGGGAGAGAGAGAGTTGTTTCTGGAGACTTGTCGGAAACAGCCGAGCTTGCGACGCTTCATTGTTGATAGCAGAGGCTCCTGGTCTCCCGCACAGGCAAAGACCGTGTAGATTAGAGCAAGTGCGTAAAATGTTTCGAAGAAATATAGCAATACATGCTTACACGCTCACCACCCAACTACTGGGTCATTCGTGGTCTTGGGTCAGATAAAAAAACGATGTAAAGTAATTGCTGCCGCTACAGATGCCGTTGCTGCTGCGGCTGCTGTCGTTGTTGCTGCTGCTGCTATTGTTGTCGTTGTTGTTGCTGCTGCTATTGTTGTTTTTTCGTCGTCGTCGTCATCTTCGTCGTTGTTGCTGCCGCAACAGATGCCATTGCTGCTGCTATTGTTGTCGCTGTTATTGTTGTTATTGTTGCTGCTGCTATTGTTGTTGTTGTTTTCGTCATCGTTGTTGTTTTAACAAGATTTAACAAGATTGCCATCCAGAAAATTACTCTGGATGGCAGGTGGACAAGGAAGCCTTTTGGCTTATCGAGAGTCCAATACTTTTTATCTACATGTATCCCGCCTTTTTAAGGTGTGTGTCGATTTTATTTTTAAACATATTCACGCTACTAGCACCAACACAATCAGGAGATAATCTGTTCCATTCATTTACAGTCCTTTGTGAGAATGAGAACTTTCTTATATCTAATCTACACTGCTCCTTTACTAATGTAGCTTCATGTCCTCTGGTCCTTCTATTTTTCTTAACTGAGAAATAAATGTTTCTATCAATATTTTCATAACCATTCAATATTTTAAACACTTCTATGTGATCTCCTCTCAATCTCCTGGTCTCTAATGTTGTTAAACCACATTCTTTTAGGCGTATTTCGTAACTAAGATCCCTCAGATTTGGTATCATTTTAGTCGCTCTCCTCTGTACTCTTTCTAGCATATCTATGTCCTTCTTGCGATATGGCTCCATGCTTGTATACAATATTCTAAATGAGGCCTCACTATTGTTTTGTACAGCGGTACTATTAATTCTTTTTTCTTATACGCTATATTTCGCCTAATTAATCTAAGGATTTGATTTCCCTTTGACGCTGCAATTCCGCACTGCTCTGAAACCTTCATATCAGCACTAATGGTTAACCCCAAGTCCTTTTCTTTTACAGTAGTACTTAGAACAGTACCCCCATTTTATATTTTACCTCTTCATTCCCATGACCTGTGTGGAGGCATTTACATTTCCTAAAATTGAACAGCATTTGCCACTTTTCAGACCATTTGATCAACCTATCAAGATCATCTTGTAAATGCTGTCTGTCTCCATCACTTTTAATCCTTCTAAACACTTTTGTATCATCCGCAAATTTTAACACCTTGCTTGTTATATCATCGTCCAAATCGTTGATATATATTAAGAATAATATAGGTCCTAGTACTGATCCCTGTGGTACCCCACTCAATACCGATTTCCAGTTTGAAGCCTCCCATCAACTACTACACGTTGTCTTTTGTCATTCAGCCATTTTTCTATCCAGTTTATTATACCATTTCCTATGCCATGGGCCTTTAGCTTAAGGAGTAATCTTTGATGTGGTACTTTGTCGAAAGCTTTTTGAAAATCTAAATAGATGATATCTACTGGTGATCCTCATCTACCCACCTAGTGATGTCTTCCAAAAAACATAACATATTTGTTAAGCATGACCTCGCTTTTAAAAACCCATGTTGAGATGGGTTTATCAAGTTATGTTTAACAAGAAAATCCACCATGTGATCTTTAATTAGTCTTTCTAATAATTTGCAAATCACTGATGTTAAACTCACTGGTCTATAGTTCTCTGACTTGTTTCTCGAACCTTTTTTAAATAACGGTATAATGTTTGCCTCTTTCCATTCTAAAGGAACCACTCCCTCTTCTAATGACAAATTGAAAACTGTTGCAAGCGGTACGCTAATTTGTTCTACAATTTCCAATAGTAGTTTGGGCGGAATCCCGTCCACTCCAGCTGATTTATTATCCTTCATAGCCCTTATTTTCTTAGCTACCATTTCCGAGGTTACAACTAACTGTCCTAAATAGTCTGAATCTGCCCCCTTGAACTTAGCCTCTGGTACTGGCAGTGAACTAATATCTTCCCTGGTAAACACTGAACTAAAATACTCATTCAGGTCTTCTGCCATTAAGAATCCTGATATTATATTTCCAGCACTATCTTCTAGAGGACCGACCTTATCCTGAACTTTCTGTTTGCTTCGAACATACGCATAAAAAACTCTTGCTGTCATGTTTTATATTACAAGCTAATTTATGTTCATAGCTTCTCTTTGAATTTCTAATTTCAGCTGTAGCTTGGTTTAGTGCTTCTTTATAAATGTTGTAGTCTTCGTCATTTCCAGTACGTCTATATGACTTCCACATCATTTGTTTATACTTAATTTTTCTAATGGCTTCTTTCGATAAGTGTTTCTTTTTAGACCGTTTCCCTTGTTTTCTTAAAGGTACAAATTTATCGACTATGCACTTAATTTCACTATTTAAGATATTCCAGCATTCGGTTGCTGTCTTATTCTTCAGTGTGTTATTCCAGTCTATCTTTGCTAAATATTTCCTCATGTCCTTATACCTTCCTTTGTGGAAATTTCTCCTATACTGCTTTTTACTATTCCTTTCTGATTTTACTTTGATGGTAAAATGTATCTGGTTGTGATCACTACTCCCCAGTGGCTCACATATCTTGACATTGTCAACTAATTCTTTCTGTGAGGACAAAACTAAGTCTAACACATTCTCTCCCCTGGTTGGTTCTAGCACATGTTGAGAAAGGAAACTATCTTGTACTAAAACTAAAAACTTGTGGTCCTCACTCCCCATACTCTGTAGAGATTTCCATTGTATATGCCCATGGTTAAAGTCCCCCATAATAAAAATAGTTCCGTTTGCTTACTTCCCTTATAGCGTTTTGTATTTTTTCATTCTCTTCTATGCTTATGTTTGGACTTCGATAAACTAACCCAACTGTTAACGTTGAGTTTCCTGTAACTATTTTACACCAAACAGCTTCTTCGCAATCTGCTTCTCTTTCTAATTTTATTTCATAAGCCTGGATAGATTCTTTAATATATAAAATAACTCCACCTCCCTTTCTTCCTATTCTATCTTTCCTAAACATTACATATCCTGTTAGTCCCAATTCGGCATCTGATATATCAGTGGTGGCCCACGATTCGGTTATACCTATTATGTGAGGGTCAATATCTTCTACCATAATGTTTAGTTCACTTCTTTTGTTTACTATGCTCCTTGCATTTAAACAAATGCATTTATATCCTGATTCAGAACAGTTTTCCAGGCTGTTCTTTGCCGATTTATTTCTGCTGTCTTTATCTATGCCTCCAGTTTCAGGCTTCTCTGTGAATCCCCCCTGCGAATCTAGTTTAAATAGATGCAGCCTGTCCCACTGTCAACAGATTGCAGCAAGTTCTCTGAGAAAACTGCTGCCCCCTTTCCACTTAGATGTAGGCCATCTCTCATGTACATATCTTCCCTCCCAACAAAGTATCCCCATAAATCTACGAATCCCACCCCCTCTTCTTTACACATCTGCTCAACTAGTGCGTTGATCGCCATCCTCTTGCAGTTTCTATATGTCGGCCCCCTTCCTCCCATTACTGGCAAAATTCCTGAGAGGATGTTGTTGCTGTTGTTGTTGTTCATTTAACATGAAACCTTATCTAGCGAGCACCTCCTCATACCACGCTGTTTGCGTGTTTCTTCGATTGTCTCCACGTCAACTAAATATATTGTCTTCTATAAATAGACGTGAACTTTAATAGACCTAATCGTGTATTATTACTCAAGTAATTTCGTCAAAACTCTACACTGGGTAGCATTTTCTACAGGCAATTCTCGTCTCAATTGCATTGCGGAAGACGAACTCGGACAATCATGTACGGTCTTGTTAGGAGAGGCGATGAAACACTACCCATACACCCAGCCTGTAGAAGAAAATATATGAGCACTATGGCGCCTAATGTCATCGTGACCCTGCACCATTCAGTGGCGTAATTGTTTTATCGTGACATAATGACATTCGTTGACGGTGGTTGCTTCCGTCATCCAGGGACCATGCTTCGTTGACAGCGTCTAGGGACAGATCATTAATTGAGTACAGGATAGAGTAATGAAGTGCCAGTGTTTATGAGATGTTTCAGCCCTTCTACGATTCTCAGATCCGAAGTAGTCCGATCAATGAACAGGCCAGATTTGATTATATTCATTTCTTAATCAATATCCGACATTTCTACTCATCCTGTGCCCTCACAATTACTGGTATGGTATTTTTGTTTAAATGTGACATTTTAAAATCTTATGTTTACTTCATCTTATATGTTCTCTCCTAATTTTAAAATAAATCATATTGGCAAAAATATGAGTTTGTGCGTCGACGTTTTGTTTTATTTAGTATTATTCCCACCTAGATTTATCTTGATTGTAAAATATGTTGTTCAACAAGTGTTTCGGGTTTGTTTACCGCAAATTTTTTTCTGTGGTAAGTCTGCCTAAGTTAAGCAACTTTTCGGATTAGGTTGACTGGATTGTAACAGAGGCTTTCCATAGCCACCTACGTTGCGTTTCCTTGCTTCATGTGACGTTGTCGTCGGGGTACGTATGACTGCAGTGTACGAATCTCACGGGATTCGTTGCCAGCTGCAAGTTGTTTCGATCGCTCCCCGCTCATCCAACCAAGCGGACCTCCAGGCGTCACCCCGTGGACATTCATGTCGCCATATATAATACAACATTATTGGATATTTATATTGCAATGCATTTGTTGTAATACACAAATAGTACACCCGCACGCACACACGCATACACGCACACACAAGCGCGTACGCACACTCACACAAGTACACCAACACACACACACACCACACCACACACACCACACAAAACACACACCACACGCACCACACGCACCACACGCACACACACCACACACACACCACACACACACCACACTTCACACACACCATACCCACCACACACCACACTCATCACACACACCACACACCACACACACATCACACACACACCACACACACCACGCACACGATACATACACCACGTACATACCACGCACACACAAGCACGTACGCACACTCACACATGTACACACACACACACACACACACACACACACACACACACACACACACACACACACACACACACACACACACACACACACACACACACACACACACACACACACCACACAACACACACCACACACACATCAATAATACACCAAACACACCTTACATACATATACTCATATATAATTTCATACATATCTTACACTACAATTCATTACACACACCACACATACCACACCAAACACACCACACAACACACACACCACACACACCCCACACACACCAAACACACCACACACATCACACACACCACACATACCACACACACCACACCACACCACACACACACCACACACACCACACACACACACACCACGCACACCACGCACATCACGCACACGGTACACATACACCACGTACACACCACGCACACACGCACACTCATACACATCCACACACACGCACGCACGCACACACACAGTGCTCAGGAAGAATATCTGCAAAGTCCTGGCGAGCGTGAAGCGAATGAAAATCATGCTGGTCGTCACGATGTGAGTTCCAGTAAGAGTACCCATTGTGTCATCACAAGGTGGTGGTTTAAATACTTCGAGATTTATGCATCAGGTTCAACCGCATGCGTGGGGTTATGTTTACAACGGATGCAAACACTGCTCGTTATCCATACCCATGAAGATGTGACAACAGTGGTTTCCACAGATATGATTATCTTGGCACACTTCAGCGATACCGGGCTTTCAACCCTTTCCCGGAGTGACGAAGAAGGTGACGAACACTGATTATATGGACGTAGATTAGTGCATGTGCGTACAATGTTTCGAGGAAATATAGTAATACAATCTTACACGCAGACCACCTAACTACTGAGTCACTCGTGGTCTTGGGTCAGATAAAAAACTATGTAAAGTAACTGCTGCCGCTACAGATGCCTTTGCTGCTGCGGTTGTTGTCGCTGTTGTTGTTGCTGCTGCTATTGTTGTTGTTTTCGTCATCGTTGTTGTTGTTGTTGTTGTCCATTTAACATGAAAACTTATCTGGCGAGCAGGTCCTCATACCACGCTGTTTGCGTGTTTCTTCGATTTAATTTCGTCAATTAAAAATACATTGTCTTCTGTAAATAGACGTGAACTTTAATAGACCTAATCGTGTATTATTTCGTCAATAATCTACACTGGGTAGCATTTTCTACAGGCAATCCTCGTCTTAATTGCATTGCGGAAGACGAATTCGGACAATCATACGGTCTTGTTAGGAGAGGCGATAAATCCCTCTGCCGGTTTCAACGCTACACATGCAGCCTTTAGAAGAGAATACATAAGCACTCTGTGGCACCTGATGTCATCGTGACCCTGTACCATTCAATGGCGTACTTGTTTTATCGTGACATAATGGCGTCCGGTGACGGTGGTTGCTTCCGTCATCCAGGGACCATACTTCGCTGACAGCGTCTAGGGACAAGTTATTATGAACAGGATAGGGTAATAAAGTGTCAGTGTTCGTGAGATGTTCCATCCCTTCTACGATTCTCAGGACACGGCTTGCGTCTCAGTAGTTCGATCCGAAGTAGTCCGATCAATGAACAGGCCAGATTTGATTGTATTAATTTGTTAACCAATATCCGACATTTCCACTCATCCTGTGCCCTCACGATTCCTGGTATGGTATTTTTGTTTAAATGTGACATTTAAAAAAGTTTGTGCGGCCACTTTTTGTTTTATTTAATATTTTTCCCACCTAATTTGATCTTGATTGTGATAATATATTATGTTGTTCTACAAGTGTTTCGGTTTTTTTTATCGCAAATTTGTTTTTTGTTTTCCTGTTGCAAGTCTGCCTAGGTTAAGCAACTTTTCGGGTTAGGTTTACTGGATTGTAATAGAGGCTTTCCATGGCCACCTCCGCTGCGTTTCCTTGCTTCATGTGACGTTGTCGTCGGGGTACGTATGACAGCAGTGTACGAATCTCACGGGATTCAACGCCAGCTGCAAGTTGTTTCGATCGCTCCCAGCTCACCCAATCCAGCAGACCTCCAAGAGTCACCCCGCGGACATTCATGTCGCCATACATAATAAAAACGTGTTGACGTTTTATATAGCAATGCATTCTTTGTTATACGCAAAGCGTACATCCGCACGCACGCACGCACGCACGCACGCACGCATACACGCACACACAAACACACATGCGCGAACGCACACGAAACGCACACGAATAGGCACACACGCACACACACACACACACACACACACACACACAGAAACAAACACACACACACACACATACACACACACACACACACACACACACACACACACACACACAGTGCTCAGGAAGAATATGCAAAGTCCTGGCGAGCGTGAAGCGAATGAAAATCATGCTAGACGTCACGATGTGAGTTCCAAGAAGAGTACCCATTGTATCATCACAAGGTGGTGGTTTAAACACTTCGAGATTTATGCATCAGGTTCAACAGCATGCGTGGGAATATATGTTTACAACGGATGCAAACACTGCTCGTTATCCACATCCATGAAGATGTGACAACATTGGTTTCCACGGATATGATTATCTTGGCACACTTCAGCGATACTACACTTTCAACCCTTTCCCGGAGTGACGAAGAGGGTGACGAATACCGATTATATTATCGTCGTCGTCGTCGTTGTTGCTGTTGTTGTTGCTGTTGCTGTTGTTGTTGTTGTTGTTGTTGTTGTTGTTGTTGTTGTTGTTGTTCATTTAACATGAAACCTTATCTAGCGAGCACCTCCTCATAGCATGCTGTTTGCGTGTTTCTTCGATTGTCTCCACGTCAACTAAAAATACATTGTCTTCTATAAATAGACATGAACAGCGTCTAGGGAGAGGTCATTAACTGAGTACAGGATAGAGCAATAAAGTGCCAGTGTTTATGAGACGTTTCATCCGTTCTACGATTCAACTCGTCTACCAACCACGTCACTACTGTTAGTTATTATTGATGGTAGTGTATTAACTGTCTGCTTGTAGTTATAAATGGCACGTTGTATCTACAACAATGCTACATTACCGTTATCAGTGGTTGGAAATAACCAGTGATTCAAGTTATATTGTTTCCTGTTATAACATTGTATATCTATTGGCAACCGCCTTGGCTCTGCTGCCAACCAGTAATTGTAAAGTTTGTATACGCTCTGTGTTTCATTTATCTTCTGTATTATACAATTCCGAAATAAACCTACCTATTCCCAGTACACGGAAATAACTAGACATGAAGAGGGAACTCGACATATTTGAGGACTAGATCAGTTACATACTGATCAGAGACGTACATGTGTGGTGGCCGGTTGGCAGAATGTGGGAAGGACTGTGACGGAAGTGTGTAAACAAATCTTCTTCTTGGTTTTGGTAACATCTGAGTGCAGGACCGTACGCAGGGTGGGCGATGGGTACACATGCACCCTCAACCCCACCCCCGCCGAAGCAAAGGTTAGGTCTCAGTAGTTCGATCCGAAATAGTCAGATCAATGAACTGGCCAAATTTGATTATATTCATTTCTTAACCAAAATCCGACATTTCCACTTATCCTCTGCCATCACGATTCTTGGTATGATATTTTTATTTAAATGTGACATTTAAAAAACTTATATTTACTTCATTGTGTATGTGTATCTATCCTAAATTTAAAATCATATTGACAGAAAATATGAGTTTGTGCGACCACTTTTTGTTTTATTTAGTATGTTTTCTCACCTAGATTGATCTTGATTGTGATATGTTGTTCTACAAGTGTTTTGAGTTTGTTTATCGCAATTTTGTTGTTGTTGCATGTCTGCCTAGGTTAAGCAACTTTTCGGGTTAGGTTGACTGGATTGTGATAGAGGCTTTCTATGACCACCTACGCGACGTTTCCTTGCTTCATGTGACGTTGTCGTCGGGGTAGGTATGGCAGCAGTGCACGAATCTCACGGGATTCGACGCCAGCTGCAAGTTGTTTCGATCGCTCCCAGCTCACCCAACCCAGCGGACCTCCAGGCGTCACCTCGCGGACATTCATATCGCCATATATAATCAAAACGTGTTGACGTTTTATATTGCAAAGCATTCTTTGTCATACGCAAAGCGTACATCCGCACGCACGCATGCACGCACGCACGCATACACGCACACACACATGCGCGTACGCACACTCGCACATACACACGCACACTCGCACATGCACGCGCACATTGAACCTACATGTGGACAAGTGTTATTCCTGAATCCGTGCTACCATAAAAAGAATCCCACAAAATCCAACACAATCCATCCGATTTGCCGCTTAGCGGCAACGCGTACAATGAGGTTATTATAATTAAGCACACGATATATTGATTGCATTAACAGTTAAATTACAGGTCCTACTATTACATCCGATGGTGCATGCACTGACGGTAAATTCTTTCGAAGTTCTCCAAACGACAAAGGTCATTGAAGGGCGCAGATTTCCAGCTCAACAAGGTCTGTCACGCCAGCGAAAATGGATGTCTAACACGTGGAACGTTCGGACATTCCGTCGTATATATTTTTAACATTCTAGTCCCAAACAGTTTTCATTATGACAAAAACGTCATGCGGAGGTGGTTAAGAGATCACCATGTACGGCAATGTTGATCTAGATTCTAGCGGATGTCATGCTGCGATATTAATGTAAGGCGCATAATATTACCATTGAGTTGAACATTTTGAACACATAGACATGCCCGTGCACAAAGGCATGCGCGGTTCGCGAAGAACGTGTGCGGAATATCGGGTATCTACTTGGTCAAAGTGTACGTGTTGACATGGTCAGATTATGAGGAATTCCAGGTCAGCTTGATATAAATTGTAGGAGTATGCGCGATGATTCACCGGTTTGTGAGATCCTTGATTTCCGCCAGCGCGACCGAAATTCTCAATTGTACAAAGTACATGTTGTTTATGTGACACTTTACGTTACATATTTATTTTAGTCCTTTTACTTATGCGTCATTCTTTTAAATTAACGTTGAATTTTGGAACACACGATAAACAGGAAATACCCTGGGACTCCGTTAGTATGCAACATATTCTATTGACATAGCTTAAATATCTTATTGAGTAGGCGGGCACAAATAATGTTTTCGTCGTCGATGGTTGTAATCGGCAGATAAGTAAAAGACTGACGACTTTGAGACGGCGCCCTCTTTCTGGAATGTATTCCCCCTGAGAGTATTGTATGAGCAATGAAATGGGCGTGCTTATGGACTACGATATTTGTGATGCAGGCGTACAGATATTCGTTTACATTCCTGGCTGCTGGATAGTGGCGTGTGTGCTCGCCACACAAGGATCGGGGAGTAATTACCGAAACTCTACGATAAATGTTTGGCCATTTTCAGGAAAATTGCAGAAATATCGCGACACTGTCAGCCGAAAAAAAGACAATGTTTTTTAACAGGGTAAGTTCGCAGAACGTAATTTTTGTAGTTTTTTGTTGCATAACAGTGACACTCGGCATAAACAAACACAATCATCTGGTTTCGTTTGGTTTGAGTCAGCGTCGCCTGTGCTTAATTATCAGTAAACGTTTCCCGGAAGTTTTAATTCGCCTCTGACCTAAGGCAACGATTAACATGTCGAGAAACCAGGCTAGTAGAGCCAAACCGGACACAGGACCGCTTTATGCAATCGTTGGCCCGGTCAAATGTTGTGTAACGACGAAAATGAGGTTGCCTTCCGCGAAAAGGAGGCTGCGTCACGTGACCTGACCAGCGTTCCTGGCGACGTCGCGACTGCGCGGTAATCAGGGCTAAAGGAGACATCTCGTGCTTCTGACAATATTAATTGATACTCTATCGTGCCTGCTGCAAACGGATCGTGTAGTATGACGGCAGGGATATGTCGCTTCAAGTTGACATTCGTCCATCTGTTGTGCATACTGTGCTCTCAATATACTAAGTTTAATTAAACTGAAGATAAATTATACAAAAACAATGTGGACAACAATTGCCTGTGCTTATCTGCGATTTGCAGTCAATCTGGATGTAGATGAAAAATACACTGGTATGTAGGCTGGGGTGTGATAGGTAATAACGCCCCCCGCACCCGCACAAACACGCGCGTGTAAGGTAAAATAGTTCTGCTTGAAGATACCAGTTCGAATTTTATTGGGATCCTCAAGATGTTCGATTGGAGGTCTCAATGAGGTGCGGTTAGGTGTATGGAGGGTGTAGATGGCCATTTTTGGGTGCTTGCTGCCGCAGAGCGGAAAACGGAACCCCTCCCCAAAAAAAATCAACAAGGCTACGGACCTGGTACGTAAATAATGTGTGCTTTTTATTACGACAATCTAATATGTTATGTCCTGCGACACATTTACATAAAACAGACTCAAAGGTGAGAATGATCATCAAAATCATGGAACAAATCGAGTACTGGAACAGGTTATTATAAATCTTACCTCGTTTTCGATAAAAAATGGCCTATCCGACACCGCGTGTTGGCATGACTAACATTAAAAATAATATTCGAAAATAAAACTGCTATTTCTTGATAAAGTGTCTGAGTAAATCGATTAATATAGAGTGACAAACTGATTCATGATTGATTGATTTGATACAATTTGATAAGTTCCTTTTAAAAATTTATTAAAATGCAAACCGGCTGCAATATTATATCCAGTATTCCGTCCGTGGATCAATGGTGTATTATATAAACAAACTGCAGTGCTTTACCGAAAACGTATGTAGACGTATTCAGTTATGACTATGATAGTTACTTAGTTGTGGCCGGTGCAACTTGCGCCATATGTTCCTTATGATACTATCGCCACATATTTCAGATATATAATGCCGCTAGACGACAAAAAAGTAACTATTTATTGCAGTCACAACATCGTATAACTTATATCTTATAAAGACCGCCAACGGGAAAATGGCGGCTCTATCAAACTACAGCGATTTCCGCGAAAGACCAACGAATCCCCTTTTCGGGAAACGCAGCATGGCCAGGTGGGATCGGTCCTGGGACTAACTATAAAGGATTCGACGATAAGGATGGAGACATCGTTGCCACCCCGCTGTATATAGAGAAATTGCTTCCTGGAAAATGTCCCCGCCGTTTCAGTATCACCTGTTGCAGCGTTCCGCGGAACCGTAAGACGGTCAGCGCTTATCGTTAATTGCTGGAGCCGTGGGGGCGCGTGGAAGCTTAATTGCGCGATAGGGCTATGCAGTATCTACCCCTTTTGCGGTTTCGTGGGGCGATAAGAAAATGTAAAACAACCAAGGGTGATTATGACACGTGTAGTGTTGTCCTGGTCAAAGAAAAAGCTTCTTTGAACTTTTGTTTGTACCCCGTCTCGGCGTAACACAGAAACCACTATCTGCAGACGTGTTCTTGGTATACGCGGTCTCGCTTCTTCTCGTATGTCCGATGTCAGACGATAATCGTTCGTGTTAATCTACTCTCGCGGAATTAATTGCGCGAATCGCGTCTGTCTGCCGCCGGTCCTTCGAAGTGTGGTTAATAGCGACACACTTGAGACGCTTTAGTTAAATATCGCGGACGTAATTTAGTGGAAATGGCTGACGCAACATGGCGGCGACAGCTCCGGGTAACTGCAAGGTCGCAATGGCTGCGTTACGTCGATACAAACATACGTAGGACAATCGTAACAGGCGACATCATGCATCGCTTACCACGTTTCTCTTATCGGCACTCTTTTCATGTTTCAAACAGGTTTAACACAAACAACAGCAAATTACATACATTGCTATATCACCATAATCGCAATTTAGATATGTGCCGAGTCATAGCGTTCAGTATCCTGGTAGACGCGGTCGAAGTTTGGAACTTGTCCAAACCGTACCCAATTACCCACAGATGAAGAATGCATTTAAAAAGAACAACCTTTTATGTTTTCTTAATAGCTCGTGGGTAAAAGCATCATGATTTTATTGTCGCGTTATGGCTTGTATACATGACGCAATTCAATAATGCGCAGTTGAACATCGTTGAACTTTATCCTAATTTATTTAACTGTAGCTCATATCAATGTTATTACGTTGCTTATAATGTTAACTAATTAAACTTTCGTTTATATAACGTAGACTAACTTCAACAATGAATTGCACAGGCATTAATTAAAACCCTGGGTTTATCATAGTACACTGGTCTGTATGGATTACAGAATAGGCCTACATTTTATGTTTGTTTATTTATTTTCAATGACCTAAATTAGCAGTCAAACGTAGAACCAACATACTGCCTTGTAGTACGGGCCTTATATGTACTAAACTTAGTTGAATTTGATCAAACGAAGCCTGCTCAGTACAGTGTTACGTTAGCTGCGTTAGGAATGCAATGCTATATTTTTTATTCTCGTCTAGACGGTTCGCGTTGTGATTGGCAAAGTGCCATAACCGATTGCGCTGAAAAGGCCTTCGAGTACATTGACCCGTTTTTAATGCGAAATTTCACCACAGGTAGTGACGTACGCTTGAAGCTAATCAGTCGTACAGGGCAGACACAAAGGTTTTTTCTACAAACCAGACCATGAGGTGATTATTTCTTCCGCGTTCCTACTGTGTGACCCGGGCACACGCTCAAAGAGGATTGACGTCTTCATTTATAACTTGCTCCTTGTTTTCTCTCCTATTTTAATGCATAATCTGTGGTCAGTATTAAGCCAGACTTTTATTGCGAGGCTCGTGTTTATCCGTCTTAAGACGAAAGTCTAGCAGTGTGTGCACTATATTAAGGGTAATCTCTATGTTCTTCTATTTATTAAAATTTATTTATATGGTGTTCGTATTACTACAGTGCATTCGTTGAAGGCATACTGTCAGGTGAATTGCGTTCCATAAGCCCGCAGCATTTTTGCAATAACATTTTTTGTTCGAGAAGAATAATATCAAATTTCGGTACGCAGACGTGACGATATTTTACTTTCTGATCTACGCATGAAAACTACCGGCGGTTTTTATGGTTATATCGGAAAAACAAAAGATTGCCGCAACGCTTATTTACATCAAACATATGTATTACCTTTATACATATATAAATATATAAATTGAAAAAAAAGATTGTTTCTGCATTAGAAGTCTATATTCAGTATGTTGTATATGACTTACGACAAAGGCAGATTTTGGTTGTCATATATCATATTTAAGAGTTGTTCATAATTGGCGATACCTTTGTTCACTACAATACAGGAGGTTTCACGTGACATCATGGGGGATGTTAAACCGAACGCACTAACATTCAACACTCCTTTACCAGACTTGAACGGAAATCCAAGAAAACCAAGACAATTCGTTTCCATGAACTTCATCCGAGATGAAAATTAAACTGATGTTTAATTTACTGTAATAAAGTATAAAAAGAACCATAGCAGTTAAAAAGCACTACGTTGCATGCAGTCAATGGGAAATCTAACCACACGGTGCGCATAAGATGCAAAAACTATTGGTTGTATTGCAGGAATTTTGATTTGTCGACAACCAGCCTATTGAATGGCCTATTCCTGTGTTTGGCTGGCTGCCAAGATATACGTCTGTGTGTACGTTTGACTTCAGTGACGACCGATCAGGTACCAAGCACAGACATTCTGACGCAATACTGTCTACCTGACTGGAGGCTTATCTGAGAAATTGCACTGGCGGCTAATTCGCATAAGGTTTACCTGGCTGAGCCACTGAGTGAATTAAGTGTTTTCCGAACACTTTTTATTCGTGACGTAGCTCAAGTAATCACTTGTAGTAGTGCCATTCACCTTTGTCTGTTGTACGCAGAATTATTCAAATTTGCACTAGCGTTTTGTTTCAATGCTCTGGACAAGGTCTGTTTATCGGCCGCACCTAGCTTGTTTGCTAATAAGTGTATTATTCCGTACCGAATAAACTGTGCCTGGACTGCCTACGGAAAGATTAACAGGACGATGTTTTAATTGAACGCGGGAATAGACCTTCCATCAACATCCTGGTCTACATATAGGAGTTGTTCTGAATGGCAGCGAGATAAGGGTGACCTGCGTCGTCAGTAGGCCAAAGCGCTTGAACAATTTTAACAGCGCATCCTCAAAGCTATACTAGGTGCCCGGTAGAAAGACCAAACAATGTAATATAAATGCACCACCAGCAGCATCAATGACAGCCTGGTTAAAGGAAGGGAGTAGGTTCGCTAATCATCATCTGGACGCTCCCTGAATCAGTTGTACTTCAGCCGATTTGTACTTTGGTGAGTGGGAATCGGGAACTTCAAAGCTACGTGTGAGGAGGGATACACACATCCTCTTAAACAAATGTAAATTAATAGTTGTTTAGTATTTTTTAAAGGTACACCTTTAATCTCAACATTCAAATTGCGAACTCCGTTTCGGGCTAGGAAAGGGTAACGTTGTAATTGCAAATGGTCTCGGAGATAAACACTACACTCGCCTTGAAGTTGTTTGCTGCGGATGTTCCAAAATTCATTCTATTTTCGTCTTTGGTTATAATGTAGTTTTGGTATAGGGGCGACATCACCCAGTTGCAGACCAGACCGTTCACTAAACTCTCCCATTGACGCAACACACAAAGACATTGAACTAAATGTTGGTCTCCTTTTCAAAAACATTTGTTTTCGAGATGAGGTCATTGGCTCCACGTTCACCCTACTCGGTATACCTTGAAACTGACTTTTGTCTTATCATTCGACTCGTCCGGCATGGTTAGACCAGTCAAGAGCCAAGATTACTACAGACATAGCTTTCCGGGACCTTGTGACACACGAACCACCACCACGACAACAATGTGTCAGTCTCTTCAGGGATGAAATTAAGATGACGATGACGATGACGATGACGGCGACCTCGACGGCGAAGAGTGTGTAGCGCAGCGGTAAGGGGTCAGCACACTGATAGTTTCCCATTGGCGACCATGTTAACGTTTTGTGTGATTCTAAGAAAACGTGACCTAGAAAATGTATTAAACTTCTCACCTGCCGTTGTCATCATCTCATTGACATGCTGGTCGAATTTAGTCAAAATCTAATATTTCTAGCTCTTACCAAATGCCTGTATGTATGACACCCGTCAATATTTACAAATGGATGCAGGCAGTAATCCGGCCAAAGTGTCAACTAGCCAAATTGCTGCCAAATACCCTTCCGCTTAGTAAACTCAGCTAAAAAACACCATTTTACTGTCAACAGCTTCTACAATCACATCTAGAAATCTGACTACCCAAATGCACTTATGTCAGAGCAAGTGAATATTGTAAAAAGTAATTTCTCAAAAATACACTGCAATTTTTTTCTAAGCAGGACGTCTAACAGTGTTCTAACCCCGTAAGAGCTCCGGACTCTCGACTGAGAGAACGCGGGTTCGAATCCTGTGCGGCGGTTTCGAACCTTGGGCAAGGTCGTTTACTCTACATTGCCTCAGTTCACTCAGCTGTATGAATGAGTACCTGGCTATAGACAGTGGTGGATATTTGTGTACGAATAGTCTTCACGCATTAATTGCAGCGTGGCTGAATGCTTCCCAGAGAAGTCAAGATGGTGTTCGATTGAACAGGTCTGCCAGAGAGTAAAGTGTAAAGCGCTTTGAGCAGTCCTGAGAACTGGATACTGAACTTACCTTTAACTTTAATACGGCGACATTTTGACCAGTATTTGTACTGGTGCGGACAATCTACTAGTTTTTCTCTAGGTTTTGTCAAGTGACCTCGACACAAGCCGTCAGTCCACCAAAGAAGACAAAGGAAGTCGGTCGAAATATTCGGAAAAAATACAAAATACGTTTTTTCACAGGTAATTATCGTGTTAAATACCACATTCCAAGAAAGCGGAAGGTTAGTGCATTCAAGAGTACACAATATGTCCCCCCTTTCAATTACTAACAGTAGTAAATAGCACGCTGTAATTAAAAAGGAATAACATTGTGTTATCGTTTCGTGTCCATTGTTATCTTCTCTGTGTTTCTATGGCGTTCAAATTATTACTCCTTTGAAATTCCCATTAACATCCTTGGGAAGATCTCAAAGAACCTGATGTCCTCTAACCTAAAAGGGGATATTGGTCAACTGTTTTTGTTCGAAATAAAACATGACAGAAATGTATACCGTCAAGCAATTGTTCTGCTATCCTTTTTGTAAAGGCGCTGATAAGATAGTTGGAAACTGTCGTGTTTTCTTCAGGTTTTTCCCTTATGCGCGGATGATAAGACGATTTCAAAGACAAGACAGTGACCGAATCTTGTGGCGTCTAATTCGAGCAGTTAGTGATATCCTTTAACTGTGCTAGCAGGACCATACTAAGGACCATACTAAGGACCATTTCAATAAGAAATTACTCATAAGGAAAATCCGTCTTTAAACGGAGTCCGGTTTTTTTTATTTAAGGCGATTTTTAAAATGCGAAAGGCCGCCGCCGCGTCACTGAAGACATTAGTTCTACGACATACCGGCGAAAATGTCCCGGTGGCGTGTCGTGGTGTTGACTGCTTTCAGTATGCATTGTTAAAGAGCAAAGTTGATCTTCAAGAGCAAATTCAGGGTTATGAGCTCGAATGAATGTTAACGAAACCGTCCACTGCTGTATTCAACATCTCCTTTCTCGCGAAGATGTATACTCCTGAACAAAACACATCATTGTTCAATAGTTTTCAGCGAACACTTTGCATATGCCCTTGTGTTTCACGAGCAGCACCATTGCAATGTCTCAAACATTGGTTTGGTTGTTGGATTCTAGTGGTTAGCTGTGAAACGCGAAAGCGAAGCAAAACGCTGAATTTAACTGCAAACTTTCCCCAGACATTACTGGTATTCACAAAGCCCTACCACATGCACCGGTAATGCCAGAATGATAGTACACTAAAGACATGGTAACTGCCTATCACGAGATGTGCTCACCGGCCTACGAAATGGTCCGTCGTGCCACCTAGTGACTGAACGAGTTATTTTAATACGACCCAATGAGTTAAAGGTGCTTCCTCCAAGTACATCGCGAAAGGGTGCAGAACCGAACTGGCATTTTGTAGTGGGTACTAAATAGGCTTGCTATTTCATAAAATGAATTGGAAATTAGATGAGCAAAAATTCGAATAGAGGAGGCATCTTTAAACAAAGCAATACAAAAGTATTAAATGCCAGCCCTTTTTAATACTCTCTTCGTGTCTTTTATGATAACACATTGCCTGTTTGATTATCGTCGTTCTTTCCAATGTGATGCAGAGCTTTGTAGGCGATTTTGAGAAGCCTGACGGAATAATGTGTCCTTTGATAAAATGTCTCCGATAACAACTTCAATACTTGGGCTGTTTGAGCAATATCGCCAGAAACCATCCTTAAAAAAATCGGTTTGGCTGCACTATACAAATAATTAAACGGTTATTCTGGCCAAAATTTCCCAGAATCCATAGCAAAACTATTGCGAATCTATATTATAAAACAAAGTGTTGGTGCCTCTCGTTCTGTGTGTTGAGCATATCTCCATCAGTGTCGCGTGTATGGGACTGAACGTTTTGTAGGTTTGTTTGCGAGCCAATTACGGGGATTTGTATATTTAATTTTTTTAAATGTCAGCCGCGGTGCCCCGGTGAGTGGAATATTCGACGCCAGTGTTACCTGTGGCTAATCGCATCAGCGGCCTCCGGCAAGTGGGCGCGTTCTAACTCTGCATTATGTAGTAATATTGTAGCTATTCATTGGCAGCTTACACTCTCTTCGACCAAAAGGCGGCTTTAACGCCATGGAAACTCTGCTTTCTAATAATTACGTAAAGTTTATTCTTCAAGTACCAAGCAGTACATGTTACATCGTGGATAGATAAGTGTTTGTCTCGTTTTTTCTGTCGTGAAGAAGACACTGTCGGAGGATACTGTTTGCGGAACACTGCTTTGAACCATATAACTGTCAAGGACTCGTTGCAAGTTACCCAAATTAGTGTAATAGCCAAACAAGGCCACTTTGTTTCTTGACAATGACGTTTAAGAAAACTTACTTGGGCTTCCGGTAATCGAACCCTACTTACGTGAGAGATAAACCCGATAAGATTTTCGCACAATTGTTAAAGAAGCTTGGTTCCTGCAATCAGACCAGGTGCACGTGAAGTGCCAACAATGTCAGGTTTCAAAACAGTCCCGCTGTTGTGCACAGATTGTAGGATGCATACTGTGGAAAATAACCAAAACACACCGAAGATGTTTAACAGGAAATCCTATGAATGGCTAGGTGTGTGTGGGCGCGCGCATGTGCGTGTGTGTGTGTGGGGGGGTTTGTGCGTGCTTGTGTGTCCTAAAGATAGGTCAAGCTAACATGCACACATATATATACGCACACGCACGAACGCACGCACACGCGCGCACGCATACACACACTACTCCCTCTCCTTCTCCCTCTTCCTCTCCCTCTCCATCTCCCTCTCCCTCTCCCTCTCCCTCTCCCTCTCCCTCTCCCTCTCCCTCTCCCTCTCTCTCTCTCTCTCTCTCCCTCTCCCTCTCCCTCTCCCTCTCTCTCTCTCTCTCTCTCTCTCTCTCCCCTCCTCTCTCTCTCTCTCCCTCCCCCCCCCCCTCCCTCTCCCTCTCCCTCTCCCTCTCCCTCTCCCTCTCCCTCTCCCTCTCCCTCTCCCTCTTCCTCTCTCTCCCTCCCTCCCCCCTCCCTACCTACCTACCTACGTCCCTCCCTACCTCACGCCCCCTCCCTCCCTCTCTCTCTTACGCACACACACGCACGCGCACAGAACACGCACACATGCAGACTCACACACCAAAGACAACAATTATTTTTCAACTTACACGATATTTGTAAAGTTACAAAACATTTCAAAATAATACCGTTATCCACCAAAAAAAGAAACGCGCGACCACAACAATACTAATAGCAGCCTATTGACAAATATCATCCTCATCTACATAACCCAGTTTCTCTAATATATTCCCCAGTTCTCGTCGACATATTGTTTTCTTGCCCTACTGCTGAACTCACGTTATCTTTGCGCCACAAACAGCTCACCATTTGTCACTAATAATAGTCTTACATTTCAAAATCTGAAACAGTTTCTGCACGCACGAGAACCGTACAACAATACAACACCATCTACAACAATACACAATAGTTCAAAGACAGTTCTGTTGTTGCTGCTTCTTGGTATTGCTATCGTAGTTCGTCGTATTAGCAGGCCACATCGTCGGGCCAAAAACGAATCACGTAACGCCCGTGTGAATCGTCCGATTTGTGTCAAAAAGTCAACGGAGAGGGTCGAGGGTGTTTAGTGGTCATCACGTAATTCCTTCAAAACAATGCACCATTTTAGTCAAGTAAATGCCAACATTGTTGCTAACGGAAATAATTTACCATAGTCATAAAGAAGTAATATTCCTAACACTAGATTTTTATTATAATGTTCTTTATGTTTCACACTTGATTACACTTAAATGTGTTATCTCAGCGACACGTAACAAGACAAATGCCGGTGAAGGACTACTAAAACACACCAAAACACTCCCCCATTCATTCAAAACTGTATACGGCAGTGTTTTCAATCTAAGTTGAAAACACTCTCATATTGACAATTGATCGAGATTTCTGCGGTTCAACCACAAATTTGAACCCAGGCCTGATTGGGGCGGTTAGCATATTAAAATTTATACATTTGAATCGTCAAAATACATATTTGTATGGTAAAAATTATCAAGACATTACGATAATTTGAAGTTGCGTAGCGAACAAATTAGCATGGAGGATGCTGGCCGTTGTTTCTCGTGTAAACCAGCCGAATTCTGTCTTCGTACATCTGGGATCCTTCTATTACTGACAGATGCTCAACTAATTATATAGTGTGAAAACGTGCGCTTTTTTATGTATTAACTTTTCAGGGTGAAAAAATATATTTTAGAAAAAAAATCACTCGCACTGTATTTGTCTACCCTGAATGCGGAAATGAAAGAGGGATCTACCCCCGACGTTTTGTTTTCTGGAGGTCAATGCTTTATAACTCGTGATAAACATAAATTTACGCAAACTCGGCATTTGTTGACCGAACTTTACCGATACAGATATAGGCCTACGAAGTGTGATCGTTAATAACCTACCTATTTTTTCATCGTGTCTATCTAAATGCGTTTTATGTCACCATATTTAAGATTTATAATAGTATGCAATTGACAGTATTTGTCCATTAATGGACCTGGTCATCCCATTCCGTATCCCATGTAAGCATGGTTAGAAGCATTCACGTTAAACAATTAACGGACACATTATAATTATTAACACATTGTGACTCATTAGAAGGAGGTTGTTTATTCTTCGTTTTTTTCATATTCTTTAATATAATATTTTATGACTAGAATAAATATGTTGAACGTATCTACAGCCATCTAAATTGCATTTAATAAGTCCGAAATTGGGTTAGCAATTTTAATGTTTGGCGCGAGAATAACAGACAAAACATCAGATTATAAACCATTATATATTGGCATTATAACGAACACCGGATGACGCTGTAAAAAGGATTAAAGTCCAACTTGGAGAAATGAGTGCGCGAACTATTTCCTGAAGAGACAGACCGCCGTAACGACTTGACAGGTTGAGTCTGTCATAGCGGTACCGCAAGTACTACTCGCTGACGTGGTGCTTATACAAATCACGAAAGCTCTAGTATTATTGATATATTGGTTGTGTATATAAGATATGACGAGTGTACAATGAAACGGGTTGGTTATCCAAACACAAGACAGAGCTAGTGTGTTATTGTTATGTAAATTAGGTAGAATGATTGGATTATCGGTTTGGAAGATAAGATAGAACGAGTATGTTATTGGTATGTTGGTGTGTCATGTATGTAAATAATGGTAGAACGAATGTGTAGGTTCCAGTTGTTGACAAGTTAATCAAGACAATAAGATATATCGTGCAGGCATATAATGTTTACTATTAATACGGTGTTTAGTTATGTAAATAATAATTATTTACTAATTACTTTTATTTTTTTACAACATAAGGAGAATATAATTATCTTAATTATCTCAAATGTTTGTTGTTCATAAAACACTTATCACATCAGAAATGCGTGAGTACGTGCTCAAGTACAACTGTGTGTGCGTGTGTGTGCGTGCGCGTGTGCATGCGTGTGTGTTTGTGTGTGCGTGCGTGTGTGTGTGTGTTTGTGCTGTGTGTGTTTGTGTGGGCGTGTGCGCGTGCGTGTGTTTATGCGTGCGGGCGTGTGTGTGTGTGTGCGTACTGTGTGTGTGTGTTTGTGTGGTATGTGGTGTGTGTGTGTGTGTGTGTGTGTGTGTGTGTGTGTGTGTGTGTGTGTGTGTGTGTGTGCGCGGGTGTGTGTGTGTGTTTGTGTAATGTGTGGTGTGTGGTGTGTGTGTGTGGTGTGGTGTGTGTGTGGTGTGTGTGTGTGTGTGTTTGTGTGTGTTTGTGTGTGTGTGTGTGTGTGTGTGTGTGTGTGTGTGTGTGTGTGTGTGTGTGTGTGTGTGTGTGTGTGTGTGTGTGTGTTTGTATGACGAGACGGCACACACATGCAATGCACTCCGACGGTGTCGCAGGTGTATTTTATTATCACATGCGTTCAAGACCAACTCTGTTTTTGTGTGATATTCGGCGATCCCTAACACAAGGTCAAGTCTGTTTGGCCTTCGTCACATGTGCTAGGGTTGTCTGATTCATCTACTTGCATTCTGGCGGTGTCGCATATGTATTTTATGATTACATACATTCAAGACCAACTCCCTTTTTGTGTGAAGTTCGGCGATCCCAACACAAGGTCAAGCCGGTTTAGCATTCGTCACATGTGCTAGGATTGTCTGATGCATCTACTTGACTTTTGGAGGACACCATTAGCGTGATAATATATGTATATACACCAATAGTACTCCCATAGATTTTCTACCGCTTTCCTCGAGGTCGTGACTTATATAAGATACAATGTGTCACGTAGACAATGCCAAAGCCAGTAAAGGTGAAAGCGGAAAGGTGTCCGGACACCTAACTGACCGGACAGTTCGTGGAAGAATAAAGTGAGTATGTGAACGTGATTTCCATCAGATGCCATGTCAGAAAATCTGTCTAAGTGGACATAACTATTTCACGTGTTCGTGGAATCGGCCTGTGTGCAGGTGTTTTTCTAAATAGCCTGAGTTATTTATAGCTAGAATAAATGTACAGCATACCCAGCGGCTAGGTTCTGTAATTTGTAGATGTACACCCCCACAGTAGGACGTGTTTTAATTACAACGGAGGATATTTTAAAATAACTTTACTAAATTGTCTACGTCCACTGCCATTACTAATAATTAATCTAAATTGATTTTAATTGTATTATAAATATCTGTACCAGTATTATTTTTATTATTACAGTTGCTGTTACTGTTTTTATATTTTATATTTATTATTGTTGTTGTTGTCTCTGTCGTCGTTGTTACGTGTGTTATCATTGTCATAGCTGTTGTTGCCGTTGTTATTATTGTTGTCGCCGTTGTTGTTGTTATTATTATTATTGGCGCCGTTGTTATTGTTGTTGTCGTTGCTGTTGTCATTGTTACTGTTGTTGTTGATGTTACTGGTGTAGTTATTGAAGTAGTCGTTGCTGTTTTTACGATTATCATTATCATTATTGACTTTACCAAGAGTCCCAACATTCTCGAGCTCGAATTGATAAGAAATTGTAAAACAGCAACACAAGCGACGGCTGGAGAAGACGACGTTACTTCATTGAAACACTGGTTGGTTAGGTAACAAAGGATGAGTGTCAAAGACGTGTCAGTGGCTATATTCAACCTACGGCGATATACATATGCAGTTTATAATTAGTTTCTGGCTTCCGTGTTGCGTCTTGTCAGTTGCAATATCCGGTTAGCAATTGCTCACAGAAAGAGAAAACAACCCAGGATGTCCTGCTGTCGACGCAGCAGGCACTTTAGTTGTAGAAAACAAAATGTAAACACTTTTTAGGAACTTACGATCACGTTCAACATAGGAGTGTTATAGCGTTATTGAGCGTTGATGTGTCGCAACACTTCGTTAAGGTTATTATTGAATCCAGTCTAACGGGAGGATTAGTGACACACCGCATGAGATGGACAGAGCAGAGGCGGAAACACATCAAAGACGCAGAAAAGGCAGCTGAGATGGGAGGACTGGGTTAGGAAGAACATGAGCAGATCGGGGAGGATGAAAGATGGAGAGAGGGGCAAATAAAATACGCAGCTAGTGGTTTGGCAATACTGTGTCTGACCCTCACCCCTGTACAACAGGGAACGATAGCAGGAACACGTACGCCATTTCGTGTAGATTAAATAGTATTCCTAAATGGGAATTAACTAACATTAGTGATATTTTGTAGTGTGTAAAACTTAGTGGCGAGCTAGACATTCTGAAAGTTTCTACTACAAAACTGTTTCAACAAAATTAGTAAACCATGTCTGGCAATGATTTACGTAAACCTTAATGACCTACATGTATTTCTCGCTGGGTGAATGGTATTGACCTCTTGGCTGCAATCTACACTTTGTAACCGAGTATGTCGTTAATTGATACGTCCGAACACAGCAAACAAATAAACAACCGCAGGTACTTGCATGAACCCACGATCTAGCATGTCTACGAGGGACAGCGACCACATATACGACGTTTGCGGTCACTTTTTCGTCTAAGTTAACGTAAGAGATACGCGTTCGCGCAACGCGACGGTTATGAACTGACGCGGACGCTTTGCGGTTTTCTGTGACGACATCGCCGATTTCTTTTTGCTGACACTCCTGTCCTGATCTAGACACCAATGGCGCCGTACTGTCCCCTGCCGTGGAATTACGTGTGTTTCACTTTGTGCTCGGGCCAATGATTGTGAAATATAGCAGTTTTGCAACAAATATATGCAACTACAAAAAACATGCCGCGAAAGAATATCGAATAACGCGGATGATTTACATATCGATGTAGACGCTGACGTGAACGAAACGCTGATGACGTCATGTCTCCTTTGTTTTCAATGTACTTGGTAAACTGGAGACAGTATAGCGTTGTCTCTTTATACAATACGAAGACCTCTATCGCGCCTAATCCTCGGGAACCCGAGATCAGAGACTGTTCACAACTGATAAACAATTTTAAAGTTGAATGGATATGATGCAGAGCTAACTAGGATGAGCAAGGTTACAATATTAGTCTTTCGGTGACTGTCAAGTGCTATAATACTTCCTGCTGACCTAGGGGATCGTTCACAATTGTCGAAATGTATCTATTTACACAGTGCGCACGAAGGAGGTCAAAGCCAGCGTAGTTGGTATAGCATTGTCGGTCCACTGTAAGTAAGGATTATACTGGTTGTCGTTAATATATGTTATTTGTGAGAAATATGTCATAACACTGATACATACGTACGTACAGAGGTGTTTCATTATGGAAGGAAAATTATCGACATTTTCAGGGGGTGGGAGTGTGTCTGAAAGTTAATACACTCTGCACAAAAAGGTAAAAGTCAACAACTGCGAACGATCCCTAACGCTAAAAGGGAACGCTTTCTGAAGAGTTTGTGCGTCAACTAAGAAAGCCGTATCTAACTATAGATATGTAACTGAGGTAGCGCATACAAGCACGTACACACACGCACAAACTAAAACTCCTGAACGTGTGTGTGTGTGTGTGCGTGTGCGTGTGTGTGTGTGTGTGTGTGTGTGTGTGTGTGTGTGTGTGTGTGTGTGTGTGTGTGCGTGCGACATAATTTTCCTGTTAAAAGTGTATATTTGCTCAAGAATTAAAATGTATTAGCAATTGCTGCGAATAAGATTATTAAAAAGTATTAATATATCTGTCACGATTTTGCTGATCTTTTTGAACTTCAATTTACTTATTTTTAACTACGATTTGCTGCGGGTTTTTTGTTTACCGTTGATGCCAATTTACAAAGCTGGCATGCATAAATAAACTTTAACCAACATCATAATGATTATCATAACACAAAAATATTAATGAACAAATTGTCTTCGCGCTCGACAGCAATCCAGTGCTATATGCTAGTGAGTATGTTCGTATAGTTAGGTCTTTGTTCCGTTTTCCGATTACATTGGTGAAAATATGGCGGCGTTTGACGTAACATTTAGTACTAACAGTGCAGTTTTTCTTAGCACGTATTTTATTACAACGTTCATCAATCACGTATGTTTACTAATCAACTTACTTATGCTGCATATTTCGTTACGTCCCTACACACACTGACCTCCATACGCATTGACCACAGCAGGTCGAGTTACGCCTATCAAGTGCAAAGAAGTTACTAGCACTCTGGACAAACGTATCGGGAGATAGATTAATCGAATTCGACTTTGGGCTACTTTCACTTGGTATTTGTGGTTAACAACACTGATTGTGTCTTACAAGCGTTTCACATTACCAGTTCTGTCACGGAATTATACATGGAATACGTCGGAAGCGATAGCCGGCTTTTAAGGAAACCGATGCAGTGAACGGAAACGACAGACGGGAACAATTTAATTAACGGCGATCTATGAGCGTGCTCTTGAAATTGATCACATTACCTGGACCGCACTCCGCGCTTTTGTCCGTTTCTATTTATAGTTGAAAGGTGTGTGTGTGCATCTTGAACTGTGCGCCACCAGACATCAACGATGACCTTACACTATCTCGCCGCTACAGACGCTTGATCAAGGGAATCTAGATTAGTTGATGTCGAATCTATTTATGCTACGCGCGTGGCAGAAAGATCGATCCTTTCACGAGATAGCTTCGGCTTATATATGCCCCAATTGCAATTGTGTCCCTGAATTGCCTACCGGCCTTTTGAACAAGTAGCTGACATTAGATGAAAGTAGATCACTGTAAAGGAACACTTTCGTGCATATATTGCAGTGTACTTGAATACTCCCCAGACTTTCGTGCATATATTGCAGTGTACTTGAATACTCCCCAGTCCCCAGACAAACGAGCATAGCGTTATGACCGTTTTATGAGCGGATACCATGTTTCCTAAGACTAGGAACAAGTGTTCACGGCCCCTCGATATCCGATTTTCACACATCATAAACTACCAATCAATCTGGTATTCAGATTCACAACAAAGATAGCGTGCCTGTTTTTCCTAAAATGTCCGTTGTGTACTCCGTTATATAAATCCAATGATAAGTTTTGACTTTGAGTCGAACGTAGTCTAATAACAAATATAGAAGTGTATCACAATGAAACACCGTTGAAAGGCCTGAAAGTTTTACCAACAAAAACTGCTAGGCCAAGTCTATTATAACATGGTATTTAAACAATTTTATTTATTGTACAATTGTTATCAGGTCATGAAATTGTCAACCGAAGTGGTATGTCCTCCTTGTCACTACCACCATCATCACTATACGGATGGGGGAGGGGGTAAATGTGTGGGAACGTGAGATATATATATTTTACTGTGATCGTCTATGTTACTCTTATAGCAGACCACATGACAAAGTTCTCTTTTGAGAAATTCAACAAAGTACCTTGTGCGTTGTTAGTTTGAAGGAAATATGAAAGAAACAGTGATATCACTTGTGTGAAATTTTTTCATCCGATTCTTGTCATTCGAATCATTGTACGGAGCGATTTGATTATCCGCACATGCGTGAAAAAACGCATGCCGTTTTCGTATATGGAATCCTACAGCTTCACAGTTAAATCGTAAGAATTGGCATTTAAGGAAACGAATCTGACATGTTGCCCAATAATTGATTGTATATATACACCTATATATTAACAGGCCTAGAATAACGCGGCGTACCAGTGGTAGAAATAAAAACTAAAACAATTAGGCAATTTTACACTTTCGTCTTTATATTACGAAACAAAGCGGAGAATGTGCCCGAAGGTGAATAAACCTGACTATTGATCTACACGTACACGGACCATCATACAGTTTGACATTTCCGAAAGCGCTAGCGGTCCGTGTATATACCGTCTTTTCCTTTTTTATTTTGAAAATGGCGAACAAAAAAAGTTTTTCGTTTTCATATTTGAAGTACGAAAAACGCACACAATCTACTATTCGCAGTACAATTCGATCACACTGGCAGCATTTTGAAAACAAATTCGCTGAAATTACATCGTCGCCGAAGTAGTATCGTTGCCGACGCAGTAAGTACGGGCGAATTTTGGTCGTTTCGGCGTTGGTGTTTTATGAAAGGTTTCGATTATTAGATTAATTATACTCAAATAATTCCGTGGTAAACTACTTTATTAATTATAATGTTTAAAAAAATACATAATATATGAAAGTAGTATTTGAGATTGTACTATTATATGAGTGCTTGAAAATCTAAATAATAGTAAAGCATACTTGAATGGAAACATTAGTATTTTGGGAAACATACTCGAATTAAACGTTGCATTGTGAGATCGCCCATATTTTAAATTAAAGGAAATAAAAACAAGGCATTAGCTAAAATCCGTTTTCCATGTGTACAGAAAGTTTAATATTGCATGTAACATTCGAGAACATTAAAAAAATACAGAAAAATACATTTGTAGCATAAATTCGATTTTAAACCTGTCTGTGTAGCGATTCCCGCGGAAAATAAAATTTTAATGAGCTAGGCGATCACGTGGTATCTTAACGTCACACATGACTCACACTCGCAGCAGGCCGACCCTTTCTATGCATTCAGAGCATGTTTACATGGATAATGTTGGGGTCGAAACGAGCGTCAGAATGAGTTGTTATGCAATAATCCGATGTAATACAAACACTAGTCATCATAGAGGAACAAGCAGTTATCTTACGGTTCCACATGAATTCAATTTTATTCAAAACAATGAATGCGAATGAGCCTACAACTTGTAGTACAAGTCGACTAGGTTTCGCCGAGCTTGGGCTCGTTTGCAGAATAATTATATCGAATGCAACCAACGGGAGATAATGTACACCAATATACATACATAGCAAACATATATCGTATCCAGCTACAGAAAGTAACGTGTAAAATCTCATAATATCACTAGAATATTGATGTATGAAGGAGGAGTTGTACAAGTTATCATAACAACTTAAATCAGTCAGCGAATTTCTGCCGGCCCTGATAGCTCACATGGTAAATGCGTTGGTTCATTGGCGTTTGTTTTACAATCGGGCGACGCCGGTTCAATCCTGACAGCATGCAAATTATTTATTTTCTTTACACCTTTTTTGTTTATGTTTTCACGAAGTAATATAAACCAAATCATTTAGTATACTATGATGCAATGTTTGTAAATATTTTTTTAATTTTTGTTTCGCTGACTGATTTCAGTTGTTATAATAACTTGTACAACTCCTTCATATATCGATATTCCAGTGATATTATGAGATTATACACGTTACTTTATGTAGCTGGATACACTATATGTTTGCTATGTATGTTTATTGATGTAGATTATCTCCCGTTGGTTGCATTCGATATAATTATTCTGAAAACGAGCCCAAGCTCGGCGAAACCTAGTCGACTTGTAAGCCCATTCGCATACGTTGTTTTGAATAAAATTGGATTCATGTGGAACCGTAAGATAACTGCTTGTTCCTCTATGATGACTAGTGTTTGTATTACGTCGGAAAATTGCACAATAACTCATTCTGACGCTCGTTTCGACCCAAAAACTATACTTGTAAACATGCTCTGAATGCATGGAAAGGGTCGGCCTGATGCGAGTTTGAGTCATAAGTGACGTCACATCTTGGCATCCCGAAAAGCGCGCCAAAAATATGCATATTCGAAAATGTCCGGATGTACAGCATAAAATGTGGAATTTCTAATTCATTGAATTTGTTTGATTTGTTTTGATTGGTGGACGTGGAAATAGATAGCAGGATGTAATGTAACATGAATTCAAGCAATAGATGTTTTTATTCCCTTTAAATAAAACTGTTCAGTGAATCACCATGCCCCATACAATATCAGAAACTATATATCACTTCCCTCAACTCCATATAGCATTGTTCACGTACTATGTATTTTTAAGACAAAGATTAGCAAGTATATCGGCGTGCCAGATTAGCTGAAAATATGTGGCCACCGGTAATTTTGGCAAAAACACAATTTATCAAATAACATATCAAATGCCAACTGATACATATCACAGCAAATAGCTCATTATACAATGCAACTTTAAATTAACAAAATCTGACCCTTGTGGAAGCCGTAACCAGTACCTCCTTTCTAGTAAAATAGTATTATTATAAACAAGCATGTACAATTTCGCAAGTAGTGGGTTACCCCTAATATTGTTAGCGTTTTATGTACAAATATTAGCTTCGTTTTCAAAAAATCACTCCACTGGCATCTAACTATAATCCAGATGTGCGTGTGCATGTTTGTTTGTGTGTGTGTGTGTGGTGTGGTGTGTGTGTGTGTGTGTGTGTGTGTGTGTGTGTGTGTGTGTGTGTGTGTGTGTGTGTGTGTGTGTGTGTGTGTGTGTGTGTGTGTAGTGCATGAGGCATGTTACTTCACTGTAAATGTTTATTCGATCTCAAAATGCAACGTCAACTTTCTCTTAATAGCACAGTCTCAAATACTAATTTTATATTATGTATTTCTGCTAAACACAATTACTAATAATGTAGTTTACCACGTAAATTTTAGTATAATTAATTTAGTAGTCGAAACCTTTCATAAAACAACAGCGCCGAAACGACCAATATTCGTCCGTACTTGTCGCGTCAGCAACGATACCACTTCGGCGCCGATG
Source organism: Paraescarpia echinospica (assembly GCA_020002185.1). Lineage (NCBI taxonomy): Eukaryota > Metazoa > Annelida > Polychaeta > Sabellida > Siboglinidae > Paraescarpia > Paraescarpia echinospica. Next base: position 13,146,748 of record CM034534.1, read on the forward strand.
CAATTTCAGCGAACTTGTTTTCAAAATGCCGCCAGTGCGACCGAATTGTCCCGCCGAAGCCACCAGCTGTTGCCCCCTAGCCGAAGCGGTATGGCAGCTGAAGCTTCCTAAGTACAAAAAACATAAAACGAGTGGCGCTGCAGTCGCATTTCGTTTTCGTTCTGATGCAGTGAAAACAAAAACGGTTTGTTTTATCGTTATTTTGTTTGTCTAACATGTATTAGAAATACCGCGTATAGTAGATTGTATTCGTTTTTCGTACTTCAAATATGAAAACGAAAAACGAACATTGTTTGCTTTTTTCTTTTCCGTTCGCAAATTTCAAAACGAAATAGGAAAATACGGTATATACACGGACCGCTAGCCTCGAGGTGCTAACTAAAAATCGCACAGATAGAGTGACGGGTGGAAAATATTATTCACAAGATATAAGATAAGCTCTTTGATCGTCCGCAACTTATAACAACATCGCCATTCTTTCAGTGATATTTATCCGTTGTTAATTCATCCGAAGTTAGATGGCATACAGTAGTCCCCCATTATCAATTATCTGTGTAATGGCGCGTCCTGGTTCGGATTCTACCCTACCCCCGGGCGCCAAACGCGCAATTAGGCAGGTAATACAAGACATTGTATTATCGGATCGTTCGAAGAATTAAACGTAACCCTTTGGCACGTTGCTTCTCCGAAACACATCATGCGTGCGTCAAGGCATGTGAAAGTATACTAATACTGATGGACATCACGTATGGGGCAGGTTGATAAGACTGGTGCGTGCGATAATTAAGATGGCGGTTGTGATGCGCTTGTCTACGCTTATCCGTGGGAGGGCGCCACGCGGTCAGTTTGAACGCCTGGTGTCAGCGTAGGTCAAAATAATAAGAAATTAACGACCCTGGAGCGGGCGCAGGAATTCGTGTGGATTCTGGCGAACTCTTGAAGGGCATAGTGTCCTCCTGGTGTCTCGACAGAAACCACACTTTTAACACATGGGTCTGCAGTCTACACGTAACATGTGGTACAACTTTGTTAAAGGTTCTACCTCCATTTGACTTTTTGCTTGTCTCATTTCAAATTCATTTAGTGAAAAGGCAGACCTATCCAGTACCACTAAGACGTGTTAGTTCGGTTGCGTAATTCTTTGATTGTAATTTTGCAAAAGAAAAAGTTTAATTCTACACGTAGAGTCAATTCAAGTAATTTTCAAAATTGAAACTGTCACGTGTTTTTATGTGGAAACCGAATGTTGACATTATTTAACTATTCACACACTTCACATTTGGACATCAAAGAATCGAATTCGTGGTGAGCTAAGTCAGTTGATGAAGCTGTTTTAATTTGTGAATCTAAATAACGTTTTTTTTCCCTGAGAAACAAAACAACTGGCAAATAAAGATGGCGTTGTGGAATGACTACACACGTATCGCGGATGAGAGAACACTCACCAAAAAAATTTGTGTTTGACCCACATCGTTCTGTATGTGCGTTGGTATATTTAGTTGTCTTTGTTACTGTTATTGTTGCTGTTATTGGTGTAATGTTCTTTGGCTGTTTGCTATTAAGTTTTCCCTATACAACATGTTGACCACCACGTTTTAGTAAGGGAAACAAGTGGATGACCAAACACGGCTCCTCCTTTGGCCCGTCTTTCCAAAGTTCAGTATGTGCCACTGTCTGACACGTGCGAATAATTACGTTAAAGTATATCTATGTTCTTTCAAAATGTGTTCGCCATTCTCATTTCAGGATAATTTTGCGAACAGTTGAATTACAACACGTTACTTCAAGTGTACTTATTTGTTATTTGGCCTTGGTGAAATAATCAGGCAACCGAATTTATAAGTGTCGGAACGTGTTTAATATTGGGGGCTGAGGCTCACAAAAAACACTCAAACTGCAACCCCGATGATCGCTATATATTTCGTTAGATCTAATTAAATTAACATAATAATGAATTATCGCGGTCTAGCAGGTGGATTGCTATTGATCCTTCAGTCTATGTGTCACACGTTTTATTAGTTATCTCGTTATAGGTCAATGGAGACATGACTTGCACAGCCGTCCTGACTATTAGCTGCACAAACGGTGTAGAGATTACGAGCAAATTATTTTCGCTAGTTCCTAAAACGACTTCTGAATTGTGTTGACATTATAATTGCGTTTATACAATTGGGGTTACTATTTTCTCACGTTAAACCATGTTATTGGCTGGCTGGCTGGCCACAGGCGTTATTTTGATGGTGGATTGTGACGCTCAATTGAGCATGCGTGCACGCATGCGCTATTCGAACATATATAATAACTGTTACTATACGTAGGCATTATATTGTGTGCCCTAGCCAATGGTGGACTAATGCAGGGAAAGACACACAGACATAGAATTTTCCAAGGGATGTGCATTAAATTAGTTTATCCCCTGTAATCACCTAGTGTTATATATAGGACACGCACTCACGCACCTACACGCACGCACGCTCGTAGGAAAGTCACACAGTCGCATGCCTTCATGTTTACTATGTCCGGTTATTTATTTAAGCACCTTAAATATATGTGACATATTTGGTATATAATGATACATATGTCCTCAATACTTCCTGCACCCCTTGGGGCACACCAAAATAGCCTACAACTGCATCCACCTTGAGGCTCACACAAGAATCACAAGCGACTCCCCCTTTGACGCAAAAACGAGGCGTTACCCATCGCGCCTCCTACACAATCCTCCCATGTATATAATTGGTTCACAAATATATGATATTTAACACGATTAGCAAACAATATAATCTATATAAAACGTTATATAAACCCAGTGCGAGGGGACAAGTGCCCCTTGAACATACTAGCGGGCGCGCACGTACGATAGGTGCCTCGTAACTATCCTAACATTATAAAAAATAACTTACTGCAAGGAACCGCTGTATGTCAGCAAACCTATTAACATGCAACTGCAATTTTTTTTGTAGTAAAAAAGGCGTTCTTTATAGTGAACCGCGTACTGAATGGAGGGCGCGTTGATGGAATGCCGCGATGCTAGGGTGAAATGGCGGCGTGTTTGCGGTGAGCGGTTTATGAACATTTAATTAACGCACTGCGGCGAATTCTAATAAAACGTCGAAGGAACGTTGCTGCATGGCTCACCCGGTGACGGCACATATGCGTTGTTAGTTCATCTCTCCTGTCTAACGTGGAGAAGTTGCGTCTGTTTTGTGTAGGCCCTATTCGGTTATTTATTGTAGACACACACCTATGGGGATCTTTTAATAAACATCCCAACTTAGATCGATACGTTCGAGTAAAACTATTTAACTATAACAGCATCGCACTGCCAAGCCTAAGAGAGGATTTACAATAACCATGTTATATTATGTTCTGTTCTGCTAATCACCCCATACCATCCCCAAATCGACACGGTCCTACCCAAGTTCTGTAACCACAGGTATTTATTTCACCTTTCATCGCATTCTTGGGTGCTTTATCGGAGCTGAAATCGGTAATATAAATCATCGTTGGTTTATTGTGAAGACCCGCTTACACGGTTAATTGTCGTCTGCCGCAACACGACCTCGCCTCCTTGCGGCGCTAATTGGAGTGACACGGGTGTGGAATGTGTAATAGACAACTATTAACATAGCGATTTTAATTGCGAGGGCGTAGTCATTGGCGTGGTCCAAGTCGTTCACCTTACGGGGAACATCACCTCGTCGCTATTTTATTCTTTCGAAGGTGTGGTGACTTTGATGCGGCCGCTTATTTGCAAATAAATGAAGTCAACTTGAAGAGAAAGGCGGAGGCGAATAACGGCGTCTTTGCCGTCCAATCAACACTAATTATGACGCATTCGCGAAGTAGGCCCAGGAGCGTATTGGAATGTTAGCACTTTTTTGAATATTGTTCCTAGGTAGCCTTCTGCGCCACAACATTTTAGCATGGAAAACTGAATGAGTGACTAAACTTGGCCCTCCCCTCCGAGGTCCTAGGCACGCAACTGAGTAGGCCCTAGTACAGGGATTCCCAAAAGGTCTCAACCCGTGGACATAGGGCACGCAGTACATGATAATCGCGTCGTTAACTTCAACAACGGCATATTCTACAGAAGTTTTGTATGACTCCGAATATCCCCGGAACTAAGTCTTTACACGGTTGCCACAATAATTAGGGTTTACCTCTTATAATTGTTCCAAGTAAAAACAAACTATCGTACGATGTCAATGGCTATTAACAGCGCACTTTGCCATACACCATTCATGGCGTCACGCAAATACAGTGAACTCCGCTCCACAGAATCGCGTATAACAAAATCAGCCATTTATAAGAAATTATCAATATCACATATTCTCCCCATCTAGCAAACCTAGACTAGGCCAATGATGGCTAATGCATACATCACTTTCTTCAACTAATTTTTTTCACAAGATATGCAATTTTAATATACAACGGTACAAAAGACGACAAATTACATCCGCGTGCCATGCGTATATTAGTCCGCTGGCGTGACACGACGACCGGTAATGTTGCAAAAAGCACAATTTATTGAATAACGTATCACATGCTAAAGTGAGACATATGGTAGCAAGTGTTATCAAATAAGTAAATATTGTTTATGTTGTACATTGGCCTACGCTTTCTTAAAAACAGTTTAGAATGGTAGTTTTACTCAGAATGCAACTCTAGCAGTTCCAACCAATCATCCGTCATTCGAATGACGTAAGTCGCCACATTCATCCTGCAATGTTCATGCAATAAAGCACGTCTTGTCTGAAGAGGACATAATACTGCATGCACCGCCCAGTGGAGACCGTCTTTTACGACATATTATGTCAACACCACTTGTCGTCTGCTACGCATGGGTCGTCCAGTATGAAACGCCATTCCGCCGCGGGTTCGATGAGTGCCTCTCTGTCACGTATGTAGGGATATTGGACATATTCAGTGGTTTCTAAAGAAACAAACATTTATTCGCTGTTCGTATTAGCGTCGCAACGTCGTGAATATGGGATGAGACTCTCCAAAGGCCTCAAATAGCACACCCCAACCAGAACCGCCTTTAGACTGTCCAAAAACTTCAAATTACACCCCCCGCGAAAAAGAAAAAAAAACACATTGGGGCTCTCCAAAAACTTCCAATTCCATCCTCCCATCAGGCTCACCAAAACACGTTGAGGCTGTAAAAATATGGGGTGTAATCCTATCTCCAACCCCGACCTAAAATATTGGGGGCTCAGCCCCCGGTTCCGACGTTTATGGTTTGGAATGGATTCATTAGTGATGAGGTCGCCATTGGTGAAAGACTTCGCACCAAATTTTAAGTTCCCAATATCAAGACGTAATTTCATTACGACAATAACAACATAATTCCAAATGCAAGCCGAATTATGCAAGGAGACACATTGACCCATTTATTCTTCTTCGGTCTTTGACCTCGCCACAGATTGATCTACACAGGACATTACCACCAATAAAGGGGTCCTACTCGAACAAACAAGGCGTTGTCTAGACCTTCGGGGGCATGACCGGAGCATCGCTGCTGACATTGCTCTAGCTGCTGGCCACTTCAATTGATGCGGCAGACAATTTGCTCCAGAGGGTGGATACGAGTTCCAAACATGGAAGGCGTCTTCTCAATGGTAAAGACAACGCCGACAACGAAGGCGACGACGACAGTTCAGTTGACGAACATAACATACGCAACATTTATAAACGAAAATGTGAAAGATTTCAAATGTCTTGGATCACTAGGTCTACACATTTTTAAGAAGGACTTTAAGAAGGAGCTCACGATTTTAGCTATATGTCTATAACACATTTTGTACATAGTATATAAGATATGTAGTATTATATAGTTTTCTATAACATATATAATGATATATTTATAATAGAGCTTGCGTATGCGGTTAACGTTTTCCGCTTAGACGTCTTGAACCTCGAGCGCCAGACTTTCAGGGATTAATCGACGACCCCTAGAACAGGACGTAAGACCTTTCCAATATACCTCATATATGTAAAGATTCTAATCTTTTATGCAGTTGGTTAGTTGTTCGGAACGTAAGACGTAATGTGCACGTAATACGTAAAACGTAAGTTAACAATCGCAGGCACGACGCGTGCGTGGCAAAACCTTCGGGGAAACGGTTCCTGCATCATATACTTGGCAACATGGAGTAGACGCAGACACAGTAATACTTTTGCATACCCTCATGCCAATAGCATACCAATACAAATATAATTTGACAAGACCAGGGCTTATAGATAGATGTGAACTTCACATTCTCTCCTACCTTCGTCATTTTGAACAAACAATGAGTATTATGGCCGGACGCTTTATGGAGTTCACGTAACAATGCTGTATGTTTTCTAACATTTGGTAAATATTACTAAGACGACTGTCTTCTGCCAAGGCATCCCGTCAGGTGAGGGGCATTTCTGCTAGTTTATAGAATAATTAATTTTTTGGATATTTTTGTATAGAACATTTTGTACTGTAGGCCTATAATTCTATACAATTTTATAGTTTCCTGTTACATATTTTATTATTCTCTGTACATTTCTATATAAATGTATGAATTTTATAGAAATGTATAGATTTTTGAAGTTTTGTTGTTGTTAAGACGTCCAAAGGCGATGGGTGATAATGGAGATGAGTTGTGACACATGTCAAGCAATCTTAGTTGTAAGTTAACCCTGTTGCATTATTACATTTTACATAATAATAATGCACATAAAAAGTGCTAAAATATAGTCGATACACATTACCAAACAACAAGTGCTTGAGGCAATCTGCTGCTCTCACAATTATAAAAGCGACAGCGTTTAGAACTATATAACTCTCCGCAAACATCCATTATATTATAAACGATATCCAATATAATCATATGATCGAAACATTTGTCTGCATTCCACTATAATTATAATACAAAGCGTGGGCCACTCGCACAATAGGTCTACTGTTACACAAAAACTATACTTGAATATACTTGGATAGGCAATCTGTATTGATTGTAATCAATTGTGCAGTCACCGAGCAGTAGTAAAGCCCGGCCTACCGTAAACGGTTTGTTTTCAAATGTGTATTTTTGTTTCAAACAAATGGAGTCAGTGGTACGAACGTCATGCGGGCCAGGTCGCGGCAGTTGAAACATGATGCAACATTCGCTAGAGTGGTCATATACACGTTACCTACGCAGAAAGTCGTGGGAAAGAATCAGCGTATGGATCAGGTCCGACCCCACCTATACGCATCACATTTGACCCCTTCCCCTTGTATGCACAATATTTATGATTCAGGACTCATCCCTTGTATGCATCGCGACTAACTCCTGACTGCAATAATTATGCAGTTGTAACCAATCGCACTCAATAGCATTAGGTCAGACCCCCTCTCTCTGTACCCAACATAGGCGGATCCAGGGGCCCGGGTGGCAAGTGTCCCCCCTAGGCCTTTGGCGTGCCCGTAGACATTTTTGAATGGGCCCACGTTACCGTGCCCCCTAGACTTGGAAATGTGCCCCTCGATCAGATTACAATAATTTGAAGTTGTGCCGACGCGGCGAAAATAAATTCCAACAGAAGCCCAGCTCCCCCTCCCCGGTTTCCAATGTCACAATCGTCTACCCTCTGGATCCGCCCGTGCATTAGATCTGACCCCTCCTCAACATGCCTACCTTGCGTACAGTACACACTACACAGTAACCTAGACCCCCTTCCCAAGTCCGCACAACGTACGCAATAATTGCACACTCTTTCCTACGTAGTGTGTACATGGTCCCACATATCGGCGTTATGTCATTATTTATTTTCCAATTGGCGACACTATTTACGTTTATCAATGCTTTTTGCAAATATGTATTTTATGTCTTTTTTGAAAACCAACTTAAATGTTACTCTATATTCTTTTACCAACTTGCTGGAAACAAATCGTCACATTCTGTAATTATGTTGTCGTCTTCAGAAAATCAACACAAAATGTCCGACACTAGCATGTGTTACCAGTTACCCAATATAACGCTTTCTGTTCTTTCAAGCATAACAGCATAAGCTGCCGTACGATAGTCCTTAAAGATGGTAATATTCCTTTTCGAAAATATTTTTTTAAGGAAGGGCTACCGTTTCAAACTCAACGTCACTTCATTAGGATGATGTGAACGCGGAAGTTATGCAGTGTATAAGTAATCTTCCACAGTGCAGCGGTCCGTCGCCACATAAACGTGGAAAATATAATTCAATGCTGCCACCTAGCGACCAAATGAAAGTAAGAAGCCGTTGCTGTAGTTTGTTTCAGATGACAACATATCTCTGTAACACGAGCACATTTAATAACAAATGTAATATGTATCCAGCTTATGGAAGTTGAAAGTTAACCATCTGTTGTAGACACGTAATTTTCAATTCACCACGTATAATATCTTCAATTCAAACGGCTTGATGTCCTTAATTAACAAAGCCAGTTTTATAAATTGTCACAAGGGCTGATAAACTCGATATACTAGGCTTGGTGTTTTCAATTCAAAAGGACTAATGTCAACAGTTCATGTAGTCTTGTATCCTCAAAACTCCTCCTCACAAAACCTGGTATTCTCAATTCACTGGGCCTGATGTCCAACAGGAAAAATTGTATTGTAAGTGATGTTAAACTAAATAAATCAATCTCTTCAAAAGCACAAACACCACACTGTAAAGCATTTATAAACGAACTGTGAATTGTATTTTGTATTTTAGTTTTTATTTTAATTTGCATTTGTTTCGTGGTTTTTATTCTGACATGGGCATAGCAGCTTATAAGTCACATGACTTCAGCCATGTCCCTTCAATAGTAGCGGCGGTGGTGGCAGCAGAAGCAGCAGCAGCAGCTATTACGTTGTTGTTATTGTGGTTGAAACAACATTCATTCATTCAAAAATTCAGTGTCACTGTCAGTGACTGAAATAGTCAACATGTCAACAGCTGCATTGGCACAGCAATCCTTGTGATGCTGGTGGCTTAAGGCGTCCTCGCAAGGCAGGGATGGTTTTTGACTACACTACCCCATGGCAGATATCCTATGCAATGTGTGAGGGTCTGCTGAATCAGTTGTGCGAGGATGTCTCAAGGGTTGTACCAGTCGAGAAAGAGGAGTGTGAAGGAACAAACAATGAGGAAGAAGAGAATCCACACTCGAAAGCTGGCATTGTTCTTCATTGCCTGAAACACAAAATAGGAGAAAGTTTGAAGACAGCACAAGTGACATCATAACGGACTTGGATTAAGGCCACAAACGTCAGGTAGCAGTCTTCGTGAAATGTCACTGGACATTACACCTGACCAGTGCAATCTTAGCCGGTCTGGACGAATTTGTTTTGAATATCAGACTAGCTATCTGGTGAAGCTATGCCAAAGTGACAGCAGTGATTAATGAATGGAATGTTACTAAACACATCAGATGTGTTGTTGTTATTTTAACCATAAATGGTGAGTTTGCGACACATTTGCGACACATTTTTGCTTATGCTGTAATTTAAGTAGGCTTGAACTGTCAGTATCATGGAGCCGATGGTAATGATAAATGCCATTTTTGCGATATGCTTCCAACAATTTGCCAAATATCGAGCCTGCAAAGTCATTCTAACTATCTGAACAGATGTAGTAATATGATTTTCTTTTGATAGATACTTCTATATATTTAATAAAAAAATATCGTGAATGACACTGTGCCTGATAGATGCTCAACGTATGCTTGTAATTGTTTTTTTTTAATTAACTTCTGAAAAAAAATTAAACATAGTTGTTTACCTCTCTGATTTCTTCGTTACCCTCCTTGATGTTTTCTGTCGTTCCAACCACTACGTGAGCTATCCTGTCAATCTCTGGTTCCTGCAAAAGATAATCCATTGTGAAAACACAGTTCGCTGTATACAAAATAACTCTTCAATCTATTTTCATCTTCACTCTTTCATATATTTACAATTTTAGCAGTCCCATGATGTTGATCATAAAAAAAAAATTATAAGTACTTGCTTTTTACCCTTTTTATTATTTTCGGCTTCAACAATATCTTCACATATAAACTTAAATATCCTGTGCTTCCTTTTCCTTACAACGTGACTTTCATTAGAATTTTACACTTACTTGTTCTAACACCTTGTCAGCAATGATTTCTTGCAGCCGAGCTATCTCCACGACCTTCCCTTCAACTTGCCTGCAAGAACACAAAAAGAAAACGTGATATATTTTTAAAGTCGCAAAAAATATTTCAACACTTGTGATGGCGGTCAACCTGAGAACAAAACAAAAGAACAAAATTGCATTCGCTGAGTAAAGGCATCAATTTTTTCATAACTTTGCTATGGGTTTGCATAATACAGTTTTGAATTGATGTCTCGAAAAGGTGTTTTTGATGTGCCTTTTGGATTGAATGGGATCTGATTGGAAATGTAAATATCTAACTTCAATGTTGTTCATTGCATTAAAATTATATAAAATTTCTCCAAACCACTGCACATACAACACTACTTTTATGGTATGCATAGTTCTTAATGCTTTACAGGTAAATAAACAGGCAAGGTTTTATTGTGTTGTCATACTTATAAATAATCTGTGCATAGGCATGTTCAGGGGGCCGGGGGGCATGTGCCCCTTAGACCTTTGGAATTCGGCCGCGCTCTGCCTGAGCTAGAGTGGTGTCCCCCCTAGACCTTTGGAATATGCCCCCATTACTGAAGTTACAGTGGTGCAGCGGCACAAAATTGTCAACAGCACCTCTCTGGAACCACCCCTGCTGTGGCTATGGTGAAATTGTGGACAACTTTAAACTCCATTTTCTAAAAAGTCGAATTCTTTGGGTGGGTCAATTCAACATGCCATAACTTTGCAATAAACTGACTTTGATGGATGACACAGGTATAACTGTAAAACTGGAATGGTGTGTTTCAACACGATTCTCATAATTCTGTGCCACCGGAATGTACTTTAAGTTCTCAACTGTCATGGCCTGTCACATTCATGATACACAAATGATGCCATTAAGTTAATGACAGTCCGAATCCTTCCTCTATTTGATTTTTTATTATTTAAAAAAATATTTAACCTTTAGTACATCAGAAGGATGTGTCACATTAATAGTTTAACTGTGACTTCCTTCCTCTGAGAAAAACATGACACAAAATCTCGATTGGAATTACAGGAAATATCACAATCGAAATGTACTTTAGTCCAGAGCTCATAGTGATAAATATTTTCCGTGAAGTCATAAAATGACACACAATCCTGTGCACGAAGTCGTAATTGCGTAATCCGCTGCTCATTAACATTTCATACGCTAAAGTTCTCGACATTTACCTCCTGGTAGTAGTAGGTGGAATACATCAACGTGATGCATTCCTGTCATATATGACGTGCTTATGTGCATGACACATTTCTTTTTCCCTCCCCCACGACTGTATTTACTGATTGGGGCAACGTTTTGTCTAATAGACTCGTCTCATTTTACCGCAGTTCTGACAGATTTACAACTTCGACAGCTGTGGTGAATAGACACTTCCAAACTGTGACATTCGTTTAAAATGCTTACAGGTTATAAAAACTTAGAAGCTGCACTCTCATGAATAAACAGTGAATCCCACACGTATGCAAAGGCTACATAAGTGCGAACTGTCTCGAACCATTTCAGGAATGTCTTATCGTGGATTGATTACAATACGAAGGACAGTCAAATTTTACCAACATGAACAAGGTCATGTCTACAGGAAGCAAACAAGTTTGTCCAAATATTTAATGCACTTTATTTGATGATATTTTGAAAATGTCACATTAATAAAAAGACTAAAATATATTAATCTATGGGGCTTATAATCATTTTAACTACAGCTGCTGACCATCTCAAGTCAACTACAAATCTTCAACATTAAAAATATATATGGGTAGCTAAATCTCAAATACAATTCTTCAACAAGAAAAATTCCCACTAGCAGAGATGATAAGAAATCTTATAGTGCTTGTGAACTATTTTAATGCCTTTAGTTTTATTACTGTATATGCCTCTTAAAAAACACTGGTCAAAATGCTTTAGGAGATTTCCCAAATTCAGACAGTCATTTTAAGCAGCAGGTCACTAAAGTGACGAGATGGTATAAGGACAACTATTTAGACTTGAATGTGGAGAAGACCTGGGAGATGGTAGTAGACTTTAGAAGGAAGGGGTGTCTGAGTGAGCTTGGTACTGAGGGTGTGACAAGACCAGGGAGATGGTAGTAAACTTTAGAAGGAATGAGTGTGTGAGTGAATTTGTTATTGAGGGTGTGACTGTGGATAGAGTGAATGAATATAAATATCTAGGTACTGTTTTGGATAACAAACTCACTTTTGAATCCAACACCAACTGCATTGTAAATAAATGTCATCAGAGAATGTTCTGCGTGTTCAGACTGAGATCCTTTGGTGTGAGTCCTGAGACTCTGTAGATGTTCTATCGCTGCTTCAGTGAATCTGTTTTGACATCTTCTTTTGTCTGCTGGTTTGGTACTTTGAGTGTGAAGAATAGAGGCAGGTTGTACAGTATTGTTGATAGGGGAAGTAAGGTTGTGGGAGTGAGACAGACTGGACTGAATCAGCTGTATGAGACGAGAGCTATGAGAAAGGGTTTGCAAATCATGAGTGACTTGTGTCACATCCTGTCTCACAGTTCTATGATACACTGCCATCGGGCAGGAGATTTAGAGCTTTCACTGCGAAGGATGCTAGGTCACTGAGTAGTTTTGTTTCAATGCCCATCAAGATTATCAATAAATCCTAAAACTATTTCGAACTGAGCCAGTTTATGAGTTTATAATTTAAATCGAATAATTTGTTTAAGTAACCACCGATTAATAATGCATAAATATATGGCAGCAGAACACTGTGCTGTATATATAACTGTGATAGATACTGACAGTGATAATGTGGTATTTTAAAATTTATATTTATTTTATAGCTGTCTCAGGTTACAAAATAGTCACCACCACCATTATCAGTGTATGCATGAGGGGGATATTTATTTATATTATTTATATTTATTTTACTGTGACTGCCTGTGTTTTATGTACTTTTTATGTAATAACAGACCACAAGACAAAGTTCTCTTTCGAGAAATTAAATAAAGTATCTTATATTATGTACTCAACTGTGTATACTTATTACAAATACAGCTATCATTTCCTCTACGATTTTATCAAAGTACCCTAAACATTGGCAATGGTTCATGAACATAATGCAGAGAATACCACACATAAAATAAGTTTAAACTGCATCTTTAATTTGACCAACCCAGCAATTAAGAAAGCACACGACGAATTACAAAAACAAAACTCATTGATTACTGCTCACCTTACTTCATCGACCATGTTATTCATTTCTTGAAGGAGCTGCTGATTTTCTTGCTCAAACTGAAAATACAATTCCTCTGTAAATTTATTCCAAGATGTCAGTAAAAAAGCTTTGAGCTACAGGTAACATTTTATAACAATAACATTACAATAATCTGAAACACATTTCGGATTTATTGAATAATTTCCTTTGGAATTTTCTCAAGCTGTCATATTCAATATGTCAATGATAGTCTGAAGTCCCTCATGATTTCAATCTTTTTATTCTCTTTTATCTTTTTTTCTTAAAAAAGTGACCATTAATTAAAAAGTAGTATATTTATCTATATTGGCTTACCAACTGCAGCTCCTCAGGGGTAAAGTCTTCCTCCAGTTCTACCTTTTCCGACATCTCAGGGAGGGAGACTGATGACTGAGGTGTGTCCTTCTTGTTAACTAGTCACCATCATCATCAACGACATCATCATCATCATCAATGACATCATCATCAACATCATCATTATTGACACCATCATCATCATTATATATGACACCATCATCATCATCAACATCATCATTATTGACATCATCATCATCAACATAATCAACAACAACAACGCCAACAATATAATTATCAATAATACAAAAAAACTTAATCTCAACGTTATCACTTACCAGTACATCATCAAACATAACACCATCAACAGCAACATACTCATCAACAACATCACGTAAACAATACCATCATCATCATCTTCAAAAATAACATCACTGATGACAGAAACATCATCTTCATCAACAACAAGAAATCTGAGGCTGTAATACACACATGTCTATAATATTTTACTAGTGGCAATACAGTCAAATGTCTCTACTGTACAAAGATGGTACTAGAGTGTATTATCAAAATCAAACAAAACTCTTATTTTCCAAAAATGTAACTACCAAAACAATCACAATAAATATCATATCAAAAATAATTGCACACTCATTCCATCAGTTGGGTGAAATTAGTTTCATAAAAACATACTTCATCTTACAAGAATAAAGTTTAAATCTAGTAGCAGAATTTAAAAAATCATACTTGAAAAACTAACTTATAAAATAGCTGTATTATAATTGTATTATAACAGCAGTGTTAAGCCTGGATTTACAATAAACCAATTACCTTTCGGTTTATCAGCTTCATGAGGTGTCTTTTTACCTCCCAACTCTGTGTGTTTGAGCTGGGAAACGAACGTATTCCGACTTCGACGTTTCTTTTCTGGTTCTAACCTGGCACTGAAATGAAGACGTAAAGATTATTTAGTACAACACCTAATCATAAAATTATTTATAAATCATAAAATTATTTATAAAAAACATTACATTTTCAGAAGTTTTTACAGGGTCCTCCTACATTTCATATTTTGCTAATTTCATTTCAGTTCAAACACAATTCAAACCAATCCAGTATCTGCAATGATATGCAATCTGATTTCATCAAACAAACTATTACATTATTTTAAAGTTAAGTTCTTATATAGAATGGTATCCAGACCTTAGAACTGCTCAGAGTGCCTTCCATGTGACTCTCTGGCAGACCTACTCAGATTTGGGATGCATTCAACCACTCTGCAATTACTGCGTAAAGATTAAACATTACACAAATATCCACCATTGTCTATAGCCAGGTACTCATGTAAACAACTGGGTGAACAGGAGCAAGGTGGAGGGAACAAACTTGCCCAAGGTTCGAAACAACACCAAGAGGATTAAAACCCGAAATCTCTTGATTGAGAGTCCGATTGCACTAACCACTACCCCACTAAAACTTATATTTTACATTATTTTATTCAAAACATGTTCTTGGATTTTCCTTTACTCAGAGACTTAGGAAAAAATTCTAGAAAAAATCTATAAATTCTATGATGTGTGACACACACATATGCATGCACGCGCATGCAAACATACACGCACGTGCACACTTACAGTCTTTTTCTGTCCACCACTCTCTTCACTCGGATCGCCCGCTGCTCACTGTAGATCTGGCATACGGCTACAACACAGTGGACACTGGTCAGCTTCACTGTTGCCATGGTAACTGAATTGCAGGGTTTGTGGAAATTGACGTATCGAGTACGTCGCGGTTTGCTTTACGTCACAATCAACAATTGTAGGCATGTCCTCCGTCAAGTGTTGCCTTGGCAACCAATGTTGATAATTTATATACGTGAATTACATTACAAATGCTGCATGACATCTTGTAAATCAAACATTAATGATACAGTTATCTCTTTAAAAAAACTTTGCCTTTTTTTGTTATAAAGAAACACTTTTCTTGCAAGAATTTCAACAAAATATACGATGGAATGCATCTGTTTTATTGCTTGACAGAGTTTTTGCTAGGAAACAGGTCACATGATGGATAGGTCAATTGCTCACAGTAGTATTTGTACAATTTTTACTATGTAGATCAAAAAGTCAGCGACCAACAGTTCAGTATTCAAACCTGGGAACTGTTTCACTAACATTCTTAGGAGTCATAAACCAGTTATCACTCTTTAAAATCAATTTCCCTCCTTAAAATGATCTTGTACACTGAAAATTGTCAACACCAGAATGTGCCACCATGACACTTTCACCAGTGTGTCACAGAAATAGTCTCCTCTGTGATACAGCAACAGCTTTTTGCATTTTGAAAAAGCTCCAATTTCATACAGTCTTGGTTTTTAAAGAAATTTTCAGCTTCTAATGGCCAAAAGTGACCGCAACTGTTAATGCAATTGTTATTCCAAACAATGACTGTCAACTTACTCCTTCTATCTGGTCTACACTGCTGGTTTGAATTACTACTTTGGAATATGACATCTACACAGATGTTTTTGAATTTTGTCAAAGCAGCATTTATAGCAAAACATTGTCTCACCTTTAAGGTAATCTTGAATAAGTGAAAACACCACAACTCGGTGGTCTTTTACCTGAAGGAACACTTTCTGCAAATTACCTGAAATCAATTATATCACTTATGTATACATGTAAATTTATATATGCATTAATAAATGAGTTTGACAGGGTTGCCGGGACTGGTCATTGTGGCGATTTATCTGTGCTACTGAATGCTTATGATGACATATTTTATGTTACTGGCAGGTCATGAAAAAAAAGAACTTGGAATAAAAAATGGGTCAAGAGGCCCTGAAGTCCTTTGGGCTAATACGTCTATATGTGACCCCGGCTGAACAAATGAGTGATAAGTTGGAAAAATTGTAACATTGTTTTCTTACATTCTTGTAAAGGTTGGGTGCTTTACACGGTTTCAAAAATTATGACTGCTACAAAAAATGGCGAAGTTATGGAGCATTGAACAGGGTAGAGGTCAAAAAGTGAAAATGAAGAAAACGGTTGTTGAAGATTATATGCAAATGGGTTGCATGGAAATATTACATGCAAGACATTCAAATGTGGCACACAGTATGTATGTTATGTTGCAATGATACACCGGAAGTACAAATGTGCTGCTACAAAAACTTATCAAGTTATACCAGATCATGTCTTTATGTATAAAACTAAGAGGACAGATTATTTGAGAGCAAAAGGTAGACTAAACAAAATTTAAAATGATGAAGCTAAAAAAGAGTTAAGAGAATTGGCTAGTGGGTATAAATGCTTTATAAAACAAATATCAAAATGCTACCATAAACAGTTACATGAAAACTTGCGCAACCTAAAACATAGCAAGCCTGCAGAATACTGGTATATACTTAATAAAGCAAGACACAGCAGTGAAAAATGTGGAAATATTTCACTGAATAAGTTTATGAACCACTTTGAAAAACTCGGTGAAAAACCTGAAAGTGAAACTGCAGCTGGTGAGATACCTTTTGCTCCAAGAAAGATTTCCCAGTCAAACGAACTCACAAACAGACCATTCACGCAAGATGAGGTACTAATGCAAATCAAAAAGCTAAAAAACAAAAAGGCATGTGGTATTGATAATTTTATAAATGAATACTTAAAAAACAGCCCCACAGAACTAATTATAGTTATTGTTAAGATGTTTAACCTAGTTCTATTATCTGGCATTGTGCCAACAGATTGGTGTATTGGGATCATTAAGCCTATATACAAAAAGCAGGGGTCAATAGATGACCCAGACAACTATCGTGGCATTACACTATTAAGCTGCAAAGGCAAGTTGTTTATAGCCTTCATTAACATGAGACTGACCACATACCTTAAAGAAGCGAATGTAATAGGTGAATTCAACAACATATTAAAAGGTATCATCATGTAGATAATTCAATGCTCTTCAAAATAACACTTATTTGTAATTATAGAATACATCCATGAAATTTTTTTTGTGATTCATAGTTACAGATCATTAAGGGTTATGATGGAAGTAAAATGTTTACATGTTTAGTGGAGACTATATGCATGCCAGTGAAGATACACCTGGAGATAAAATATGTGAGTAGTTGTTTACAAGGTAGCACACTTAAAAACAGTAGCAATTAATGCATTTTGACTTAAAAACAGTAGCAATTAATGCATTTTGACTTAAAAACAGTAGCAATTAATGACATAATACTGATTGAATTGGAGCTGCATATAACTGGATTTAAATTTGCCCAGTTCACACCACAAATCCAGAAACATGGGGCAGGGGTCAGTTGCTAAGATTGTCTCACTCTCTACACAAGTCTGATATACTGCTATGTTGTAACAATGTTCTAAGGTGGTAGGCCAAAAGACAGCATTTGGGAGCATTTTTTTGTCTATTGAAGAGAATGGCAGTAAGTTGGCAAGATGCACAAAATGTGGCACTCGGCAAGGATGTAAACCAAACAGTAGTATTGAAGTTCAATGAAATTGTTACAAAAGTTGAATTTGCATTATGCTTCTGTGATCAGGGTATTTAATTATTTACAAGAAAAAGTAGACTCCTCTAGTTACTCCTGGCTTTATGAGTTTACACAGCAGCTGCCTGGCTAAATGGATGGAATGGTGCTTTGAAGTTAGTTCTTCTGCCAACTATCCTTTTCACACAAGCCTATAGGTTTAGTGGCTGCCAGCACACTACTGAGCCTAAACTACCATGCAGGTGTGAAAAACTTCCTGATGTATTTGAACTTGATCCACTAATTAACTGTCCACCAAGCAGTAGCAGAGCAGTTTTGTAATAATAATCCACAAGTTAAGTGGCAGTGATCTTCCTTTTATCATTCATGTGATGTTTCTGGTTTATTGTGAGCAGGGCGAACAAATGGTTATCATACGTAGACAGGTACAGAAAGAAACTGACGTTTTCTATAAAAAGAACACGTTTGCCTATCAATGGCATGTATTTCCTATTGTTGACGTTTCTGCCGGGCAGAAACAGTTTCTGACCAGCAGAAATCGAACAACCCTTTTTGTAATTATTAATCAAATGTTTTTTGGTGAATCATAGTTACAGATCAATAAGGGTTAAGATGGAAGTAAAATGTTGACTTGTTTACTGTTCACTTATTGCACCATGTTTTGCATTTAGAGGAATAATTTTAATAGAAAATAAAATATTGTGGCACCTATTTTTAAATACATGCATTGATGAGAAACCAGGAATTACTTTTCTGTGGCCTAAGAATAACTAATTTCAAAAACTTCCTGCTCATATAAAAAAACTGCATAAAAATAGATGTCCATGCAAGACACAGACTCCGCATGTGACAGATGTTTTGGGAAGGGGAATAGCTGCCAGGTTCTGTTTCTGGCATAATACACAAAATCTACTGTTAGAGGATTTAGTACGGTACGGTGCCTAAGGTCTACTGTGATTATAGTAGTAATGATGTTGTATATATCTATAACAATACTGCTAATGTTGTATATGCCGAAATGTGGGCTCTGTCAACCTGAGGGACAGGAGACTAGTATGGGCTCAGTCACAGGCCTGGCCTTAGGATGTAGAGCCCACATTTCTCTCTTTAACTTAATCTCTTAAATAAACGTCATTCATTTGGCCTTCTTTCATCACTATTCATGGCTTGTGTTGGTGCTTGCATAAAATCTACTGTTAGAGGATAGTCTCAAGGGCCCTTCTCGAAACCACATCATTGGACAGTGTAAACAATTTTAATTTTGGGGGCCCCTGAGGTGCCCTTAGAATGATTCAATCAAATACAGATTTATTGTGTATAGTGGCACGACCACATGTAATGTCTATGCAAAATTAGAGAAAAGGGTACTGAAGAGTTTTTGAAAAAGCAGGGCCTGGCTGTGTCAGCCTTCTTCTCTCTCATGTGATGTAGAGGTACCACAAGGAGAAAACTTGTCTCCTTTGTTATTTGCTATTTACCTGAATGATTTTGAACACTCAGTTAGTCATAATTATAAGGGACTTGATATGGCAGCTGATGAAATTTACAACAACCTTAGTGATGATGATGAAGACATTTTCTTGAAAATGTATGTTCTACTATATGCTGATGACACTACAATGATTCAATCAAATACAGATTTCTTGTGTACAGCGGAACTACGTCAACTCTTCTAATGGTTGACATTTGGTTGTTTCAGGTGTCAACTATATTGTGAATCTGTAATTATTAGTCTATATTGATACAACTGATTTACATAGTACTATGTCTACACAAGGCATGGCAAGTGTAAACAGAACAGTAGAATGCATTTGATATCAATAAAGCGTGTGATATTTCACTCTATAGTTGTCCAGAATATTAACTTTCTATGTTAGTCACCTACAGGTGACAATACGTCGTTAACCAATAGACACCACAGTCACATCATTTTATAATAATTAAATGAACATCAAAATAAACACAACTTGCAATTATAGAAAATAAATAGTTTTGAACTGTTCAGTTTAATAGGGGTCTAATGCCTCTGTTCTGCCTGTGACCAATTAAAGATTACCATAAATAGGTAGTCAAAGTCTCAATGGAACAATAGCCAGCTGGACTGGCTTGGCTCCAAAGTGGGGTGGGGTGATGAGTCCATTACACAAGATATTGGCACTCTGCCAAACTGAATCAGCAAGCTCATGCAGATACAAGAAAAATGTGACTATTTAGCTTTTTTGGGAGGCCCTGATGTGCTCTTAGAATGATTCAATCAAATACAAATTTCTTGTGTACAGTGACACTACCTTAAAATATGTCTACGCAAAATTAGAGAAAAAGTGACTGAACATTATACCAGTTTTGGGGCCCTTGGAGGCCCTAGGGAGCCCTTAGAACGATTCAATCAAATACAGATTTCTCGTGCATAGTGGCAGTGTCCTAAAATGTCTATGCAAAATTAGAGAAAAAGGCGCTGAATGGTTTCTGAGATATGGCAGCTAATGACGGACAGCAGACGCAGAGTGATGACAATAGTCCGTTGGACCTTCAGCCCAAAGGTCTAAAAAGACTGGATGAATTTCTAATAAATATTTGTGAAACATTTTCTTGCTAAGCTAATAAAAGAGAGCACGAAATGTTTCATAAACAGTCCAAAAGATGTCCGATTTTTTTAAATGTTATTGTCAAAGTAATTTACAGTAATATTTTCATATTAGTCTTTGTACTAAATCTAGGCAAGTAACTCTTTTAAGACATTATGATACGTGCGATAACAAATTACAAAAAGAATTTACATGGAGCATCTCAAATAATGTAAAAGAATGGAAAATAAGTGTGATGTGGAATCTGGCCAAGTTCCATATTTATACTTATATATATTTGAACATTTAAAAATATAATTGTAGTATTTATCTGAGGTTTTTGCTTACATTCTTGTTTAAACAACTTGATAGCTTCCGAGCATGTCTTCATGAACGTTTCAGCTTCGGAGTCGATTTGATCTCGTTCCGAATCCGTCATTTTGGAGCCTTCTGATCCCAGATAACTGTAATGAAATCACATAATAAAACATTAAAAACAGATGATTTAAAAGTACCTCTTTGATTCAAGTTTTATTGATCTTATTTCAAAATAATTTTGCGAAAAAGTAAACCTACTTGGTATTCACTATGACATGCTAAGTCGGTCGTACAATTTTTCAAGTAGTTTCGATAAAATCTTCACACAAACTATTATCTTGTTTAATTTCTGTCGAGGATTTAATTAAGTGGTACTCAAAATTAGAATCCTCACATGAATGCACGATACAATTATGCGAACTGGACCCGCTGCCAACGTCTCTCCTTCAACAGAACATTAAAGCGCTGTGTCCAGTTATTACACGCATAATTAATGTGTTGCTCTCCACTGCTTTAGTCCCACACTTGATGAAACATGCCATCGTAACGCCTGTACTGAAAAAACGAGGTGCTGATGTCAATGTGCTGTCTAACATCCGCCCAATATCGAACATTTCGTTTGTGGCGAAGACAATGGAGCGTTTCGTCTCAAGACAACTGCAACGCTTCCTGAACGAGAATGGCATACTGGGCGTCTACCAGAGTGCCTACCGACCACGCCACAGTGTGGAGACAGCACTCTTACGCATTCACAGTGATGTGGCGCAAGCGATTGATGCTTGTCGTGGAGTACTTCTTGTGCTTCTCGATTTAACAGCAGCCTTCGACACAATAAATCACGATATCTTACTACGGAGACTATTTGACTATGGCATATGCGGCGAAGTGCATGCGTGGTTGGCGTCATACCTATATGGTCGTACCTCAGCCGTGCTTGTCGGGAAAGAAGTGTCTGAGTGTACCGTGATGAGATCCGGAGTACCACAGAGGTTGGTTCTTGGGCCGGTGCTCTTCAATGCCTACATTGCGCCTCTAACGAATTTACTCAACCGACACGATCTACAACACCATCTGTACGCCGACGATACGCAGTTATACGTCGATTTTCCACCGTTTGAGCATACAAATACTCTTATCAGAATGGAGGCTTGCATCAGTGAAGTTAAAACTTGGCTCTATGACAACGGACTGGTTCTCAACGAGAGCAAAATGGAAGCAATTGTTATACGTTCATCGAACTTGCGCAGACCAATACTCATTGATCATGTCGACATATGCGGACAATATGTAGCGACATCGACCATCGTCCATGACCTTGGTGTTGCAATCGATGCTGATTTATCGATGGCGACGCAGGTTGCAAATGTATGTCGAAGTGCTTACTACCATCTCTCGAGAATTGCTCGTGTACGAGAGGCAATGACGACCAATGGCTGCAAATGTCTTGTCCATGCACTTGTGACATCCAGAATTGATTATGGAAATGCGATGCTGTTTGGTATACCTGACCGTCTGCTGCACCGTCTAAAGAGAGTCCAACGGTCATCCGCTCGTGTTGTGATGCAACTTCGACGAGGTGACCGGCGATCTATCACTGTGGTCCTACAACAGCTACACCGGCTCCCAGTGAGAAAGCGCATCGAGTACAAGTTACTCATGGTTGTACACATGGCACTGTATGCAGGCACGCCAGTGTATCTCGCGTCACTGCTACATCGTCACGCACCACGCAGGACCCTACTCTCTGGCGGTGGTCTGCTTCTGGATGTTCCACGCGTGAACCTAGAAAGTTTTGGTCGCCGGGCGTTTGCACGTGCTGGGCCGACATTGTGGAACTCTCTGCCTCTGGAACTACGCATGATTGAGAACACTAGACAGTTTGGAAAATTATTGAAGACATTTCTGTTCTCAAACTAATATAATCAGACATCATTTAACCTTTGCATTATTCATGCATATAGTTTTAATACATTTTTATAGTCTTATTTATATCAGAATCACATTTTAGTATATAATCAAATTATTTAATGTAAATTAGGCTTTTTTTTTTCTTTTTTTCTTTTTCAGTAGGTTCAGCTGTTCAGCACTTTTGCTAATCGTTTATTTTATCATTGCATTTACCTGTAATTTTACTATACTTAGTTTTATATATATATATATATACAGTATATACTAGGATACTGTTTGCTAATTTTATTTATTTTCTTATTTATTTCTCTTAAATGTGTTTTTATGCTTCTTAGATGATTGCCAATTTGTAAACACCCGTGAACGGGGGTCATTAGTCCCGGATTTGTTGGTGTATAAATAAAGTTTATTATTATTATTACAATTATGTTGATGATGTTGACATACCTTGTTCTCTCAAAAGACATACTACCAATAAATTAAATGGGTTGAAGGCTAAATGTCGACCTGGCAACTGGCTTTGGCCAAGACATAATGGCAAAGGTCAATTCTTTTGACCACTAAAACAAAATTTAATGCATGCACTTTTTTAACCAACCTTGTGACATCAATGTACGCCTTCCTGTTCTCCACCAGAAAACCTCGCATCTGGGTAATTGTGATTACCTACAAATGTAGATGATTCCTTTACAATAGACATCAAAATACCTTGTAATACTTGTATTTCTCCCTGCTTGCATCTGAAAGGATTATCTGATACAAATTTGAATAGATCATATAAAAATAATTCAAACTGGATATTTACAGACGTTAAACACATCTTGAAATCCTGCTTATTTCAAATAAATACTATTCATATTTCAACTGTTTTGTTATTTGCAGAGCTTCTAAAAATAAGGTGCACTGAAATAGTACAATAATAATTTATAATTATACCAAAGAATCATGTTACAGAGTATTGTAATTATTATGTATAATTTTGATTCTAGAATTTAGGTAAAATTTATTTAGTTGTCTACATAGCAATTTGCCACACACCACATTTTTTGCTTTTACTGAGAATTCACTCTTCTGTTTAGATGTTCCTAGGATGCTTTTATCAGGTATGTTGACTTCCCCCTGTGCCTTCAATCTTGCTTTGATGGCCTTCACTGTCGCTTTGAACAAGGGTGTGATATCTGCCATCACTGAAAGCAAGTTACATGCAATGAAAGTAATGCGGACAATGTCTACCCCCCCCGGGTGGTCGTAATAATGAGAGCTTGGGTAACTGAGCTGAGAACTCTATATTACAGTCATTACTAGGCACAGCACATGTAACACAAAAGAGCAATGATCTTAAATTTCAACTGTTGACTCTTACATGCCATGTTCTATACACAACAGTAAACAAGAATAAGCCAAGAGAAGCACCCATTTAATTTTCTAAGATTTTTGCAATGACATCAGTCTAACTCCATACTCTAGGAAAGGAATCAACAGCAGAATGTCAAGCACATGTGAAATTCAGTATTCTCTATTTACAAAGGACTTGCCAACTCCATAGAACACTACCTACATACTACAGCCACATCAGCCTGGACAACTGAGACAATTATGGACTGTCTCCAGGGAGAAAAGCCATACCTCCATCATGTCAACATACATGTAAATAGCATTGTAAATATTATAGCACACATTTAACACAGCATTGTTTGTTCAACCCTCACTGATCTCCCATCCCACTATCCACATGAATGTGGCCTCTGTGAAATGAGAAATTAAATATCCCAGATCAGATGATGCACAGGCATAGGAAAAAGAAAAACAGCCAACCTAGTTGCTTTGACTCCTTTAAATATCCTTAGAAATTTAGATCATCATAGTACAGAGGTGGGCTGGTGATGAATTAGAGTGAATTATTTAACATGATTTTAATGATTGTTATGACTGTAATCATAGAGTAATGATAATCAAATGGTGTCACTGGAAGACGGCTGTTAGCCAAGTGACATCCATGCAATGTAACACATTTCCATTTGTATGACATGTATGTGTTAACTGTATGTTACGTTGTTACGTTGTAAATAAAGTTACTTACTTACTCTATGATTGTATCGAGATCACAACTGTTTGTTTCTAAGACATTAGAAGTTTAATCTAAGCAAGCGCATTTTTCTGTGGAGCTATACTGAAAAATGTATACCCTATGCCTCAAAGTTAAATCAAAATCATGTGAAATAATACCTTCCACAAATAAATTACTGGAACAAATTATCTGATTATTGCGTTAATTCTAGCAATGTGAATATATGTTTAAAAATAGAACTGATATGGGCAGGTTTAACTTAAGTGGAAAATTGTTGGACTCTTGATAAGTCTAAGGCGTCCTTGTCCACATCCCATCCGGAGTGTATAGCTTTGGGTGACTACCTTGTTAAATACCTTGTTAGGCGATCTTTCACTTTCTACTAAAAGTGAACATTGTTTTTCTGCCCTAAATCTTTGATTCATGAACCTTATGCTTGGTGGTTCCTCAGTCTAATCATGCGTTAACCTAAGGCAGTCTTAGCTGATGTATTTAATTTCTGATGTTGCCAAAATATTAGCGCCCATTCATTGTACACCCAGTGTCAGTGACACTGTCACTGACAGCCTAGTCCTAGTCTAGTAGCCTGAGTAGTAGGTCCTAGACTAGACTCGAGCCATATGTTGGCGATAATAGGCAAAACGCGAGTAAACATCACAAAATTATATGAGTTCATAGCTTGGTAACACCGACAAACTGGACAACCATTAACCTTATTGTGGCATACGCCTGGCGTCCAAACAAAGATACAAATATACAAAATAGGTTGTTTAAAAGTAATAAAGTTGAGATGTCACTTCTCGCTGATGACGGCTGATCTGGCAGATTTAAACTGTAATCAATTGCGCCAGTTGCTACATGTCAACACCATTGCAACCCGTTTCAACGAACAAGTGTCACAAATCTAGTAGTTTTATTTGCAAGATTTATGATACAATAAATTCAATTGTAACATAATACAACTAATAGCATGAAAAACGATCGGATCAATTCTCTGAAAAAAGTACGTCTAAATCAGTGGCTATTTTATGCAACATAAAGCGTTTGTACGGGTTGGTGGTGTTGTCCATTATATTGACGCTAACTTTTGCCAATATGCAACACGAACATGAATTTTTTGTTGCTGATTGGTGTTGTTATTGTGGTCTTTCTTCAATTCTCGGTGCTGTTTTCATACTCAGATCGAATCATTGTTCCTCCAAATACGCAGCCATGTTATAATGAATCGTGTGGCGTCGAATTCAATCCGTATACGCCATTGATAAAGTGCTCGTACTTGTAAGTAGGCTTAGGCTTAGCCTCAGACTCAGGCCAGGGCCAGGCTCAGCCCTCACATACTCGCTGTCATTCCGTCTCGTCAGCCTCAGGCATCACGCACTGATACAGAGTGATATACACACCTTCAGACCATTTACACACACTGTCACACAGTGACCAAGGGCGGATTTACGATTTGACCAAGGGGGAGGACACAGCCACCCATAACGCCCCTGAGACTCACCAAAAACCTCCAGCTGCAGCCCATTGGCACTGACACATTATTTGTGGCTTGCCAAAAACCTCCAACTCTACCTTGAACTAGTTGAATGAAGCCAAAAGAAGGGTGGGTGTACACCACACATTTCACTCACACACCCTGGATCCTCAAAATGCATCCAACTAAATTCCTCATTGATGCTCGTTCAAGTAAAATCAAGGGCATCCACACCCCTGCATGCAGGCCTGGGGCCGGTTTCATGAAGCGTACTTAAAGTTACCCAATTACCTAGCATCATATGTTTGCGAAAACTCCTATGTTCGCTTATATTTAAAAAATCACGTCATTTACTAAGACAATCATCTTAGCGTTAAGAATGTTCTTAGCCGCTTCATGAAACCGGCCCCTGGTGACTGACTGTCTGTAAACTGTACTGACATTGTATTCTATTATAACTTCAATGTTTTTAGGCCGGATGAATTTATAAAATGTGACCCACCAAAGGATCTACAAGGAAACACAACAGCCAGGGAGGAGCTTGGTTACGGCTGCACCAAGGTAGGGACACTGTGTATTTGTCATGGGTATATACAGGCTGCAGCAGTGCCATGGAAAACAAAGCTTCTCAGTACAGTCATACATGTCATAGCAGTCACATCAAAAGCGCAAAGAGTATTAGTGTAAACAATATTTGGTTCTATCCATTTTTTTCTGCAACAGAAACGAATACATTATGCCACTTTTTACTGTGACTTCTCATGTCAATATACTTGCTCACATTCTCTGTATACATTAAAAAAATGGTATATATTCCTTCTAGTAATAATAATAATATATTGGCAAAGTGACACATTGGTACAGGCAAACATTTTGCAGTGGCTAGAGCATTGGACTCTCAATTAAGGGAACCCAGGTTGAATCCTGCACTGTCATGTTGAAACTTGGACACGTTTGTTCATTCTACATTGCAACAGTTCATTCAGCTGTATGAATGAGTACCTGGCTATATAGATAGTAGTGGATATTTGTCTACGAAGTCTTCGCACATTAATTGTGGCATGGATGAATGCTTCCCAGAAAAGTTGATATGGTGTTCGATTGAACAGGTCTGTCATGGAGTAAAATGTAATTTAAATGCTTTCAGCAGTCCTAAGGATTATTATTACTCTACATAAAAACTTACCTTTACTTTTTTACAATATATTTTGGAATTTCTAAAAGTATTTTAAAGGAATTGTTGTATGCTGCAAACAGTTTGTTAGCTTTTCTCTAACACAGACTTTGAACTGATGTGTTGCGCTTTGTAGTGGGGAGGACAGAAGTATGAAGATGTCAAGAAGACACCAGTCATGTGTGAAGTACTGGAAGGAATCGAATGTTACGGGGAGCGGACATTCCTCAGTGGGAAAGAAGTTGCCTGTATCAAGTGAGTCCCTGTCCCATGTTCCCTGGACAGATCATAGCTCCTAACTACTGAGGTTTACTTTTTGAAGCACAGTGGCGTAGTGGTTAGAACATCAGGTTCTCAGTAGACAGATTCTGCGATCGAACCCTCTTGTTAGCATTTCCAAAAGTCTGTTCATTCCATCCACATTGCTCCAGTTCATTCAGCTGATTAAGTGAATACCCTGGTGGATCATACATGTATAGTTTTCATGCATTAACTGCAATTTGGCTGAATGTTTCCAAGAGAAGTCGAGATGGTGTTCCGTTGAATTGGTCTGCCAGACAGTGAAGTGTCTGATCATTCATGACTGGATATTGATATATATATTTTTTTATATAGTCCTGTTTCGTTAATTACTGTCAAGAACAGTTGAGATGAATCTTGGTCCCATGCTAGAACAATGTTACAAAAGAGACGGTTGTGTTTGCAGGTACAATGGCCATTACTTTGTGACGACTCTCATCTATTCCGTACTTCTGGGATTTCTGGGCATGGATCGGTTCTGTCTTGGACACACGGGTAAATGATCATGCTGAGGCCACATTAAAAAAATTATTGGTTTCTCGTCAGAAAGTAAATAAAGGATGAGCTTTTTATTAACAAATTTAATGTGCTGATGGCTGTGTTAATGACTACTTAAGGGACTATTTTTAATAATCAGTAACTTATATTGTTGTTGTGTAGACATTCACTTGGCCTGAATTGAATAATTGTTTTCACTTATTGTGCCGGAACATGTTTTAGAGGAATGATTACATAAAAAAATAAAATATAGTTTTGCAACACCTATTTTTAAATGGGCATGCTGATGAGAAACTAAATGTTCACGTGATCACTTTCAGGAACGGCAGTTGGTAAACTTCTAACACTAGGTGGCGTTGGCATCTGGTGGATTGTCGACATCATCTTGTTGGCCATCGGAGAACTGCAGCCAGCAGACGACAGTAACTGGGTGCCGTATTACTGAACAACCTCCTTCTTGTAAGGGATCATCTCAGAACGTTGATATCAGACAAAATTACTTTCATTTAGGGGGGTCAGTCAGAGGCAGTTTCATCTGGACATCGATATTTTACTCTTCTGACCGATACTGTTAATACATTGATATCATCATATCAATGTTTTCTAACTTTCGTCTAAGGAGGGGGGCTGAGGCCAAATGAAAGTAATTTAATCTGATATCGGACATTGACATTCTGAGATGACGTGGATTGTTTTGTACAATGGCCTCCGTTATGAACGATGATATCATCAGTTCTTTTACAGGCCAGATGTTCCACGTTCATCTTTATGTTGAACATAAAAATATATTTCTCGCTGAAAGATGTGCTGAATAGTAAGGGGTGGTCATATAAATTTGCAGTCCCCAAATATAATACACGTATTACGCTGTACAGGTCAAATAAATGTCTACATTAGTGCCACCTAGCAAATGGAATATGTCAATGAAAATTGATACCAACAGACATTTTAGATTGTAAAAATTGCCAAGTGCCACACCACGTATAATTGGGGGGGGGTGATTTGAACCAATGCTAAACGCATAAAGTTTTTGTTTTTAGATTTATGAGACCACCCCTAAGATGTACAGGTGTTTATATATAAAAGATGTTACATGAACAAGCTGAATTGGAGGAGGCAGTCTTTTTCATAGCACTCTGCAATTTTTTACTGTAGAAATGTATATTTTTTGTAAAATTGTGAATTTTTTAAACATGTATTGTATTTTGATTAAGATGTCATCGTAGCATCTGTTGCTAAGTAACAACATGTCTACTTATTAATAAATAATACAAGCTCCAGTTTTTTTAACAAAACAATTATAGACGATATCATTTGACCAAACAACATTGCATTTTCTCCCACACAATTTATAGCATTTATTATTATCACATCTAATAAAAAGTGTTATCAAGAAGCAATGGGTTATGCATCTCTTCCTAGCAAAACTGCCTGACAATTTTTTTCAATGGAGTAAATTTGTGATTGATGTAATGATTACTACTGTTTCATTATGTAATATTTATAAATTATTTATCAGCAGCATATCACATTAAAAACTTAGTTGTGTTCCCTTTCTGTCTTAAAAACAGTTTGTACTATTTTGTTTGTTAAAGAAAATGGCAAAGAATCATGGAATTACTAAATATCAACCATTTGTAATGTGCAATCTTTGTGTAGATTATATGTTGTACCTTATAAACATTATTTTTATAAAATAAGACAATAATACATTACATTATCTCCACGCAGAGGCTTGTTTCCAGTTGCGAGCTCCCTCCAACAGTGTTGAAGTTGGAGGGAGCTCACAAGTGGCTGTTTGGAGGGTGAACATTACATTCTGATAGAAGCAGAAACAGATCCTAACGCACTATGTTCTCACAAATCTGTATAGTTGTTTCTATGTAAGAAGCTGTCATGCACTATGTTCTCACAAATCTGTATAGTTGTTTCTATGTAAGAAGCTGTCATGCACTATGTTCTCACAAATCTGTATAGTTGTTTCTATGTAAGAAGCTGTCATGATGCATTATTAATGCGTGTAGATTGTATAAAGATTGTACATATTTAGGATGCGTTTTTAATAAATGTGAATCAAAAACATGTTGTTTGGTAAGTGAATTTCAGTTCCCATTTCAGTAAGTTACTTTTGTAAGATTTGCTTTCGTTTTGCAACATCCGATGTCAATATAGATACAAAAGTATGTATAGTTGTTATGCCACAAATTCCTTGTACAATTTCAAAAATGCTACTTGGCAATAAACCATCTACTACTACTACTAAAAACCTCTGCTGCAGATTTATGTTGCAATAGACTATATATATATAAATATATATAAACTACTCAAAATAAATAAAAGAACAAATATTAGGATGGCACACCTGGTCTACCACACAAGTTACATGTTGTGCACCCTATATGTGATTAAGGGATTGTCTTAGCTACAAAACAGCTCATGTGTGAATGAACTGAAGTGTGACAACAAAGCCTCTTGGTGTGGCTGCGGGTCCACACCCCTATATAAGGAATGCATTTTGTGGTACTTCATTACCTGTTTTTTTTTCAGATTTGTTCACAAACTGACAAATATTGTCCACAAATGTTTTTTAATAACTTGTATGGTCCCCTCTAGCATTCACACACTCCTGGCAATTTTGCAAGATTAAAAATGATGGAGATAGACAGAATTTACAAGATTATCCTGACAGGTTGATCAAATGATCTGAAATGTGGCAAATGTTCAATTTTGGGAAATGTAAATGCCTCCACACAGGACATGGGAGCGAAGAGGTAGAATATACAATGGCGGGTACTGTACTAAGTACACTGTATAAGAAACGGACTTAGGGTTAATCATTAGTGCTGATATGAAGGTATCAGAGCAGTGCAGCATTGCAGCTTCAAAGGACTGTAGGTGAATGGAACAGATTATCTGCCGATTGTGTGGGTGCTAGTAGTATGAATGTTTAAAAATAAAATCGACACATACCTCTGAAGGGCAGAAAACAAGTAGATAAAAGGGTTGGACTCTCGATAAGCTAAAGGGCTTCCTTGTCCACCTGCCATCTAGAGTTAATTATCTGGGTGGCAATCTTGTTAATGATGTGGTATACTCCTGGTGATCCTTTTGATGTTATTTTGGGGTATGGCCTGCCATTCCTGAACTAGGGCATTGGTCAGGTTCTGTACATTCTCCGGAGGTTGTGGCTTTCGTGTAACACATCTTGAAAGCATGTCCCAGAGATGTTGCTGGGGTTTGGTCAGGAGACCCACCCAGCCAGTCCATCACAGGGATACCTTCGTTCTCAAGGAAGCTGTGTGCATTATCTTGCATTAAGATGAAAATAGGCTCCAGGATGTCATTGCAATATATTACAGCCATTATACCACCTCTGGCAAACACGTACATGTCTGTATGACCATCGAAAGACACTCCGTGCCAAACCGTGACTGAGCCGCCATTGTTGTGGCTTACCGTCATGTCGCAATTGGGGACGGCAGAAATGAAAATGGTCAGTAATCAAACCCCGTAATGGCGACAGATGTTGCCCTTGTTGCTCCACGGGTGGGTGTAAACTGGTGGCAGTATTGCATTTTGTCAACACCATATACGTATAAATAACTCCAAAGACATGCTGGCAGTATTGCATTTTGTCAACACCATATACGTATAAATAACTCCAAAGACATGCTGGCATCAAATACATTTGATTTATTACCAATAATATATGCATATAATGTATAGCTCCTAACACACACCACTACACAACAGCAGTATACAGTGCAAGTATATAACTAGATAACATTGCATATTCTAGCAATCTAAATAGAGATCATACATTGCATTACTGCAAAGTAAACCAGCGCATGTATAATGTCCGCACCTCTGAATTTCAAATACTGAAACGTAAATATCACAAACTAGATAATCTCATTCTTTTGATTCTACAAAGCAAGCCATTGGAATATGTTCACCGTTTGCACCATGCAACCCAGGAATGAATATGGTGCAAGGAATGAAGATGTAAATCAACTTGAAACATTTAAAATTGGATATGCTGTATAACAAGTTTATCTGCGATACAAGTCATTGTTGTTCTATACGAGTTTACTAGAAGGCCACAACCTATAGCAGAAAGAGTTACTGATAAACAACGTCAAAGACATATTTGTTGTACGAAACATGGATGACAGGCACACTTACTAATCATTGCAGGCACTAATGGTTGTAATTTAATAAATCAGCAGAATTCCCAACAGTCATGATACAAGTATGTAAATCTGTGAACATTCGTGCGATATATAATTAAGATTTTTTTGGTATTTGATAACAATAGCTATCATGGAATACAGAAATCCATAGTGATTCTAAAAGTACCTGTCTCTTATATCAAATAAACATGGAATGGCATGGCAGTGATCATTATTATACTTATAAAATCTGATGTACCTGGTAATTAACATTAACTATCTCATTGGCACCAACAGTGTTTCATACGTTTACACTTTCTAAATCAGACGTGTACCAGTAGTTCCTTTGAACGTGCCTATGAAATATTCTCAAAACAATTAACTTGGCAGTGGTGAAGCCCAAATGCCTACCTGGTTTTCTGAACGTTTAACACCTCAAGCATATGAGCCAGGAACACAGGTTCAACCAGTGGATTCACCACATGATGTAAATGTTATCTCAAAAATAGTTGTAATGTTACCAAGGTATGCTGATGTATCACAAGTACATGCATACTACATGCATACTACATGCATACTACATGCATACTACATGCATGCAAGGTTTGGTAGAAACACTGCTGTGAACACAGGGGGTTTGGCAGTGGAAAAACAAGGCACTCAAGACATTCAAAATAGTTTCCTCCAACAAGTCATTCAAGACACAAAAGCACAGTTGATTGTAGATATACAAGTGATAGGACGGCATTGCGCTAAGAGACACCATAACCTTTCTAAGCATGTGATCCAACCACCAGAATGTGTGGAAAATTTACACTATCATATTACTCTAATAGCACAAAGATTACATATCCACAAATTGGTAGCCTGATTAAATAACCTTACCATAGATGTCGATATTACCGCTTTTGGGTGGGAAATACCTCTTCCCAAACTCCCACAGTTTTTGATATTTTTTAATTATCTCAATTTAATCATGAAACTTTTCCATTTTATAGCACACAGGCCATTTTAGGCACATGACAATTCTATGGTCTCAAGACATTTCACAACTTCTCGTGCAAGTGCTTTCACTGCAGACAAATACAGCAAATAATAATGGTGAGTGGCAAAAATCCACGGGGAGTTCAGTAAAATCATTGAAGGGTGAACAAACGAGGGTGCTATATATCCTTCCTTATGAATAGGTGTTGCCATCTACGCCTTACAGTGTGCACTAATGTGTATTGAACAGCTAACACAGGTGGCGGACCGCAAGGAGGATCAGCACGTCAACAACGATGACAAAACATCATTATTTACTTATAATTAGTTAACTCCGCCGTGGCTGGTCCCAAGCCCGGAGGAGAAAGGGGGAGGGTGGAGTGTGGGGCTAGCACTCCCACCTAGTAAATAAAGTACAGAAATGTTGACACAGCAAATTACAGAGAACACAAGTCTGGAAGAGGAAAGGTCTTCGTCTAGAGAACCTATGGCGCCATGTGGTGAAAGCTGAGAGACCACGGAAGCCACAGGGCCGAGCACCCTTCTTTCGAGGCCATCTAAAGAATACAAGGCGGACACCAGGAGGACAAGATACACATGGAAACAACTTGATACAAGGGCCCAGGACAGAGGACTCTGGAGAGCTGTTGTCGACAGCCTATGCCCCAGGAGGGACGATGGTAAGTATAATTGGTTGTGACTTCAAACGGAATGGATTAAAAAATGTAATCAATATATGTCTTAAATGACGATAGTTTCGTCCAGTATCAAGTTTCTTGTAACATTTAACATGTTCATATGTAGGTCATATCTTGTACATATACATGATATAAGCTTGGCATACTGAACCTCTCTATTGTTATAGCATTGATGATAACAAATAACATATTCCAAGTAGCTAGAGCCAGCTTGTTGCAATTCACAACGTTTTGCAATTTATCTAAAACTCAATGGTTTCTACTACAATATGCAGATAAGACAACAATCTATCAGACAACAAGGTATCAACTCGATAACAACACCCACAGTCACCCAGTTTATCACATTTTTTCCAGCTAGACTCATTAAGAGTATCACATGACGGCTGCGTCTTCTGATATAGTGTTACCTACCAGAACACAGGTAGGATTACATGAAATGTACACCATAATATTATATTATTATGATATTATTTTCATATGTACTCAATGTGTACTTGTAACCCATAAACTCTGACCCAGTGTATGTGTCCACAATGACTCCACATTAACAAGTTTTCCGAATAAACGAATCAAGTAAATAACTTTAATTAATAATTAATTGGCACATTAACATATGGAAATTCCATTTTCGTGAAACATTATTGAAAAGGAATATTTTCATATCCCATTTTTTGAACCATTACTCTCTGGCAGTGATGTAGGTGGCAGCACTGAGTTGTTACCAATGCGACTCAAGACGTTTTGGAATACCTCGATATAGCAGGTCATTATTCGGACGGTCGTTGGTGGAAAGGCTCAGACACTAGTTGACGACGATCAATCCGATTTATACACAAATAACAAAAGGTTACACCAGTTATTTTAAAATAAGAACTGTGGAAGTACTTTTTAAGCAAGTTATGATGATCACGTGAAAACAAACACGTTATAATACCTATCATACATTATGAATTTCAACATGTTCGTAATCAAAATTGTACATGTTTGGTCTTGTTATAATGGAAGACAGTCTAATTTATGTAGATATTAATTTTGGAAGACAATCTAATTTGTTCAGATATTAATTTTTGGCAGTGTTTTTAAACCATAGTAAATTTAATTTGTTCAAGTCTTGATAGGGGTACAACTGCACCTGGGCGCAAGTGTAACTGCTCTGAATTGACCTTCAGTCAACTGATGACCCAAGCCTGAGCCAGTCCAAGGATGGAATGGTTTATTAGGTGAGTACAAAGTCTGTCTTGCCGTCCTTCGTGACCACCTGTACGAGACTGCCATTGGCGGGTCTCTCCCTGCCTTCACCCCACTGGAGCAGACGTCTGAAACACAAGACAAGTGGTTGAACATTCAAAGACAACACGGTCACAGTGAAAAATAATTAAATTATCAGCTGTCCGAAAACATAGTGCACAAAAATAATTCTCAGATACACTGTCCCAATACTTACGTACGCGAACAAGTCCAGACGTCACGTCATCCCCGTTTTATTACTCTAGTATTAACAAGTCCAGACGTCACGTCATCCCTGTTTTATTACCCTAGTGTTAACAAGGATTTGTAACTTCATTACATTTAACTTGTATGTTGGAGTATGATTACATAGGAACGGCTGACTCAGGGTAGCTACAACTGTGCCATCAACTTTCGTTAACAACATTTAAAGTTAACTTCCTATATAGTACCCTATTTAGTCTTGGACTGCTGGACTGCTCAGCGCACCTTTGCATTTCACACCAAAAAAAATGTTATCCCATGTAACCATGTCTATTCACTGAGAGTGTGACATTCCTATTGAGTAAATCACTGTCATTGCCCTGGCCACACTGTCTCTAGGTTCAGTACCATAAATTCTACACATGAAATCACATATGTGAACTGTGAATTCGTTATATAGAGAATATGTTAGGACTTAGTCAAACTGTTTCATATATACAAGCATAAATTAATTGATGTGGGTCGGCATGGCAATTTCTGAGTTGCACCTCTCAAGCAGACATTCTTTACACCAGGAGTTCTTAAGAAGTTATAATACATCTACCTTTCAACACCAGTCCAAGTAATGTGAAACATAACATGGATAAGAAAAACTAAATTAAAAGAAAAACTACATTAAGCTGATTAATTATAGGTTTTGTTTGTATATTAATCAGATGCAAAAAAACTGAAAATATTGATAAACTGGTATGTTCGAGCAAGTTCATACTCAGCAAGAGTGTCCAGTGGTGTCCATGTTGATTGGTCAGCTTTAGGCATCCACTTCCTGTTCATTGGCGTGTCCAGCGTCACACTGGGAGCAGAGAATACTTGACTCAACAGGATTCAGGAATAACAATAACACATGACTGGCTTACAAATGGACCAACAACTCACTTGTTTACCACAGCATGGTCTCGAGAACTTACCACAATCCCGGTCTCTCAGCTAGGTACAAGGCTCTCCAGAAAGGCACAGTATATCACAAACATGTGAGGCAATAAAAAATTATTACTTTTTTAAATACATCACCAACTGGTGAATTAACGTTAATGGTCCAAAGAAACGAATAAACATAGAAAAGGGATTTTACTATTTCACACGTATTTATTTTGGTAAGAAAGTAAAGTTTGCTGAAGACAAAAACCTCTGTCATAGTTTTACCTTCCTTACCAGATGGCGCCACGTGTATGTTATAATTTCCAACTACTTGACAGGTGACAAACAAATGTGTCAAACATCTGAAGTTACAATTTTATTGAATCTGTGTAAAACGTATCAGCCTTGAATAAAAAATGCAAGTTTGTACTTGACGGCGGAGAGATAAGATGGAGAGAAAATAACATACGGGAGAATAGCCGCGACAAAGGCCTCCTTGGGAAGTCCGCTGCCTTCTGAAGACAGACTCTGTACAAGTTGATGCACAGCGGCCTTTGCCATGCCATAGCCAATCATTCCTGTAGACAGAATATCACCCGATTTGCATGCAATTGTACATACGCCCAGTTCCTAGGGCATTTCTGTATTATATATTCCAAGCCTAGTCAGTTCCAAGTAATCAAATCCAGTTATGTAAAATGTATATTGGTGCTTCTCTCATAAGTGACACAACCATACCATCATGAGCAGTCAATTTACATCCAGTAGAAACCATAACTGTTAAAAACATTTAACAAACGGGGATTTTTGAATCAAATAAAGGCGCTACTTTTCGTCTGATAGGTGAACCCCTAAATGTTTGACGCCCGATGTGCAAACCATTTAGGAAAAAAACACTAACATACACTTGCTTGATTATAATTACAGAAACGTTATTAAAACACAAGAAACACAGCAATCAAAATGTAGAAATGCTGGGCACTGTGTAAACCCTTGTCATTGTCAGTATCACAATACGAGGTGTGCAAGACGTACCTGGTGTGCCTTCGAGACAGGGCTTGGCACCAGTGAGGGCCAACAACCCCCCTTCCTTGAGGTACTTGGCTGCGAGACGGGCTGCGATGAGTGATGTCCACACACTTTGCTTCCACACCAAGTCGGCATTCTTCACCAGGTCTGCCAGTGTCATGTTATTACAAGTTAAAAAACAACACCTGTCTGTTTGTTGGTATTCATTTGCTTATAGGATTTTATGCACATAAATTTTTTATTATAAAACAATAGTCTTCACATGCACAGATAACATACATATTCCGTGGCCATGAGCCTGTGACTAAACTGTCCAAATCCAATCTTTGAAAGGCACTCTCTGTTGCTGATGGTACAGGTATAAAGTTATAAATGTTCAGCATCATAGTAATTTGCCTCAGTTAAATTGTAATATGTAATATGATATCAATAAATAATCAGTAAATTATATAAATTAAGCAGTCCCATAGTTTGTCTATTTCCTGATTTATAATAACACAACAGCAAAACACAGTATTACGTAAAATTAACTTTTTAACTAAAAAACATTTATTTCACCATCACAATGTGGCACTTTCTTCCCACATATTAGCGATATTACTTTTTATGTTATAATATTAGGTATTTAATATATTTGTTAAACGTACTTTAACATTTAGACAAATTTATGCACTAGCTTGTAACTGTACCTATCTAAGCATTTGGTCTACACATATTCTAATTATTAGCTAAACAGTGAAATGCTTGGAATGCTAATCATTTACCATAAAAATCCTATATACCCAGTGTTCAAAATTAAGGCCTTTGAATCGGCGGCTTTTTAAAATCCATCCCGCCGATTCAACTCGCCCAAATGCTCAAGTTATCAGCCCGACTTTGCCGGTTCACAAACGCCACCGGTTCATCTCGTCCAGACTGCATCCGATGATCTGATGCATAGTTCGTCAGAATTCTTAGGCCAGACTCAGTTATAGGAGACTGTAAATGTAACTTTGGTAATAATTCCAGATCAATAGTTACTCAAAACTGTAATAATTCAAGTGCAATAGTCTTATCACACATTCAACGGCAAAGCCAATGAATGCTAAATCTAATCATTGCCACTGGCAGTGCAGATTTTCAAGATGGGACACCATTTTTTCCAAGTTTTGCCACATCCTTTGAACCAAAGTTTACAGTGTTTGGAAGTTGGCTTGGATTTGGGTCAGAGTTAGGCACTTTTATTGTTTTTTACCTACAAATAAATATGGCTGAAATCCAAATTTGACTGGTGACTAAAGTGTATTTCGTAAAGGAACCAAAATCGGCAAAGTGAAGGCCACGTAGTCTGTTGGTGTCACTTAGCGAATGAACCGTGAAATAGTTTAATGCATGAATTATCAGTATGAAAACAGCAATGTGTGTCAAGGCAACTGGGGACTATAGCAGTCCTCACACTGACCATACACCTTAAAGAAGTGGCAAATATACTGTATACATGGTACATGCATCCGAGTACACACTTGAGCACTAATGCAAGTACTAGCTTTGGACATTTTAGTTTAAACAATCAGGACATATACTTGGAACAATATTTATTATTATTATTAAAATTTTGTAATTAAAAATACTGTTATATACCTTGCACATTATTATTATTATTTTAGTGTGCCTGTATACATGTGGGTGCGTTTTAGTTCAGGCCTAATTTTAATGATTTATGCAATGTAAAGTTATATTATTTAGTATTATGTAGCTCTATTATATTAGTGTAAACATATTTATTGTTAAGATTATTACTATTTAATATCTTATGTACTTACGTGTAAAATTCAAATGATAGACACATTGTGTAAATAAAGAATGTGAAAAAATGGAACTGTGTCGATGAGGTTTGTAAATTAGTCGGGCCAGTTCAAATTCAGCAGGGCCAGTTCAAAATGGATATGGGCCGGTTCAAAAAAAATCTGGGCCAGTTAATTTTTTTCATAATTTTGGACACTGATATCAAGTACAGGTATTATTATTATTATTGTAAAAAGGAAAGCTATCCAAAAGTATAGTGCAAAAAAGTAATTTTCAGATAGACTGTTCAAATACTTATGCATGTGAATGAGTCTAGATCATACCATTCCCATTTCATTAGTCTAGTATTAACAAAGCTTTGTACCTCACCTGTCGATGTCCGATTACATAGAAACAAAAATTAAATTACTTTATAGAGGTGTACAAATACTTACTGTAAACAAAAATAAAACATTTTTGGGTGTCCAAAAACATAGTCATAACGGTACCTTTAGATGCAGCATTTCCACCTGCCCAGCCGCCGGCGACACAGACAATGGCGTCCAGTTTCTGTCCAGCGAGCATCTTGTCTACCTTCTCACAAAGTTGTTCCTCCTGACTCATCCAAGAGTCGGCTGACTCCAACACAATGTTGGCATTTGCATCCTCGTTGGCCACTCTGTCTAGAGACCCAACCCACTAAACAGAGAAAAGAAATAGTCCTAAGGAGCATGCAGTAGACTGGGCAAAAGTGAGTATTAGTGGGGCTGACTTCACTGTTACGGAGATAATGTGGTACTTGAGGTGGTTGTTTTACTGAGGTGACTGTAAAGAGGTTTGACTGCTTCAGTTCAACTGATATTGGTTAAATGAATGCTACAGATCGTGAAATGTTGTACAATTTGCATACATCACCCATACACTAAACAAAGTTAATACCATACATATCATCTACATGCTTTCACTCAATCATTCAGCATCTTTATATTAATATACTTTAAAGCTTTAACATTGTAACAGTATCTCCTCCCAAGTACTTCACTCACATCTGTCTATTCACTTCCATGGAACGTTGGTCTCTGGTCTACCAATTGGTGATGTATTTTAAAAGCACAAAACCAGTTATTTTTTGAAGTGGACTTATTGAGAGGCATCATTCTCCCGGCCATTATGTCCAATTTGCCAGAAAATATTACTGACTGCACGCAGTGCCTTAATTGGTGAGAGCATCAGTTAAATGTTGACGGTCAGTGGGAATGAGTTTAAGGTCAACATCAGACATCAGTATTACAAGCTACAAACGACAGTGCGGTTTGGAAGGCCATGATGGCCAATGCCTGCGACAGACAAGATACACAGAAGAAGCTGCTCTTGGTTTGTAGCTCCATGGGTGAGTGTTAGGTAATGCTTTGCCGTAGTACTAACTATTAACTAAAGTCTAGAGTCATAATGTCATGAATAACCCAATGTCAATGAATAATGGCTAATCCCGTGGGCGTGGTCGCCCCGCCCAGGTCATCTCAAAAATAAACAACTAGGTCTAAGACGAAGTGCAAATGTTGGCAAACTTCGAGCATAATTATAAGTGCGACACGAAGATATATTAGTGCTAATAATTATAATAGTCGGTCCACAAATTATGCGTAGCGGCATGGTGTTTACTAACAAAATTACGTGGTCTGAAAATCTACTGCGTCTCCAAATTCAGACCAAACAAGACCAAAGTGCCCATTTATCGACGATGTTTCACCGTCGACGTCGAGTATGATTGACCCTTAATGACAAACAGTTTTGTTCAATTTTATATTAAAGTGTACTTGTATCGCTATTTAAAACAAACAGAAGTTTCGTACCCATTTTTGTGCCTTAAAATATGCAACACATGCAGATCCAAGGGCACCTTTTCCGCCGTAAACCAAAACCCTGGAAGCTGTGGCCGCCATGTTGACAACTCTGTCGTCGTGAACTTGTGCAGATGAACTCGGAGCTTCAAGTATTCCGGACTACCGAATACATTTCGAGGTTATTCAATTTATGCGAAACCGTTTTAAACAACACGATTTTCACAATGCAATGAAACATATAGTAGACAAAGAAACCATTCTCTCAACATGAAGCCACTGTTTATTCATCTATGTATGATCTCCTCTTAAAACATTAATAATAATAATAATAATGTATTTATTTCATCACAATCATCATGTCCATATAAACAAATACATCAATAAAAGTATGTAAATAAATATAAAAATACATCTTTAAAATTTAAATAAATGCCCAACCCAAATCAAGTCCATAGCCTACACAACCCTTGTCCGCCCTATACTTGAATATACGTCAGCATCATGGGATCCACATTGTCTAAGAAATATCAAACTCATAGAAAGAACCCAGAGACAAGTCACCAGATTTTGTAAGAACAACTATTCTAGAGAGTCAGGAACGATAACACAACTCCTTAAAGATCTCCAGTGGGACACCCTCCAATCAAGAAGAAAAACCCAAAGACTTAGCATATTATATAAAATGGAACATAACCTCATAGATATCCCACTAGATCAATACATCAAATGCAACACCAGATGCTCACGTAAACATAATAAACAGTTAGTACAAATCAGGCACTCGACAAACATATTTGGAAACAGCTTTTTCCCAGTCACAATAAAAGAGTGGAATTCTCTACCTCCAAGCATTGTATCAAGTACATCACTGAATTCATTCCAGATTAGTCTAGCCCAACATGTAAACAATTATTCCGTAAGAGCCACCATGCGCATTGGCGTGATGTGTCCATAGGACATTTTGCCAGTCAAAATACAGATACAGATACATCGATAAGAACAATGTTTAAACATTATATAAATCCCGGACCCACTGGTGCCGCAGTTTCGCTAGTTTTAATGTTATAAATAATGGGATTCAAAGACATGTCAATCCTATTCATTAAGCTAAAAATAGCCTTTCTGATTACACATTTACCCGAGCTGACATTAGCTGTAGCAAACATGTGGCTAGCGCTACATCTCATGGGCAAATTGTTCAATATCCTGAAAGAGTTGTTATATGCATCAACGAATTGCTGAAAATGTACTTTTCTAAAGTTCACCCATAACGCACACATATAGATATTACCAAAATACGGTAGCGATCATGACGCGGCCACTGACGATCTAAAACGACGGAGACAGTAGCGTTCGTGACGCGGCCACTGACAACCTAAAACACGGAGACGGTAGCGATCGTGGCGTGTCTACTCACGACCCAATGCGACGGAGACGGTAGCGATCGTGACGGGGTCATTGACGACACGACACGATGGAATCTATGGCGACGGTTGTGACGAGGGACCACTGATGACCCAGTACGACAGAGAGGTGGATGTCTATTCGTATGTGGCGTCCGGGTAATTAACCCCTTTAGGGTTAGGTTTGGGTTTCCAACAGCTTGAATAGGAAGGTGTACGATAGAACTGTTGCAAGTCGCCTGCTCTCGTGGACATTGGAGAGACTTGACCGCCTACGTCTGCAGCAGACACGGCGACTGACAAGGGTAGAGACGGCGACAGCGACAGCGACGGCAGTGATGATGAGAAGTTTATCTAACTGTCATGTCGTAACCAT
Source organism: Paraescarpia echinospica (assembly GCA_020002185.1). Taxonomy (NCBI): domain Eukaryota; kingdom Metazoa; phylum Annelida; class Polychaeta; order Sabellida; family Siboglinidae; genus Paraescarpia; species Paraescarpia echinospica. Next base: position 13,189,822 of record CM034534.1, read on the forward strand.
AAGCGGATCCAGACAGATCTCAATCTGTTTTCACATATATAATTACAATATATTACCGTACTATATATTTATAATTAATAAATTATATATCCATTACATTATATTTGTTTGGATAAATAAAATTTAGAAACATCGTTATATAATGATCATATTTTCATTTTTGTGGCGAATAAATAGTTACCTCAAAAATAAAAAGAATTTACAAACAGTGCATTATAGTATAAAATGATTTTGTTTATATTACTTCGTGAAAACATAAACAAAAAAGTGTATAGAAAATCAAAGGTTTGCATGCTGTCAGGATTGAACCGGCGTCGCCCGATTGTAAAATAAATAACAAGTAACAAACGCGCCTACCCACTGAGCTAGCGAGACCAACGTAAACTCTCTGACTGTTTTAAGTTGTTATGATAAATTGTACAACTCCGTCATATATCGATATTCTAGTGATATTATGAGATTATACACGTTACTTTATGTAGCTGGATACAATATATGTTTGCTATGTATGTTTATTGGTGTAGGTTATCTCCCGTTGGCTGCATTCGATATAATTATTCTGAAAACGAGCCCAAGCTCGGCGAAACCTAGTCGACTTGTAGGCCCATTCGCATTCGTTGTGGAACCGTAAGATAACTGCTTATCCCTCTATGATGACTAGTGTTTGTATTACGTCGGAATATTGCACAATAACTCGTTCTGACGCTCGTTTCGACCCAAAAGCTATACTTGTAAACATGCTCTGAATGCATGGAAAGGGTCGGCCTGATGCGAATTTGAGTCATAAGTGACGTCACATCTCGCCATCCCGAAAAGCGCGCCAAAAATATGCATATTCGAAAATGTCCGGATGCACACCATAAAATGTGGAATTTCTAATTAATTGAATTTGTTATATTTTTTTGGCTTGGTGGACGTGGAAATAGATAGCAGGATGTAATATAACATGAATTCGAGCAATAGATGTTTTTATTCCCTTTAAAAACTATTAGGGTGATTGTTTTCATTGAGTAATAGTAAATAATATCAGTTTTAAAAGCGTTCATTGATAATGTCAGTTTTAAAATATATGAGATGGTATGATTTTTTTCTAATTATCTGTTTTAGCATCGACTGGCAGGAATACCACGAAAATAGTTTCTACATAGTTTTAGAAGAACTGCTGGAGTTCTTCCACGGTCCCCCACCACTACCAGCACCTCTTCCACCAATACAATTATGGATATTGTTCGGAGAAGAGGACAAAGGATACGAAACTGTAGAAGAAAATTAAAATGTGAAAATCTTTAAAATACGGTGTTTCAGTTTTTGTACGTTATACCCGATAAGAGGCGGTCATTGGCCGTCCAACACCCCCCGTTACACGCACATACACACACGCACTAAGAGGAGGTCCACCACCCTGAACCGCTCACTCGGATGGGCGATAACTAAGGATGTAACGACGTCACCGGGAGTGAGGCAATAGTTGCTGGGGGGGGGGTGCGCTCACTAACCGGAACTGAGTCAGCATTTACAGTGCCTGATTTTCATGACGCCTGATTTGCGTATCGTAGGCCTCTTACTAACTACTTACGACTACTGCTATTGGTGGCATTTAATAGTGACTACAAGTAAAACAAAAGTAGTAATTTGTTCATGAGGAAAAGTAAGAACATTTCCAGGAGTTCATCTTTGGTAATAGAAAATTAGATGTGGTAAATGGGTATGTGTATTTAGGGACTACTTTCAATTAAAATGGCTTATTCACTAAGGCAATACTTAAACAAGTAAATCAAGCCAGACGGGTAATGTTTAGTCACGTTCAAAAAGCTTTCTGTCGACATACAATGTGAGCTATTTGAGCAACTGTTAACACCGATACTTTTGTATGGTAGTGAAGTTTGGGGATTTCATGAAATAAGTTAAACAGAAATATTTCATTAAAAATATTAAGAATCTTATGAAGTTCAATAAAAGTAGTTGTATGATATATGATGAAGCTGGAAAGTTTAATCTTAGTATTACTGTTTGCTTGAGAATTATAATTTTTTGGGTTAGAATAATTCAAGGGAATAAATCAAAATTATCATATATAACTTATCAATTGTTAAGACAACTAAATGACAAAAACTGCTTTAAATCGAGATGGATTGTGAAGATCAAATCTATTTTTGATACTTGTGGTTTCTCTAATATATATTTTTTATGGTTTGATCAAGATACAGTACACAAGAGCTGAGTTAAATTAAAATATTAAATTAAAATTACGAGACATTGCATTACAAAACAAGAATGAAGAAATAAACAACATTAATTGTGTACTAATTACATAATGTTTAAACATAATGTTGGTTTAGAGTATTACTTGTTGAAATTAAATATGGTAGATAGGATAAATATATGCAAATTTAAATGTGGGAACCATAATTTACCAGTTGCTAAAGATCGTTATTTAACATTTCATACTCCAAAATCCTGTACACTTTCTAATAGTCAGGAATCCAGAGACGAATTTCATTTTTTTTTTATGTCCAACATTGACAACTATTCGGCAACAATATTGACATCGATATTTCAGAGTAAGACCGAATGCGTTTAAATTGAATCAATTATTTAATGTTAAAAAATGTTAACAATTATCTAATCTAGCCAAATTTGTTCAATATATAATGTCGTTGTTTTCTTTTTCGTAAATATAATTCACATAATTGCGTTGTTAAATAATGAGTCATATGTCGAGTGATTAACACACACTGTGATTATGTTATTGTTATAAAAAAAAAATATATTATATGTGTTACATTTAACTTTTGAAAATGTATACGAATGTTCCTTAAACCCCGAAAGGGGTCGGGTGAAACAATGAAATCATTTGTCATTTGACGTCTACTCACTTTGCGTTGGCACATCATCGCAAGCCAGGGCTGTTTGCTATGCAAAACTAGCCCTGGCTGATCCTCTACGCGAAGTGCGGAAGTTAATGAGTCAAACTAGTAATTGACTTCGCCAGTCGCGACTGCATCACCCGTAAGAACAGCGCAAACACCCGCCCCAATTTGAAGACGGATAAACGACTTCTGGGAATCCCAATGTATAATGACCACTGATCTATACTTATAACTAGAGGTCAGTGATAATGACCCGTTCGCCCATTAGCACGAACAGCTGCGCGGTATTGTGTATTCGAATAATTGCTTCTACTTCCTAAACATTGCATGTAACACGAGCCACGGTTGGTTGAAATTAGTTTTATTATGACTACCTGACCTGTCTACATCTACTGATCTAGTGAGCGATTTCATAGGCTGAACTTAAATTCAGAGTTTCGCAAAGCGATCAGCCATGGGGGTACTGCTGGCTGGCACTGACGTAATCAGCAGCAGCGACCCCTGGCGCGCGAGGATGCGTTGGCACGTTCAACTGCCAACCGAAAGCTTCAAACATAGCGTTACGTCACACTTGTTGCTCGCATCTGATTGGTCGTCCGAAACCTACTCCGCGAAGCACGGACTCAACCGAGCTGCCTGCACGGGGGGGCGACGAGCGTTCGAGCAGTTTATTCAATGCCCAACGTGTTTATAATACCTATTATAATAGATTGATTAAACCGGGAGAGACGTATTTAGTCGTCAGGGCATTTTTTATAGAAGGGCTTACAAACGTAGTCATGCTACGACTTCCTAGCACTACTTTGGAAGGTGGAAGTTGCTTTACATTCGAGTTTCTCTTTTGCCAGGATATTTCACCGCTAACCGCCGCTAATGTATAAAATCCCCCGACGACACCCTACCGCTGTGTAACGCTGGACATTACATCCAACGGCTACCCCCGTCATGATCAATGGACTTGCCCACGGTGGCAGAAAGTGCATTCGTTTGATTACGTATATGCTTACGTGTTTGATTTGATCAATAATGCACCGCGAGAAAACGCGGGTCCAGAAAATTCACAAAATATCATTACTTTCGTCAGTTAAAAATACTTCCCCCTTCCCCCTCCCCCTCCCCCTCCCCCTCCCCCGCCCCTTGCGGACGGGCAGCTAATGCAGGTCTCGGGGCATAAGAGCGTTGTTGACATACTTGGGCACACACACGAGGATTCTGGCGTGTCGAAGTAGCAGTGTACATGGCAAAGTTTTCTAACATTGCGCCATACAATAGGGAATTACAATAGCCTTTGATCCGTTTGGCTCTGGAATAAAACGTTCCCTGCCCCCCTCACACGCTTGCCTTCTGGCTCCCGTTCCGAGATCCTATACATACCACTGGCAACAGTCTGACCTCTATGCATCAATGTGACTAGCGCAATGACTAACCTGCGCCTAGTCGTTCTCGGCAGGAACTTGTTCTGGCTTATAGAACGAAGGAGGGACTAACAGGGCCGGGTGGCGATGCGGCCGGGCGACATTTGATGTTTTGAGAAACATCTCCACCCAACTGTCTAGGTACGAGTCGAGTTTTGTGCGGCTGTCCTGCCAACAACAGTTACATGTGAATTATGCTTGGCCATAAATTAAAATAATAGTTAACATATATACTATATATTTTACAATCTATGTATGGACCTATTATATTTCTTAACATTTCATTACAAGTATTGGATTTCCTAAGTATGACATGCACGCTAGCATATTTTAATTATGCAACGTTATCGTACGAACCATACTGTACCACGTGTCATAACCCATGCATATCTATGAAGACGGTATGGGGCCGTCTTACCACACATGCAAAACATTACCTATTTTCCCCATGTGTTATTGTTTGACATGAAAGTTTAATGGTAACATTATAATGTCACCAATTAAGTTTTTGATTTGCACCGTTATTATGAGTTGCACCAGTTTAACTATTAGCAAAATATTACATCAAACTGCATAACATATTTCAAAAGCACGTTGATTTAATTACCCCGTCTCATGTTGCTGAAAAAGAACACAGAAAAAGAGGAAGGCCACAGAATAGGTGAAATGACAAAGTTAGACAGGACATTCGACTCCCGCTTTTAACAGCAGAGTGGTATACTCTAGACGGGACGAAATTGAGAGGTAGAGATCCAGGAGGATAGCGAGGGGTCAAATTGGCATAGGCATCAAACTTGTCAGGGCGGAAATGTATATCATCTCACCGTCTGTTACACTTATTTGATTATGTGTGTATGTACGATTTATACAATTCCAAAATGATCTCTATCTAGGTCAAGTCAAGTCATATTGCTAATCTTTCTGGATGGTTATCCAATATATGTCAGCATAATTTTACACAAGATTTCGGGACATTCAGAATTTTAATCTTGCGTACGTGACGGGGACGTCTTACCCCAAGAGACCATGCTGCTCCAGTCTACGCTATGCTACTCACCCGATGCGACAGATAGAAAATAATCACAATACAGGAAAGGGGTAGAGCCAGATCGGAGATTTCGAGGAAACCTCTCCAGCCTATTTGTCATGTTTATTCAGGATTGGTAGCTTGTGCGTGTGCGTGCGCGTCTGTCTGTCTGTCTGTCTCTCTCTCTCTCTCTCTCGTTACTGTGTTGTTGTTGTTGTTGTTGTTGGTGGTGGTGGTGTTGTTGTTGTTGTGTTCACGGTCCTTCCGCCTCTGCCGTTGTTCTGCTTCATGTACGTACCGTGCGGTTTAGTTCAACATGCTCCATACAGCTCTAACTTACAGCTGGATCTCCTTTGCACACGGTTTTCACAATCTGTTTCGCAAGTGGTTGTTTCTTCGTGTGTGTTTTCATTTGGTGTTTGTACTGTTTTAATCCAAATTGAGAATACGAAAAGGTTCTACTTTGATAGTTTGTATAGTGGCGCCACATGGTGGGTCAACGATTGACTTGAGAATCCTTCGGATATCCGAAGTATGATAAAACTACTGTTCATGGGTAACCGCTATTTGGCCAATTTTATTTTTGGAGCAAGACCATTTACAATTCTGTTACTAAAATCAATTTTATTTTTGCAATGGCTCATACATTTGGTAGCTTAACTTTATAAAATGATGCGTTATACTACTCTCGCACAACCAAAATCTAGACCGAGAAATATCGTGACGTCATTTCTGGAGGTCTTTCTGCCAAGTCGGAGTAAAATGTCGTCTTTATTCCTTATATTATCATAATTGACGTAGTATGCTTATAGCACTGGATAATTTCAGCGTATAAGCAGTCTTTGCTACATTTAGGTGACGAAAGAAGTGATAATCGGAGGAGACGCTCCTATAATAAACGTATAATGTCCCGTCATGAAGGCAAGTATGACATTTCATGTGTTGTGACTTGCGGAAAACCAACATTTCCTCTTCCAGATAACATCTCTATGTAATGTTACGACCGTTTTATTGGACAGTTGCTTTTTGGTATCGTTTAGTTGAATGACAGTTTACAAAATTACTGCTGCATAGAAAGTTGTAGAGCTGACTGGTGAGCGCTAACAGATCACCCCAACTGACACAATGTTGCATAATCGCCTGGCGTCACCATGCAGTATGGTCGGGTATGACTCTGAGTCTAAGCGAAGTCACGAAAAACGGAACACTTCTAAACTTCTGAGTTCTTATCATAAGTTCTTAAGAACGGTCAATATTTGCCCAAGTTGAGCACTGAGACCTACTCAAGGTTTGTTTGCTGTAGTGGTATTCCATTCCATTGTCTATTGATTTTACTGCTATTGTTGTTGCTGTTGGCGTTATTGTTATTTCTTTATCTTGATTTTCTAGTTTGTCTAGTCTGTAGGCTCGACTGTGCGTGTGTTAGTGTGTGAAGTTGTAGAGGTCTGGATGGTCTCTCTAGTCTCTTTGGAGGCGGAACTCCAACTGATTGATTGTCAGTTCTTTCACTGTGTCTTCTGAGGGTGGAGAGGAAAGAGTGTCTGATTCCTGTTGATCTCTGTTACAAGTTTTTATCAGTGACCTCTTGTGGTTCCAGTGGCTTTTAGGTACATCTGCTTTTGTGGATAGAGTGGGTATTTACAGTCCAGGTCGATTTGGTCAAGTCCCTTGATAATTTTGAAAGTTTGAATGATGTCGGCTCTTTGTCTTCTATAGTGCAGTGTAGGGAGTTTTAATTCTTTCAATCTGCTGCTGCAGTGTAGGCCTTTTGTTTCTGGCACTAGTCGCATCCAGAGATGGGGGTAATTGTACTCATTGTAATCGTGGGCAACTTTTTGAATAATCGTACTCGATTACATTGATCAAAAAAGCCAAGTAATCATAATCATACCTGCTTACATTGCCAAAGTAACTGTAATCATGATTACTTATCATGATTACAATTTTTGTTCATACTTACAATGCAAGCAGATTGATTAGACATATAGGAATGGCTGTACCAGAAGTGATCTAATAAATGTAATTTAGTAATTGGGCTATTTCTTTTCTGTTACAATTGAGCATTTCAGTTGCATAAAAAAATCAGTTAGATTTCCCTAGTTAATACCTTCTCTCCCCAGAGAAGCCACATCTCCTGCTTACTGTAATAGTACAAAGTTATTATCTTGACAGACTCTGAGAAGCAGTGCAGTAAATAAGCCTCCCCTACCACATTGCTTTGTAATATTAGAAGCCATGCCATGCCACCTGTACTGTTCACAATGTTAGTATGGTGTGAATGACTGGTCATGGTTCCTAGCTCCTGACTGGCTGGTTAGCTGCTAAATCCCTGTCTATTATATCTAAGGGTAAACCTGTCTAAGTTGACCATTGTATTCTGTGTTTTACCAATCTGATATATGGCATATTTGAATCTGACCCTCTGTATTTGAAATTTTATTAGTGTAATGTATTTGATCATTTGTATTTGAAATTTAAAAAAGAGGGCATTTGAAATTCTAACATGCAACATATTTGTATGTGATTATGTTGTGGTGAAAGATGATATAAAAACGCTAAGAGCCTAATATGTGAGATATCTACTGAGGTGCTCTTCCATCTACCATGATGGTTAACCATGTTATTATTCTCTGTTTCATATTAATAATAAAGCTATATAAAACTCTCTGACTGGTTTATTCTTTCATATTGTGATATGCCTAATATGCCTAAAAACAGTTTTCATTATGTCAATTAATAATAATAAAACCTGGATAGCAATAACCAGTTCTGAATTCAAAGGTCACATACATGATAGAAACAGGATTTGCATAGTCTTTAAAGTAATCATGGTTGTAATCATGATTACATGCTAAAGTATTTGTAATCAATTACATTTGTTTTCTGAGTAATCATACTCGTAGTCGTACTCATACATCTTCATAGTAATCGATTACATTTTTATTGTCATCATCCCATCTCTGGTCATGTTGCACACCGTTGGACTTGTTCGATAAGGTCTTGGTCTTTCTTTACATGAGGGAACCAGGCACAGGATGCATATTCCAGGTGTGGTCTGACCATCATTTTGTGGAATAGTAGGAATATCTCCTTGTTGACATCCCAGAACTCGATTGGCCCTACTTGACAATATGACATCGTTTCCGACCAATCTTGTAGTTTTGTCAGGTCTTCTTGTAGAGAGTTGGAGGAGTTGATGCCGTCTGTCAGTGGTGTGTAGAGCTTGGCTAAGTACACTGCTCCAGTCTGATTGTTCTCCGTGTACTGATAGCTTCTGTCTCCGGTCACACAGGAATGCTTTTATCCATCCTAAGGCTTTGTCTTTGATTCCTACACTTTCCAACTGTTTGAGAAGGCGCTGTATAATAATACATGGTCCTATCTGTAAGGAAAGAACTCTAACAACTTTTATCGAGATTTGGCTCTTTTAAAATTGTTTGAAGACCTAAAAATGGATGTATTTATGCATAAAAAAAAAAAAATTGACAGCAACATTTCGAAGCTAAAAAATTAACAAGAATACCTGGAGGCCTCCATTTATTTCTTTATATTGAATTTATACTCCAAGGTATATTTGAGTAAAAAAGTAATGGTCTACTCCTACACATTGTCAAGTTACTGAAGGGGGAATAAAGTGTTGTTTTTCAAGAGACTGCAGTTTTGAGCAGTGGTTGTATCACAATATTTCTTTTTAAAAAGGTAATTTGCTAAATTAACATAACACAATTTTTTTTTGCCTAACAAACCACTCTGAATTGATTAAAAAAAAAAGAAATTGAACAAATACTATAATTCATCAAAAAATTATTATTTGTGGAAAACTCAAAAATATCCATCCCCTTATGTCGCGTCTGTCACACCTTATTTTCCCAGGAATGTAAGAGGGAAAAAAATCTTAAAAAATATGCTGTACACAACTTGAACCATTTGTAATTCACAGATACAAAACCATTAATCAGTGAGTTGCTGTTAACGAGCAGCAAAGAATTAACACTGTGAATGGTGGACATTTTCTTTGTTACCATGTAGACGGGGGTCTGGGTGAAAAAAGTTCAGTATATTTTTTGCTCAGTAACCCCCAATCTATACTATGGGCAGACAAAAATTGTACTATTTACATTAATTAAAAAATAGTTCGATCCACCTGCTATGTCTGGTTTTAAAACAAAATACAAACAGATGCCTACTTCTGTACGGTTTCCACCACTTTAGTTTGTATTGTCCCAAAGATTGTCATTTTACCAACTGTTGACTGGCAATCTGCTAATAACAGTCTGCATTGCACAGTTGTTTTTTACTGTAATTTTGTCATGCAGATGGCACCACAGACGATTCCAATTATACATGTAAAAAATAGTTAGATCTATATATCTTAATATTAGCTGTTAACCATTTTCTTCACTTATGTTGACTGATGACAGTTATGTTTTATTAATACTGTCTGACCTAAGGGTGTAAATTGTTAAATGTATCTAAATATCACGTAAATTCATACAAATTATACCTGGTATTTTGCCTGGCAATACACAGAACACACAGAGCAGAGACTCCTGTCAATAGTCCTCTGCTATGTCCCTGCTATATCTCAGAAATGGCTAAACAATGGCTGTTTTTAATTATAAGCAAAGAGTTCAGGGATATTAGCATGCTCTCTCTCTGGGACTACCAAGCTTAGAAAATGAAAGCAAAATCTTTCAAGATGAAAGTCTAGCCTTCCCTGTACAACTTTCTGAGATTCAAGCCATTACATCTATCAATCATATATATATATGGGGATTCCGAGGTTGAGTGATTGTATTCAAAGTGCCTGTTCCAAGCATACACATGTGGATATGGAGATAACTGTTTTGAAAGCCATCAGGAGAAAAAACAGAAAGTCCAGCTCATTACAAATTAGGAGACTGTTTTGATGGTCCAGAAAGGATTAAACACAGTCAGATGATGTCCACCCATATACTATTTACTTTAGCCCACTAGATCTCACAGGATCCCCTCATACATCCATCTCGTCAGATGACCAAGAATAGCATTTGAAAGTAGAACATGAAATCCTTGAGAATCACCATAAACAGGATGGTCATAAACATTGTGATTGGTTAAGATTTGTGTAAATCACATGTTTGGTAATGATTTTGAAATTTATGAGGTCAGATTTTCACTTTTCCGTTACTGTATTATAGTATTATCTTAAAGTAATTTCTATAACAGTTGGTAAAAAGAAAGTGATTTAGATCATATAAACTAAATGTCCAACCAGGTAATGAGACAGTTTAAAAATAAAGGTTAATTTTATTTACCATGTCGCGTCTGTCACAATTACTGCTGGGCCAGCCAAAAAAGGGTTTCTTCCTCTAGAGTGGAATCTGTTGAACTCAGTTCCTCGTGAGAGGTATGCTGAGTTAGTTATGAGGTGTAAGACAGACCCAGAGAGTTACGTAATTTTTCTATTAGGAAAAACAAATTTAGGTGGAACTTTTTGAACTGGATTTAAAAAAATGGACACAACTTTGCAATGTCGGCATTATCATTCAACTATTTCGATGGAAAACCTAGTAATTCTATTTTTGTCTGGTCATTACCATCATAACAGACCTCTAGTAGCAAACAAGAATTGTAACTATAGAATTTTTTTTTGCACGCATAAGTGTGACAGATGCGACACAAAAATGTGACTGGTCTATTTCATCATCCTATATAATAAGCACCACGCAGTAATTTATCTTCTACTTATCACCTTGGTACACTTTCATCTCTCTACTACAACACTATATTGGAGAAAAAAATACTTTGGGAAAGAAAATTTTTCACTTGCAATTTTTACCAGTGTTCCACTTTTCGTGACTTCGCTCCAATGCCTATGGTCTATGCTCACGTAGACGTGATTTTCACATCAATGCTAAACATTTTGGCAACTTAATTATTATATATATATTATATATTTTAAACATCTTGAATGACTAAAAACCAAACTGGCCACATCATTCTGTAGAACTAAATATGGTGAAGTTGTCTGAAGGATACACTGAACATGATATATATACTGCTGGTATTGTTTTCTAAACATTTTTATTAATAGTATGTGCATTACATCATTATACTTGGACATTTCCTATGGACAAATCGCAGACACTCCAAACAATACAACTTGAGTACATACAGTGATATATGTACATATACTTCTTCCATGCAAACATGTTTATTCTTATGAATATAAAAAGGCTGTTTGTCTATTCCAAGTTTTAATTAAACCAAAGGCCTCGACTTCCTAAAAAAAATGGTCCACCAATACCAAGATGATTGACAAATTCTGGGTGTATTAACTAGTCTTCAAAAATTTGAAAAAAAAATATAATAATGACAATTACTTAATTACAAACTGTATTTGTGTTTATTATTAATAATTTGCACATAATTTGTACATTTTACAAATTGTAACTCGGTGCAATCCAGTGAAGAGTAATTCTCTGATCAGTGTGCCATTGAGTCCATTAGCGATTATGTGACATCCGGCCCGTATCCTAGCAACGGCCTTTGGCAGACTATACACAACATCTGCCAGAAGACATGTCAGCGTCTATTGCAATCAAACAAGGGAAACACTCCACTAGTTTTTCAGCTGCACATCTTTGGCCGGTCACCTTAAGAACTTGTATATAATACTGTCAGGCATTAGAGACGTCCATCAAAATACTGCTGCAGCATTAGGGACACTGATTTGGCATTTCAAAAAAGGCAAATTCCGTTTCAATTCCATTTCAGATAAAGGCAAATTCTGTTTCAAACGACATATTTTCCGTTTCAGAAAAAGGCAAATTCCGTTTCAAACGATGTATTTTCCATTTCAGCAGACTCCTCTGTGAACTGGTCAGATACATTTTTAAATCATCAATAGTTTGAACTTTTAGATCTAAGCATATTTGTTACCGAAAACCAAGTTTTTTTCTGCACTTTAATAATAATAATTTTATTTATAAAGCACCGTATATCTGGAATATAATTCTGCTCAGAGGCGCATAAAAATACAACAATGTTAAAATATAAATATACAATTGTTTGAGCTTACATGGTAAATATATTACATAAGATGCGTAAAATATTATGTAAAAAATGTACTTTACAAAAAAATCTTTAAAAATAAAAACAAAACATTTAAATATGCGCTGCTCATTTCACAATAGAATGTTTACAGAAAACGGATCTGCAAGAATTATAATTATATATGTGCTCAAGAAAGAATCTGCCAATATTTGCTCAAAATTGTAGCCATTTTGTTTGTTACTATGGAAACGGGGTCTGGCCAAAAACAGTTCAATATATCTTTTACTTAGTATGATCCAATCCATACTTTGGGCAAAAAAATCTACACATCCATATTTGAACATTGTCATAATGATGAACCATTAAAGCTTGTATGTTTGACCTAATATAATGTAGTCTTGTTTTCTCCCCATCTTTAGGGGTCAGCTGTGATGCTTGTATGAAGGGCAACTTTCGTGGCAAACGTTACAAGTGCCTCATTTGTTACGACTATGACCTTTGTGCAAACTGCTATGACGCGGGAGCGACCACAAGTCGACACACGACCGACCATCCGATGCAGTGTATACTCACGAGAACTGATATAGGTCAGTAAGATATCTCATAGAACCATCATAATCATTTAGAACTGAAAATATTGCAATGTCATATTTTGTGATTGGAAACAGCTTGTCCTTCTCGTGTTTTCAGTGTCGTTAATTTTAACTGGTAACTTGTGTTATTTATACAATTTTCATTGTGTGTAAGCGTGTGTATAACTATGTGTACCACTAATAGTGGACAGTATTAGATAGAACTGTCGAGATCCTTTCTTGCAGGTTTTTTGATGTACGTAACTGAATACATACTTCAGTATGCAAGCAGGTTGATTGGTTAAATATTTCATAGTGACTACAGTGATTTGATTCTATTACCTCCTGATTATTTTGAAACATTACCTGGTGTGGTTTCATGAAATCCTGTTGTCGTAAATAGAATATTCTGGACTAGTTCGTTTGACATCAATACTGTTCTATCCTTAAACACCACCAGGTAAAACAGAATTCATGAGATACAGAATATTTGTGCTTAACTGAGAACTGAAATGAATACATGTGCTTACAACAGTGCTTGAAAAGGAAGTAACAGGAAAAAGGCAATGACAAAAATGACTAGGGAAGGTAACAGTGAAGAAAGTAATGGAAAGGAAGTAAAACATTTTTGCCAAGAATGTCTTTACAAATACGAAATAACACTAGGAATATTACACATTTTATTATATATTGTCTTAATTTCAGCGTTCATTTGTGTACATTTATTAATCTAAAAGTTAAAATTGTTGTCAATCGTATACATATATCTATGTACCTTTCAAACTCACCATATTGTAACACAGAAATATGTTTATAATACATAAAATAATAATATAAATAAAATGGTACTTTATGTCTGTTACTTTTCCAGATTCTTTTCTACAGCCTCTTCCAGCATGCCAGCTTGTAGAATTGACAGATGTTCTGTGTGTGACTGATATGTTTTGCGTGTTTGACAAAATAGACATAACCCTGCATGATTTCTTGATGTTATAGACTTGTACTTCGGTGGGGAGTCACTGACGGCAGAGCCCCCTCAGTCTTTCACGTGCCCCTTCTGTGGCAAGATGGGTTTCACTGAGACAACTCTCCAGGAACACGTCACATCCGAACACGCCGATTCCTCCGTAGAAGTCGTGAGTGCATCTACCATCATCGTCATCTGTTGTAATTACTAGCAAATTTATGATGCAAAAGACGAGATAAAATGTTTAAGAACAATAACAGGATTTTTATTTATGACCCCATATTAAATTACAGTGTATAAATACTATAATATACAGCTACACATATTTTGACTATAATTAAGTTCGTAATGACTAATAAATATAATAAAACAAAGATAGTATAAATAAAGGTCAGTGGATCTGTTATTACAAAATTCTTACTAAACACAAGTTATGCAACAATGTTTGAGAGTTGAGTAATTGTTATTATTTAAAAAATTAATGAGACAAAAGAAAAACTTTCTTCAGTCATCGAATTGACATATTGGTAATTCAAAAGTTCCATACAATTATTTGTTGGGACATTAACTAAAGTCTCCCAGTAAATTTGTATATAGTAGGATCTAGAACCTAGTACAGTCGCGCCTCATTATAACGCTGATTCGGATATAACACGGTCGGTCGTGGACCCCAAATTTATGCCGCTAGGGGGGAAATTGATGCTAGGCCATCGAGCTGTTACAGCGTCCACGAACACTGCACTGGTCTATTATACTAAAATGTGATTTACAGCACGCTGTAATAACTAAGTAAGTTGTGTTTGATCAATAAATAAATTGTTGATTGTATATATTTTTGTTGTTGTTAATTAAATAAATGTGTGCGCTGCAAGTTTCAAACCTGTTTCATTGCTTATCTCCAGGTTATAATTTTCGAATGGCATTAGTCTTAGTGGTTAGTCGTATATGGACCTACACCGGCATAGCAGGCGATTGTCGATTAGTAATCCACAACGGTACATTCATGTGTTTTGTCGATATTTTACTTTCAATAAACCGTGCATAGATCGACCGCATTGCTAGAACACTGTGGCATGGGCGTTGATTCACTTCTCTCCCCCCCCACCCGTACTACTGTCGATAGAGTCGTAGCAGTTAATTGTTGATTAACAATCCACAACAGTTCATACATGTTTAATTCAGTTCAGCATTGGAGAACTTATTACATTTTAAAATCAATACAACACATTGACGAGCATCTTGTTCCCCGCAGTATTCATGACGCCATGACGCGGGAGTTGTCAAATACTATTTGTGTTAGGTGGTGGTTGCGCCCCTGGCAGAATATACCAGAATACATTTATAATGCGCCCCGTTTATAACGCGGTTCCATTTCGTGGACCCCGACTACCACATTATAACGAGGCACGACTGAACTTTATATTGGCATTTTTACATACATTTCAGAATTGTGAAATCTAAAGGTATTTTAAATACGGTGTAGGAGTCATTATTGACTGTTAATATTTTACGTGTTGTAGGTGTGCCCAATATGTGCAGCGCTACCTAGTGGTGACCCGAATCATATGACGGACGACTTTGCTGCTCATCTTACATTGGAGCATCGCACGCCAAGGGATTTCATATCCTTGTCATCCAGAATTACTCTTGCAGCGCTACAGTTTTGAATCAAACCCTAGTTTCTAGCTAACATATAATGATTTTAAACATGTAATAAATTAATGGAAAGCAAGTACACTAGTTCTGCTGTCCCATTGTTCAAACTGTTTGTTGTGATAGACGTACTCAAATATGGGTAGGTACAACTGTACTCATGACTGTATGGAACTCAAAAATATAACGTTATGTGGAGAGGGCAATTGCAATACATGTTGATGAGAATAGTTTAGACTTCTCAATGTGGTTTCTGTTTTTGAGCATGTGAAGGAATAACGATGTAAACGTGGTCACTCCTTAACTGATTCCACGATGAGCCACTAGGTGGCATTAGACATGTTCGAAGGATACCGCACCCTGGACGGGGTGGGGGAACCCGAACCCGTCGTGCAATGTTGGCGGGCAACACCCTGTCTGGACTTTCATCAAGCAGTAGGGAAACTATGGACCCCATTGCTGGTAAGACCTTGTACTACAGCTTCGAGTCACTGTAACAGATTTGAGCACTTTGCAACATAGTATTTACTGCATTTGTGTTTTTCGTGATGTCGAGATCGTTTTGTTACAAAGCAAAATAACTTCCACAACTGATCCAAAACTTATTGATTTTATCGACTATACAAATATTTTTGAGATTGGTCCATTGTATTGGGAATTGTGATTTGACAAAAAAGTTATTTATTAGCTGGAAATAAATGAAATATCTGCTCTTTGATCTGTTTTATTAGTTTTTAAAACTGATGGTGGATGTGCTAGTTTTGTAGTGACGCCTGTGTGGTGATTGTTTGATAGAGCTCTTGTCTCAGCTGTCTAGTGTGCGTAGTCGTGCTGTCTTGTAGTGACGCCTGTGTGGTGATTGTTTGACAGAGCTCCTGTCTGTCTCAGCTGTCTAGTGTGCGTAGTCGTGCTGTTTTGTAGTGACGCCTGTGTGGTGATTGTTTGACAGAGCTCCTGTCTGTCTCAGCTGTCTAGTGTGCGTAGTCGTGCTGTCTTGTAGTGATGCCTGTGTGGTGATTGTTTGACAGAGCTCCTGTCTCTCAGCTGTCTAGTGTGCGTAGTCGTGCTGTTTTGTAGTGACGCCTGTGTGGTGATTGTTTGACAGAGCTCCTGTCTCAGCTGTCTAGTGTGCGTAGTCGTGCTGTCTTGTAGTGACGCCTGTGTGGTGATTGTTTGACAGAGCTCCTGTCTCA
Organism: Paraescarpia echinospica; assembly: GCA_020002185.1. Lineage (NCBI taxonomy): Eukaryota > Metazoa > Annelida > Polychaeta > Sabellida > Siboglinidae > Paraescarpia > Paraescarpia echinospica. Next base: position 13,206,557 of record CM034534.1, read on the forward strand.
GCTGTCTAGTGTGCGTAGTCGTGCTGTCTTGTAGTGACGCCTGTGTGGTGATTGTTTGACAGAGCTCCTGTCTCAGCTGTCTAGTGTGCGTAGTCGTGCTGTCTTGTAGTGACGCCTGTGTGGTGATTGTTTGACAGAGCTCCTGTCTGTCTCAGCTGTCTAGTGTGCGTAGTCGTGCTGTCTTGTAGTGACGCCTGTGTGGTGATTGTTTGACAGAGCTCCTGTCTCAGCTGTCTAGTGTGCGTAGTCGTGCTGTCTTGTAGTGACGCCTGTGTGGTGATTGTTTGACAGAGCTCCTGTCTCAGCTGTCTAGTGTGCGTAGTCGTGCTGTCTTGTAGTGACGCCTGTGTGGTGATTGTTTGACAGAGCTCCTGACTGTCTCAGCTGTCTAGTGTGCATAGTCGTGCTGTCTTGTAGTGACGCCTGTGTGGTGATTGTTTGACAGAGCTCCTGTCTGTCTCAGCTGTCTAGTGTGCGTAGTCGTGCTGTCTTGTAGTGACGCCTGTGTGGTGATTGTTTGACAGAGCTCCTGTCTCAGCTGTCTAGTGTGCGTAGTCGTGCTGCGGCCGCACAGAGCGTCTCTTCACAACTTCAACAACTTGAAATGCAACTTCAATCAACTAGGTAAGATAGTATTGGTTGATGGTGGATGGTAGTATATTTCGGGTGAGTTATAAAGAAGTAAGTTGGTATGGTACGCTTGAGTTGCTGTGCGTGGTTGCAACAGTTTCGGTATGTGTATGCTGAAAGGATTGTATGATGATTAGACCCAGGGCAATTCTGGAATCAGAATCAAAGGCTGATTCCGACTCCAATTCCGGAATTGGAATCAGAGCTGGGGGCGATTACACTCATGATTACGATTACATTGCCTTAGGAAAAGTCGATTATGATTACACATTGAAAAAAAATGTATTAAGATTACACTTCTCCGATTATGATTATATATTTTTTGGCCAGGCATATCAACTCTTCTGACAAACTGTGCACTTGACCAACTGTAGACACTTCACAATTGTATTTAAAAGGGTAGACTGAATACAACCAAAAGATTTAATCCTTTAGAAGCATTTGTTTGATTCTGTGCAAACACTAGCAGTGAGAAACCAATAAAAGTAAATTGCAATTAGCCATGGTCCAGGTATGACCAGGCCAGGTCTGAACCAGGCATATGAAGACTTCTAATTAAAAACAAAGGATTTAATCCTTCAGAAGGATCTGTGCAAACACTAGCAATGGCTGGCCAGTGAGCAGTGAAACACCAATAAAAGTAAATTGCAATTAGCCATGGCCCATGTACTGGGATTACTGACCAGTGCACCAGAGTTTCTGTGATTACTGACTTACAAATGGTTTCTAGTCATGAATAGTTGCATGCAGCATGTATATGTGTATATGTATGTATATATATTATATACTGGAATCAAAAGTCTTATGACATGTTTAATCACTGTTGGACAAAATATATTAGGTGTAATAATGTGTAATCAAGTATGATTACACGATTACAGTACACGATTACAAATACACTGCCTTAGAAAAAGTCAGTTACGATTACAACTGTGAGTGTAATCGATTACAATATGAATTTAGTGGAATTGTAATCGGTTTGGGTGGAAATGAAATCGGTTGATGTGAAAGCAGTGGAATCATAATTGGATGGAATGGAATCGGAATTGCATACTGGAATCACTGTTTGATTCAACAGCCACTTTTCTATATAATGCTTCAAAGGTACAGTGAAAATACATATAAATAAAGGTATATATGGATAAAAAACAGTTGTACTTGCCAAAATAGGTAATCAAAATGACTACTTATAATAAATACTTCAGTCATCCTTATTTTATCATAGCTTTAGATAACGGTCATTATCGGTCAGGGGTAGGGGAGGTGGCTGGAGGAATCGCCCTGATTTTGGATCCAATCCATCAAAAATCCTGTGCACTGGATAGACCATGACCCAACGTGCACTGAAATTATGTACATTGGTGAGACTTACTTGAAATAGCTAAACTGATGCTTTGTTGTTGAATGCAGGCAACAGCTTGAGCGGTTGCCACGGAGACAGGTGGACTCGTCCAAGACGGCGGCGTCGGGCGTACCCCAGACCGGTGTCGTCGACTTGACGATAGTGAGCAATAGCAACAGTAGCAACAGTAGCACGGGAGGCGCGCCAAACACGCAACTCTTACTAGCACGGTTTGTAGCAATTACTTACTCATAGGCATACATCGCTGGATGACTGTATTTGTAGTGCCTGTCCTTCCTGAATTCAATGATTTTGATCGTTTCAGGGTTTTTTTTTGTAAAAAAGAACCTATCCTGTATCCACTATGACATATGAACTAGTTGATATTTTTGTCAGCATCACCTTGTGAGAAACTATTTTTGTTTTTCGTATATTTCAACTGTCACGCGGGCAGTCAGTGGCAATTATAAATTTAATCCAAGAAACCAGTTCGTTATTACATGCGTTGTTTATATAAATGTATCATGTAGTTTGCTTAAACCTTTAAAATCCCTGCCCTGGCATACATGGATATAAGGACATTGTATATAAGGAACAGTTCCAATGTGTTCCTTATAGCTGTGACTCAGTCTCAAAGGCTTTATGACTCGGTGCCAGTTTTGATATCTTTGCATTGGCTTCCTGTTCCTTTTTTGTATAATTTATAAAATTTGTTATTACCTACCAGACACTTTTGTGTAAGCAACTGGCCTATTTATATTCACTGCTTACTCCTCTTATCTGGCTTTGACCACCTCGTTCTGATGTACTTTTTGTTCCTAGAGTTGCTATCTCTCTTGTTGTGCCGACTCTAGAATTTGCTCTGTGTTAAGTTGAAAATGTTAATCAATTCCGGCTTTATTTAAAAACTTGCCTTGATAACCTTGCTTATTCACCATAGCTCGATGACGTATCCATGCATCTCTTGAGTACTGCCTATCATTTTTGAAAATGACCTGTTAGGTTTTTATGCACCTCTGAGCTTGGTTTTCGAGGATTTAGGCACAAAAGAAGTTACATTTTTATGATTACAGCAAGAATCTGCTGTAGTTATTTGCAGATGTCGGTTTATTTCCCCTGTACTTTCACAGATCTTGCTTCCAACTAATGCCACTAAGGTGCGCTTGCAGGTGCAGCGAGGCGGAGTTCTCGGAGCAAGAGAAACAAGTGGTGGAGATGGAGCGTGCAGACCGAAGCCTGTTCGTCCAGGAGCTACTGCTGTCGACTTTAGCCACTGGTCTGCGTCTTGACTCCGAACCCGTCACCACACCCCCACAGGAGGCGCTCACCACCCTGCCGAGCAGCAGCCCTGCCACGACGGTGGCGCCACCTGTGGAGTCGACGACAACCACCACCGTGCCTGCACCATCGTCCAGCGATCACTGCCTCGATGCGGCGGAGTCGTGTGATGACGTCACTGCCATTACCATGGAGACGACAGCGGCGAGAACGACCGTAGGGAAAAGTGCGTCGAGTCATCGAAACAAAGTGAAGCATATGGACAGTGTAAAGAATTCGGGAAAGGAATCACTGTCTGTACTGAAGCACTGATAGCATGAGACACAATTGTGTTGTTGGAATACAGGTCATCTCGTTAAAGATATGCGGTCTATTCGTTTTGATCGTATAATATAATCTGTCTTTTCTAACAACTTCGCCACCTAGAGGTGTTTTAATGAACCACAAATGACCGCGTCAGTCGTGTGTTTATATATTACTAGTTCCCCCCGGTGAGAAAAGATACTTATAATATTGTCTGGTTAAAGCTGCCTCTAGATCAAATAAGTTATACAATGTCCATGGATAGCTACCATGTTATCATATAAGCTGCAACCCACTGGTGGTCACTCATGCAGCACTGACGCCCAAGTTTCCATCTCACCTGAGCCCCCTGGGTGATCTCTCACCCTAATTGGCTTGCTAGCAAGTTCACTCCCATACACTCCCAAGAAACTGATGGAGATATGCTTGGACATAGCTATATATAAACATGATACATACATACAGAACGACAGGCCCACACTGTTTCATAATATAGATGTTGAATGGGGTGATAGGTGGCCCATAGCGGATTGTGATATCCTTACCGTTCTTCAGTTATTTATTACTTCCAACAGTGCTTATGGTATTGAAGTATATATTTTTAATTGTATGTATCTTGTAAGGATTGTAGCTACATGGCTCCTGGTTGCTATCTGTAAATATCACAGTCCACCCGTCTGCTCTGGTCTATAAGACTGTCCCTGCAAGGTCAATATTTATAAACGGTTATAATCAAATTATATCTAAAACTTGTGGTTCATTAAACACATTTATTTGGTCAAGATGTTAGGTTAGATATAGGTTGTATAATGAATTTACAATGAAAACGATTGGACTTTGTAGCTCTAACATGACCGGATCGTGATAAGTACCGTCACTGTGTATGTACGTGTGCGGAGGCTTTGTAAAGACGCTTCTTCAGAGAGGGGCGAAGCTAGCTGCTGGGCGCGCTCTAGTTGTTGTGTTCTCTATTGTTTCACAGCAAATATATACACAAGACATGTCTCCGCTGGCTGTAACGTTGCTGAGCTGTTTCGATATGTGATGTTTTCAGCGTGTATTATTATTCATGCGACGAAGAATCGTGTCGTCATAAGCCATCGGTGACACGATAGTCGTCAACGACGGCGACTGTTGGTGTCATTTCCTAACTTTATACGTATCTGTTAAGGCAAAGCGTTATTATAATAACTAAGATGTGAAGACAAACCCATTTCTTTCATTGTTTTTGTGTTGCTACCATGTCATGCATACTTACATTAACATAACACAAGATGCTTATGTTTACAATGATATAACTTATTTAGACTTTATTTCCAGGTAGCGGTATATAGCAATGCACCAAACATCTGTTGATTACGTGCAAACTTTGTCCAGGTGTAAAATGAATATGCTGCTCAGTTAGATGGAAATGTGTATTTGGTAATGTACAAATATACAGTTGCATTTTTGAAGTTGTAAGTTGAAGTGTTTTGAGTAAAATGTCTGTGGATGGCGTTAGTTCATTGTAGTTGTCTGTACATTCTAAGCATGTGTACATAGAATCCTGTTCAATACAAACAGTTGCTATGTAAGGAATAAATCCCTGTTCCACCAGTTTACACGTCGGTTGGCTCGTTGAATTGATCACGTTTTCAGGTAAAGTAATCCTAACATATAATATATATATATTATATATGGCCGTTGTTACAAACATAATGTCAACAACAAATTGGTGACAGTACAGGCAAGAATACATAAAACATTTGCATGTTTCAAACCAGAAATTTATTTTTCGAGAATAGACAAATATCAGTTGGACTATTTATAATCAGATCTGTTTATTACAATATCTGGAGAAGCTGCGTTAGACCATCTTCGCATACCAGGGGGGCTTTGGCCTTTGCTGATTACACCAGCCTCAATACTCCCGGCATATCTCCATGCTAAAATGCGGAAGCCAAAAACCTTGTTGCCGTTCAAGATACAAATATTTTGATTCTGGAAGTAGAAGTAACTCTTTAAATACACAGTATTGCTCAACCGCTCATGAAATTTTAATTTTTGGGGATTTCCTAAGAGTTACCCATTGTCTTTGATATGGTACGTCTGTACTGTTCTCGTGGTTGATACGGTCGTGACTGGCAGACTCGATTACAAGGAAAAACTACAATTGATTCGGCTAACTTCCAGACATTGAGTAAGATATTTGCCAGGGGTTGTATGTAATGGGATATACCATAGAATATGCTTTATAACGCAGTTACACAAGACAACCTTGTGACCTTTAATGTTTAATGCAGTCACATTATACAGTGGCATTGCTGTATTGATATTGTCCAGGTATAAACAATTAAACTTGATAACTATTGTGATTTATCTGTCAAAACAACACCTAGCACACGTGTTACCTGATCTAAGGGCAAATATTCATTAATCATAAGACCATGGTGTATATATTGTTTTATGTGAATCCAGTTAGAATAAGAAGTATTAAAAATGCTATAGTTCACATCGATACATTCCATAATTTATGTGACGTTTTGCATTTGAGATCTGGATAGGTACAGTGTAAATGGAGATCTAATTTATACTTAATAATGCATTATTACAATACTGAAATATTTGATTAATCCAGAGTGAAAAGGCGGTAACAAAGTAACGAGTTGCAACTGCATAATAAATCACACTGTTGTACAAAAAACAGCTAGAAAATAACAGAAAGAAAACAATGGTGGTACGGTAGATTCAATTGAATATTTCCACACTGCAGAACTGAGAAATACACAGCAAAACATGGTGAAAATGCATTCTGGTTCACATCCATTATTCATCAACCACAATTTTGATGTTATTGTAACCATGCCTGATTGTGGCTTAGCAAAAAATTCCAGAACACGAAAAGCAGATGGTACTGGTACCTGGTATATATAATAGTTGACTGGGTCATAATTTGCTTGTTAGATACGTGACTATTACAACTTGATTAACACATCTGTCATCTACTCGAATACCTTGTATTTGTGATGTTTAGAGAGCGACAACTCTTGGTTACAATAACTAGGAAGTTAAAAATTATGACATCAGTTGGATTTATAATAAAAAGGGATAAAGGAAAAAATAACAGTATCGCTTTTTGTCCCAACAGGAGTGAACAATAAATTACTGGTAGCTTACCTTTTGGAGATTTAAACAATCTGCTTTAAAAGTATTTGTTGCATAGATGTGTAATTAGTTACTTAAACAAACCAGCAAGAAAACAGCAGAAGACATCGGGTATTGGTAGTTTTGTAATAATATTATAAACATCAACATGCCAGCAGCCCATGTTATGCAAGGCATTAACATTTCCTCCCAATGTTACAGTATACACATTATTAGTAACAATGCTCTGAAACATGGACAACTACCAAAATAATTAACAAGAACCTATGAAGTTTCCAGACGAAATGCTTGTGCATACTTTTAAACATCGGATGAAACAATTTTATCCCAAAAAAAACAGTATTGAGAATATGGATATACATATACCGGTATATATAATTATTGATATATTTGGGGCATATCTTCAGAATGCCTCCAACAAGAAACCAATGCAGGCATAGTGCTAGAAGCAATTAGGAAAAAGAGGATGACCAATGAAATGCATGATTGAACCATCGCAAAAGAAGCACAACACCAGAGTACATAAACATAGGACCTAGAAAGAAAGAAAATGTCTGAAGACAAAGATGGATGGTGTCATTTGATCTCTGCCTAAATAAAACATCCTCAGAAAAAAGGTATGAACAGTCCCATCTACCAAGGATGACACCAGAAAAAATTACTGTAGCTGCAGAAACCATCTGGGGTAAAGGGGGAATACCCACAGAAACTCAAAAGAACCTAAACAGAAGGAAAGGTGGAAAACCTCAAAATGCTATGTCAAGTTGACCACACTGGTCAAGATAGGAAGGTAGCTGGTGACAGTTTCCACCCAGTGCAAGGATTTACAACCATCAACTGTTTGTAAGACTGAAAATGACACAACTCTACAGCATTACCTGTAATTGATTATTGCATAGTTTGATTCACAAATGTTGAGTTACATACACTGTGAACTTCTCCCACGGAAGATGCTTTTTATACATCAACAACAGAAAGTGGGCCCTCAAGGAACAGACGGGGGGAATTGGTCAAATTGTTCCAATGGTCCTTACATCCCTGGGTACGAGGGAGGACGAACTGTGCAGGCAACAAAGAAGATTTCTTCAATGTATATATATGTAAGTATGTACATGTATGTATGTATGTATGAACATAAATTTATCAACACGCATAATGTAAACATAATCAAAAAATGCCTAAGATGACCACAGCGACGTGATGTGCTGGGCCTTCAAACATTAGCAAGGATCCGCAATGTTTTCAGGTTACATGCTTGACTGACCCTTGACATATTCCCCTGATACTGCGCACCGGGCAACGTGTTTATTGTATTATATATATTGTGACATGCAGGTGTGAATAACATGTCATCTATGTCAACAATCCTGAGTTGTTCACTTCGAACAGTCATGTCGGGTAGCACGCTGAGAAACTCATCGAAGAGCACACTTTTAACCTGACATGGGACAAGCCGCAACGGTTCTGACCAAAAGGTACATTTTACCAAACTGAAGAAAAGCGAAAATACATTCACATGGGTGAAAATACTGATTTGCATTTTTGGAAAGAAACAATTTCCTACCTTTTTTAATAATGCAATTTGGAATTATTTCAAAATAGTGTGTTTCATATGTTTGGTATTTAATTTGATTTTATAAACTTTGATGTACCAAAACCTGAATTCTTTGGGTGGGTCAGCTCAACTGACATGCTGCCATTTAAATAACTACATGCCGCCAAATCATCAGACATAGACCCGATTTTAACAGCAGAGCATTGTGCTCTAGACATGATGAAATGAAGGGAGGATAGCGAGGGGTCAAATCGGCCTAGGCATTTAAGTCGAGTCAAGTTATGCCGCCAAACTATACATTAAGGTTTGAACCGTCATGACCTGTCACATGTACTTGCTTGCAACAGGTAAAATGTCTGAAGTGCCACAATGCTAATGCTCCGGCCCCCGTGAACACAATGTGGAATATCTAGTAACACCACCAGAAAATAACAAAATTATGCATATACACTTGCATACTGATGAGCTGGTGCATGTGTGTATACATCGGTACAAGGTTTTCGCTGGTGAATCATGTGGATTGGTGAATCATGTGATAACAAAACAATTATTTACAGCGTGTCAAGATTGGTTGACAAAAAGTGGATCACTGAATAAAGTGGATAATCAAATAACTGACCAATGAAGTTTCTTTTTTATATACACAACTTAGCTCCATCAGTAGTATTCAGCTCACAAAACGCCCCCAAAAAACAAGGTGTATGGCTTAGGGAAAACACAACAAACGTCAACGTAAGTTCAACAACAAACAAAACTGGGTCAGCTGGTGTCGTTGTCATGACAACGTGACCTCTACCAGAAGGACCATGGCGGGTGGTTGACTCGATTGAGAGGGATTCCCGTGATGTTGATTGGGATGTTGATGAGTGCGCTCGTTAACTTGAGTTTCTCCAGAGTTCGACGGATCATGTGACTGCAACAACACCAGTAACCTGTACATCAACATGCTAACTATGGATCATTGTAAGTATATCTCCGCCCGGGTGCCGAGGTCCACTCGCCCCTTTCTGTGTTCATCCACTTCCCTGGATCATTGACCTATGACCTGCCAATTGGTGATGTATTTAAAAGAACACAAACATCATTAATTTACTTTTTACTGGACAATTTAAATTGTAATTCCCCAGGTGGCGCCTCTGCAGAATTACATTTAAATTATTATCTGCTGCATGCGGTGCCATAATTGGAGATGGTAGAAATGAAATGGTCACGGGAACGAGCTTAAGTTCAAAATACTGCAATGGTTGCAATGGCTGCCCTGTGTTTGTTGCTCCACGGTGTCAGACAAGCTAATCTAGATCATTTCACAAACTTATTTTGGACAAAAAGCAACCAGATGAAAGTAGACTGCTTTGGAGGGCCACGCTTTTGCTTTATGGCCCTAGTAATGCTATTCGCATTCCAGGAGGCACCGTCAGTTAAATCAGTGTTAGTACCCCTGGCATATCGCCTGGTTGAAACACAGATGCCGAGTCATTATCCAGTCATCTTGTTGCCAGTGTAGATAGAGAGATTTATGTTTTATTCAATTGTGGCTGGTGTTCCACGTAATCTTTGGCAAGTAGAAGTAATTATTAGAAAATGTCTTGTAAGAATGGTAGGGTTGGTAACGGGTAATTATATTGGGAATTCCCAGAGTTGCCATTTGATATGGGGCACTGGTGTTTGCACAGTTCCCATAGTAACAATCGCAACCAGCAAATACAAACACTACAATCAGAGCAAAGTATAGTCATTAGTCAACACTACCACCCCTGGCTTGTGAGGATGATGCACCACTGAGATGATCTAATGAATCAGGTCACTTACCCATCCTTTCCTATGAGGAAAAACGCAGGAATTCCTGTAGTTCTTGATGTCTCGTCGTGAATCATGTCAATCATGCGGTAGTCATCATTGATGGCATGGTCTGTGATGACGACCATGCGTGCTCCTGCTCGCTCGGCGTTGATCGTCTTCCCCAGGAAGGAACACCCGCTGAAAGTGTTTAGACACAGTGAACAAACGTCATTATCAAATAGTTTATTGCAATTATTTGTAGCGATAAAGAATAAGTAATTTGGTTGATATGTTTATTTTATCCAACTCACCCTCGTTCGATGAATGCGACCGAGTCTGTTATGTCATTTGTTATGGAAGCACACCCATGAACTGGATCCGTTGGTACTAATTTAATGTTCACGTATGTTGAATTCTGAAGCAAACAAACGGTGTTATATTATAAGTTTGGCTTACAAACCAGTCTCTAAAGCATGTAACGATAATAATAATATTAATTTATATAGCCCCACATCCCATGTTTATACAGTCCACAGCATTTTACATGGAACATGATTGAAATTGCATATTGTTATAATTTATTATTACCATTATGATGTACATAATACTATCCCTTATATATTAATATATGTATATAGTATTTGTTTTAAGACAAATAAAGCATGTAAGTTGCAACTATTCATGAGCACTATCATTGTAATTTAATATTACTAGGTTTGCAGCATTTATTGATTGTATTTTTATTGCACCACTTGGCAACAAGTGATAAAAGCTGCCGTGTTTACTATTCCATTAAAACACAAATAATACATTTGAATGCCTGTTTTCTTTGCACAACATTTTCTATGCAATAAAAACATCTACTTGTTAATGACTGCTAACAACTGAATATACAATTAAGCCATTTACCAGCAAACTACCACCATAGGATGACCATCAACCTATTTGTGTCTCACTGATGGTTATCCCTATTTCTGTGAAGCTGTAAATCACAGAGCATACTCTGCAACTTACCAGACGAGGTCCAAAGTCCTTGGCTGGGCGCAGCTTGTAGGTGTAGCTGATTTCTTGCGGCTCTGTCACCTCAAAGAAATAATTATTGTCGAGGAACAGAGGCTTCGTGATGATGTCATATTCTTCTACAAGCAAGGAAGAAGAGCTGGATGTCGTATGTACTGGTGCGCCAGTGGAGTGGATAACAGCATTGGATGGGGAAATATGTGAAGACATGTGGCAGGTGTTTATGTGTAATCTATTACATCTGTGTCACACATATCTGTTACACAGTGTTCTTGTTCAGAACCAGCTTGTGGCTTACTGGAACGTATGTTAATACTTTATGCAACAATTTCAACAGTAAAGCTGACTAAGAAATGGTACTTTGTAGCATATCTTTGCTAGACCTAGGTCGAATTTGTCAGAAAATAAAAACCCGAATAAGCCAAGTGAAACGATCAAATTGAGATAGAACCTGGAAATATTTTCAGCTGGTAATAATCTCTATCATATGACGAGACGCTAATGAGCAGAGGTGGGACAAATTATTCCTAGAATTGTGTAATCTTGTGTAATCACTGAAATTGTTTGAGTAACCACAATTCATACTCAATTATGATTACAATCATAATTATATTGTGTTTATTTTTGTTGCCCAGGTCTCAACGTTCAATGTAGCAGGCAGTCAGAGATGGGTCGTGTAAAAATCAGATTTGTTTGAATTGTTCCAGAAGTTAATATGTTATCCTATATATCAGGCTCCTATAATAGCTCCCAATTTTTTCCTCCTGTTCCAAAGCAATTTTTTCCTTTTTTTTCTCCATACATGTTATTTTGCTGATTACAAATTAATTGTTATTGTATATTTTACAGTTCAACATGTATTAAATGTATCATGTATGTTTGCACAATATATACTACTTTTCAGTGTCATTTATTTATGTTTTTGCTGTTGGGGCAAATAAAAGTATCTTTGCCTGTCAAAACAATCACAGACAAAATTAATGTATAAACATTGTAAACAATGCATAAACAGTGGCAAAGACTCATGATGATGATCATCATCATGTAATCGAGATTACAAATAACCATGATGATTCTAAAATAAATTGCATTCATAAATTCCTAATTATAATGGACTACATTCATGATGTAACTCCACAGGTGAGTAGAACTAAACTAGCGGTAGTACAGGTAAGGGCAGTTAGGTAGGACATGTTAAAATGCATAATTAATATAATTTTGTTGTGCCCAAGCTGTAAAGTAGGACACTGATTTTCCGTTTCAGAAAAAGGCAAATTCTGTTTCAGAAAAAGGCAAATTCCATTTCCAATGACGTGTTTTCCGTTTCAGAAAAAGGCAAATTCCATTTCAAACAACTCATTTTCTGTTTCAGAAAAAAACAAATTCTGTTTCAAATGACACATTTTTTATGTCAAATGACACATTTTCCATTTAAAAATGGCATACTACCTAAAGAAGCCCATTTCTGTTTAGAAAAGAAATCTTTTATTCCAAAATTAACTTTGAAAAATAATACATTCTGTGCAATATCTAAAATATCATAATGTTAGGATTACTACGTCTAAATAATACTGTCTTACTGTGTGGTTAACTTTTCTAACAACATTTATTTGTGTAATATTTGCAACACAGTAACAACTGTACATAATCAACTTAGATAATAAAATAATTCCTGTCACACAATAACATAAAAATGACTGGTTATTTCTACTGCAGCAGTGCTTAATATCATCATCATCACTGTGCAGCCGTAGCATCCCGTGGTTGGGCGAAGGCCTCAGCATGTCGTTTCCAAATCTGCTATTCTCTGCCAGATGGAGCCCTTCCAGTACTCGTCTAGTTTGTCTCTCCACCACCTCGCCAGTCTTCCTCTAGATCGTTTCCCTTCGTAAGGTCTCCAGGTTGTGATATACGATTATCCATCGGTTATCTCGTAGTCTGCTGATGTGCCCTGCCCAGGTCCACTTCTGCATTCTGATTTGTTCTATCACATCTATGACCTTTGTCTTCTGTCTTACTCAGATGTTTGTTTTTTTCTCCTAATATAATTATGATATTTAATATACTCCCTTCCATCTTTGTTTGTGCGGCTGCTAGCTTGTTCTTTGCCTGGATGGTGAGTGCTCATGTTTCCGTGCCGCATGTCATCGTTGGAAGTACGCATGAGTAGAGGACTTGTCTCTTCAAGCAGGTTCCAAAGTAACCCTTGAAGATGTCGCGGTGTATGGCGAATGCTGTCCAGCCGTCGGTTATTCTTCTTTGAATCTCCTTGTCTTGGTTTTTGTCTCCGATACTGTATCGCTTTCCCAGATAGACGTAGCTTTCAACGTTCTCTATCTGTGTTGTGTTGATATATATATTGGTGTGTCATTTTCTAGCATCACTTTTGTCTTCGAGATCTTCATCTTCAGACCTTGTCTTTTATTTTCATCAGCTAGCTCCTGCAGCATGTTTTGTAGTTCTTGCGGTGTAGTAGCGCATATGAGTATGCCTTCAGCGAAGCGAAGATAGCTGAGATATTCTCCGTCTATCCTCAAGCCTCTGGTTTCCCAGGTCAGTCTTCGGAATATGCTTTCGAGTGTTGCCGTAAACAGCTTGGGCGATATGGTGTCACCCTGTCGTACTCCTCTCTTGATGTTGATCTTGTTGCTCTTTTTGTGTAGGTGGACTGCCCCCGGACTGTCTTTCAGGAGTTTGATGTACACGTCTTTTATCCTGTTCTTGAAGGGAGGTCAGTATTGCTTGAGTTTGCACTGAGTCGAAAGCCTTCTCGTAGTCGACGAAAGCGATGCAGAGCGGAATATTATATTCTCGGCACTTCTCTTTCTGTTTGTTTGTATGTGGGTCTGTCGTTGAGTACCTGCTTCTGAATCCTGCTTGCTTTTCGTTGAGTGTCTTCTCTAGCCTATTTGTTAGTATCTTTGTAATTTATAGATGTTTGATAACAGACTTATTAGTATGTAGTTCCTTAAGTCTTTCTTATTTCCTTTCTTGAAGATTATCACCATCTTTGCGTTCTTCCATGCGGTGGGTATTCGTCTTTCTGATAAGCATTTAGTATACAGCTTAGCCAGTGTCTTCGAGATGGTATCTTCTCCTGCTTTTAACGTTTCAATGTTTATATGGCCGTTGCCTGCTGTCTTTCCAATCTTATATCTTAGCGCGGCTTCCACATCCCATGGTGTTATCTCTGGTACCTCTTTCGGGTCGGTGTGAATTATGGTATTCTGTTCAGTCGTATAGCTCGGTGTAGAATTCCTCTATTCGTTCCATGATCATATCTCCTGCTTGTCCAGAAGTGTAATCAGTGTGTCTCGTCCTAGTGCCTATGTTATTCTTGCTTTCTTCAGGCTCTTTGATGACATAATCGTTTCTTGTATGATCTCTTGACTGTACTTTCTGGTGTCCTCCTTCGCTTTCTTTTTGATGGTCTTGCATACTTCTACATTTCTACTCTATTTGTTTTTTATGGTCGCCATTATCCACCATTTCTCAATGACCATGAAATGGTTTATGTCAGTGCCTGACATGAGGTATCAGGGGCGTCACGACACTTTGCAACGATTTGCCTTGTGTGTTTTAAAAATACTACGTCATAAATTTATGGTGATGGTAATTCTACTAGTTCAGCATTTACAGAGTTCCCGTTCGAAAAAGTAAATCCTGTGTCAACATGCCGATTACACGGAATTCCATCCTTTTTACACGATAGGGGAATTTCCGTTCCAAAAGGTCAATTCCGTTTCAAAACCCCTTTTTCCGCAATCACGGAAAATCAGTGCCCCTAAAAATATAATTATAGTGACATTATTTCTGCCAGACTCCTAATTTCCATGGCGATAAAAATGACCACCAAACGGTAAAATTTATAGCCCATCTAAATAATTGCAACACTTGAAAAGTTATTAATTTTTATAATAAATCTTCCAAAATCATCATTAGTTTATTAAAAAAATAAATAAAACGAACCTTTTTATTTCCAATCTGAATTAAATATACTCTAAAAATAATGTCCCAATTTTCAAATAATGTTTTAACCCTCTTGGTAAGCCTATTCAAGGCCCTTTTTGGTCATGTTTCTCTGTGTGTTTTCTGTACAGTTTGTTATGACACCTAACAACCGTTCGTTTGGGCAATAACAGTTTTTTTCTTTGCACAGTGGGGTTGCTTCTGTCCTTATTTTTTGGTTATTCCATCTGTCGGTAATTGCAATACAACAGCCAAAACATGACGCCTGATCATGCATCATTAGACATGACTCATCTACACATCACATACCAACACAAAAAGACTAATATCTACCACCATAAATTACATAATATTAGTTTCTATAAAGAACCCACTGAATGTGACTATACATTGATTCAGTCGTTCTCGGGAATATCGCTGCCCTAAAATGTTCTCCTTTTCCTTGTTCATAACTATCTTTCATCAAATTAAATGGTGCAAAAATAATTTTAAATGGAGTACCATCTCAACTTGTTTACATCTATCTTCAACCCGGAAGTAAAATATTAATGATTTAATCTTACCCCAATAATTTTCCAGTAGACAGTGTCTGACTTATCCCACATTAAAGTGCATAGCAATTCAATATATTCGCCGCCATACCGCCTATGCATTCCCTCGCAAAATAACATACACATATACAACTACCTGATAGTTTGACAGTTCTGCGAATAATCTCGATATTATGGTGCCATATTGAAACAACTGCACATAATATCGCTCAAAACACACGTCATCATTCTTGTTTATTCTTTTCTACACAATTATATACGATATAATTAATTTAATAGAATGCTTAAATGTATCCATAACTTCTCCCACCTTCTCCTTTTATTTCTGATAGCAGCAACAATAATAAATTTAAGAGAAATGCGAAGATCCTAACATCGAATGCCATCGCATCGGCTCATGCCTCGTCTTGAAGTTTCTCGAACGCGGTAGATAACTACTCGCTAGTCTCGCTTGGATAATCGAGGCTAGGTAGATCACTTGTTTATCGCCCGACAGAATATGTCGTTGGTAATCAGTGGAACTTGGTAAATTCGTATTGCTGCAACGTTGATATCGTTGTATTGCTCGGACAATCCAATGTTCTGCGAAAAACAGCAGGATTCGGTCGAAGGCAAAGAATGCACGGAAAACGTAAAATCAGAAAAACAAGTATGTTAGCAGGCGTATAATGTCAGTATAAATGAAAATACCAAGTGATTGCAGATAGGGTCTATGTCTAGATATCATTTGGGTAATCTTCTATTTTGTTAGTTATTTTTAATAGCATGGTTGTAGCCATGCATGTATCGGGCTGAAATTTTTTATGTGATCTAGCGGGCACATTGGCATTGAGATGGTTCGTCGATTTAGATGTTTTCGAAATTCGTCAGGGAGGTGGAGAACTTGGGGGCTCAATATTTCAAAAGGCTGTACATACATGGAATTTAATGTTTTTCTATATTATCGTAAAAATAATTATGCCATCTACAAATATGTTGCTCGATGTATGCAGAAATTTTGAATAGTTTTTAAGTTATTGACACTTCTGCGCTTAACATGCACCAGGTCTATCTTTCGTTGGTCATGTCCGCACGCTTACAAGTAGCGTGTTCTTTTGCATTTCATATATTTCCTACAGATGGAGCTATGTGTCATTTTGTCATATAGCGTTGAAATTATCGCGTGTCACGTTAGTGTATTATAAAATGTGAGTGTTAAAAGTTATATTGGATAACTAGGATTACCACATATCTATATTATAAAACAGTTCGTTCTCAGTTTGTTTGTAATAATAATAATAAGAAGAAGAACACTTATATAGCGCCATAAATGTAGATAAATCCATTCAGAGGCGCTTAGAAAAATAAGTTAGAGCTAAAGATGATCATTCAAATTAAAGGTATATTGATAATAAGTAAGTAAAGATTGTGTAAAATTAGTTTAAAAACATGTACAAGATAATAAATAATAAAATAAATAAATAAACTGACTGGTGGTGCCTATGTTGCATAAGCAATCTGGAAAAGATGGGTTTTCAAAAGTCTTTTGAAAGTCCGAAGGCAACAGGTTGTCTTCATCTCGTTTGGAAATGAATTCCACAGTCGTGGAGCAGACACCGAGAAAGTTCTGTCACCATGTCGGCTGCGAAATGGTGGCATGTACAAGTCATTGTTTGTAGTTGAACACAACACTCGAGTAGCTCTTTGTTCATGGAGTAGGTCGGTGATGTAAGCTGGTGCCAGTCCAAGTTAGCACGAAACGTCAGTAGCAGAATTGCGTAATGAATGCATTGCTTCACAGGAAGCCAGTGCAGTTTCTTGAGTACCGGTGTGATATGGTCCCATCTGTGGCAGCGGGCCACCAGCCAAGCAGCAGCATTTTGGACTTTTTGCAGCTTGTTGATTAGGCAGTCGGGGATGTCATATAGCAGACAGTTCGCATAGTCAATTCTCGATATAACAAGAGAGTACATAAGACAGACTGCGGCTTTCTGTGTTAAGCACGATCGGATCGACGCAATGTTCCTCATATGACTGATAACAATGCACATGTGCTTCACAGCACATGTGCTTTACATGACTGACCATCAACATTTCCGAGTCGAATACAACGCCGATGTTTCTGGCAGTAGGACTTGGCATTATGTCACAGTCGCCAATTTTGATCACGGTGATGTTGTGTTTTGCTTGATTGTTTCGTGATGCTAACACAAGTGTGACCGTTTTGTTATCATTCACCTTTAGTCGATTATCAACCATCCACACGCGGACATCTTGATGCAGTGCTCAATTCAGCATAGAGACAGCATTCTCTTGGTTTCGGTCATCTCAAATTTGATGTATAGCTGGGTATCGTCCGCGTAGAGATGGAAGCCCAGGTTGTGTCTTCTGATGATATCACCGATAGGTGCTGTGTATGCAGAAAACAACAGAGGCCCCAGCACCGATCCTTGAGGGACGCCACAAACGATGCAGGTTTTGCTGGAAGCGCCACCTGGTAAATTTACTGACTGCGACCGGTCGGTTAGATATGATCGCATCAATGCCAGCACGGAACCAGCCATTCCGAAGCATTGTTCTAATCAGCTGAGCAGAATTTCATGGTCAACTGTGTCGAAGGCGGCCGACATGTCAAGTAGAAGAAGGAATCACTCCATATCGCCGGTCTAGCGCCTCGAGGATGTCATTCTGTACCAGAACTAGCGCAGTTTCCATGGAGTGATGCGATTTGTAGGCTGATTGGTATCGTTCAAGAAGATTGTTATCAGTCATGTGGTCGATCAGACAGCGTGCAACGTACCTTTCGAGTAGCTTTGACACAAAAGGCAGGTTTGATATTGATCTATAGCTGTCCATATTGTCCTGATCGAGATTTGCCTTCTTAAGCACAGGGGTGACGTTGACATGTTTCAGGCAGCATGGGACAACACCAGATGCTATACAGTAGATGAGTTGATGAGTTGCGTCAGGAACGGTTCTAAGTCGTCACTGAATTCTTTCAGCAGCCATGTTGGTAGGGGATCGAGTGCGCACAATGTTGTTGGTGACTTGTTGAGCAGATTGCGGATGTCTGACATAGTCGCAATCGGAAGTGAGTGAAGTTGTGACACGCGGGGTGCTGGATGGCGGTCTGTCGTCGTGGTGGACGTGAGTGTAGACTGGGTATGTAGTGCAGGGTGCTGGATGGCAGTCTGTGGTCGTGGTGGACGTGAATGTAGACTGGGTATGTAGCACAGGGTGCTGGATGGTGGTCTGTGGTCGTGGTGGACGTGAATGTAGACTGGGTATGTAGCGCAGGGTGTTGGATAGCAGTCTGTGGTCGTGGTGGATGTGAATGTAGACTGGGTATGTAGCGCAGGGTGCTGGATAGCAGTCTGTGGTCGTGGTGGACGTGAGTGTAGACTGGGTATGTAGCACAGGGTGCTGGATGGTGGTCTGTGGTCATGGTGGACGTGAATGTAGACTGGGTATGTAGCACAGGGTGCTGGATGGTGGTCTGTGGTCGTGGTGGACGTGAATGTAGACTGGGTATGTAGCGCAGGGTGTTGGATAGCAGTCTGTGGTCGTGGTGGATGTGAGTGTAGACTGGGTATGTAGCGCAGGGTGCTGGATGGTGGTCTGTGGTCGTGGTGGACTTGAGTGTAGACTGGGTATGTAGCGCAGGGTGTTGGATAGCAGTCTGTGGTCGTGGTGGACGTGAATGTAGACTGGGTATGTAGCGCAGGGTGTTGGATAGCAGTCTGTGGTCGTGGTGGATGTGAATGTAGACTGGGTATGTAGCACAGGGTGCTGGATGGTGGTCTGTGGTCGTGGTGGACGTGAATGTAGACTGGGTATGTAACGCAGGGTGCTGGATGGCAGTCTGTGGTCGTGGTGGATGTGAATGTAGACTGGGTATGTAGTGCAGGGTGTTGGATGGTGGTCTGTGGTCGTGGTGGATGTGAATGTAGACTGGGTATGTAGTGCAGGGTGCTGGATGGCAGTCTGTGGTCGTGGTGGATGTGAGTGTAGACTGGGTATGTAGCGCAGGGTGTTGGATGGTGGTCTGTGGTCGTGGTGGATGTGAATGTAGACTGGGTATGTAGCGCAGTGTGCTGGATGGTGGTCTGTGGTCGTGGTGGACGTGAGTGTAGACTGGGTATGTAGCGCAGGGTGCTGGATGGCAGTCTGTGGTCGTGGTGGATGTGAATGTAGACTGGGTATGTAGCGCAAGGTGCTGGATGGCGGTCTGTGGTCGTGGTGGACGTGAGTGTAGACTGGGTATGTAGTGCAGGGTGCTGGATGGCAGTCTGTGGTCGTGGTGGATGTGAATGTAGACTGGGTATGTAGAAGTTTGAGAAACTAGTTGCGAGATCTTGGATGTTGTCGTTAGCTGGTAGATATTGTGACATTCTTCGCTGCAGCAGTCCGTTTAGTAGACGATAAAGTCACCTGTTGTCACTCCCATACTGTTCTAACTCAGAAGCATAGTAGTCAGACTTGGCTTCTTTGATTGACCTCTTTACCTGTGCGCACTGTGTCTTATACATTTCGCGATGCATTTGAAGTGATGTGTGGCGCCATTTCCATTGAATTTGCTTGGCTTTTATAACCTTATCGTTGTACAAAGTGGTACGAGTGGACAATCAGCGATACGACACATCTGTAGTGGTGCGTGCTTCTCGGTAAGTTTGGTCAAAACCATATTGTAGTGATCTGCAAGTTCAGTCTACTCAAGCAGGTCGGCCCAGTGGATGTTGAAATCACCGACAATCGCTAAACGGAAGGTCATCAGGGCATAGTGTTCGACGAAACCAGCAAATTCAACGAGAAAGTCGGCGTACGAATGTTTAGTCTTTTTTGACGGAGGTGGACGTTAAATAATTACAAATTTCATGGAGTTTCCCGATGATGAAACATCAACATCCATGAACTCAAAAGATTTCATATCATCACGTCGGTTAGCAATCACCTTGAAACTCGATCAGTAAACAAGACTGATACCACCACCGCGGTGATTTTTCCGAGGAACATGTACAAACTTATATCTGGCGGGCATCAGGTCTTTTATAGATTTATTGTCTTTTTCTCCAGTGCTTAGCCACGTCTCTGTGATGGCTACAAGATCCATATTCACCTCGGTCACGTAATCCGTGAATACATCGGTCTTGTTGCGAATTGAACGAGTGTTAACAATGCCCAATGTGACCGGTACCGCGACACGGCTGACCGGACCCATGTTACTAGAAGGCGACATGGCGGATAGTGGATACAGCAATCCTGGTAACCGGATGAGTCTTGTCTAATGGAATGAGAGTCTTAATGCCCTGTCTGGTAAATGTCCCATGCCTGGTGTCAGTAGGCTTGGCTGGTATAGTTGGCCGCACTGAGAGACGTACATGTATGGGTCGTTGTTTGTGGGTGCCCCCCGCCAACCACGATGGGTGGGTCGATGGAGTGCCACCCCGCATCACATGCAGATATCCATGCAGCATGGTTGAGATGAATGTATCTGCTGGTCTGTAACCAATGCAGGTATTCCTGGGTCATGCTTGGCAAGTTGACAATGTTTTCTTTGTCTGGGTTACACATGACCGATCACCAGCTTGTCAATGTCACATAGGTGCAATCACAAAAATAAAATGTAAGTCCGTAAAAATACCAAAATGTCGCACACACTTGCTAAAACCACATAGTCTAATATCAATGTTTTTGCACCCACATCTCCATTAGGTTTGCATGTATCAGGCTGAAATTTCAACCCAGCATCCGCTGTTGCTGGTTACGTCAGTTAGACGGGTGAGCGATTGAGACTGAGATTTCTGGTAGAAGGTTGTCCTAACAACTAGGCCAGTGACCAGTTACCATTTATTAATGCGGATAGGCTGGAAACATTTGGGATGGGTTTGGTTTGTGTGACACATATGACTGCCTTTTGCTCCAGGCAACGCCAGGTCACTCAGCTAGTTATATACAAATTATAGTACTTTTTGAACATGATTGATTGATTGATTCAGTATTAAAATGTAAGCGTGTACATACATAAACTATCAATACAGAATACATTATATATGAGGATGACACAAGAAAGTGCAAGCACTTGTTTCCACTGTGGTCCTTGGATAGACGCAGACAAATACATGACGCAGTTATTAATAAACACATTTTTTAAACATCAAATTGTTTTTTTCCAAGTTATTTATAGGCCTGCTTATGACTACATCTTGAAGTAAACTATGATATATTTCTAATTGTTGCATCGATTCAAATACACCGCTATTGAATTAACTTACACTACATTTCAGCTAAGTACTGAAGCTGAAGCCATTATGCCATAGGTACCACGTGTGTTGTGAGGGTGTCTGTCCAGATATGTATATCAACATTGCCTGGTGAAAATTTCACCATTATGTGCTATATGACAGGATGATGAACCACCTGATTCGACAGCACCACCATCATCAGGGATGGTGGTGAAGTCGACAGCCGTCGTGAAGTATGAGATGGTGCAGATGCCTGTCAAGTTCCTTGAGCTGCGGCCTCAGACGGACTTGAAACAGCCTCCGTCTAACTGGCTGCATGGCCACTCCAAGTGGGAGAGCTATATGCAGAGGGCCTCTCTCTCAACAGACAACCCATTCTCCAGGTTTGTTCTGTGCAAAGACCAGCGTGAATAGTGCCCAGTCTGTCTCTCTTTCATTGCCACAAATTGGTCAAACCTTTGGTCAGTTGGTGTGTGTGCGTTCACGCACACATGCATGTATGTGTGTATGAATCAGAGATGGGGTGGTTATATCACAGATCTTATATTTACAATTGATTACGATTATGATTAATACAGTTAAATGTATGAGGACGAATATGAGTACAATTACTTAGAAAATGAGTGCAGTCAAGTGATAAACATCATAAATTTAATTGATTATGATTTTAAATACCAGGTACTGTTAAAAGGTGCAAGGATGATTACGCATACAGTTGCTTAGATATTAGTGTAGTCATGTAAAGTATTTGCTTTCTTGTATACATTACCAAAACAATTGGGTAGGTACAGACGAACAAAGTTTACATGGGTGTGCTAATAAACAATGCTTGAATGACGACTGTTGTTTTGATATGAATGTATCAGTGCTTATTTGCAGCTTCAAGATGGCCCACTGTTTTCCAGAGCTAACTGGAGAGATTGATGCTATATCTGATGCTGAGGTATGTCTAAGTTATTTATTATGTTTAAATGTTTAGTTGTTGAGCTTTGTTTCCTGGTGTATTTTTTACATTGTAATAATATTTTGAGTGGCCATGGCACCTTGTTAACTAAATGTTTTTGGGCTTTATATACACAACTATATATGCATACTAATTCTAAAACCAAAAAAATAATGTCATTTAATTAAATTATCCTACCCATGCAGTAGTATACAGTATTTTATTTTGAATAAAATGCCATTTTATTAAAAATAATAAAGTTTAAAATATAAAACATGCAAAATAAATTACAGTGTGGCATAATAATAATTAAGTTGTAAACTTGTGATACTTTATAAAAGATCACTAATAATTGGTGTCCGATTACATCTAGGAAAAAAGAAAAATAATGTTAACCAAAGTGTCTGAAAAGGTACACAAAATAGTTAATGTTGTAAACCTTTAGGGTGTCCAATAACATAAACATACGGTGGCCAAAGACATTGAGTCATTATGATACACTTTCAGAATGTGAAGAAGCTGCTAAAGATCCCCTACAGCAAGGCTCATGTGTCGATGATGGTACACAGGGTGGGCAATACCCTGCTACTGGACGACTTTGACATCCACAAACATCTCCTGAGGAAACAGGAGGCAGACTGGCAATGGCTGAGACGATTCTACTACGAGACAGTAGTACGCAACATGGCGGAAGACTCACGGGTACGGGCTCAGTGGGGATGTGAAACGACATATTTACTTCTTGGTGAGGTCATTGCGTGCATGCGTGCATGCATGCGTGTGTATACACGCGCGCGCGCGCGTGTGTGTTACTGTATGCGTGTCACTGTGTGTGTGAGAGAGAGTGAGTGAATGCGTGAATGTGTGTATGAGTGTTGTGCGTGCGCGTGTGAGGTTTGGCGTGGTGTGACATGTGTACATGTACGTGTTAAAGTTTTCCCCCAAAATTGTTTGCACCTTGTGGGCCAAACCTTCAAGGATTCATCTAAGACCCATATAAAGAAAAAACAATGCTTAAATTTGTTCTCAAAATTCTCCGTGGGACAAGAGATTTGACAAGTTTTAGGGTTTGTATCAGATGTTAGATGGATGTTATTCGATTATTTACAATGTTACATATGTTTTCTGATATTTTTCAGTCCAGTGAACAGTTAGCAATGTTTTATGTAACTTGCGTTGCGAAAAACTGCTCATATTTACATCTGTTCCCGTGAAATTACACATCTTTCTACATTTTTTAGATTTCAAACAAATGTTGTAGTCCGTCATAATGCCATTTCATAACCTAAGTTGATGCGTTCTATTTCACTGGGAAGTCTAACTGGATGAGTGTCTGTGTGTTCACAGTACAAGTGTGTGCTGAAGAAGAACAAGAGTAGAGACCACCTTCAGGACAGGAACATGTTCTCAAAGTTCCTCTATTACAGGTGGGTCACACAGTGGCTGTTGAATGGCTCACTTCTCTGCAAACTAGCTTCTGAGAGAAACATGAATAATTTGTGATGTTTATAAGGAAATGCATGTTAATGTAATGAGACATAATTCTGCAGTAATTCAGTGGCAGTACAACTCCCGTTATGTAAAGGTGATAAGGGAATAATACACTGCATGAATGGGTTATTATTTGTTAAATGTAAAATAATGATAAAATTATAATGTTTGCATCATTGGACATGTTGATATATTGTTTGTTTGTTAGTATATAAATAAGAAAATTTTTCATATATGAATTCAGTTCTCCATGTGACATACCGCATAACCACACTTTTCAGGATTGCTAAGATTAC
The DNA here is from genome assembly GCA_020002185.1 of Paraescarpia echinospica. NCBI lineage: Eukaryota > Metazoa > Annelida > Polychaeta > Sabellida > Siboglinidae > Paraescarpia > Paraescarpia echinospica. The sequence continues at coordinate 13,231,079 of CM034534.1, forward strand.
CTGGTTACCATCGCTACGGGCATTCAAGATCCTTATTATGTCAGGACATGCCATCTTTTTTCGTAAACATTATCTACTCTAAATTTGACACTGATAAGATATGACATCTAGTCATTATTACCCTTTTGAGAACACATGCCCTCTCATAATACTGAGATCGTCCATCTTTAATTACAAATTTCCAGCAAATCAACAGGCCCCATTCACTATATATCACTTTACTCAACTCAACATTTTGTTTAATATAATATGCAATTTTAAGATAAAGCAGCACCAAAGATGAAAAATTATATTCGCATCCAAACATTTATTCCGCTGGCTGGACCTGGCGATTTTGCCAAATATAATTTTTTTAATAACATCAAATACCAAAGTGACATGTAATATTATGGTAGCAAGTATGATCAAATAGGTAAATTTTGTACATGCTTTCTTAAAAGGTGTTAAAAGTGGTAGTTGAACTCGGAATGCAACTTTAATTAATTTGTTCTTTTCTAGTCTGGCTGATGAGAGTGTTGAGGATGAAGAGAGTGTAGAGGAAGATACAAAGGGGGACATCAAAGTTATGGAGGCGTCTGTACATAGTTCACCTGATCCGCTGCCTGAGGTGAGTTATGTTGGTGGGTAGGGGAGATGGGGGCAAGTTGTAACAAATACAGCATATTTCAGGACTGCTGTTCAGGTTGTTACCAGATTGAATCAGTTTTTTTATTCCAACAAAAAGGCAAATGTATCCCACTGAAAGCAGATGCTTTGATGTATAAGTTGAAGATGTTTTGTGGGGTATTCTACAATGCAATTTACCCTGAGACATGTTGTAACAACGAGCTGGGTAAATTGTAACATATTGTGTAGTAGTTCCGTCTGTTACAACTTTCCTGTGTTACAACCATTTCCTGTCTCACCTGCAGTTGCCTAATCAACCTGAAATGCTTGAAAGTGGAATTTATATTGTATAATTATAAGTATAATAATATTTTGCCATGCACCAATGTTTTGAGATTATTCTTACGAAACCACTCATAATTTAAAATAATTTTATAAAGTATATCTTGATTTAAGGTTAAGAAACACATTTTCTAAATTCACATCGAGTTGCAGAAATATTGTCTTGAAATTTAAGGAAAATAAATGATGATGTAATATTTTTTGACAAACTTAACAGTCATTTTGAAAGGCTTTTGCGTGTGAATGCAGACAGAGATGGGGCAACTAGGTCACCAACGGACAGTTGTGTGGAACTTTGAAGACCTCCACATGTTGATTGGTGCAAATCTACCAATATTTGGGGGCGGAACACACCCCTGTGTGAGTCTGAGACTTAGGTGGGTAGTCATGGCCACTGTAGAGAATGTCGATGAATAATGATTGCCTGAAATGACCACTGGTGCATTAAGGTTGCCCAATAAATTTAGATTTTTTTGCTCCTTTGATTTTAAATTCATTCAAATATTAATGTTTCCTATTGATATAGCATTAATAGTGAGATAATTCCAAAGAATAAATACAACTGTCACTATTTGTGTTGTTGCATTACATTAATGTATTCCAAAATACATTTTGTCAAAATACATTTTGTCAAAAAATAAATGAGTTATTTTGTACAAATGTGCACACTATGGATGTAATAGATTTTGAGGTGAAAGTGTACTATTTGTTTATGTGAATGAATCTTTTTGTCGCAGAGATATGAGAAAGCCAATCAATGTGTTGACTGGTCTGGATTACTGGCTGGATAATCTCATGTGTAATGTGCCAGAGCTAGCTATGTGCTACCACCTTAATGGCATTGTGAAGGTGAGTGGATTTCTGGCTGTAATATCTCTTATATATTATGAAGGTGAGTCTGGATTACTGGCAGGATAATCTCAAGTAAACTGTAAAGGTTAGTCTAGATTATTGACTGGATAATCTTGTGTACTAATGAAGATGATGAGTCTGACTTACTGCCTGGATAATCTTGTGTATATTATAAAGGTGAGTCTGGATTACTGGCTGGATAATCTCATGTATATTATGATTGTGAGTCGATTACTGGCTGGATAATGTCATGCATATTGTGAAGGTGAGTCAGTTGTTGGTAGATAATCCCAAGAAATCATGCACATTTCAGGTAAACATTCTAATATACCTGATATGTGTTATAAATAGTCTGCATTCAGTGTTAGTTCCCTACTTTTACATTTGCATTCTTGACATTATTTATATAGTTTAAACAAGGTGACATGGTCTGTTCCGTTACCTAGATTTACCCTCTCAAGGCAGGGGTGGTTATTAAGTCTGCATGAACAGGCAGTTCACTCAATCAGTTGGACTTCACTCCTGATCTTGCATGTGTGAACCGGTAAATACGTGTGAACCGGGTAAATGCGTCAAACATCAAAGGGCAGTATTACCAATAAAAGGTGATTACAATTTGAATGTTTTGTAATCAATGTTTGATGGGTGCAACATTCAAATTGTGAACAATGTACTGGGTTTGTTAAATGCAGTTTTGCGGCAGTGTGTCTCTATCTATTCTAGATTTAAAATGTTATATTAAAACATGTGAAAAGACAAGGTTGGTATAACTTTGTTTTATCTTAGTTTTCAAAGTGAGATACCTGAAGGTTTCATCGTCATTAAATCATTAGATTCAAGTGGTACCATGAATTTTGTGTGTGTCACTGTGTGTGTCACTGGTTGTGTTACTGGGTGTGTCACTGGGTGTGTCACTGGTTGTGTTACTGGGTGTGTCACTGTGTGTGTCACTGGGTGTGTCACTGGGTGTGTGTGCTTAGGCCACATTACTTTTAGGTTCTGTCACTAACTGGTACACATTTATATTGTACAAATTGTTCAGTGTAGACCTCTGCCATTTAGTGTACCGAGTGTCAACTTATTGATTCATTGATGTTGTAGAACTACGAACTGATCAAGACTGAAGACATTCCAAACATGCCTGATTCACATTTCTCTCCCAAAGTGGTGAAAGATGTCGCACAGAATATTCTAAGTTTTCTGAAGTCAAATGCGACAAAGGAGGGCCACACCTACTGGCTCTTCAAAGGTAGTTGTATAACAGTTTCTATCATAAAATTGCAGTGCGAATCATGTTTACTTCCTCAATTAAATTTTTCTGCACATTTAATTTCAAATTAATTTGGCAAAAATCAAACCAACATAGTATCAACTACAACATTTTGGCACGTTTTTGCAAGTTTGTTTATGTAATCTTGATAAAATCAACAGACAAACTATCAACTTATTTTATTCCTACCCAGGAATCAATTCATGTCATTTTCAAACTTGCAATCTTCATGTGAATGTGTTGATGTTGACTTTTCATGCTCCCTCAAAAAAAGTTAAGGACAAATTCAGTGGGTTGAAGGATAAATGTCAGCCAGTTCAAGATGTAATGGCCAAAAGTAAATACTTTTGAAAATTTAAACAAATGACTACACAATTTTCACAATGCCAGCAGTGTTATCCATGTAAGTCAGGTTGTTGCAAAGTTATATGTGGTTTAACCACCGCACCTGAAGAATTCAACTTTTGAGACAGACAACATCAAAATTAGGTATTTACGTTTCAAATCACATACCATATACAATATAGAACACAGAGCAACAACACTTTTTCAAGAGAATAATTCAAAATTGCATTATTAAAATTGGCAATGAATTGTTTTTTCTAAAAATGCAAAAAGATGCCTTCATCACTGTGAATTTTTTTGGGCTTTTCCTAAGTTTTTTATAAAATGTTCCTTACAGTCCGAACCATAGCAACCCGTCACATACAAATAATGAGAACTGAACTGTTTATTTGCTCAGGTCACGGAGACGACATAGTCAAGCTGTATGACCTGACGACGCTGTCAGCAGACTGCATGGCCGAGGACGGCAGTGAGAACCCTTTCACCGTCCCCGTCGGCATCCTCTTGTACCGTGTCGCTCGCAACATCCGCAAGACGGCCGGCCGCAAGAAGTCTGGCACCATCCGCACGCTGCTCAAGAACTGTATAGCTCTGCTCGACAAAACACTGCACCCTCAGGTAGATACACTGTTAACTCTTTGTAATGTGAGCAGTTTGCAGTTGATTAATGGGCGGGGGCACGCGATAGTGTAGTGGTTAGCACATCCGCCTGACATGCCGGCGCCCCGAGTTCAATACCCGGACCCAGCAGGTATGGAATATTTGGTGTAAAAACCTGGCTCTCAACATTGGGGATTGTGTATCCCTTGTGACTCGGAGATCACGTTAATGTCGGTCCCGTCTCAATTTGGGACGTAAAAGAACCACTGAGGACGACACGCACCCTGGCAGTGACCACCCTCAGTGCCAGCGTATAGAAAGGTCGGCTTGGCGATAATGTTCTGAAAAAGGCTGACTAGTTGAATGAGACCTCATAAGATCATAACATATAACCACAATATATACAGACTAGTCAGTTAATAGAACGTTGCCGAGTGCTGGAAACAACTAGAACTAATATGTTTAGCACCGTTTTGTGTGGAATTCAGTTATCTTTAAAATAAGCACAACTTGCAATGTTAGGAAATGAAGCACACCAAATTTTAATGCAAGAAACCAGGTGCTCCCATGTGATGGTGAATTTGTACGCGCGCTGTGAGGATTCGGAGCATGTTTCATAAGATGACAAGAGGTCTAGAGGTTAAGGGGGCACGCTCGTGAAATGTCATAAATAACTGATACATCTGTTATGCAGTGATGCAGTGGATAGTGCGTGATGCAGTGGTTGGCCACCTGGCGGTCCAGCATCTCCCACTTCAGCTGTTGGCGTTTTCCGGGGCCCCTCCCGTAGACCAACTGCCTGGCAGAGCTGAAGAGCTTGGTCCGCCCTATCGATAGTTTAAAATGCATCACACCCTCAGTTCATTTAGCTCGCCAGCAGAAGTGGTTTCCCAGGGTGTGGCCGCCACCCGAAGGCAGCTTCTTGGAGCCAGAAGTGAGAGTTGAGTGTCTGGTGAGAGTCAGTGATCCTGTCCATCCCGATGGATGGCCACAGGTGGCAGGATGGCTACAGGCAGCAAGTGTGGCCAGATGACACCCCCGTAAATGAGAAAGTACAAGGTGATATCGAGGCTTTGAGGATGACGGCATCATTCTTGAGGGTTCCTGTCTAAGTGAACGACAAAGAAGAAGAAGACTGATACATCTTAACAACTACTTGTCCTGTCTTGACCTAATTTTGTTCAGTGCTTTATGTCTACACCTGTATATGAAAAGAAGGTCAAATATGATATGATGATAAATTTCCATAATGGTAGCCATAGTAGCCAGATAATTCCTGAAAATTCTTAGCCCATGGAAAACTGAGTTCATATATTTCCATTTTTGTTAGTTATTCTAACAAATAGTATATCAAGTTGTTCAGTGAAGTAGTTTGGTTGAATAAGGAGGCCAAACGTGTTTGGATTAGCAAGACTAGCAAACAATGTTGAGACCAATTGATAAATAATGCTGACAAATGAGGAACGGATATTGTCCCATAACTATTATAACCATTGTAATTTTACGATTATAACGGAATGTATGTACTGTTATTTTATGTCAAATAAAATTATTCTTCTTCTCACTAATGTGGAGTCTCCGTTAGAATGCACGTACGAAGCCGTATCGTTGATGTCTTCAGATCGTCACTTCTGCTCATTACCTGCTCTCAGACCTCTACATATCTGACGACATCCACAACACGGACCAGTTCCACGCAGGCGACGGGTCAGAGTTCAAGGACGAGGACGAACCCGATGAGGTGAGTTTCGTTCATATTTCATGTTTCTATACAGAATGTGACGATGGTTCGGACCTTAAGGTACATTTCACAAAACTGCGAAAACACCAAAATACATTCACACGGGTGAAAATGTAGAATTGTGTTTTCTTGCATTCCCCTGATTCAGTGCTTTAGTGTCGTTAATTGTACAGATTGAAAGACGTAAGTAGGTATGTAAGAGTGTTGTGATGTGGTATATACAAAGGACACATAATAACAACCATTGTAATAATGTTTACAAATGTGTTTGCAGTCACTGTGCTTATGCAATTCATGTGCAACTGTTATTTTTTATAATTAGTATTATATTCAGTATTTAATTAATAATTATAATTAGTATGTGGACCTTCACCCCTCCACTCTTTCTTACACTTTGTACAAATGGATATATGTTGATAATCATGTACTTTTTATTTTACTACATGATTTTTTATGTCAATCTTGTTTTAGTTTTACTATGGTCCATGTTTATATAATATTTCATGTTATATTTATTTTCTTTATTATTATTTCATAGCAATATATTATACATACTTTTGTCTCTAATATAACGTGTCGCCCCTGGTTACCATGACGACGTGTTCCAGAGAGAGGCTGGGGAGGAGCTGGCTGTGCTAGAGGAGAAGGCGGCGTCCTTCCTGGAGGTGCAGACGCTGTGTTGGCCTGAACCGGGGAAAGAGGGAGGAGGAGAGAAGACAAGGCAGAGGAACGAACTGGTGCGCTACCCCCCCGTCAGTGGCAGTCAGGAGGAACGTTGTAGAGAGGCACTGAGGCACATTGCTGAGGTACCTATGAGTCCTTCTTGAAGCCAGTAGGCTGGGGGGGGCAGTGGGTGCGTGTATATGCATGCACCCACCCGCCACGCTGAGGGGAAAGTAATTCCGTTTGATTTGAAGTTGTGATATAAAAATAATGATTTGAGACTAGAACGGCATCGCAAAAAATCTCTACCCCCATTTTCTGACGTCATGTCCGGCAGCAGCTGAGGCTCCGGCTCAGATCTGATGAATGTAATGCTGGTAGTCCATCTAATCATGAAATTCTATATCTTGCCAACATAAATAAATATTGGTAAATTTATGTTAAAAAATAAGATTGTGATTTGCCACAGTTGGTGCCCCTGACAGCAGATTCACCAGGCCTTCAAGCCTACAGTTATGTTAAACACTTTATGTAAGTTAGGTATGCTTAGTTTGCAGTCAGTATATACACAAAGAATGTACTACACATTATTTAATTATGTCAACAAAACACCTGTTTTTCTTCCGAGTATTACCTCATTCTCGCTTTGAGGAAACCGTATTTAAAACAAGCCAAGAAATCGGAACCTCATTACAATATATATTGTTGAATTTACAAATCTACTTCCAGGGTCTGTCCTGCCTTCACGCTAGTCTCTCGGAGGACACAGAGGACAGTAAACACAAGGTAGAAACACAGGCTGAGTGTAACCCGAGTGAGGCAATACCCCTCCACTATGAACCCCTCCACCCCAAGGTCCCCCGGAAGGCAGCCAAGCCCGCCCTGGGGCGACACACATACTCGGTCAATGAACTCTCCCTTCTCGCCCTCTCCTCGATGTCACATTCGACCTGGCACAACCTCTCCAAGGTGTTGCTACTGCGCAAGGCAGCCATCTCCTACCTCGGTCTATCGAGGATCAACCTTGCCAGTGAGAAGTTTGGTTGCGCTCTCAAGTACATCAAGTTGTCTCTCTGCTCGTTTGGTGAGTGTTCAGTCGTGGGTGACGACAATTTATTTTTTATTTTTAATAATTTAAATCTCAAGACAAGGCTAGCCTAGCATCTCCTGGATCCTCTCAAATCTCTTCCAACTGTTTGTGAGCAGCACAATTTATTATTGTGTTGTCAGGTGCTTCTCTGATTCTAGGAAGGATAACACCATAATTCCATTATTTCCAGAAGGATATTGATCTTCAAAAGGAAAACTGTCCCATCAAAGGTAACTCTCCCATGTACCACCACAGGTAACTGTCCATCTCCCATTTCAGGTAATTGTCCCTTGTCTCACCGCAGGTAACTGTCCCACCAAAGGTAACAGCCCCCTCCCACTACAAGTAACTGTCCCATGTCCCAACATAGGTAACTGTCCCACCAAAGGTAACAGCCCCCTCCTACTACAAGTAACTGTCCCCCGTCCCACCATAGGTTACTGTCCCACCAAAGGTAACAGCCCCCTCCCACTACAAGTAACTGTCCCCCGTCCCACCAAAGGTAACAGCCCCCTCCTACTACAAGTAACTGTCCCCCGTCCCACCATAGGTAACTGTCCCACCAAAGGTAACAGCCCCCTCCTACTACAAGTAACTGTCCCCCGTCCCACCATAGGTAACTGTCCCACCAAAGATAACAGCCCCCTCCTACTACAAGTAACTGTCCCCCGTCCCACCATAGGTAACTGTCCCACCAAAGGTAACAGCCCTTCCCACTACAAGCAACTGTCCCACATCCCACCATAGGTAACTGTCCCACCAAAGGTAACAGCCCCCTCCTACTACAAGTAACTGTCCCCCGTCCCACCATAGGTAACTGTCCCACCAAAGGTAACAGCCCCCTCCTACTACAAGTAACTGTCCCCCGTCCCACCATAGGTAACTGTCCCACCAAAGGTAACAGCCCCCTCCCACTACAAGTAACTGTCCCCCGTCCCACCATAGGTAACTGTCCCACCAAAGGTAACAGCCCCCTCCTACTACAAGTAACTGTCCCACCATAGGTAACTGTCCCACCAAAGGTAACAGCCCTCTCCTACTACAAGTAACTGTCCCCCGTCCCACCATAGGTAACTGTCCCACCAAAGGTAACAGCCCCCTCCTACTACAAGTAACTGTCCCCCGTCCCACCATAGGTAACTGTCCCACCAAAGGTAACAGCCCCCTCCTACTACAAGTAACTGTCCCCCGTCCCACCATAGGTAACTGTCCCACCAAAGGTAACAGCCCCCTCCCACTACAAGTAACTGTCCCACGTCCCACCATAGGTTACTGTCCCACCAAAGGTAACAGCCCTTCCCACTATAAGTAACTGTCCCCCGTCCCACCATAGGTAACTGTCCCACCACATGCAACTGTCCCACCAAAGGTAACTGTCTCCTCCCATTTCAGGAAACTGTCCTCTGCCCCACCACCTGTAACATTTCCCTGTCCCACCACAAGTAAATATCCCATCACATGTAACTGGGATTATAGTCCAAAGATGGCCCAGAAGCAGATGTCATTCTACATTCGTTCTGGAGACTCATGAATTATGCATGAAGCAATATTAATAAAGTCTATCCTCCCATCCTCTGCAGCATCCATGAGCCACATGTGCCAAGCGAAGGCGGACGAGAACCAGGAGCTGATCAGCGCCATCTGGGGGCTGTGTGGAGACATACACATCATGTTGGTACAGCAGGCAGCGAGCCTCGAGATCCACCGGGAAGACTTCCTCCAGCGACGGGAGGAGGATAGGGCTATCTGGGAGAGTGCCCAACTAGAGCTGGGAAGTGCAGGTGGGTGGAGTTAGGAAACATCTTCTGTGTCTGATGTATTCATTCTATTAAGCGTACAGTTCCCTTAACAGGTATTGGAGATGTGAAAATATGTCGCAGTTTGCATTCCAGTAAGTGTACAATGATGTACACTTATTTTCTTTGGCTCTCTGTGTTTCTGGATAAGGCCATCTCGGCAGATGTGAATGGCTAGCGACTTATGCATCCACATATATGAGCATAAGGATACCAGAACACAGAAAATCTGATAGTTTAGGTGGACTTTTCAATATTTTTGTCAGCACCAAACTTTGAATCTAGTGTGACACTGGTCAAATTAAACAACAAGAGTCAAAGTTGGCATTGCAGATCACTGTCACGGTGTGAGATGCTGGTGAAATGGGGGTGTATAGTTAATAGAATGAACACGGCATGTATAGTATGTGTAGCAAAGGCAAGCAAGTGAAGGCTCAGCCTTGCATGCATGCATTAGGCTGCTAGATGAATTACATTGCATTTTTCGCTTGTTGGTAAAAGTATCAGCAAACTATATAAATCTTTATATGATGTGAATTGTGTTATTAGGCACATGGTTTTGTGTGGATGTAGTTGAATTTTCCTTACAAAACCTGTGACCATTAATTTCAATGTCAGAGAGTTATATTTAGTCATTTTAATTGATGGTGTAATACAAAAGTGTTGTACAGTAAAACCTATCTTAGTAGACAACCTGGATATAACGGTCACTTTTGAAAGTCCTGAATGACTTGCTATTAGTTTGCACTACCCAATATCTGTCCATAGCAGTAACCTGTCTATTGCGTATAACGGTCAGTTAATTTGGATCCGAACCATTCATAGTCAACCTGCCGCTTGCGGGCAGGTCAAAGGGAATCCATAATTTCCCTGAATAAAACGTCATCGCGTCAGTGTCATCGTGTGTACGCGGGACTATCAAATTGCAGTCAAGTCACGTGTTGCTTGTTGCAGCCGCTATATGGCTCCTTCACTACAGCACAGAGGAGTAGAATCAGCTTTGATGTCCAAAGTGAGCTCAGAGAAGCCATGAGCATGTAGCCACAGATGGAAGTTGTAATATTTACTTAGGTGGCTTGGCATAGCTGGAGAGCAAATCTGGGCCAACGCTTGCCTTCCACTCATTCACAACCTTGTGTTTCCTTTTGGACATCAAAGGTTTTTTTGTTTGCCTTTACTTGGAGGACGTGAATGATTTCACCATGGCCCAAAAGAAAAAAGGAACATCAAGTAAATTTAGCAAGTTGTGTAGTGTATTATTTAATGTTATTGTTAACTCTAGGTTTGTATTGTTCACGAGAGTACCAACTAGAGAACGTCACTGTAACCTTTCATAATACTGTGGCACCACCTAGTGAGTAACCAAGTCATGAAACTCTCCATAACGGCAACCTGCCTATAATGGTAATTTTGCACAGTCCCGACGATGACCGTTATGGACAGGTTTTACTATACTTGTGCAGTCGTATGATGTTGGAGATAAATATATTTTAATTTGATTTTATGATCATGTCACACCATGACGTCACATGATGTAGTGACGTTTACTTGTAGACTTTCACTGGGTGGGCGATCTCACATCAAGCACAGAGGACAACCTTCACCGCAGTGTCTACTCCTACAGGAAGGCGCTGGAACTAGCTGAGGGGGCGGGGCTTCCGGCCGACCGGGTGAATGTGTTGCTGAAACGATATGGCAATGTCGAGAACGAACTTGGTGTCTATTATATGAACAAGGCAGGCACCATGCTTAGCACAACAGGTAAAAGGTGTTGAATTTATTCCTGACACTTACTGACTATTGTGGGGTGCAGTGATTTAGCACACCAGACTGTCAGTCGACAGGACCAAGGTTCAGGTCTACCATTACAATGTTCACTGTCGTCTTCAGTCTAATCATCACATCATCTTCATTGTCTTTATCATCACATCATCTTCATTGTCTTTATTATCACATCATCTTCATTGTCTTTATCATCATCTTCATTGTCTTTATCATCACATCATCTTCATTGTCTTTATCATCATCTTCATTGTCTTTATCATCATCATCATCTTCATTGTCTTTATCATCTTCATTGTCTTTATCATCATCATCATCTTCATTGTCTTTATCATCATCTTCATTGTCTTTATCATCACATCATCTTCATTGTCTTTATCATCATCTTCATTGTCTTTATCATCATCATCATCTTCAAATCCTTTTGCTGCCATTTCCAAGCTTAGGCAAATTCGTTCACCATAATCCACCCAGCACTATGAATGAGTACCTGACAACAGACAGTGATGGATATGTATGAACGAACAGCCTTTACATAATAATTTCAGTATGGCTGAATTCTTCCTACTTCCCAGAGGAGTTGACATGGTTTTCGAATGAACGAGTCTGCCAGGGAATGAACTGTAAAGTGCTTGGCGCCATTATGATGACTGGATAGCATGCTACATAAGAACTTTAGATTGATGGTTACTTCTGCTTCAGATAACACCACAGCATCCAACAACACGATACAGGAACTCTGGCAGAAGAGTTTCCATTGTTTCGAGCAAGGCATCGAGGTGTTTACGAGACTGAAGGACCACACGAATGTGGCACTGCTTCACTCCAACACTGGACGCTTGATGCGACTGTGTGCCCAGGCAGTGGCAGACAGCCAGACAGATGCAGACAGACAGACGGACGCCGGCAGGAGGGAGTTCAGTGCTCAAGAGAGGCATTACTTAACACAGGTAGCCTTCTACTCAAGTCTCTAATATATAAAATATGTGCTGTTGAACATTTGAAGAAACCAGTGTACTGTGTTCTACCTAATAAGCATGTGTTCTACCTAATAAGCATGTGTTCTACCTAATAAGCATGTGTTCTACCTAATAAGCATGTGTTCTACCTAATAAGCATGTGTTCTACCTAATAAGCATGTGTTCTACCTAATAAGCATACATGTCCTAATATGCAATATTCAGTATCCGAGTGTAATTTCCTCTACACCGCTATCAAGGCTTAGCAACAACAGAACATAGGCAGTTCCACCTTTATCAGCAGACTCTGCATTGCTTATATTTTTGTGAAGTGCATAATTGCCTGGTAGATCCAATACAAGCTGGATGTATTCCATTGGAACCTGCTCTTCTGGATTTGCTGGCTACAGAGAAGTAATGTGAAATGGTATGAACGATGTCAGTGGGCGCCTTTCCAGCCACTTCGTACGCATGGACAATGATCGCATTCATCCAAACTAAGGTATCGTAGCTGACCCAGAACCGACCGACCAGTCAACAGGGCACAATGGTTGAGCGGTTTGAGTGCTGGGCTGTCATTCGGAGGAACTGAGGTTTGAATCCTGGTGCCAGCCGGGTGATGGTTTAGTACTGGTTCGGCCACTGTCTCGAAACCTGGGTAATTTCATTCACCCTACATTGCCTGTGTCTTTCGGAAGAGACGGTATAAGCCATTGGCCCCTTCTATCTGGTGTCTATGCCAGGGGAAGTAAAAGAGAAATGGTGTAAACTGGCGTAATAACCAGCTGTTTGCATGGCAGGTTATCACAACTTGTAAATTACAACAATTAAAATTTTACTTTAAATATTTTTAAAGTTTATTTACAAAAGCTGGAGGATAATGTTAATGCTATGAGGTACATAATCATGATACAAGAGTCAAGAATAAAATATACACTTATAAAATTAAACATGAATTTGCAAAGAAATGTCTTGGGCATAATTTGCCACTTTTACTAAATAACATTCCCAATATAGTCAAAGAAAAACTTAGTACACATAGTTCACAAGGATTTGCCAGGTATATTAAACTTTATTTTTTTACCAAATTTACGAGTAACATGCACAATGCAAAATTGCTATATACATGTATGTATGGAAAATTAAATTAAGAGCCGACAACCACCTGTCAACTTGATACAGTATAAAACAGTGCCTTAACGACAAACACAATAATCGTGTAAGCTTGCTCACACTACACACATGCTCACACTACACACATGCTCACACTACACACATGCTCACACTACACACATGCATACATATTATGTTTTTTTCTTCATCTTTTTCTGAAAGAATTTGATTTGGTTAATGTATTGATTCAGTTAAAGTTTTATTACAAAAGGTTGCTCCTCGATAGCGACTACCATAGTCTTAGAGGAATCTCCTGACCCTACTTTTTATTATTTACCATACATTATACTATGTTTACCATAAGGTTATATATTTTTATTATTTTTATTTGTTGACGTGGATGTATTGTATGTATTATTTGAAATGTCTGGGTCAAATAAAACAAATTCTTCTTCTTAACAATAACGGAGTGCAGTGGTTCGGTGGTGCGGTGGTGTGGTGGTGCGGTGGTGCGGTGGTGCGGTGTCTAGATCTTCAGATTCTTGACCGAGAGAACCTGGGTTTGAATACTGCATTGCAGTGTCAAACCTTGGGCAAGTTTGTTCACTCTATGTTGCTACAGTTCTCTCAGCTATATGAATGAGTACCTGGCTACAGATAGTGGTGGATATTTGTGTACAAACAGTTTTCGTTTTTTTTTTATTGCAGCTAGGCTGGATGCTTTCCAGAGAAGTTGAGATGGTGTTCAATTAAACAGGTCTGCCAGGGAGTAAAGAGTACAGTGTAAAGTGCTTTGAGCAGTCCTGAGGACTAGATGCTGTGCTGTGCTTTTAATAATAATATATAATGTATGTTTGTAGGCCCAGACTCACTACAAACAGGCCCTGGAGTTATTGGAGAAATACCACAAGAACTCCAAGTTGACCGAGTCAGTCGCCTGGGAGCTCTCCACCTCCTACTTCACCATGGCAACACTGCTCCAGGACTTTGCACCTTTATCCAGCTTCGATCAAAAAACGGTAAATGTTTATTATTTGTTCACTTAGTTTGGAGACAATGTACACAAGTTTTTCTATAATGATATTGTAATAAATCATAAATTTGTGGTTATGTGTGCCAATATTTTAAGGCCAGACACGGCAGGTAGATAGGATTATTTTTTAATTCGTGCAAACAGTTAAATTTTTTCTGCCCAATGCATGAAATGGGTCTTACTGAGTAAAATATATATTGAACTTTTTTCAGCCAGACACCCGTTTCCATGGTAACAAACAAAATGGCCACCATTTTGAGCAAATATTGGCAAATTTGGAAACACTGCTATTTTTGATTGAATCCATATATAGTTATAATTCTTGCAAATCCATGTTCTCTATAGATTCTATTGTGAACTGATCAGAGCATTTTTTGAAATGTGTTTTTATTTTTTAAATAATATTTTTTTTAAATACGAAAAAAATATTGTTTTTTGGCAACAAATATGGCTGTGTCTTTCAAACTATTTTAAAAAGTGTCTGATCATTGCACACAGTAGAATATGCTGAATGCAACACTGAAAACATTATTTATATAGCATAATTATTCCAAGAGATATCCCGTTTCCAAATGCAGAAATTTGAAGACATTTTTTTTTGAGAAAATGGTTGTCAAAGATTGCATAATGGATTTCATCACATGATATGGACATGCTTGATCCATGATTAAAACTCACTTAGAGGTACGTAATTGTCATAGAAGTGAACTTTATTGATAGTATGCATACAAAGGTATAATAATCTAGCAGAAAACCATTTTCAGTATTTTTTGTCAAAAACACCATTTCACCTGAGTCTGGGTGTCTGGCCTTAAAGACACAATAACGTAATGTTTTATAGTTGTATTGGTTTTATTTAGGCTATAGATAGAAAGCTTTTTACTTGGTGGAATTATTTGAACAAATGAGGTGTTAAATGAGGTGTCCTTGTTACTGATGTTACACAAGTAACACGATGCATGAATAGTAACAAATGAGGTGTTAAATGAGGTGTCCTTGTTACTGATGTTACATAAGTAACACGATGCATGAATAGTAACAAATGAGGTGTTAAATGAGGTGTCCTTGTTACTGATGTTACACAAGTAACACGATGCATGAATAGTAACAAATGAGGTGTTAAATGAGGTGTCCTTGTTACTGATGTTACACAAGTAACACGATGCATGAATAGTAACAAATGAGGTGTTAAATGAGGTGTCCTTGTTACTGATGTTACACAAGTAACACGATGCATGAATAGTAACAAATGAGGTGTTAAATGAGGTGACCTTGTTACCGATGTTACACAAGTAACACAATGCATGAATAGTAACAATTCAAATAGGTAAAGCTGTTAAGAATACAAATTAATAAGGACCAATGAAATCACTTTACATTTCACTTCCAGGCAGCCGTGTTCCTACCAATACCACCCCTTCTCTGGGGAGTATTCAGCCACATTACAGTTACTGACTGAAAGATATTCATTCACATAATTCCACCAGTGTCTTTAGCCAGGTTGAATATAAAACATGACACTAAAATATCAACGTGTGCATAATCTGTTATGACATTTCTAAATTTTAAAAATTGACACCCTATCTGGTGACTTTTGATGATGGTGTTCGCCGTGTCATTACACAGGTAGAAAAGGAGGTGACAGACCTGATGATGAAAGCACTGCATCACTGTAGCGTCGACGTCGTGGCACCAGTGCAGCAGCTGACAGTGCAGTACCGGGCGGCCACCATCCACCACCGCCTCGCATCTCTCTACCACAATGCCTACCGCAACCAGGTTGGTCACTCTGTCGGGTACAGGTAAAAATAGAGGTAAATTATTTTGTAAAAGTCTGATTTTTATCATTAAATTATTATATTATCATTCTAAATAGGTGGGTCAGTCGGTGTTGTACAGGTAACAAAGGTAAAATATTTGTTTTAATTATGATTTTTGTCAAAAAATAAACAAAAAAGTAAATGTAAGCTAATGGTAAAATCATACTTTTTTTATAAAACAACTTTATTTTCAACTAAATAGCGTAATTGCACAGATTAATTCTGCAGTGATTGCTTGATATATTGTTTATTAGTATAATTAAGAAACTTTGACATATATGAATTTATTTTAATCCTCCATGGTACTTCCAGCAAAAACACCCCAATCAGGATTTCTAAGAATAACTGGTTACCATTGCTATGAACATGGAAATTGCTTATGTCATGATAGACCTTCTTTTCGCATAAACATTTTACGCTGTAAATTTGATCAGCATAAAATATAAATTTGTTAAACATATGGCATAAAGTTAATATTACTGTTATATCAATGTGTTTTGTTTATATGGACATATTGATTGTTTGTCTGAAATAAACATTATTACTATTATTGTTATTATTACAAATTTGTCAAACAGTGTCCACCCTAAAATATGTTTTTGATATGTGCGTGCTATCACTAATGGCAGCTGTGGTAAGTGTACCAAGTGTGGTCCTTTCAGGTGCCACACACAAACGATCAGAAGAGGCGGCACTTACGGAGTCTGGCAGAACTGCATTATGGGAAGGCATACCAGCTCTTCCTGTTGCTCGACAACCCGTGCGAATTGCTCCGAGTACAACTGGAGCGGGTCGCCATGGCAGAGCACCAGTTTGCACGTAAGGGATTCACTCAAAAATACAAAAGAAAAGTTTGTGAAATATTGGTAAATTGGAGGTTATTGAATTTTTGTAATGACTGTATTCGACCTGTTGAGCATACAGTACACTTGAAAATGTTTGAGACAGAAATAATCAGAAACACCAGTAAGCATATACCAAAGTTTAATTCCCATTTTCTTCACCAGATGGCATCACCATCTCAAAAACGACAAAGGGGTCTGTTGATAAATCTTCCAACTGTAAGAACTCCCATCAAGTTTTTTAAATACATTGCCAACTGGTAGATGAGAGGCGAATGGCTCAAGGACGCGAATGAACACAGAGAGAGGCGACTGGAGGTCAACACCTGGGAGGATGTACACTTGCAATGAATAAAGACTAACATCAATATATAGATTAATATAATTATATTATTATTATAACATGTGGTTATCTGCCTATGTGTATGTGTATGGACTATTGTCTCAATTAACAACTAGTAGACATGTAATAGTTTCTGTTTTAATGTACTTTGTTATGTTATTTCTGCCACCGGGAATTTGGTATTACCGTCTTCATATACGGTATTCGTGCATTGTTCTTTTTGTACGAATTATGGTTTATATTCAATTATGACATGAATAAGGAACTTGAGCAATGTGTTGTTTCGTTCCAATTGTTATATAATGTATTTATTTATGTTTCCTATCTCTACTTCTGTACTGTACTGACCTTTCCTATTACTACTTCTGTACTGTACTGACCTTTCCTATTAGTACTTCTGTACTGTACTGACCTTTCCTATTACTACTTCTGTACTGTGCTGACCTTTCCTATTACTACTTCTGTACTGTACTGACCTTTCCTATTACTACTTCTGTACTGTGCTGACCTTTCCTATTACTACCTCTGTACTGTACTGACCTTTCCTATTACTACTTCTGTACTGTGCTGACCTTTCCTATTACTACTTCTGTACTGTACTGACCTTTCCTATTACTACTTCTGTACTGCACTGACCTTTCCTCTTACTACTTCTGTACTGTACTCTACTGACCTTTCCTATTACTACTTCTGTACTGTACTTAACATTATGTAACAAAAAAATCACTAGTATTATTAAACTTATATTATTACTATAATGTGTTACCTGTCTACAGACCAGACGAGTGTCCATGGTCAGCTGAAGCCTCTGCACGCTGCCCTTGAGTGCCTCATGCCACTGGCAGCTCCTGTCAAGTCAATCATCACCCACATAGAGGAGGCTGCTTCGGGGGCAGACTTTGAGGGGTACGTGGAGGAAGCCGGCAAGTTGCTGGGTATACTCGCCTCCAGACTACAGTTTGTGCTGCACAATACCATCAAGTCTATGATGTCTGCAAAGAAGGGGTGAGTCTACTCTTGATGTTGATGTTACAGGCCCATCGGAACTGATGCTGCATGTTTACCCTCACTGGGGCAAGGGTTCCTCTTGAGGGGGGTAACTACGGTTGGAGGGAACTAGTTGTGCATGATTTGAAATCATGACATGAATTTTTAACGATGTCCAACACTGCACCCCTGCTTTAAATGTCCTATGCTACCCCACCCCCTGACCTGCTCAAATACGTTGGAAGTTTGTTGGAAATGTGCAATCCCATGCTAAAAAATGCAGCCACCAAAAAGTCAACCACGTTACCATATCCCTTTGTGGCATAAATCCACCTGCCATTGTTTAGAATTTTTCTGGCAATTTTATTCACTCCATGTTGCACATGCGTAGCGTTTTTAAAAGTCGGACCATTCTCCAGGTGATCGTAAGCTAGCCATATGATGCACCATTTGGTCCAATAAATACTGTTGTCTTTTGGGAGAAACACATAAAGCGTTCTAGCTGGTGTCTGTGTTGGGGAAGTAAAAGATCCCACACAGGGAAATTAAAACACTTGTCATGGACTCACAGAATGATCTCAATCAACAAAAACCCACATGGTTCTGCTTTGACTAATTCCAAAACATTGCTCAGATAATGGTGATAGTGCCACAAGCAAGAACCAATGCTAGCATTGAGACATTACTATTATTTTGATGGATGTTCTTCAGTTTGTTTCCCATGTATTTTCATTATTTGCAGCAACCGTTGATTTAAATACTGTGTCATTGACATATTGATTTTCTTCAGGAAGTCCTTTGACCCGGAAGTTGTGTCCGTCTTCAAGAAGATGTACGCTGCTTCTCTCCACAAATATGGCACGAAGGACGATGGCGATGTATCACTCCTCGCTAGGTGTCAGCACTTGCTGGCCGTGCTGGCGAATATCGAGATGGAGTATAGGAAGTTGCCAACTACATATCACCCTGGATGACGAGGGGTAGAATAGAGGAGGGTAGACTAGGGGGGACAGGCTTGTTAATAAATACATGTCAATGCATGTTAAATGCAAATATCTTCGGGGTCATCTTAGAGGATTTCAGAAGAAATTACTTTCATTTAGGGGAGGATATATTTATGTCATACAACAATGTTTACAAACTTTCATCTGGGAGGATGGGGGGGTCTGAGGTCAGATGAAAGTAATTTTGTCTGATATCGGATATCAACATTTAGAGATGATCTCTTAGGGTCACACTCAAATGCATATGTTTCTAATATACATTTGCAGATGCATTTTGAATTAATTTCATTTGTTTTGTTTTTATATTAAAATTGTTAAGGTAGAATTTATTCATGACCAACAAAAAAAACGTGCACTGCACAGAATGAGGCTTATGTATCAGTAATGTCAGACATGCAGAATCTAACAATAATAATTACTCAAAAAATACATCTGCATTTGAGATGCTTTTGATTGGGCATTTAAAAAATTCAAATGTTTGGGGGTTGCATGCAAATGCAAAGACAAAAAGTTTAGGGTACACATTCAGATGCACTGAAAATGTCACTGTTGTGTGTGTGTGAATGTATTTGTATTTGTTAACAAGCTTTGCGGAGAAATATGCCATACCCCCCGGTACATTGCAACTATGATGCATCAGTATTGTGGGTTACACTGGGTGCAATCTGATGACAGACATAACGACATTGAATTGAGCTGCAGATTAATGGTGATTTGGGTTGATCTCCAAATGCAAGAAATGTAATTGGACCATGATGAATGACATAGTTGTATGTGCAGCTTCAGTAACTTAATATTTGGCAGATGCCTGGCATTATTTCAGCTATCATAACTAGGGATGATTATTGGTGATGGTTTTGTTAATGCAACAGTACTGTGATGGCTTTATTATCATTGCAGTATTGTTGCGAAAAAGCCATAACTTATGGTATGGCGATAGCATCTTGAAATAGCAAACACCCTGGAAAGAAGTGCCAAACCATAATTTATAGGTTCGGCCTTATCGCGTGGCTATAAGACAGTTTACTCAAACTTGTGTTATCCATGAATATTAGTGAATAACTATCACAAGTAAAAGTTACTTGTGATAACAAGTAAAAGTTACTTGTGATAACAAGTAAAAGTTACTTGTGATAACAAGTAAAAGTTACTTGTGATAACAAGTAAAAGTTACTTGTGATAACAAGTGAAAGTTACTTGTGATAACAAGTAAAAGTTACTTGTGCTAACAAGTAAAAGTTACTTGTGATAACAAGTAAAAGTTACTTGTGATAATCCACTGTTGTTACACCACTGTTATGATGTGTCAATTATTTGATATATTATTACTTCTCCAGCCACAATCCTCAACTGTAAACCGGGCTCAGCACTGTTATGAACTTTGATCGGAAATTAAACTGTTGTTTTTTTTAACACAGGTATACAACACTAAAACAAAACAGCTGTTTATCCCCTCAGCATGAAACCAATCTAATGTTTAATGTCATACTTTGGTGCTTTCAGATAATCTTTTGTTGTTATTAGTGTGTATAAAATTGTACAGCAGCCTTATACTCGTTCTATGCAGTTTCACTAACAATTGTATGAGCTCGTAAGCCCAATTTTTTGTCTTTAAAAATATATTTTTCTCCTTAACACTGGTCATCTATACTGGAAATAGCCAACACCAGAATGTGCCTTGGGACACTTTTGCCGGTGTGTCACAGAAATAGTGTCCTCTGTGATAAAGTGATGACTTGGATTTTGAAAATGCTCCTTAATTTAAACAATGGATTTGGTTTAGTAATAGATTTTCCTTACGAGTTCATTATCGTAGTGGAGCAGTCCACAGGAGTTTGAATCTTTGCAGTAGGTAAGAAGAGAAAAAAATATTTCTCTTACTATTGCCAAAGGTGTGAGTTGGAGAAATATAAAGTATCCTACACTTATAGGTACGCTACGCCTACTACTGGTATGTTATATCTAGAAATTGTTTGAACTGAAGAAATATTTTAAGTGTTTTTCTTTTCTTAAGAATATTTGTACAATATTTGCCAGCTATTTATAGGCGATTATACTGCCAACAGTTATTATTCGACTATTGTACCTGATTATAGGACATACAGAATTATTAAAAGATACAAAAAGATTAAAAACTAAGTGATAGGTTAAGCTTAATCACTATGATTTCTACTCGAACTATAATTTACAATAAAGTTTCAATGTTGCGGTTTGTCATATTTCCAACTCAGAATTATGACTTCATAATAATGTAATTTTATGGTTTTTATTGCTTTAAGCTGGTAATATGTGCACTATATAACAGTCAGTTGGTTAATCTAGTTATATCTTATCTGGTTTGACTTTGCGTAAGTTCATGGTCCATATGTTTGTGTATTATTTTGTTGTTTAATTCTATATTTATTTATGTAACATAAAATGTGCTTAATGTATGAATGTATCGTCTTTGCATGACGTATGTTAACTTATGGAGAACTATAATACATGTGAACTTGTAAATACATCAGTTTTCCATGTTGCTGAGATTATATGATGTGACTAGGGATGGTATCCTAAGTTCACAGTCCAAATAATGATATAATGTTTAGTGTACGTGTTGTGGGACTTTGATCCAAAAAGTCTTTATCATAAAATTGCATTAACCTATTGTTCACACACAGGGAGGCACCACTGTAGCAATATATTTCCCCCGCGATACATAGTACCGACCAATCTCATATTTTTGGACTTTGCATATGTATGCAACCATCCCTAATAAGCACAGTTGGTTTATAAGACTGCACACTTTTAATAAAATCATCGAAAAGATTTATTTTGATCATTAGATCGGGTAACTTGCACAATTGTGAACAGCCTTACAGACATGGTATGGTTTTCATGTGTGTATGAAGTTTAGGAGGAATATGGCTGTATGCTGTTTTAATATGGATTTCTTTCAAATATTTATTTTTAAAAATACAGTGTTAAAGTACTTGTATTCAAGCAAGTATAGATTCGAATGGCAAATTTATGGCAGTGGAAGTTAATGAAAAATGTAAAGTAAAAGTACAGATTTCTATCAAGAAAATGTGTCATCTTCGGCCTTATGCTTTGGTATTTACAGGTGTAGCAGCATTTGTAATTTTTTGCCAGATGTTTAATCTAGTTCAATTTGTGTATGAAACAAATCTAAATGAGATGTGCAGTAAAAAGTTGAATTGAGAAGATCTTTAGAATCAAACTAATCTACATTTAGTGTTAATACATTTAATGTTAATATGCTAACTTTTAACCAATTGTTGATGTTTTTTAAGAAAACACAAAAATACTTAGTTATTTACTTTTTTCTGTGGACACATTTTGTCACTCATTCTCCAGGTGCGTCACTGCAGTTGTAGATTCTTATAGACACATTGTAAATACCTTTCCACTCTCTGATGCAGTAGCCCTACTTTATTTCATATCCACATCTATCATGAAAGGAAGATATAAATAAAACGTTAGACACTAATCTGCATATGTTTATATTAAAGTTGCATTCTGAGATCGTTAATCTTTTATATATTAATTTCCAGTGAATCAAGTCTATACAGTGTATATCACTTTCCTCAACACCATAATATACACTCTTTTAATATGCATTTTTAAGATAAGGGCACAAAACATTTTATTTGCATTCCACACATTTATTATTCCTCAGCTGGGCATCACGATCGGTAATTTTTGCAGAAGTATAATTTGTTGAATAACAAAATGCCAGTGACACGTATACAGATAAATATTTGTTCATGTTGTACATACAATTTCTTTTAAAATGTTAGTGATTTGACTCGGAATACAACTTTAATTAAATGTTTTTGATCGGCAGATGGCGTTATCGTGGCGCTGGAAGAGTGCAATATCCGCTAGGTGGAGTAACTGACTAGCTGAGAACAATCGTCTCTACAGCAGGACAGAAGAGAAGTTCCATCCTAGTAGGCTACACAGGCCGATTTCAGGGACCGTTCTTAAAATTAATTAGTGTCATATGTTTGCGTAAACTTCCATGTTCGCTTATTTAAAAAATAAAAACGTTTCATGAAACTGGCCACTGGTCTCTAAAAAAGGACGGCTCACTTTCTTGACGTACACATCTTTCTAATGCACTGTAGTGTACAGCAACATATTCCATCCACATACTAATGTAGCTAACTGTATAGAGCGTTATCAGTCGGCAAAAAGAGATTATTCTTACGCTGGTGTTATGTTTGAAACTTACATCTGAAAACGTTATCATTATGCTAAACATTAAAGGTCTCGTTCCAAACTCATTTCGCGAAACATTGAAACTCACTTGCACCACCTACCAGGTAGGACATTTGGTTCGTTTGTGTAATATTTATACTTAGTTTTGATTAAATCTTTGAACAAACTGTAACAACTGACCTATCCACCATGTGACCTGCTGTTGCCTAACAACAAGGTCCGTCAAGCCATAAAAATGGATGCCGAACACGATGAGCGTTCGGACATTTCGCCGTATATATTTTTGAAATTGTAGCCCAAACGTTTTTCTATACGATAACAACATAAAGCAAAGTTGGTTAAAGGAGAATTGTATGCGGGAATGCAAAAGTGGTTCCACCAGTATTTACCGTGACGTGAAGTTATTCATCCTTTTGCAAGTTCCCGGGGTCTAACAATCAAAGTGAATTAATTTGATAACTTCAATTTTTGATTCCAATTTACAGAAAATTACAATACTAGCATATTTCATTTGATGTATTAGATTAATACCTATTTTGTTGTTTCATGTGTTGCAACACAATACTGTTGGTCGATTAACCAATGCAAACCAACGGATATCTACAATATTTCAAGCCAGAAATACGAAGCTAAGGGCAGGTCTACACAGTGAAATAAAAAAATCATTAAGATGATGACAATAATATACCTTCAACGTATTTATTAAAGTATTAAGAACAATATCCTAATAAATGCTAAAACACGAGTAACGGATATATCACATTCGGGGGAACAATCGTATTATTTATCATAATTAAAGAAAACAGTGCACGCAGTGGACATAACTTTATAAACAGTGTAACTTATAAGTTGTATTTGTACACAAATATCGATGGAATGTGTACGGCTGCGGTAGTGTCATTTGAATATGCGTCTTAAGCCCATTATTGGATTAATTATTTGAACTTCTCCAAATAAAAAATAGTTACCACTTACGTTAAACTGTTCTATGCAACAAATCATAAGCAGGCAAAACAGTGTTCCGTTTTTATTTCTTGTAAATTTCTCTTAGGCACAACGGTGTATTTATTTCCGTGATTTTATTTCTGTGATTCTATTTCCACCTTACAAGTGCTGACATACCATTTTTACAAAATAACTAATGATATTTCTCAATGCGAACAAAGCAGACGACACAATCGCCAAGGTTGTTGACTGTTGGCCTCGTTTCCAGTTGTTTTCAAAAACGAGGCGCGCCAGCGACCCTTGCTGTCGCAAGGGAGATAACCAATTTAGGTAATTTAGCTCCCGCCGCGCCTAATAACCGGCACTATCTCTCCGCACACTGCCGCTCTGTTCCGTCATTCTATTTCGGTCACGAACTATTTCACAGGAACACAATCATTATATTGTGTCTCCGTTGTTGTCGTCGTCGGTGTTTTGTTGGCGCTGGAATGTTCACTAGGAAGCGAAGCATGCTCGTCGGCGTCGCGGAAATGAATAGTTTAGTGTTTCCGGGTTGCGTTGGCGTGTCGCTCTCTAGATGAGTCGAGACGCCGTGCCTGCTTCAATAGAAGCGTTGCGGGGGGTTGATTGGGTGAGGTACAGATAGGAATCGCGTGGCAGAGTGTTTGCTTGGCGTCTCTTTTTAATCGGCTTGTTTGGCAGATGTTTCTGCGAACACGTCTAGGCACGTCGCGTGCTGGCAAACGCAGGAGATAAAGCACCGATTACAGTTATCGCGCGACCGGATCATAATCAGATTGAATGGTGTGAAAGGCGCACGCCACAGACGCATCATTGTTACGCGTCTGCTATGTTAGCGAGGGTTTCAGGGCGGAATAAGGGGCGCGCAAGTCACAGGTGGGATGAGTGGAGAATTCACTCGGTAACGATTAACATTTACCCACTTATTCCTGACGCACTTGTGGATGTACTGAAATACCATTCCCATTAGCGATGCACACCCTAGACAGGCCTACGAAACAGGACAAGAGAAGACACTTGGGCGGATGAAAGGGTGAAAGAGGAACCTAGTGTGTAATGGAATAAACGGACAAACACCCCGCGTTTCTTCCACAAGAAATGGGGTTTGGAATGCAGTACTTACGAAACAGAAATACTGAACGAGTAAACTAAAAAGCGTGCTGTAGGAATGTTGTGTCATCTTTGAGGAAACCGCCAACAGGATATAAAACATTGCAGAGTACCCTTTTGTACCTACAAATTCCATAATGAATAAACACGTGCCACTTAAAACGCCCACCTCAATTGACTTTGCCCAACGGGAATATCATGTTCGTTTATGTACAAATATGTAGGGTGTCAATAGATGCAGTCCTGAAATATATATGTGGTCGTTTTAATAAAGGAGTGAATACGGTTGTTAAAATAACCGAACGTATTGACGTTAGATCGGGTAACCGGGGAATTGAAGAGCCTAACGTCATTCTACGATATAGAGGCAGGTGCTCATACAAAGATAGTCAGAGGCGTAGCAACGTTCGACATTTTCACCGATGGTCAAAATAATGTAGGGGAGACCGGGGCACCAAGCAGAGTGGAGCGATACTCACCGGATGTCGTTGACTCATTTTATGGTAATTGGAGCCGATGCTGTAATATGTTGTGCTACATTCTATTGTGCCCATATTTTTATTTTGCTTAAAGTTATCTAATTTGATTGTTTTTAAGGATCAAAAGTAATTCTAATGGCTGCTAGAGTAATTCATAAGCTGTGTGACTTGAGCAACTTAAATTGTAAAACCACAATCACATAACAATAACCACATTATTTAATTTATTAAGTTATACAATTATAGCAAGCCTTTTTAGTTTGGTATATAAAACAATTAGTCCGCATTACTGAATTAAAAATATGCATGTACATGTATGATGTATGTAATAATATATTATGACCATGGTCCGCCACATTTTGTTTGGGTTCACAATTTATTTTTTCACAGTTCTAGATGTGTTTTGGAAATAGTTTTTCAACCAACAATAACTATTTTTGATGAGTTTAAAACACAGTGTTACATTATATGAAATCGATACATTGTTGGCCACACGGGGGGAATTTGAAAACAATCGTGCAAGGTGCCCCGGTCTCCCCTATTACTATCTTACATTTGCGATTCATGATTCTACCCAAAAAACCGCTTATTCACGAACAAGGTAAGTTGTACTCGACACTAAAGACGTATAAATTTTCGAAAAATTAGTGAAACAAGACGAACGAAATTTTTTCTCGAAAAACAGGACATACTTTTAGGGTTGTATGTTCAGCGGCTATTTAAGCGTACTTCGCCACCGATACACAACAGGCTGCGTCCACCATCAGCCGATGGATGACTACTGACCCATATCATAGCAAAATAAACTAAAACAACTATAACACAAGTGTTTTACTGTTTACTAGTCGACACTTCTGTGTATAACAAGCATCTGCCCAGCGTGGCGAGTACATCGTTCAAGTGTAAGAGACACGCAGACATGCTTTTGAGAATTACGAAACTAAAAAATTCGTCCGCCACAATTTCCAGATCAATGGAATCGATGGCTTTCTTGTGTTGAGATGGCATAATTTACATAGCGTCGTGGTGCAGTGGCTAGAGTTTCGGACTCTCAACCGAGAGAACCCGGGATCGAATCCTGTGCGTCGGTGTCGAACCTTGGGCAAGTTCGTTAACTATACGTTGCTCCAGTTCATTCAGCTGTATGAATGAGTACCTGGCTATAGAAAGTGCTGGATATTTGTGTACGAATAGTCTTCGCGCATTAATTGCAGCGTGGCTGGATGCTTCCCAAAGAAGTCGAGATGGTGTTCGATTGAACAGGTCTGCCAGGGAATAAAATGTAAAGCGCTTTCAACAGTCCTGAGGACTGGATACTGCGTTATATAAGAACTTACCTTTACTTTTATTTTTAAAATTGTTCACATGGAGCTGAGCCAGCGAAAGAAGTAGTTAACGTAAAGGTCGTTGAGCACGCTGAAGTGCTCCCTACCACGTTCCACTCTCGTGCTCCCATTTTCATCTTGCTCGTAAAATAGTCTAGCAGTTGTCTTCCAGTGTAACTGTCACAGCTTTTGAGTTGTGCAACCGTCGAGTTTCCCACAGAAGTTTCACCGTGTTTCGTTGGTGAGTGGGACGGATTATTGTACTTCACTCTCTCCTTGCCTGCGGGGTGCACCGGTTCGTCTTGCCGAGTCTTGGAGATCCCCGTTATTACTGTTACTGAGCTCGCCATCTTCCGCTGCTGTTACTGGGCTCGCCATCTTCCGCTGCTGTTACTGGGCTCGCCATCTTCCGCTGCTGTTATTGGGCTCGCCATCTTCCGCTGCTGTTACTGGGCTCGCCATCTTCCGCTGCTGTTACTGGGCTCGCCATCTTCCGCTGCTGTTACTGGGCTCGCCATCTTCCGCTGCTGTTACTGGGCTCGCCATCTTCGCTGCTGCGTTTGGGGGCCATCTTCCGCTGCTGTTATTGGGCTCGCCATCTTCCGCTGCTGTTACTGGGCTCGCCATCTTCCGCTGCTGTTACTGGGCTCGCCATCTTCCGCTGCTGTTACTGGGCTCGCCATCTTCCGCTGCTGTTATTGGGCTCGCCATCTTCCGCTGCTGTTACTGGGCTCGCCATCTTTCGCTGCTGTTATTGGGCTCGCCATCTTCCGCTGCTGTTACTGGGCTCGCCATCTTCCGCTGCTGTTATTGGGCTCGCCATCTTCCGCTGCTGTTATTGGGCTCGCCATCTTCTGCTGCTGTTACTGGGCTCGCCATCTTCCGCTGCTGTTATTGGGCTCGCCATCTTCCGCTGCTGTTATTGGGCTCGCCATCTTCCGCTGCTGTTACTGGGCTCGCCATCTTCCGCTGACTGTTCATAGTCCCCACCATCAGGCCGTGCCCGTTTCAGCTCCTGACCCAACAAATCCCCTTCGCCTTTTTGTGGTATATATAGCAGCTACTTTTTCTATCCCGCATATATGTTAAGACTTACTCACAGCTACAATGGAGTCCGCAACAGCCTTCGCCACCATGATACATGCACATTAATGTCGACATGAAAACGTGGATTTAACATAAAGGGGCATACGTAGAATTTATATATTTATAGGTTTCCAAAAGGGTATCACCCTGTATGTTGCAGGCCGGTAGCATGGATGATTTTGGTAATGCGTTTTGATGGAAAGCATTTTGGTGAATTTGGGTCAAGTGTAAACGTTTTAGCCGAAACCTCAGTTCCTATCCATCGGACTGGCATAGAAGACGAGATGGCGGTGGGGGTGGGGGGTGTTGTTGGAGATTGTTTACGGTGACGTTCCATGTGTTTTCAGGAGTCGCACTCAAACCGTGGATGCTGTCGTGGGAAGACGGCGGGTGGGAGGGGGTGATGCTATTAGATATTTTGTCGCGGTGACGTTCCGCCCATAGTACCCGAGCACATGGGCCTGCATTTTCATATGGATGCGTGATTTGGTTACGCCCATGGCCTACATATTGTTCGGAACATATAACCTCTGGGCAGTTAAAATAAAGCGCTGTGCCCGAAAGAACGTTTTTGAAATAGAACAATCTGGATAGGAAATAGCTATATGATGTAAAACCAATCAATATTAAACTGGATTAGAGAAATGTTTTTGCAGTTGCACACGGGTTAAATAATGTCCAATGTCCTGAAGACAGCCACCCGAGGGCTGCTTTTGACGGCTATATAGAGTCGAGTCTTAATTGTACGTGGATCCTTGCCCTTCGGGCCGCGGATGCCGGGTAGAATGCCGGGTAGATGCCGAGTATGCCGGGTAGGCCCTCCGGGCCGCCCGGCATTAATGTCGAGTCCGGGTGGATACAACGCCTATGCAGTCCCTGGCTGCCTCCCTCCTTCTACCCCCTCTCTCTCCTTTGTATACATGTGTGGTTGTCTAACTTTATGTATGTATGTATGTATGTACGTATACTAGTAATAATATTTGTAGAGCGCAATTTCCACAAGATGTTAAAAGCGCTGTACAATCTAAATTCAATCAAGTGATTCAAAGTACACTATATATTAAAAACTGCGAAAAAATCAGATAAACTGTAGAAAAGATTAAGTTAGTTATATTAAAACTATAAGTTAAAGACTGAAAATAAATAAAATTAAATAAATTATAGTCATTATTTATATATTTATATACATGCATACCTATACATACACACACACCATACGCACGCACATATGCACGCACACACACACAAGCACGCATACATGTGTACATACGTATGTGTGCATACGTGTACGTATGTACGTCCGTATGCATGTCTGTATATCTCTCTGTCTCTCTACCTCTATGTTTCTCTACCGTGTGTAGTTTAACTACACGGAGTTATTATGTGTCTCAACGTTATGAAGTACACACAGGTAGTGGGTAAAACATCGCCGGCAACGTTCCAAAAATGCTTCTCTCCGACCTTCAGTCGACGCCATTAAACTCGCCCCCTGCGCTGCGACAGAGACCAATATCCGTGTCACGCCGACATAAAGAGTCGACATATAATATACGGGATAATTAACGAAGATGTAAACAGCGTAAATATCCCACAAATAGGCCTTCCTTTGCAGATAAATATGCTGACCGACGAGTATCGTATTTTTTCAAATTCTCCGCTGTCAGTAACCGCGTAGATACCCACCGCGTCATGCCCACGCAAACAGTCCTAAGATAGCTTAGGGGATAATTAGCTAAAAACATAAAGATAGCACAAGGACGTCACTTCGGTCGTAAATCGACACACCGACATATATATCGATGTAACTAGCAAAAAGCGCGAACACATGTCACCATAACTTAACGTTAATGTTTTTGTTTTTACGGTAGTCTACGTTCTGTTGATTGTGGGATGGTCACTTGTCTAATACATCGTACGGTGCGCGTGATGTATGTCTGCACATATATTATATATATATATATATATATATGTGTGTGTGTGTGTGTGTGTATATATATATGAGTGCGTGCGTGCGTGCGTGCGTGCGTGCGTGCATATGTATGTATGTATGTATATATATAATCAATCAAATCAATCAAATAAATTTATTTTGTAACAACAACAATATAACAGTATATGTACGCAAAATAACCGTTAACAAATTTAAGTTGTGTTGCATGGTGGTCACATGGCATGTTATATGCCGTCTTCCTGTGACCCCATAACCATATATTTCGATTTATATTTACACATACGTATACGATGATTATCCTGAGTGTATGAAATCTTCTGTGTGACAACGGACTGGGGATGCGATGGAGAAGGAAACGAATTAGTGTGGGAAACATACTGTTAGAAAACAATGATAAGAAATTTATATATAATCTCATTGTATTATATAATAAATATTATATAACATATATATATATATATAGTACAGGTTGTAAGTAGCGCGCCATTAAATTATTATTATTAACTATAACAAGTTTATTACTAACTAATCAAGTTCATGCAAAACACATTAATGTCAATTCCATGGAAGACAATTGTATCTACCGACTGATCTAATGAAAAGGAACATACGAAAATGGCATCTGACGATCCTAATTTTACGCGAAATTTGGTTTAACCTACACTGGAACATTTGGTCACAAGACATTTATCACACGACATGAATATTTTGTTCACATTCTGGTTACACAGCACAAAGCCAGACATTTGGTCACAATTTTAGAATCTCGACAATAAAACCAACTAATTTAAGGAACAGCTAGTGTTAACCAATTTATAAATTGGTTGGTTTGGTAATGAAGTTTTGGCGGGATTATTATAATAAATTTGCAACAAAATATTGCACCCTGCAATTCCCCTTCGGTTAAGAGTTCTTACCAGTTTTTATTCATACCGGTTTTTAGACGGACGCGAATAATTAACTGTTCACAATGTTGCGTCTGTTTTCCGCGACGGTTTCGAGCCACGTAAACCGTACACCGATTAGTTGCGTACGTTTTACGTAACTTACAATGCGAAAACAAACTGTTCAAATCAAGTACGCATACTTCGCAGAACCGTCTTCAGCGTCTGTGTAGTATGCAGCGCAAACGGAAGATGGACATTTTTGCTTGTGTTATATATTTTGAGACCGTATTATACATAACGGAGTGGTCATGTGATTAACAAATAACAAGATTTGTTAATATTTGGTTTGAAAATTACAAAAAAGCGGACAAAACACATCGTTAAAACGGGAATGTCTGAGCATAAAAAACGGGTATTTCCCGCCCAGAAGCTGTAAAGTCGTAAACTTTTGAACAAACACCTTGGCATCAGTCGGTGCGACCAGCCCCAGTACATATGTGAGCTAGTTAGCAGGCTGAAAGGAGAATTTTCAAAAACGTTTTTACATGAATTCCTAACCAGGGTAAGCCACTGACGTTTTGTTGAGAAGTCGGGTCAATTAAATATCTCATTACCTCCTCCAGTGCTTGAGGAGGCAAGACGCCGCAATTAGTAACTCTACCAGCGAATGTGGAACCCTGGATTTCCTGCCTTTTCAGGCGGCTGCTAAACTTTCTGTCAACGTTTGAAGGCAGAATGGGTGGATGATTTGACGTCGGCGCGCCGTCTGAAAGACGTTGGCCCAACATCGGCGACGACAACGTGGGAGATGTGGTTTTTGGCACAGGTAACATTCAATTTAGGCGCCACCAAGAACGCCCACGTGGCAGTGCTGACAAAGTCAGTTGTCAATTTCTGCCAATTATCACGCGCCCGTAATGTAAGCTATGGTAAACGGGCATTTCTATCAGGGAGCTTCAAAGGCGGTGTCTACTGGCATCTGTTCGGTGCAAACGATGAAATCTGAGAGCATATTAAAATCGGTAACCTTGTTCGAATCTAAAATTAACGAATATTATGATTCGAAGTGTGTGTGTGTGTGTGCGTGTGTGTGTGCGTGCGTGTGTGTGTATGTGTGTGTGAGTGTGTGTGTGCATGTGTGTATAGGTGAGTGAATGAGTGAGTGAGTGAGTGAGTGAGTGAGTGAATGAGTGATTGAGTGATTGAGTGATTGATTGATTGATTGATTGATTGATTGAGTGAGTGAGTGAGTGAGTGAGTGAGTGAGTGAGTGAGTGAGTGAGTGAGTGAGTGAGTGAGTGAGTGAGTGAGTGAGTGAGTGAGTGAGTGAGTGAGTGAGTGAGTGAGTGAGTGAGTGAGTGAGTGAGTGAGTGAGTGAGTGAGTGAGTGAGTGAGTGAGTGACATATCGACGCAATATGTGCAGACATTTATAAAAACTAAAAAAAACAAATACAAGTAATATGCAATAGACCTGTACACTCAGGACATTTGGACAATACAAGCTGCTACAACGGTCCTTCAGTGATTCAGTATCTTACAATTATAGTGGCGAATTTAGTAGCATGTGGGGGACGATGTTTAATACGAAATCCTATAAAACTGTACACATGAACTCCGGATCTGTGAAATGGACTACCAGGGAGTCATTGCGTGAACTGGTTAATGAGGCAGCTTTTATAAGCGCAGCAAGAAATGCTCTTGGACGTGGCATTATGCGCTTTTAATTATTTTTATTAATTATTACACACACACGCACGCACACACACACACACACACACACACACACACACACACACACACACACACACACACACACACACACACACACACACACACCAAACACACACACACACACACACACACACACACACACACACACACACACACACACACACACACACACACACACACACACACACACACACACATATATATATATATTATTATTATTATTACTAGCTATACACACTGTAAAATCTTACTATTTCCTTCAGCATAAGTCTGGTTTGATCGAATGGAAATGTATAATAAAATATGTGATTTCCTCGAGGTCGCGCGCGCTGTTACTTATACACGTGAACGACATCAATAGGAGGTGACGGTGCGATTTGATTGAATACAATGTACCCAGTAACCCTACTGAATCTGCCGCGTTTCAAATGCTCAGAGAAAACTGACCTTGGTCCGCTATGAATTCTCACGGTCATATTCTTAAGTTTGGACAGATGAATTCAGCAATCATTTTCGCGGTTTCCGAAAATCGTCCGCAACAATTACAACAAAAATTGGTCGAGTTTCCAGCTGAAAAGCTTTCGCTTGTCATTGGCGCCTCTGGACAGACCGACATTTTATACTACTGTGAATTACCCGTCTGGTTTAGGACATACGACGGTGTTGGCTTGGATGGGCGGGAGATTGCCAGACGACATAAACGATGGAATCAATTTACTGCGCCTAAAATGGGGGTACACTCCTTTAAAAAAATGTGCTTGTGGTCGTAAACAAATTTACGCGCAGTTCAAATTACTAAGTCGAGCTTGTTCAAGGTCTATTGCGTCTTGTGGTAAAGATTCAGCTTGCCAAGGGTTCATTGTCTTTTAATAGGGTTGTTATAATATAGTGATACGCGTAATCATAAATGTATCGTGTGTTAATGACGCATTCCGATTTGTAATGTCGGCGTGTCACCGGAATGAGAAAGTGATCATTGTCGTTATTGGATTTCTGACATATCCCAGCGGTTCACTGTATGACTGAATGCGTTAAGGATGCGTCTGCGTTTGATTGCTTTACTTTCTGGGTACAGTTTCGGCCGTTTAATCACACTTTAATGGTTAACTTTGACATAATTTGACCAATCATCTCTCAAAGGGGTATTACAGGGTGTCATTTGCTCGATAGGTAGTTTAAAACCTCATTTGATCTCTACTCTAGGGAGTCGGGACTAGGCCAACTGGGAATAAAATGTCTTCACATAAAGTCTGCAGTGGAAATGAAAACTATTAAAATATAAATAGGTTGGTACATGCAAGCCATTTGGAATAACAATTAGGCTTAATTAAATGCGACAATTAACTTTAATCACCAACTGCGATCTTGAATTTGAACATTTGTTCAAGTATGTATGGTCAAAATAAATCTGTGTCTGCCTGCCTGCCTGCCTGCCTGCCTGCCTGCCTGCCTGCCTGCCTGCCTGCCTGCCTGCCTGCCTGCCTGCCTGCCTGCCTGCCTGCCTGCCTGCCTGCCTGCCTGCCTGCCTGCCTGCCTGCCTGCCTGCCTGCCTGCCTGCCTGCCTGCCTGCCTGCCTGCCTGCCTGCCTGCCTGCCTGCCTGCCTGCCTGCCTGCCTGCCTGCCTGCCTGCCTGCCTGCCTGCCTGCCTGCCTGCCTGCCTGCCTGCCTGCCTGCCTGCCTGCCTGCCTGCCTGCCTGCCTGCCTGCCTGCCTGCCTGCCTGCCTGCCTGCCTGCCTGCCTGCCTGCCTGCCGGTGGGCGGTCGTTTCATCGCTTCTGTCCGTGTTTAATGCAACACAAACACAACAGTGTGAGAAGCGTTGTCACCATAAAGCGAACGTACACCACTATGCGCGCATATGTGTACGTCCGTGCGTAAGCGTGCATGCGTACGTGTGCAGGCTGCGTTGACGCGCTGAGGCAAGGCGCTTAGAGGTAAGTAGGAAACTGTCCTACAGGTGGCGACACTGATTGCATAGACGTTGACTTCATTGCCAGTGTGCGATAATGATCGTTTCAACTACATCTTACCTCTCTACCCATGATGCACAAATCTCTCGCTTACATTTGCGCCATCTGGAGAATTTATTAATATTCAATTCTCTCAGGTTGGAGAAAGGCCCTCTCGAAAATTATAGCATATTAAAAAAATAAATGTGGGGGAGTCTAACCCTACAATATCTCCTCCGAGGT
Source organism: Paraescarpia echinospica (assembly GCA_020002185.1). Lineage (NCBI taxonomy): Eukaryota > Metazoa > Annelida > Polychaeta > Sabellida > Siboglinidae > Paraescarpia > Paraescarpia echinospica. The sequence goes on from CM034534.1 coordinate 13,266,218, forward strand.
TCTGATGATCACTAGCTCTTTTCTGTGGTCATTCGCATCCTGGGGATAATGGATTCTTGTCTACCAATTAGCGATGCATTAAAAAAACGATAGGTAGTTATTTTTAGTTAATTATGTTTCTGTGTGCTGCTTAAACGATATGCTTTTCTATCTGTCGGGAACTCCCAAATATCCACCCATGAACCATCACTCGGACGACGTAGCCTAGGACAACAGCACTCGGATAATATCCCCGGGTCAACAGTAACTGCGTGATGTTGTTTCTGGTTCAGTCACACTGTTGGCCCAGCCCTAAAATCACCATTGTTACTTTCCGAGCACAGTAGCTTGTGAGAAAATGCTCCTTATATCGGCAGTCCGTGTTGTGAAAGGACGCTGAAATTTATAGAAATTACACGGTAACTGAATAGTAGAATACATCTCCTGGCCACTGATTGGTCAACGACCATTAGCCCAAGGAACGCCACCTGCTGGAAGAATGTCACGAAATCCCCGGATGTGAGAAAGAACACACCCTGACTATAAGGTAACACTTTTGTCGTGACAATGAATAGTTCTACTTATTCTACTAGAGTGAACTTTCAAACCAATTATCATGTAACTTTGCATAATTACGCGTAAAAAATGTCCGTGACGTCAGCTTTGTGGCGCAGCGTTTGTTGAATTGTAAGCCTACCGCAGGCATAACACTTCCGAAATCAAATTTGCTGGAAATTATGTGGTCTTATTATTGGTCTAATTTGAGTTAGCTATGATTGAGAACATTACAACGTATGAGAACTGAGAACTCGTAATGGTCTACTAAATACTCTACATGTATTATATTATATAACAAGTTTAGAGCACGGATCGGTTTATTTTAAAGATATGTTCTTACAAACCGCGATATCTAGTCCTTAGGACTGATCAAACCGCTTTACAGGCAGGCGCTCATTCCAACATTATCTCGACTTCTGTGGAAAGCATTCAACTACGTTGCAATTAATGCGCGAATACTATGTTTAGAGTTTCCCTTCTGTCTAGAGCCAGTGAGTCAACGACAGGTTACATGTTTACTTCGACGTCTGTTAACGTCTCACCCAAACACACAGGCAACGTGGCGTGAACAAAATTGCTCAAGTTTCAAAGCGACAGCAGGTGGAATCGAACCCCGATCGCCGCTAGAAGTATTTCTGATGAATGTTGTTTTATTAAGACAAGAGCAAATATTATTTTAATTATGCATTTTGTCGTCGTGTTACGTTAATTTTACTAAATTATAGATGGTGTCAAGTTGTTGGGATCACATTACCAAAATGGTCAATATTATTATACTATTTTAACCATGGAGTCAACATGCTATGGTGGTCAAAATACTATCACACACCGGCGCCTCTAACCGCCGCGCTAAGATCGTTCGTTTGCGTCAAGTGTATGTAGGGGAGGCCGAGGCAAAGCGAACCAACGGGGGCAAAGTGAAACATGCTTGTTTAGGCTAGAAGGTAGAGACACCTATCCGTGCAGTGCGACATCAGTAGCCCGCGTGATCCTGCATTTAATGAAATGTGCTATTGCACGAGTAGATGTATCTACTTCCTAGTGTAAACAAAACATGTTTCAATTTGCGTCAGTGGTTCACTTTGCCCCTATATGATGCAAACGAGCGGTTTGTGAAACCCGGCGAGTGTTTGCGCTAGGGAGTCTGTGAACATATAGAACCTTCTCAAACTTTGGTTAATCAATAATTGTTTAACCTTCTATATAGCGTAGGTATTAGGGGCGCACCAGCTAAACATTATTTACCAGTTCTTTCTTAGCCAAATACGATGTGGAAGACACGCAACCTGAGGCCATATCCAAGCCCCTTTACAGAAACACTATCGGGGAAGGGGTAGCTGTCCCTGTACAAAAATATCCCGTGGGTGTGTTGGCCAGTTAAATCTCTACCTAGCCGATCAAGTCTGTACCCGATTCAACCAGCGCATTCTTATTATTGGCTGGCTACGTCTGTTTACCCCTAGCGACCACGCGAGGTACTAGCTAGCGACAATCATGGCGTCATTTAGATCGGAGTGGGTGGTGATATTCCCTTGTCACCCCTAATATACACTACTCACGTAAAGTTATCAAATTTATACACAACAATTAGTCGTGACTGATGCGAGATTGGTTGCAATCCTGTCAATCTCTTATCTTCCCATACAATGCTCTCTATAAAATATTCGCTGTAGTCTGGTGTTCCGACGTGTATGTATTATTCTCCGGTATTGTGTAAGAGGACTGACGTGATAAGAAATCATGTTAATACTGTGTCTGCCGACCGCTTATCTCCTTTGTGCTGCGGTCCTAATTTCGGAGGTCTTGTGTACACGTTTAAAGAACGAAGTATTCAATTAGAGACTCGCAGGATTGTGACCCGATACACAAAAACTCCCACGTTTTATAAGTTGAAAACTAACTGGAGCTAGTTCGTAACTCCAGTCCGTTTAGACTAATACTTTCCATCTATTGAATTTGAGTTAGTTCGTAACTTCAATCAGTTTGGATTCAAATTATTTTCCACCCACTGAACTTGAGTTAGTTCGTACCTAAAATAAATTTATATTTACAATGCCTGCCATCAATTGAACTTGATTTAATTCGTAACTACAATCAGTTTCCATTCACAGTGCGTATCATCCTTTGAACTATAGTTAGTTCGTAACTCCAATCAGTTTGGATTCACAATGTTTGCCGTCCATTGAACTTGAGTTAGTTCGTAACTTCAATCAGTTTGCATTCACAATGTTTTCCATCCACTGAACTTGAGTTAGTTCGTAACTCCAATCAGTTTGGATTCACAATGTTTTCCGTCTACTGAACTTGAGTTAGTTCGTAACTCCAATCAGCTTGCATTCACAATGTTTGCCGTCCACTGAACTTGAGTTAGTTCGTAACTCCAATCAGTTTGCATTCACAATGTTTTCCATCCACTGAACTTAAGTTAGTTCGTAACTCCAATCAGTTTGCATTCACAATGTTTTCCGTCCACTGAACTTGAGTTAGTTCGTAACTCCAATCAGTTTGCATTCACAATGTTTGCCGTCCACTGAACTTGAGTTAGTTCGTAACTCCAATCAGTTTGCATTCACAATGTTTTCTATCCACTGAACTTGAGTTAGTTCGTAACTCCAATCAGTTTGCATTCACAATGTTTTCCATCCACTGAACTTGAGTTAGTTCGTAACTCCAATCAGTTTGCATTCACAATGTTTGCCGTCCACTGAACTTGAGTTAGTTCGTAACTCCAATCAGTTTGGATTCACAATGTTTTCCATCCACTGAACTTGAGTTAGTTCGTAACTCCAATCAGTTTGGATTCACAATGCTGTCCCCATACACATCCATCACATCATCACACGAGGACAAAGCCTTCCGTCGATCTTGAATAACTCGGGAGCCCGATCGTTGAGCTGCAGACCGTATGGTTTGCACTGGACGCAGGGGGTTCTGGTTGGACGCGTATCAAGAGAGCATTTGGAGTGCGGAGGCACAGTGGATAGAGCATCGGATTCCCAATAGAGAGAACCTGGGTTCGTGTCCAATCTTGGGCAAGTTCGTTCATTCTGCGTTGCTCCAGTTCTCTCAACTGTATGGATGTGTACCTGGCTATAGACATCGGGGATATATGTGTACGAAGAGTCTTCGCGTAAGCATTGCAGCGTGGCTGACGGTTTCCCATAGAAACCGAAATGGTTTTCGTTTGAACAGGTCTGCCAGGGAGTTAAGTGTAAAGTGATTTGAGCAGTCCCGAGGACTGGATACTGCGCTATATAAGAACTTACCTTTTGGTACATTTTACTTTTACTTGATGGTGGCGCATGTTCGTAGGTATTGGTCTGACTGTGTTTTATTCTTCTCTGCCACTGTTTGGCCTTACCCACACAGTGGTCTCTCTCAACTATGTAGGCCGTGGATCGTGCGGCGTCGAGGTGGGAGATCGGCAAGCCAATGCCTACCGCATTGTAGCGTTCATCTGCTTTATTATTAAGTATGTCTTCAGGTTATCTCTGAAGCGCATCCTCTCGATAGTTGGGCCACATTTCAAATGGGAGAAGAGTATTTGCCGGGGAGGCGGGATAATTCTGATGCACTGACCCATACAGGTGGGTTGGTTCTGGATAACCAATCCATCCGTGATGGATGACTTAGCCTCAGTTAGGAACAGCTAGTATACACGCACATGCGCAAAGGAATTATACTGGTTGTATCTACACCAAATCCTTTTATGCAACCGAAGATACGATGTGTGCGTGTGTGCGTGTGTGCGTGTGTGCGTGTGTGCGTGTGTGCGTGTGTGCGTGTGTGCGTGTGTGCGTGTGTGCGTGTGCGCGTGTGCGCGTGTGCGCGTGTGCGCGGGTGTGCGTATTTGCGTGTTTGCTTGTTTGTTTGTCTGAGTGTGTGTGTGTGTGTGTGTGTGTGTGTGTGTGTGTGTGTGTGTGTGTGTGTGTGTGTGTGTGTGTGTGTGTGTGTGTGTGTGTGTGTGTGTGTGTGTGTGTGTGTGTGTGTGTGTGTGTGTGAGGCGTATGTATGTGTGTGTGTTTGTGCATGTGTGCGTGTGTGCGTGTGTGTGCGTATGCGTGCGTGCGTGTGTGCATGTGGGTGTGCAACCGTACAGTCGTTGAAACGTCCGACTATAAATCCAGAACACAGCGGCTTGAATCCTCGTGCTAAGCCTGGGTGTGTTCACTCCATATCGCTTCATTTCACTCAGCTGTATAAATGAGTACCTTGCTATAGACAGTGGTGGATATACGTGGAAGAATAGTCTTGACACAATAATTGCTACGTGGCTGAATGCAGTACAGAGAAGTTGGCGTGTTTTGGGAATAAATATTATATCATTCAAGTGTAACACGTTTATTAGTGATAGTCAGGTCTGGATACCACAATATATATAGAACCTTTCCATATGGATGTGTGTTTGTAAATAAATTACATCTTGTCGATGTATGTAGGAGCATTCTAGCGTGTGGGGTGTGTGTGTTTAACGGGTTGCGGTTTTGCGATTTGCGAATGTGAAACATTAATTGTCTTGTACTAACCAACAACTATTTCTAGCATTTCCTACTCGGAATATAGAAACGAGATAAGCCAGTTTGCGACTCCCGCGGTTGAAAGAACCACCGCCATTGACCTGCGGCTACATTTGCTTGCCGGATGAAGCGACATATAACACAGCACGAGGTGTCAAAGGCTTATGCGGCAATGTGGCAAAGCTTAATTGTAACGTTTATTCGGGTGGGGCCAATATGTTTTAATAAAACGAATAAATCGTGCATTTAACAGGGTATATTTTGATGGGAGCTTTATATTTGAATAAAACCGCTTCTTTCAAGGCGTGAGTTCGATACAAATCCGTTCGAACGTTCTGGGGCGGCGACGCGTTGATCAAAGGGTCGGATCGTAATAACACTAATAATTAATGTTATTAGTTATTAATTTGCACGGCACTATGCTTCGTTAACGCTCCCACAGATATTCCGAATGACCGCAAACTGTTCGACAAAAATGCCGGTTTCTTTGACGATTCTCTAAACCGCTAAATTCCCCGCCCTTTTTATTGCCCTATACGGGCGTCTCTGTGATGATGTAAACAGAAAAAATCAAATAATATATACAACTTGATGGATGAACTGCATGGGGAAAATGCACTTTTTTATAAAGATGCATCTATGCCAATGAATATCTACAAATTAAATCTTAAGAAGCGGTTCGCAAAAACTTTTCGCAGGAATGTGATCCACCCTCCAATTATTTGCATTGAAATCTGACGTCCGGCCTACCCCTTGATAACTTAGAACAGCTCAGTTGGTCTAGTTGTTACACGTCAAGTCTGTGCTCTACATAAAGGCGCTTCATCATAAATAATTATTATGTGTTTCCCAATAGTAATTATAAAAGGTCTTTTCATTAGAGATTTCAGCTGGGCCAGCATGTTGTATTCACACACACACACACACACACACACACACACACACACACACACACACACACACACACACACACACACACACACACACACACACACACACACACACACGTGTGGTGTGTGTTTGTGTGTGTGTGTTTGTTTGTGTGTGTGTGTTTGTTTGTGTGTGTGTGTGTGTGTGTTTGTGGCGTCTGTATGTGTGTGTGTGTGTGTGTGTGTGTGTGTGTGTGTGTGTGTGTGTGCATGTGTACGTGTGTGTGCGTGTGCGTGTGCGTGTGCGTGTGCGTGTGCGTGCGTGCGTGCGTGTGTGTGTTATGCAACCGTACAGTCATTGAAACGTCCGACTATAAATCCAGAACACAGCGGCTTGAATCCTCGTGCTGCCTAAGCCTGGGTGTGTTCACTCCATAACGCTTCATTTCACTCATCCTCTTGTCCTGTGTCCGCTTTAAGGAGTTGTAGGAATGCCTTGCTTCTTAATCCTGTTATCGTTACGATGATATCGAACACAAATATTTTAATTATGTCATAATGTTTAATCTACCAAGGTTCAAGTAAAAAGTAAAATTGCGATAACGTGAAAACTATTAAAACTGTCTAAATGACATCCAGCGACATATTCTTAGATATTATTGTTAAGATAACAAGGAAAAACATTAAATGCCGTCGCAACTTCGTATACTGCCTTTTTAATATTTAGCCCACAAGATCCCCATTCCACAGGGCCCCTTTTGGGTGATATTAAAAAAAGTGTAAATTTACGAATCACCCAAATGGGCCCACTAGCCTACAAAAGTCCAGCCCCATACATGCGAAACGGACGCAGATATGCTCGACGGATATCCAAACAAACAAACAAACAAACAAACAAACAAACAAACAAACAAACAAACAAACACATACATAAATAAACGAACGATGCATACATACATACGTACATACATACATACATACATACATACATACGTACATACATACATGCATACATACATACGTACATACATACATACATACATACATACATACATACATACATACATACATACATACATACATACATACATACATACATACATACATACATACATACATACATACGTACGTACATACATACATGCACGTACACATGCATACATACATACATATATACATGCATACATGCATGCACATACATACATACATATATACATACATACATACATGCATACATACATACGTACATACATACATACATACATACATACGTACATACATACATACATACATACATACGTACATACATACATACATACATACATACATACGTACATACATACATGCATACATACATACGTACATACATACATACATACGTACATACATACATGCATACATACATACATATATACATGCATACATACATGCATACATACATACGTACATACATACATGCATGCATACATGCATACATACGTTTCCTCGACTATAATTATATTAACGAGTATACCTTGTGAATCAGCACTCGGTTTGTGTCCGCTCACTATAGCCACAGTAACAAGCATCTACTGCAAAAGCATTCCAGAGAGCTGCCCTCCAAGTCATCAAGTCAAGTCAAGACTTTCTGGCACTAAATACTACGACACTCAACATGCGTTAAACAATACCCGAAAGTGTAATAAAAGTCACGGAATGACGTCATACGAGGATCTCTTTTTTTACAACTAAGTGTTCCAACTGAAGATAATAAATAGTCGCTTGTTCTGAATGTCAAGTATGTTTTTTATGATTGGAAAATAGCGCAATTATCATTTTAATTACAATAGTATACGTCATTAAAATTATCCAATCATTCATCAGATCACCCTGTAGACACGTCGTTTTATTTATTAATGATAATACTAAAAAATAATAACAATAATAACGGGTACTCTAAAAAGTGTCATAACTCAAAAGTGTAATTAAGTAAGATAAATACACAAAACTGATACTCTTTGTTTAAAGTGCATATATATGTGACGCATACGTATGCACGCACGCACGCACGCACGCACGCACGCACGCACGCACGCACGCACGCACGCACGCACGCACGCACGCACGAACGAACGCCTGCATACACACGCATGAACGAACACACGCACGCACACGCACACGCACACACACACGCGCGCGCGCGCACACACACACACACACAACACACATACTCACGGAAGCACGTACATGCAGAAGCACGCGCGCACGCACGCACGCACGCACGCACGAACGCACGCCGGCGAATAACCACTTTCGTTTAGTTCTCCTGACATACATTTTAGCGTTTAGAATTCTTATTTAAGCGAGATGCACACGCCGTGCTATTTCACAACCTTGTTATATAACTACCTTCCACAGATATGCGTAGTATTGTCTGGTATCTCGTGTGTGGTGTCGATGCATTCGCTGGTATCTCGGAGCATTGTGCTGGAATTCCATGTCCCTGGCAGGGAGTCTAATAGATAAAGACAGTCGACAAGGCGATACTCGGGGAATGCGAAACGTACGACTGTTGCCAAACACTGAACGCGTTGAAAATGCTAGCCTCAAGCATTCACAATTAGTCGCTAATCTTACGTATACTGGATATAAAACAATTACTAAAATACAAATTTTGATATTAAATTGGTATATAAACACGGAATATGCGTTGCCCCAAAATAGCTGCACTTCTATGCTTCTATCCTGCATGGAAACGCTCATCTTAAGGAAATCCGTAAAATACGTCACATTCCAATTACAAAATGACGTAGGTAGAGCGGGACGAAACAAACATCTGGCGGAAAGTGAATAACACTAGTTCAAGCGTAGATCATTAACACCATCTAACACGGATGTGATGACATTTTATATAGTTCAGATGCGATGCATTCGCGCACCAAATCGATTGACATATTGGCGTTTTGTGGGAAAGATACATGATTTACAAACTTTTCCATTTTTCTTCGATTGATATTCCATGGTTGTATGTGTAAGAACTCTTGGAAAACGTGCGTAAAACTATGTTATCGAAAATGTTCAAGCAATGATGTTTGGGCGTGGCTCAAATTATATGCGACACTGATTGCACCTGTCGTTTACATGAGGTTCCAAGATTGTCCTGGTTGGCTTCTGTTTTCACAAGAAGAGTTGCCACAAAATGTTCACTTTGCCCGTGGAGCTAGGGATGTTTCAGTGGGTGTACTTTCTTCATTATATGACATCAACATATCAACGTTGTGAAGAGTTACAATAAATGGGATAACACTGTACTGACATAGAATTAACAGTTGTGTGCTTAGGGTTTTACCCCCACCGCCCCTACATTCCCAAAAAAGGTGTATATGCCTGAACATGCTTGCATCTTTCAGAAAGGATCAATCACCTGACCACATTTTTGCAGATAACCAAACAGACATTCCTTCGGGCAAAAAACCTTGCGTGCTCGTCGATGAATAATTACCCGATGATACGTTTCAATATGAGAGAATGTGTTTACGCGTGAGTGATAACGTCATTACGCCGAATGACATTGATCGTTATTACTCCTCCCGTTTGTGCTACTTTGGTTGATTAATCAGTCCTTCCCGTCATATGTATGTCGCAATTACATCGCATTCAATCGGGCAGACATACGTCTATGGGTCGGGGAGGAGAGGTGGATTAAGGGAGGAAACCCATTTTATGTACCCGTTATGTTGTGGCTGTCAGCCGTATCGGTAATGACGTCAATGATGACAACGGAATGTCGCTGTGTTTACTGTCACGGCCCTTGGTAAAGCCCTGGACCGTCACGGTCACTTGGCAAGGGAATGAGACAAAACAGTTTTGTATGTATGTAATGTATAGAAGACGTGTCACTATTATTCTTAAAATACACCAAGATATGTGTATCTATTTCTATACATCCTACTCAAAATTCATGTTTGTAGTCATATATTATGCGTCTATTGTTAAACCGGGTAATTGTGTACCCATATATATTTGATAACAATCGAAACGTTGACCCGAGGCTGCGATAACATTGACGCTTTTAAATTTTGTGAAGATCACAATTAAACAGATACATGCCCATGGCAGTATAACCCTCATTGAAATAAAGGAAAGTTCACACATTAAAGAACACAAAAACACACGTGGATCGAATAAAACTTACTCAGTGCTGCCGGTGGTATAAATACGTAAACAGTCATTATGATTGTACAGCAAACAAGCAGTTTGCCCGGGGTAGCTACGTGTGGTAATTGTATTTCATTGAAATCGGTTGAACGACTGCTAACATCGGCATCAACCGTGCTCGATTCCACAGCAAGACGTCACATCAACATATCTTCTGACTGCGTTTCTGCACGTCAAAAAGCAAAGCAGCAACAAATTAGCGTTTGTGTTTGTCACTTATTGAGCGTGCTACCAAACACCACTCAACCGAGAATATAGTGCATAAGCAACTGCGTAGAAAGCACACGAGATACGCCGCTCTAGATTGTTCTTCGTAAAGCATTGAATTACTTTGCAAACCGACGGCGAATCTTCTTTTATTGCAATCCCATTCGGCAGAAAAGAGTCACGCGTGACTGGGAATTGCGATTACATCGCTTATGACGGCGCGACATGCAATGGACGGCTATTAGACGCGCAAACATACCCGATAACAGGACTAATGTCAGACGTCACTTTAAGAATACTGCCAGAAGGTATTTAAGATTGTCTAATGTAGGTTCTTAAGAAACTCCCCTTTCAATCATGTCCATATCGAAATAAATGTCTGCTGTCACTTTAAAGATTTTGCAAAAGGTATGTAAGATTACCTAATGCGGATTCTAAAGAAATTCCCCATCCAGTCAAGCCCATATCAAAATAAATGTCCACTGTCATTTCAAAGATTTAGCAAAAGTATTTAAGATTACCCAATAGAGAATACCAAAACTTCTACTTCCATTTAAGTCTATATCAAAACAATTATAATAAAGCTATTCTTTGTGGTTATGGAAGTTCCAAATATGAAAAAAATGACATATCCGCTTACATCGCTATGAAGCGCCTCATTATCGTTATATTCTTCCTTTGATGAATCTATTCATAGACCATTCTGATACGGCTCGTTCCGTTCACCCTCGTACAAATATTATATATTCTGGTTAAACAGGCACTTTCAGGCCAAGTCTACATTTGCCTGTGCAACCTGCTCCAGAGCCTGCAAATCCAGGATAGGGACATATATCTTCTCAATGATCTTCGCAAACGAAGAATCTGCCATCTCATCACTCTACACCATGTTTGCTCAACTCTCGGCCTGAGGCTTTATTATATTATGACATTCTGGCAACAACCGCCTCTATCTCTGCAAACTGCGGTTCATCGTCAAGTTCTTCCATTATCTGTGTAGAAGGGACTTCGTCAAATGCATACACAGATTGTGGTCTTACCGTGGCATAAATGTAGGAGAAGTGCTCAATCCAGCGATTCATTTGAGCATCTTTTTTTGATAGTGTGACACCATCTTTCGAATTGAGAGGTACACTTTTCCTTATTGTGGGACATGCCCGCATACATATTTTTCAGGTTCCCAGTGTTTTTCGCTGTCTCGATATTGACAATGTAATATTTGTTAAGGGCTTGCTTGGCTGTTCCTTATACAAGACTTCGGGATGCCCTATAGCAAATACTGTCTCAAATTGTCAATCGTTTACTTATCTGAGCCTCTTATGTTAGTTTTGTCAGACACACCTTCACCATTTTTGTTTCACGCGCCATGGTCAACGTATAATTACACTAACAGAAACTTTCTTCTCATTTGACATGCCATTATAACAAATGATATACAGTCGGCGATATATTGGTTAAGTCCGTGTGGATAGCATCCCTTTTAATAATAATAATCTTTATTGATACATAATGTTAAGTATAGCACAGATGTAGCAGTAATATGAAACATGTATACATTACGTATCTATCAAATGGAACGAAGCAACACATTGCTTGTGTTCCTTATTCATGTCATATATGCAATGAAATCTATGATTCGTGTAAAAAAAAAAAAATACATAGACGGCTGTCACCATCCTTTAAAGGTGACACTGGAACCACTGTTTGTTACGTGATCCATCGATGACAGACTGGTTAAAATGAGCTCGTATAGTTCTCTAGAATTTGTCAAATGTTTTTATTGCTCATTGTCCAATCAGTTAATTTAATCTCTCGATTATTTTATGGGCGGTGATTTGCGGCAATTCCTGGCCTATGTGTGACACACTTTGATTAAACGGGCGTTGCTGCGGAACATGTTGTATGGACGTTTTTCTAGGAATTTCATTTCATGATATCATCGCATTACATGCAAGTTAGCAGTTGCACCATGTGCAACCCGGAACACACCAAGCACTCACATAAGCAAATTTTCCCCTGTTATTAAAAAGTTCTCAGTCGTTGTTTTGTGGCCCGTGTTGAGTTTGCAATGCATACAAAACGAGTTCTTCAAGAGCTAGTCAAGTTGCCACAATCGGCTTGGGAACGCACTGAGCGTTAATATCGCGCGCCGACAAATACCTTTAATTGTTCGTGGTTTCGTCTTGTTTGTAAACATTGGCAAAGGTTGCTCACTTCTCCGCCAGCCTTTGGCATGTCTACTATATTTCAGCATTATGCGAAGTTTTCTATATTATTAACTGAGTTGTTGAAGGTAAAAGAAAGGTAAAGGTACTTTTTATGTATAATCCAGTTCTTGGAATTGCTCATAACTCTTTACCTCACAACTCTTACCCTTGTAGACCTATTCAGTCGAACACCATCTTGACTTCTCTGTAAAGCATTCAGCCACGTGAAATATAGTAGGCAAATACCCACAAATACACACCACTGTCTATAGCCAGGTACTCATTCTTACAGCTGAGTGAACTGGAGTGGAGTACTTCCCCTAAGTTCCGAAACGGCATCATGAAGGTTCGAATCCGGAATCTCTCGATTTAGAATGCGGTGCTTTAGTTACTGTGCCGCTGCGGCCCACTAGTAGTATAGTGTATAATGAACTCATCGCACGAACTACTCAACTATTATTGACTGACTATTATCATCCTTGTCGAAAATCGCGAAAACCTGGCAAAGTAGTTCAGTGTATTAAGTTAAAAACACTACATTGGTGTTCTGTGCACATTTTAAACTCTTCTGTAGTGTTTTGAATATATAGGGTTAACACACTACGACAATGTTCTGAACGGTGCAGTGTTGAACACCCTACCATGGCACTATATGCTACAACATTAAGCTAGTCACACTGTCACCAGTTACGTGTTCTTACGATCAAAGGGAATTCTGCCGTTGATTCTAACCAAACTAGACATTCTTTTTTTAAACCGACTGCGCGTACAACGTACATTATTCACGCAGTACGGTTGCGAACATCAACGTAGATGGTTTGTGATGGTACAAACGTGTGGGAGGATGTTTTAAACAAGTAATCTGCGCGGTGCTGCGGGCAACGAACTCGACCGACGGGTGGCGAGCGATGCAAGCTACCAGATGGCACTCGGGCGCACAGACAGCGAATTGGGTCGCATCAACTTTGATTCCACACGACTGGTCCGTGGCCCGGGGCAAGACGGCGTATCCGAACCGACTTCCTATCTAGCGCGCGCAGGAATGCCAGGATCTATTCTGGATTGTCGTCCCCGTGAGAACGCAGCTTTATCCGTGGATTAGCGTCGTTGCTAGCCGGAGTTTGGACTACGGTCGGATTACCCCAACTATATAGTGCGATGCTAATAAAGGTGAGGCTACTTTACCTTGTACTTGCGTAAACCAGCTGGGCTCTGTCTTACAGGATCTTCGGTGGCCCCTAAAACTTGATTTGTCAGACTACCGTGAAGGTTTCCTCTGCTTGAAAGGCGACCGCCCGGAAACGAGCAATGCACAAAAGTCCCGTATAACGGCAACTGGGTGAACGAATATAGGCAGCATTTAGTAGTGGTTTTGTTCACACAAACACAAACAGTGCACACCTATAGCTGTTTCTACGTCGTATTTTCGAGATTCACCAGGTCATAATAAAACAAGACCAAAATGCTAGCGCTTGGTTTTCAACATTGAGGATGTATATCCCTTGCTCGCAGCTACGGAACAGTTGGTCCCGTCGCCCTAATTACGGATACAACAGACTAAAGAACAGGGCCACACCTTGGTAATGGCCACCCTTAGAGGGGTGCAGATCACTATTGCCCATAGGTGTGCATGTTAACGTTTTCTTGTGCCTTTAGAAGTTTTTCCATAGGTGTCCAATGTAACGCTTTCTAGTGCCTTTAAAAAGAAAGACAACCACAAGAGTGACAGAAGGAGAAGAGAAGACCAAAATTAAGATGAAAGATCGTGTCGAGGGGATCAGGAAAGGGCAGAGGTGAACAGGCGAGAATCAGTGAGAATGATGGACACGACTGGATGAGAGGGAACATTAGATCAATTGTGATATGACGATATGGTCCTGACTCCCCACCCACAAGGGATCATGGAGAAGAAACAAGGAAGAGGTGTGTGCAGTACAACCATTTCGATTTAAAAAATAACAATAGCACATGTTGAGCATATCATGTCTCTAACTTGCAACAGAGTTTTCGGTAAGCCATACATTTTTTTCCGAGGACATCAACCCGAGAGATGTTCTCCGTCTCGTGTAGCCAAAACAAGAGGATGCTGTCAATGTGGCCAGGGGATCCTCCAGTCTCTGACATGTCATGACATACACCCTTCTCCCTGATCAAAACATCTTTTTGGGAGCAAACGATAGCAACTTTGTGTTAATTTCATCCGACTGAAATGACAGTAATTTTGCGATTGTCTTATTATTATCAGTACTTATTAAACGCAAAAAATGTATTTAACAATAATAATAATAATAGCAACAACAATGAAACAATCGCAAAATCACTGGCATTTAATTGGATGAAATTAACCCGGAAGTGAAATAATGATCTGTCCCCAGTGATGGCGGCCATGGAGAGGAGAGCTCTACTGCCCTGCAGCTTCCGGCCGGCTGTGTGTGGGCCAATGGCGGGCCTCCCGAGATGTAGGAGCGGCGTGTGGTCGTCTGCTCCTGCAGCCTCCGCCTGGCGGGAACGACACGGAGGTGGCGGAGAGCAGACGACTCTCAGCGGTGGATAAATAGCACAAACGACTGTAACCGTTGAGCGGGTGTATATATTAATGGGAGGTGAAGGCAACAGGGCGAGCAGTAGGCAGCAGGGAGGCGGGCGGGCGGGCGGACGGCGGGCGGACGGGCTGGCTGGCCTGCTGGCTTGCTGGCTTGTTGGCTGGCTGGCTCAAACAGTTCAGTGAGGACATAACATTGTTATGATAACGATTATTATTACTTTGAACATCATCAAAATAATCAACATTGATCAACATACCATAATCAACATTACCATAGCTATTCTTCTCGATGTTGTGCACGTGCAACTGCTCTGTTCGTTGATGCTGCGGTGCCTGCTGGGAGCGCACGTCCGCCATGCAAAAGAAGACGCCATCTCACCAGGCATTCCCTAGTCTGAGTCTCGCCGGTGTGGCATATGTCAGGATTGTTGGAATATCCTCACTTTCGCTCGACCTCCGGCGATCTGTCCATCTCATTTCGGAGGCGTTTCGACGTGTTCAGGTTGATCCAGTATTTATTCACGCATGATGGCAGCGACTGATGTTTTCATCCCCATATGATTCGACATGATGATAATAAAGTTATCATGACACATACTAGAAGTGCTTGTGCGTGCGCGTGTGCGTGCGTGTAAGACGACAGCTTTGTTTTTTTTCTTTATCTGTGCGTAATTATGACAATAGAAATCAATACAATTTCATGACATCTATTGCATCAATATCTAAGGGCCATTATAATTACAAGGCATTGCCTTTGGCCCTTGAAGTGCGTGACATTATACATGAGATCGTCTCAGGTCGAGGGACGTGTCGTTCGCCTCCTCTCCTCTTGAGTGCCGTATGTTGACAAAGCGAACCAAAGAGGCACACACACGAACACACGCGGAATGCCTCGGGTCGAGTTTTGAGCGAATATCGACGTCATCAATGGATGTGAACCAGCCAAGCATGGGACATGCGACTCCGGTCGTGATCCGTCGGCCGTCGTGCCGGGGACGCTATGTGGTGAGTCAGACACCGACGACACGGCCCATATTGTACGGTATCGCGACCCACGGCCACCTGTAACCGAGGCCGATTAGATGGTTGGAAACAGGCCGCGTTATACAATGGATTATTACCGAGACCCGAGATAAGCCTTCGAGAGAGACGGCGCTGTATGCCCCTAGTTGCCGGCCGTCACATATGGATATCAACGTACGTTGAACGTGACGCATGCCGGACGAAAACTCTCAGGTTAGTTCATTACCATTGGTTACGTGTATGGTTTTTCTTGAACGCCGTGCGAGCTAATTCGGGTTTTCCGCATTGCGATTAAGGTCCATATTTAGGCTCTCCTCTGTCTTGACGACGTCGCAGGTGGTTTGGCTACCATCCGGTGATGTTTCGGTTGGCGACGCCGAAGCCGGTTGACTGCGGTTTTAATTCGAATGTTGCATTGCGTATCACAACACCGACACCCCGCGTCATCGCTTACATATCGACACGCAAGAGTGACCCTCACAGTCGCCAGGACTCGGTGTCGCCTTCGTGGGAAGATCCATCTGAATTATTTCGCAATAATGAAAGACTCGGATGTCTCGTTAGAATCCCTGGGCGTTGTATGTCTATAACCTGCCGTCAGATGATATCGAATGCCGAGACCGTCGCTATTGAGTCCCGAAGGCGCATCAGTCATCCCGATTACCCGTTCAACAACCACACCAAAGAATGAGGCAACACGTTGAAAATGTCTTTTATCAGTTGTAAATGACGGTCGACATATTTTGCATCATGTTATATATAGTTGTAGCCACTTCCATAACGAATTAGAGTTACCACCTGCATGTATAACGGCACAAGAGGTCCATTTATAGCTTATAAAATAAGATGTTTTATATAAAAAATATTAAAAACAATACTAATAATAAATAGATGGGCATTGTCATGATCGTGTACAATGCAGACATCGCCAACAGATAGAATAATAAGCTAACAAGCTAAGAAGTTTACTCTAAACATCCCTATTTATGTTTATTCCCAACGTTTCTTTCTCTAGAGTTAGTGAGTCCACTGCAGGGTACACATTTACCTCGCGTTGTGGAAAGTGGAAACAGCGATGGGACAGGCTGTCTGCTATCACCAATATCATGTTCAGTTTGTTCCTAGCGTTCGTTGTGGCTGAGGAACTTATCCGAAGAGTTCCAACCAGATACCTACCTCATCTTTGGCATAGGATACGCAGACGACACAACACTACTGCCTACTGCGTTCGAGATTCTACAACTTGCCACTTACGTTTGAAATACACCACATACTTTCAAGATCTCCCCGAAGGATATTGTTGAAGGTTCAGGCAACGAGTTGGCCGCTCCTCGAGCGCTGCTTGTGAACCTACACAGACATGTACGACCATCTGTCTGGGGCAGAGCCCAAGGAAATGTTGCTGTTGGATTTACTTCAATGACGTTTATGTACATGCGAATCGCACGTTTAGGGAAACTTGTCTTTCGATGTTTGTACCAGAAATGTGCAACAGTGTCTTCGTAACCCTAAAATAATCATAAACAACCACATATAAATACTTATAACCACGTGTAACCACAACTAACATAGGAATACACAACCTAAAGAAATCATAAGTAATCACAAATATAAACAAATAACGATAATAAATATAAATAATAATAAACGATCATAAATAAACATGAATAAAATAAACAGGGGTATGGACATACATACTCATAAACTCGATAATTAAGATTTTGATCGTTATATAAGGTAATTTGGCAGCGTGTGAATATTCTTCTGTTATATTATATAAGAGCAGAACCAGTTTTGCAGACATTGTTTACTGAATGTTGACCGGATTCTGTAAAGACTTAATGTAATGGTTAGTCCGATCATCGTCATCGTATGAGTCGATCGTTCACCAGGAATGGGAAGTCTGTCTCTTCAACATCAACGTTTTCGCAGATCAGTTTCGTGTATGTTTTCTTCTGTTTCTCCCCGTTTTTCTATCTATGAATGGGTGTCCATTTAGTTCCTCGATTTTATCAAAACTAAATAAAGGACTTTACAACTGAAATATTTGGTATGTCGTAATGGGTATTAGTTGGGTTTAATTTTGGCAAATGAGTCTAAAGCATGAGGAAAGAAAATGTTGAATTGTGAATGAGCTTCTGTATTAGCCATTGGAGTGTCAACACCTTGTGGATACTGTCACCTCTATCATCTACTGGGACTGACAACAACATACGTTCAAATATGTAACGTTAAATAAAACGTCAATTGAAAATGTGATTTGAATGGTGCCAGACGAACTTGGGTGCCGTGCTGGAGTGGGACGGACATATAGCATTGTTACAAGGTCTCGTTAAAGAGTATGTAATGTTTACAATTGAGCAATATTAGCTCAAAGTCGTTATGTTGTTTACCGTTACGCGTGTGAGACTCTGAGCATGTTTAACTTGAAAACGGCACTGTTTGAGTTTTGGGGCTCAGGAGGGAAAATATTTTGATTTATAACGTCCGACCAAGGTTAGTTGTATCACGTTGACATTGTTAACTAAAGTGGTAATTAAATTAGGGACAATGGCATCAATAATTGGCAGAATTTGAACACGAACTTTGTCATTATTTCTATAAATAAAATATATCTTCTGTTGTGGGCATAAAATCGATAATGAATGTATTTATGAATATAATTATGTATTTAAAACACTTAATAAAACTAACACTTACAAAAACCTCCTTCCCCTTTGTCTTCCCTTTCTCCAGTTCTCCCCCTCTTTCTACCTATCCCTCCCCCCTCTCTCTCTCTCTGTCTCTCTCTTACCCTCCACCCTCTCTCCAGTTCTCTTTCTCCCTCGCGATCTCGTGGCTCAGTGTTGTAGCTAAGTCAGACTCTTGCTTAACGTTTAATAGTTTAGCTTTTAAAATCGCATAATACTAAGTTCAATCTCGTTTAAACATTTCATATTGTCACTGAGACATTCTTATCCCGAAAGGCAGCAGCTAGTACAGAGAAGGGTGTATGTCCGCTGGTCCTGACGTCTCCGTCCTCGCTGAAACCTTGCCTCCGCTGTGGCCTGGTCGCTCAAGAGGTCCTTATCGTCTCAAGTATGTGTACACGACGTGAGGCCGGGTGAGGAAGGTGGACTGTCGAGTGTCAACACACGACGTATTTAGTTGATTGTTCCAGATGTAGCGACAGGGTGGTCGTACCGGGCGCAACGATACGTCAGACGGGAGTCATAGCTACGACCTGACACCGTATTTGTGGAATGTAGGACGTTTGCGTGGTTTGGAAATGATCGTAGTTTGGCCAAGGGAAATGGTCAGAGTGAATGTCGTGGCCACGGAAAATGTTCGTGGTGAAGGCTGTGGCAATGGGAAGTGGTAGTAGGGAATGTGGCAACGTGTAATGTCATATTGGATGTTGTGGCCATGGGGAAATACCAACCGTCGATGTTTTGACAAAGGAACATGGTCGGGTTTTTTGGCCACGGTAATTGGTCACAGTGAATGTCGTGGCCTCGGAAATGGTCAAGGTGAATGTTGTCGCTACAATAAATGACCAGAGTACGTTTTAGCCAACCAGGGAACAAGTTCAGGGTCCCGATAAATTTCCCATTTTCCCGCTGTTTGAGATCTTTTCTTTCCCTGGTAGGTAGACAGGACCTGCGGGTTATAGTGACTAATTTGACAGACGTCCACATACCTCCAACTTCCATCCCATATGTCAGGTGCTGAACGAAACGAAACAGCAGTGTTGGTTCAACCTGTCTGCCGGAGGACGGTGTCCATGAACAAATCTATATCGGTGTCTGTCCTGCATATTCCTTTCGAGTTCAGGAACAAACATTTATTCCCAATCCAGACGCGACTAATATTGCATAAATATGCCAGCATGGTCTCCATAGTTTTCTCACGGATGGATAGTGTTAATGGACTCGGGACTCAGCTAAAACGGTTAAAGATAAAACAGATATTTAATGGTGATAAGTACTACGCTTGTTTTGTTCCGTAAATTGGTATAGGCTAGTATTGTTGAATGCGTATAAAATCCAGCTGCAAGGTTTCCAATAAGTAATTTTAATTCTGGTTTATTTAGCTTCGCTCGGACAATCATTATGCTTGCAAGTGTTCAACTAGCATGCATCCTATGTATCTCTCTTGCACATCTGAATCAAACCATTGTCATCTTGTCTTAGTGGCATCGAACAAAAAATCAGCGCATTACACGATAAAGGTACTTAAATGCGCAACACTTAGTGCGTGTTATAACGGTCGACTGCACGTGGCGAAGACAACCTGCTGTCCTAACTAATTGTTCGGGTGTAAAGGCGAGCATTCCGCACTCAGCGACACGGAAGGAGTTTCAGCAGACAGAGCACGACTGCATGATTTCGTTTCTTTTGTGAAAATGTAATGCTTCAAAAGCTAGCTGTTGATGGAGTTCGACTATGTTATTGAGCAGACATAGCATATATCATGCGGATATGAAAGCGTACAGGTTTAACATTTCGATATTTTGACGTTGAAGAAACGTTGTAGAAATGCGTAAAACAACACTAAAATTATATATATATTTTTAGAGGACATGTAAATTAGTTCAAATTCACTGAACATCGACATCGAGACAGGCAGGCAGGCAGGCAGGCAGGCAGGCAGGCAGGCAGGCAGGCAGGCAGGCAGGCAGGCAGGCAGGCAGGCAGGCAGGCAGGCAGGCAGGCAGGCAGGCAGGCAGGCAGGCAGGCAGGCAGGCAGGCAGGCAGGCAGAGAGAGAGAGAGAGAGAGAGATATATATATAGAAAGATAGAAGGAGGGAAGGAGGGATGGAGGGAGAGAGGGAGAGAGGGAGAGAGGGGGAGAGGGAGAGGGGGATAGAGAGAGAGAGAGAGAGAGAGAGAGAGACAGACAGACAGACAGACAGACAGACAGACAGACAGACATATAAAGATATAAAAGAGAGAGAGAGAAAGACAGACAGACAGACAGACAGACAGACAGACAGACAGACAGACAGACACACAGACAGACAGACATACAGACAGACAGACAGACAGACAGACAGACAGACAGAAACAGAGAGAAAGAAGACAAACAAAGAGCTAGACAGACAAAGAGACAGAGGCAAAGGGCAAAACTGCGATGGAAGATATGGCATATGCTGGCGGTTAAAGGAATTACTTATATAAGAGTAAAGGAAAGTGAACGAGTTCTTTACGATAACATATTTTTTGGAAAACGGGTCGGTTTTTGTGTTATTTTCTTTTGAATAGAAGCTACCGTTGTCAAGCGGACCGTGAATATCATTGAATTTATGCTTACTTAAGCACGCGCTTCGGCAGCAGTGACGTGTGTTTTAAAGATGTAACGTGAAATACAAGGCAATAGTATTTCTGCTGGCAAATGGCCAGTTGACTTTTATATTTTTCTCAAGTGGGTAAACATTCTGAAGGTCTAGTAATTTTGCTTTTTGCATTTGCGTTTTGGGTAACAGCTATATTGAGGCACCCGAGAACAGAACGTTCTTGTTCGTGCAGCCTGTTGTAGACCGTGTTTTGTGCTTGCATTTCCCAAGGCAACGGCGGATACCGCGCAGAGTGCAGGTGGTCAACAACCGCTTTACGTGCTTTTTGGGTATCATTGTTCGGCATATGGGCTAGTTGGTTCAGTGAACTACCGGTCGGTTAGAGGCGCCAGGAAAACATACAGTATGCACGAGCACTATCATCAAAGGACACAATACACAGGATGGCGTAGGACGCTGCCCTTGGCAGTTACTTGTGTTTTATGGAAGACTTTATTGCGCTATGTGGGTCTGTTCTTGGGTGTACAACCTATATACGTAGGCAATAACAATAGTTATTTCCACCCCATTTTAAGAGAGGCCCATTCACTAAACCTCATCATGGAAGTATGCTTTATGGTCTGTGCCACAAATAGCGCGTGGGGACTTATTTTATACGGAAAAGGTATTAATTTGACGTATGAATAATTGTCATAATTCACGTAGAGTGTGTCTGCCTGTCACAGCACCGTTGACCTGCGATATTATATTCCTTTGTTATATTATCGTGGTAGTTGCATAACTGACAGGATACGAACGCAAATTAATGTGTTTGTATAACTGTACATATTGCGAGACGACTCTTATGCAGAAATCGGGACTCCGGAAAATGGGGAGAAAAAATTATCACTTATGGGAAATGACGCGAAGCATTGCAGTAATTGGACCGCGTCGAATAAGAGTTCGGTTTTATGAATGGGTTACCCTATCAAAGGGACGATATTAAGAGTTCGGTTTTATGAATGGGTTATCCTATCAAAAGGAAGCTATTAATGTAACAACAATCACCAACGCAATTATATTTCTTCGCGAACTGAAGAGATATTGATTGTTTTAGAAGAAAGAAGACAACATAATATGAACAATTGGCGTAGCGGGGTCATCTGAAGAAATACTTTAACAAGATCGCTTTAATATATGTTATTCGTCATGTTGTTTTCGATAATGTAACTCGTGTACCAACGAGAGAAGGAGGCCAAGGACTTGTTGCAGATAAGATCACAACGCAAACATTCCTAGACTTGTGACGCACCCTGGCCTGGCCATGGCAGTTGACCATGTTGCGTTGTAAATAGTCGGTCAGGATGTCACAAACATGAACCGGTGGCCGTTAACGAAGTCCTCAAGTATTTTGTTATCACGAACTATCGTAAAGGTAATAAACGCGGCCATGGTAAAACTATAGGCCATAACATGAGGCGCCAAAATGTTAGTTTCGTTGTCTACCACGGCTTAGCGCAAGTTTTAGTATTAAAATTTGAAAATATGTCTGCTTTTCATTTCTTAGTAAGCCATGTTGAGGTGGTCTCCCGCAATTATGTTACGTATTTCTCACTGATCCATATTGCGACGCTATCCACGAAACATCTTACTTATTTCTCTGTGTACCACGTTGCGATGATATCCGCACAATATCTAATTTATTTCTCAGTGAGTTAATCAGATTATATCTACCAAAGATCTCACTTATTTCTCAGTGAGTTATTGCGATGTTATCATTCAAAGATCTTATTTATGTGTCGGTGAGTTATTGCGATGATATCCACCAACGATCCTACATAATTTCTCATTTATATCCATCAAACAAATTACTTATTTATCAGTAAGTTAGTAAGATTGTATTCACCAAATATCTTATTTAGTTCTCAGTAAATACTTCAGATGATATCGACCAAAGATCTCACTTATTTCTCTGTAAGTCATTGCGATGATGTCCACCAAATATCTAGCTAATTCTGAGTATGTTATTGCTATGATATCCACCAAATATCGTAGCTTATTCTCACTGAGGTAGTGCGATGATATCCACCAAAGATCTCACTTAATTCTCAGTGAGTTATGGCGATGATAATAATATTTATTGATATATAATGTTAAGTACAGCACATATGTAGCAGTAATATGATACATGTATACATTACGTAACAATTTAACAAGATTACCACCCAGAGAATTAACTCTAGGTGGCAGGTGGACAAGGAAACCCTTTGTCTTATCGACAGTCCAACCCTTTTATTTATGTGTATCCCGCCCATCTGAGGTATGTGTCGATTTTATTTTTAAACATATTCACGCTACTAGCATCCACACAATCAGCAGATAATCTGTTCCATTCATTTACAGTCCTTTGTGAAAATGAGAACTTTCTTATATTTAATCTACACTGTTCCTTTGTTAACTTCATGTCCTCTAGTCCTTCAATCTTTCTTAACTGAGAAAAAATATTTCTATCAATATTTTCATAACCATTCAATATTTTAAACACTTCTATCTGACCTCCTCTCAATCTCCTGGTCTCTAGTGTTGTTAAACCACATTCTTTTAGGCGAATTTCATAACTAAGATCCCTCAGTTTTGATATAATTTTAGTCGCTCTCCTCTGTATTCTTTCTAGCATATCTATGTCCTTCCTGCGATATGGCCTCCACGCTTGAATACAATATTCTAAATGAGGCCTCACTATTGTTTTGAACAGCGGTATTATTAGTTCTTGTTCCTTATACGCTATATTTCGCCTAATTAATCCAAGGATTTTATTTCCCATTGAAGCTGCAATTCCGCACTGCTCTGAAACCTTCATATCAGCACTAATGGTTAACCCTAAGTCCTTTTCTTTTATAGTAGTACTTAGTACAGTACCCCCTCCCCCCATTGTATATTCTACATCTTCGTTCTCATGGCCTGTATGGAGGCATTTACATTTCCCAAAATTTAACAGCATTTGCTACTTTTCAGACAATTTGATCAACCTGTCAAGATCATCTTATAAATGTTGTCTATTTCCATCACTGTTAATCCTTTTAAACACTTTTGTGTCATCCGCAAATTTCAACACCTTGCTTGTTATATTATCATCCAAATCGATGACATATATTAAGACTAATATAGGTCCTAGTACTGATTCCTGTGGTACCCCACTCAATACCGATTTCCAGTTTGAAGCCTCCCCATCAACTACTACACGTTGTCTTCTGTCAATCAGCCATTTTTCTATCCAGTTTATTATACTATTTCCTATGCCATGGACTTTTAGTTTAAGCAGTAATCTTTGATGTGGTACTTTGTCGTAAGCGTTTTGAAAATCTAAGTAGACGACATCTACTGGTGATCCCTCATCTACCCACTTAGTGATGTCTTCCAAAAAACATAACATATTTGTTAACCATGACCTCGCTTTTAAAAACCCATGTTGAGATGGGTTTATCAAGTTATGTTTAACAAGAAAATCCACCATGTGATCTTTAATTAGTCTTTCTAATAATTTGCAAATCACTGATGTTAAACTCACTGGTCTGTAGTTCTCTGACTTGTTTCTCGAACCTTTTTTAAATAACGGTATGATGTTTGCCTCTTTCCATTCTAAAGGAACCACTCCCTCTTCTAATGACAAATTATTGAAAACTGTTGCAAGCGGTACGCTAATTTGTTCTACAATTTCCGATAGTAGTTTGGGCGGAATCCCATCCACTCCAGGTGATTTATTATCCTTCATAGCCCTAATTTTCTTAGCTACCAGTTCCGGGGTTACAATTAACTGTCCTAAATAGTATAATTCTGCCCCTTTGAACTTAGCCTCTGGTACTGGCAGTGAACTAATATCTTCCCTGGTAAAAACTGAACTAAAATACTCATTCAGGTCTTCTGCCATTAAGAATCCCTCTGATACTATATTTCCAGCACTATCTTCTAGAGGACTGACCTTATCCTGAACTTTCTGTTTGCTTCGAACATACGCGTAAAAACTCTTGCTGTCATGTTTTATATTACTAGCTAATTTTTTGTCATAGCTTCTCTATGAATTTATAATTTCAGCTGTAGCTTGGTTAAGTACTTCTTTATAACTGTTGTAGTCTACATCATTTGTTTATACTTATTTTTCTAATGGCATCTTTCGATAAGTGTTTGTTTTTGGACCGTTTCCCTTGTTTTTTGAAGGGTACAAATTTATCGACTATGCATTTAATTTCACTCTTTAAAATATTCCAGCATTCTGTTGCTGTCTTATTTTTTAGTGTGTTATTCCAGTCTATCTTTGCTAAATATTTCCTTATGTCCTTATACCTTCCTTTGTGGAAATTTTTTTGCTATACTGCTTTTACTATTCCTTTCTGATTTTACTTTGATGGTAAAAATGTATCTGGTTGTGATCACTACTCCCCAGTGGCTCACATATATTGACATTGTCAACTAATTCATTCTGAGAGGACAAAACTATGTCTAACACATTATCACCCCAGGTTGGTTCTAGCACATGTTGAGAAAGGAAAGTATCTTGAACTAAAACTAAAAACTTGTGGTCCTCACTCCTCTGTAGAGATTCCCATTGTATATGTCCGTGGTTAAAATCCCCCATAATAACACAGTCCCGTTTGCTCACTTCCCTTATAGCGTTTTGTACTTTTTCATTCTCTTCTATGCTTATGCTTGGACTTCGATCAATTAACCCAACCGTTAACGTTGTTTCCTGTAACTATGTTACACCAAACAGCTTCTTCGCAATCTGCTTCTCTGTCTAATTTTATTTCATAAGCCTGGATAGATTCTTTAATATATAAAATAACTCCACCTCCCTTTCTTCCTATTCTATCTTTCCTAAACATTACATATCTTGTCAGTCCCAATTCGGCATCTGATATATCGGTGGTGGTCCAGGATTCGGTTATACCTATTATGTGAGAGTCAATATCTTCTACCATAATGTTTAGTTAATTTCTTTTGTTTACTATACCCATTGCATTTAAACAAACACATTTATATCCAGCTTAGGTTTTATGCCATCCCATCCAGGACTAGAGTTTTTAAAAGTCTTAATAATTCCCTTTATCTCATCTGGTGTGGCTGGCGACAGATACATTGAATTTCTCAAATACATATCCACCAACTATCTTACTTGTTCTCTTTGAGATATTGCGATGATATCCCTCAAAGATCACACGTATTTCTGTGAGAGTTATTGTGATGATATCCCTCAAAGATCACACGTATTTCTGTGAGAGTTATTGCGATGATATCCCTCAAAGATCACACGTATTTCTGTGAGAGTTATTGCGATGATATCCCTCAAAGATCACACGTATTTCTGTGAGAGTTATTGCGATGATATCCCTCAAAGATCACACGTATTTCTGTGAGAGTTATTGCGATGATATCCCTCAAAGATCACACGTATTTCTGTGAGAGTTATTGCGATGATATCCCTCAAAGATCACACGTATTTCTGTGAGAGTTATTGCGATGATATATCCCTCAAAGATCACACGTATTTCTGTGAGAGTTATTGCGATGATATCCCTCAAAGATCACACGTATTTCTGTGAGAGTTATTGCGATGATATCCCTCAAAGATCACACGTATTTCTGTGAGAGTTATTGCGATGATATCCCTCAAAGATCACACGTATTTCTGTGAGAGTTATTGCGATGATATCCCTCAAAGATCACACGTATTTCTGTGAGAGTTATTGCGATGATATCCCTCAAAGATCACACGTATTTCTGTGAGAGTTATTGCGATGATATCCCTCAAAGATCACACGTATTTCTGTGAGAGTTATTGCGATGATATCTCTCAAAGATCACACGTATTTCTGTGAGAGTTATTGCGATGATATCCCTCAAAGATCACACGTATTTCTGTGAGAGTTACTGCGATGATAGCCACCAAACATATTACTTATTTCTCAGAGAGTTATTGCAATGATATCCGCCACATATATTAATTATTTCTTATTGGATGAGTTATTGCGATAACGTCTACCAAAGATCTGACTTATTTCTTAGTGTCTGAGTTATTGTGATGAAATCCACCAAAGATCTTACTTATTTTTCAGTGATTTTTGCGATGAAATCCAACCTCATAAACAGGTTTTAGGAACAATGGGCATATAATACGGAATCACTTGGCCAGTCACAGCGTGTTCCACGTGGCGAGAGTCCATGCAATAAGATTGTGTTAAACACGTTAGTATCCATTCTCCCCGCCTTATTCAGAGTGTCGTGGTGATATAAAGAGTCGCACATCTCATCGCGTGTTTGTCTTGTGACACAGTAATCAAGGTTTTGTTTGGGGAGCGCGGAATTCATTGTCGTTGACGGAACGATACAATCACATGCGGCCGGTGACGGGACGACTAAGCGGGGTTAGCCAATAGACTGGGGTTACGTGCAGTGTTCACTGGAATTGACCAATACACTGAGGTTACGCGCTGTGCTCACGGGGATTGGCCAATACACCTAGCTAACATGCAGTGTTCATTGGTATTGGCCCATACACTGAGGTAACATGCAGTGTTCACTGGAATAGGCCAATTCACTGAGTTTACGTGCAATGTTCACTTGCATTGGCCAATAAACTGGGGTTGTTTGCAGTGTTCAATGGGATTGGACAATACACTGAGATTACATGCAGTGTTCACTGGAATTGGCCGATACACTGAGATTACATGCAGAGTTCACTGGAATTGGCCGATACACTGAGGTTACATGCACTGTTCACTAGAATTGGCCGATACATTGAGGTTACATGCAGTGTTCACTGGGATTGGCCGATACACTGAGATTACATGCAGTGTTCACTGGAATTGGCCGATACACTGAGATTACATGCAGTGTTCACTGGAACTGGCTGATACACTGAGGTAACATGCAGTGTTCATTGGGATTGGCCCATACACTGAGGCAACATGCAGTGTTCACTGGAATAGGCCAATTCACTGAGTTTACGTGCAATGTTCACTTCCATTGGCCAATAAACTGGGGTTGCTTGCAGTGTTCAATGGGATTGGCCAATACACTGAGATACATGCAGTGTTCACTGGAATTGGCCGATACACTGAGATTACATGCAGTGTTCACTGGAATTGGCCGACACAGTGAGATTACATGCAGTGTTCACTGGAATTGGCCAATACACTGAGGTTACGCGCTGTGCTCACGGGGATAGGCCAATACACCTAGCTAACATGCAGTGTTCATTGGTATTGGCCCATACACTGAGGTAACATGCAGTGTTCACTGGAATAGGCCAATTCACTGAGTTTACGTGCAATGTTCACTTGCATTGGCCAATAAACTGGGGTTGCTTGCAGTGTTCAATGGGATTGGACAATACACTGAGATTACATGCAGTGTTCACTGGAATTGGCCGATACACTGAGATTACATGCAGTGTTCACTGGAATTGGCCGATACACTGAGGTTACATGCACTGTTCACTGGAATTGGCCGATACACTGAGATTATATGCAGTGTTCACTGGAATTGGCCGATACATTGAGGTTACATGCAGTGTTCACTGGGATTGGCCGATACACTGAGATTACATGCAGTGTTCACTGGAATTGGCCGATACACTGAGATTACATGCAGTGTTCACTGGAACTGGCTGATACACTGAGGTAACATGCAGTGTTCACTGGAATTGGCCGATACACTGAGATTACATGCAGTGTTCACTGGAATTGGCCGATACACTGAGTTTACATGCAGTGTTCACTGGAATTGGTCGATACACTAAGATTACATGCAGTGTTCACTGGAATTGGCCGATACACTGAGATTACATGCAGTGTTCACTGGAATTGGCCGATACACTGAGGTTACATGCAGTGTTCACTGGGATTGGCTGACAAACTGAGGTTACATGAAGTGTTCGCTGGAATTGGCCGATACGCTGAGGTTACATGCAGTGTTCACTGGAATTGGCCGATACACTAAGATTACATGTAGTTTTTACTGGAATTGGCCGATACACTGAGGTTACATGCAGTGTTCACTGGGATTTGCCGATACACTGAGGTTACATGCAATGTTCACTGGGATTGGCCGATAGACTGAGGTTACATGCAGTGTTCACTGGGATTGGCCGATACACTGAGGTTACATGCAGTGTTCACTGGAACTGGCTGATACACTGAGGTAACATGCAGTGTTCACTGGGATTGGCCGATACACTGAGGTTACATGCAGTGTTCACTGGAATTGGCCGATACACTGAGATTACATGCAGTGTTCACTGGAATTGGCCAATACACTGAGGTTTCGCGCTGTGCTCACGGGGATTGGCCAATACACCTAGCTAACATGCAGTGTTCATTAGTATTGGCCAATTCACTGAGTTTACGTGCAATGTTCACTTGCATTGGCCAATAAACTGGGGTTTCTTGCAGTGTTCAATGGGATTGGACAATATACTGAGATTACATGCAGTGTTCACTGGAATTGGCCGATACACTGAGATTACATGCAGTGTTCACTGGAATTGGCCGATACACTGAGGTTACATGCACTGTTCACTGGAATTGGCCGATACACTGAGAATACATGCAGTGTTCACTGGAATTGGCCGATACACTGAGGTTACATGCACTGTTCACTGGAATTGGCCGATACACTGAGATTATATGCAGTGTTCACTGGAATTGGCCGATACATTGAGGTTACATGCAGTGTTCACTGGGATTGGCCGATACACTGAGATTACATGCAGTGTTCACTGGAATTGGCCGATACACTGAGATTACATGCAGTGTTCACTGGAACTGGCTGATACACTGAGGTAACATGCAGTGATCACTGGGATTGGCCGATACACTGAGGTTACATACAGAGTTCACTGGAATTGGCCGATACACTGAGAATACATGCAGTGTTCACTGGAATTGGCCGATACACTGAGTTTACATGCAGTGTTCACTGGAATTGGCCGATACACTGAGGTTACATGCAGTGTTCACTGGAATTGGTCGATACACTAAGATTACATGCAGTGTTCACTGGAATTGGCCGATACACTGAGATTACATGTAGTGTTCACTGGAATTGGCCGATACACTGAGGTTACATGCAGTGTTCACTGGGATTGGCTGACAAACTGAGGTTACATGCAGTGTTCGCTGGAATTGGCCGATACGCTGAGGTTACATGCAGTGTTCACTGGAATTGGCCGATACACTAAGATTACATGCAGTTTTTACTGGAGTTGGCCGATACACTGAGGTTACATGCAGTGTTCACTGGGATTGGCCGATACACTGAGGTTACATGCAATGTTCACTGGGATTGGCCGATAGACTGAGGTTACATGCAGTGTTCACTGGGATTGGCCGATACACTGAGGTTACATGCAGTGTTCACTGGAACTGGCTGATACACTGAGGTAACATGCAGTGTTCACTGGGATTGGCCGCAACACTGAGGTTACATGCAGTGTTCACTGGAATTGGCCGATACACTGAGATTACATGCAGTGTTCACTGGAACTGGCTGATACACTGAGTTAACATGCAGTGTTCACTGGGATTAGCCGATACACTGAGGTTACATACAGTGTTCACTGGAATTGGCCGATACACTGAGATTACATGCAGTGTTCACTGGAATTGGCCGATACACTGAGTTTACATGCAGTGTTCACTGGAATTGGTCGATACACTAAGATTACATGCAGTGTTCTCTGGAATTGGCCGATACACTGAGATTATATGCAGTGTTCACTGGAATTGGCCGATACACTGAGGTTACATGCAGTGTTCACTGGGATTGGCTGACAAACTGAGGTTACATGCAGTGTTCGCTGGAATTGGCCGATACGCTGAGGTTACATGCAGTGTTCACTGGAATTGGCCGATACACTAAGATTACATGCAGTTTTTAGTGGAATTGGCCGATACACTGAGGTTACATGCAGTGTTCACTGGGATTGGCCGATACACTGAGGTTACATGCAATGTTCACTGGGATTGGCCGATAGACTGAGGTTACATGCAGTGTTCACTGGGATTGGCCGATACACTGAGGTTACATGCAGTGTTCACTGGAACTGGCTGATACACTGAGGTAACATGCAGTGTTCACTGGGATTGGCCGATACACTGAGGTTACATGCAGTGTTCACTGGAATTGGCCGATACACTGAGATTACATGCAGTGTTCACTGGAATTGGCCAATACACTGAGGTTTCGCGCTGTGCTCACGGGGATTGGCCAATACACCTAGCTAACATGTAGTGTTCATTGGTATTGGCCCATACACTGAGGTAACATGCAGTGTTCACTGGAATAGGCCAATTCACTGAGTTTACGTGCAATGTTCACTTGCATTGGCCAATAAACTGGGGTTGTTTGCAGTGTTCAATGGGATTGGACAATACACTGAGATTACATGCAGTGTTCACTGGAATTGGCCGATACACTGAGATTACATGCAGTGTTCACTGGAATTGGCCGATACACTGAGGTAACATGCAGTGTTCACTGGGATTGGCCGATACACTGAGGTTACATACAGTGTTCACTAGGATTGGCCGATACACTGAGATTACATGCAGTGTTCACTGGAATTGGCCGATACACTGATATAACATGCAGTGTTCACTGGAACTGGCTGATACACTGAGGTAACATGCAGTGTTCACTGGGATTGGCCGATACATTGAGATTACATGCAGTGTTCACTGGAATTGGCCGATACACTGAGGTTACATGCAGTGTTCACTGGAATTGGTCGATACACTAAGATTACATGCAGTGTTCACTGGAATTGGCCGATACACTGAGATTACATGCAGTGTTCACTGGAATTGGCCGATACACTGAGGTTACATGCAGTGTTCACTGGGATTGGCTGACAAACTGAGGTTACATGCAGTCTTCGCTGGAATTGGCCGATACGCTGAGGTTACATGCAGTGTTCACTGGAATTGGCCGATACAGTAAGATTACATGCAGTTTTTACTGGAATTGGCCGATACACTGAGGTTTCATGCAGTGTTCACTGGGATTGGCCGATACACTGACGTTACATGCAATGTTCACTGGGATTGGCCGATAGACTGAGGTTACATGCAGTGTTCACTGGGATTGGCAGATACACTGAGGTTACATGCAGTGTTCACTGGAACTGGCTGATACACTGAGGTAACATGCAGTGTTCACTGGGATTGGCCGCAACACTGAGGTTACATGCAGTGTTCACTGGAATTGGCCGATACACTGAGATTACATGCAGTGTT
Organism: Paraescarpia echinospica; assembly: GCA_020002185.1. Taxonomy (NCBI): domain Eukaryota; kingdom Metazoa; phylum Annelida; class Polychaeta; order Sabellida; family Siboglinidae; genus Paraescarpia; species Paraescarpia echinospica. The sequence goes on from CM034534.1 coordinate 13,298,865, forward strand.
CACTGGAATTGGCCGATACATTGAGGTTACATGCACTGTTCACTGGGAATGGCTGACACACTGAGGTTACATGCAGTGTTCACTGGAATTGGCCGATACACTGAGATTACATGCAGTGTTCACTAGAATTGGCCAATACACTGAGATTACATGCAGTGTTCACTGGGATTGGCCGATACTCTGAGGTTACATGCAGTGTTCACTGGAATTGGCCGATACACTGAGATTACTTGCAGTGTTCACTGGAACTGGCTGATACACTGAGGTAACATACAGTGTTCACTGGGATTGGCCGATACACTGGGATTACATGCAGTGTTCACTGGAATTGGCCTATACACTGAGATTACATGCAGTGTTCACTGGAATTGGCCGATACACTGAGATTACATGCAGTGTTCACTGGAATTGGCCGATACACTGAGAGTACATGCAGTGTTCACTGGGATTGGCCGATACACTGAGATTACATGCAGTGTTCACTGGGATTGGCCTATACACTGAGATTACATGCAGTGTTCACTGGGATTGGCCGATACACTGAGGTTACATGTAGTGTTCACTGGAATTGGCCAATCTACTCTGCGGTAACATACACAGCTACGATTGGTCAATGAATACACAAAGCTCTAATATAACTCCGATGTCAGCAACATGTCGGAACAAATTTGTTTTTGTCGCTATTTGTGACTAATGTGCTGCCCCACTTGTCTGAAAGGACACACTTGTCACAGGAGATGTTATGATAGGCAACGAATGACGGTCAGTTATCACCACTTCACTTATTCGTATGTAAAAATAATTTTGTTATTTCTATAAATATCGTGCCAGCAAAGAGGTCACGAAGCGGATGAACTGTTAATTGTGTAATATTTTTGTGATGACATAATTACAACGACCTTTGAGCAAGTGGCTGTACTTGCTCGCTAGTTCGTGTATTGACGGATTCTTCAATGGCAATGTAATGAACACGATATTTATATTTACACGTATGTGACGGTCATATTACATTAAACATTATGTTAAATTATAATGAATGGAAAAATGATCTACAAAAACGCATTTGGGCGGTCCGAACACACACAAACAAACAAACAAACAAACAAACAGCACACACACGTACGAACGCACGCACGCACGCACACAGGCTCACCACACACACACACAAACACACACACACACACACACACACACACACACACACACACACACACACACACACACACACACACACACACACACACACACACACATACACACACACGTACATACACGTACACACACACAAACACACTCAACGACACACAGACACACGCACACACACACACGCACACAAACACGCACGCACACTCTCACACGTACGCAAAAGCACACAAGTTCACACAAAAAAACATTTACAATACATTTACACACACACGCACACACGCACATATGAACACACGCACGCTCACACGCTCACACGCACATACGCGCACACTTACACACGCACGCACGCAAACACACACACATGCAGGCACGCACACACACACACATACACCTCATGATTTTTTTCGATAAAAACAACCGCAATTTCTATGATGGCCCCCACTGGGAATGCAACTGTCGTATCACCTGATATTTTCATGGCTTCTAGTGAACGTGTGATCTTGTGCAAGAGTCCACCTTGCTCCGTGTCGCGCTGTTGCGGTTCGCTACAAATACGTATTGTGCTCGCAGCTGTGACTCCCTACGAAGAACTAGACTTTTTATTAAACTGGAAACCGAAAATAATTGCCATGTGTCATCAATATTGCGTGTAAAACATCTTGCCACTTTACAACTTGACAAGATTTTGTCACCTGTAATCTTGGTTGTTGTGCGTTATGTTACCGCATCCTCACGCGCCAATAATAGCGATGTTTTTACTCGTATGTACCCCGATAAATGGCGATGACTAAACCCGGACGAAGAGACGCTATTTGCGGCGCGTCACGTGACAGGACAACCAGTGGGCGGTTTTTGTAGCTAGATTAATGATTTATAATGTCGTGTTTTACAGATTGAAGGATGGCGCAACGAGAATGATGAATCACGTGTACTGTTATGCTAAACAAGTTAAGGCCAACGCAGCTGCATTCAGTGGCACGAAACATCGCGGAGAGAGATGTTGTTTAGTTGTTATTTTTAGTGAGACGTTTGGTATTTGTGATCTTTAAGTTACCCATGGCGACGTTTCGGCGTAAATTGAAAGCAAACATTTCTTCCTCCCATTTTTCGTTTCTCGTCAAATTCCGTGACGAAATGTACAAAGATTGCAAAGCGTTCTTGGAGTTTATGTAGTTTTGAAGCCGGATTCCAGGGAATAGCTGCCCGTTATACGTTTTGTGTGTTTTATTGTTATATTATTATTATTATTATCTTTATCATTATATGCAATATAACAAAGTTGAATTTGTTTAACCAAAATATTGGCGGCATGTCTGTCTTGATTTTTTTCTACAAAAAAACATTTATAGCGCTTGTGTTTGAACAGCTTACGAATGATCCGCTTGATTGCCTGCTTGGAGTCAACGATCATTGCTGTTTGTCTCGAAGACACCTAGTCATGTAATCAGGTATTATCACCTCACTTGTCACATCAAACTTCAAAAGAATGTCTCATAATTATACAATTCAGTATGGTGCAATCATTACGCGTGGATTGGGACATGCTACGACGTGCACGCATTTGTAAGCGCACAAAAACGTGTTGCTATTGTATCGTAGCATTCCTGTCTCGTGTATGACGTCATATGCAGAAATATGTCAGTCGTATATGCTTCGTATCTAGGATTTTTCACACGATGCGGAAACCGTTCATTACAGGATTGTAGTAATGAGTAAACAAGAAAGGGAGCAGTTATTACTGCAGGGAGGGGCTAGTAAACAAGAAAGGGAGCGCTTATTACTGCAGGGAGGGGCTAGTAAACAAGAAAGGGAGCGCTTATTACTGCAGGGAGGGGCTAGTAAATAAAATAGCAGAACAACATATCACCACACACGTATTGTACTAATAATGTAAAAGTCATTACCATTTTTGCAGCCGGTGAGCCAATAGAATCAGATGTTTTTAATTTGATGTGTCCAAATTGAATGTGGTTGAATATTTTCAAAATTATAGAAAATTCAGAAGTTGGGCGTTGTCGGTATAGGACCTGTGGTAGGCGGCCATACAAAGACCACCGCCCGCTTGGCGACGGATAATTTCGTTTGCAATTAGAAAATACGGGCGTGGTGAAATCACCTGTCGGGCACGTACAGTGAACGCGAACTCACTCTGACGAACTGAAGAAGAAATTATGGGTTAATGACGTAGTCCATTATGGTGACCGCCTTGTCATTATTTGGTTTTATAATTATTGATTTCGTAATTATTTTATTTTTATTTTTATTTGCCCGACGTTGTGGCCTAGTTGTTTGTTTTCTTTTTTGTTCAGTCATTTTATACACATTTTGTCTTATACACGGCTGTTCCTATGTTCGCCAGTAGTTACAGGGTTTGTTTGTGCGCGCTTGTGCGTATGTGTGAGGGGGAGAGGGAGAAGGCGAGGGCGAGGGAGAGACGGAGAGGGAGAGAGGGAGAGAGGGAGAGAGGGAGAGAGGGAGAGAGGGAGAGAGAGAGAGGGAGAGAGAGAGAGAGAGATATATGGAGAAAGAGAGAGAGAGAAAGAGAGAAAGAGAGAAAGAGAGACAGACAGATAGACAGACAGACAGACAGACAGACAGACAGACAGACAGACAGAGAGAGAGAGAGAGAGAGAGAGAGAGAGAGAGAGCGAGAGCGAGAGCGAGAGCGAGAGCGAGAGCGAGAGCGAGAATGAGAACGAGAGGAAGATAGCGAGACACAGAGAGGCCATCAGTAATTGAGTATATGTGTCTCTAATCTGCATTTTACATTCATTCACGTAATGGTTTTCTTCTGTGTATTGTATCATATCCTCGGATCGTGCAGCCTGTTTTTATTTCTTGCCGATGGTCCGTTTTTCTATTCCTGTACCTTTCCCTTTTTTGCCTAATTAGTTTTTACATCCAACGCATCAATCCGATTTTGTCCCTCTTCAGACGTGTCCATTGACACTAATCGATTGAATACACCTCGACGATGTTCGACGTATTTGGTTGCACGAGATAACATATTCCGTCAGATAATGGTTTGTTATTATAATAGAAGACACGGATCTTGCTACAAGATGTGATCAGATAGCTTCATCATTGCTGCACGATGCTGACATTGTATCGTTTAGTAGTGATGCGTGCGTGTTTACACCGTTGTCTGAGAATGGGTCAAAGACACTGGGCCGTGTGAAAGGAGAGAGATCTGCGTGAGAGAGCAAGGGTGTAATTCCTGCCAGGAAGCTTGGACAAAGTCAGCAACAGTTATGAATGAAGTGTTCGGTTGCCGACCTTTTTTCCGATAGCGAGTCATGTGGAATGAATGAATGGATGGATACATGAATGAGTGAAACTGTATTCAACAACAAAAACCACATAAAACATAGTCTACACGGCGTGGTATGGTATTGCTGTTGAATGGACATTGTTGAAGTCGTGTGACTTATATGAGGTGCTACACTGAACGTTCGTGAAACGGAGAGAAGTCACTTGTTCAAAACGGACACAAACATCCTTAAAGCCAACAACAACAACAACAACAGTGACAACGACGACAGCGACAACGATAACAACAATAAGATGTCGTTGTAGCAACACATGTTTCGGATAAACACTGTGTCCGTGTTGCCTTACTCGTCCCGGACAATGAGATAAACACTGTGTCCGTGTTGCCTTACTCGTCCCGGACAATGAGATAAACACTGTGTCCGTGTTGCCTTACTCGTCCCGGACAATGAGATAAACACTGTGTCCGTGTTGCCTTACTCGTCCCGGACAATGGGATAAACACTGTGTCCGTGTTGCCTTTCTCGTCCCGGACAATGAGATAAACACTGTGTCCGTGTTGCCTTACTCGTCCCGGACAATGAGATAAACACTGTGTCCGTGTTTCCTTACTCGTCCCGGACAATGAGATAAACACTGTGTCCGTGTTGCCTTACTCGTCCCGGACAATGAGATAAACACTGTGTCCGTGTTGCATTACTCGTCCCGGACAATGAGATAAACACTGTGTCCGTGTTGCATTACTCGTCCCGGACAATGAGATAAACACTGTGTCCGTGTTGCCTTACTCGTCCCGGACAATGAGATAAACACTGTGTCCGTGTTGCCTTACTCGTCCCGGACAATGAGATAAACACTGTGTCCGTGTTGCCTTACTCGTCCCGGACAGTGAGATAAACACTGTGTCCGTGTTGCCTTACTCGTCCCGGACAATGAGATAAACACTGTGTCCGTGTTGCCTTACTCGTCCCGGACAGTGAGATAAACACTGTGTCCGTGTTGCCTTACTCGTCCCGGACAATGAGATAAACACTGTGTCCGTGTTGCCTTACTCGTCCCGGACAGTGAGATAAACACTGTGTCCGTGTTGCCTTACTCGTCCCGGACAATGAGATAAACACTGTGTCCGTGTTGCCTTACTCGTCCCGGACAGTGAGATAAACACTGTGTCCGTGTTGCCTTACTCGTCCCGGACAATGAGATAAACACTGTGTCCGTGTTGCCTTACTCGTCCCGGACAGTGAGATAAACACTGTGTCCGTGTTGCCTTACTCGTCCAGGACAATGAAATAAATAAATGACACTTTGCCACTCAGTTGTATTCAGTGTAGCTTTCTGATGGCATTACTGTGTCTTATGCGTTTGACTTATGACTTATAACATTATAACGTCAAACAGCTCTATCCTCTATCCATGGGTAACATAGATTTAGGAGTGACTTAATTTCTGAAAGTTTCTTCTGTATTGATTTTGTGCTCAGTAGGTCTGTTATATTTCCATGTGCGTGAAATTCCTTTGGCTTAAGCACCAGGTAGAAGTAACCAATGGCCTTTTGTTGTCTCTTCCGAAACACAACGATATTGCCCATGCTGGTGGATTAGAACCAGCGACTGACAGCCCGGTTCTGGACTGACTAGACAACCGCGCACGCATGACGCGTCGGGCACCATTGAAATGACATCTCTAGCCACGCTCTGTTAGCACAGCGATGGCGTATTGAACGTGTCCCCCGTTGCCGATGAAAGCCTCACCGCCGGGCTGTCTGACGGACACAAGACGGTGGTCGTTCGTCTTCGAGGGACCGACGCGAGAGAAGCGGCGCCCAACCTCAATGCTAGGTGCGGATCACATCTAAAAACTTTGTTCGTCGTCGGCGATTTGCCACCTGCGCGAAAAACGAACCGTAATTGGTATCACGCTTCGGTGGCAGCGCACTTTATAATCGGTGCGACGTTGCACGAAGACGTATGGACGCCGCAAGTTTAATTGATGGCGTTCAGGATGATGAGAGTACTTTGTGAGCGGATATGTGAGATCGGTGGGCAACAGAACGGAGCCGTTGCTCGCTTAGAATAGCTCTCCAGGACCCATAATTAGTATTTGCATATAAAGTAACATACGCAGGAATTTACGGATACGTTGATGCGATAGTGTTCACTCACTCGCGCATACACGAGCTTTCACACACAAACACATACTACACAGACACATAAATAAACATGATCGAACACACACACGCTCGCACGCACGCACACACGCACACACACACACACACACACACACACACACACACACACAAAACTGGCGCCACAAACATTGTGATTACGACGTAATTTGTTATCCTTGAACACTGTCATGATGTAAGTAGGTAGGAAGGCTTTATTTGGAATTGTTTAAATCATACATACAAACGTAAACATTCGCTAAAAGAATCGACAGAATGATATACAATTCCAGGTTGACAGCGGAGCCCATTAAGGCTGTAACCAGTTTGTTTTAATTATTCCAATGTAACATGATAATGATTAAGGAAACTAGTCGCCGTCATCCCCAAAATAAATATTATCAACAAAGAGTTCACGTGTAGTGTGTTGGTTGTGTTGCTATAATTAATAGAACATATGAGTAAATGTAATAACAGTAATATTAGATGATAAATGTTCACATAAGTAGTCTTGCGAAAAAAAACGTGGTTATGCCAAACTTCAGCAATGGTATAACACCTAAGTAGAATAACATTATATCAAACACACATGTCAGACGTTTCGGGGTGGAATGAGATTAAACTAGAACACCATACCCCCTTACAACATTTGGAATTGTATTCCAGATCATCGGACCTTTACATAACAAATTGTTGGATGATCTTTGAGTAGAACTGATGATAGGACGTATATTACTGGTTTTGTCTTGTTTTGTAAAAGTGAATGTCATAGGTAAATGATTATGTATGAAGCATTGGTTAGCTTGTTTTTGCATGCATTTATATGTTCTTGCCAATCAAGTCTGTCGTCTATATGAAGGCCTAGAAATTATATACATTTTGTTCACTGAATGATGTTATTAGATATCGCTAATAATAATTCTTCGTTCTGAGCAGGACGAGATCTAGAAAATAACATGCATTTTGTCTTAGAAATGTTTAAAGATAATTTATTGGCTCAAAACCAGTTAGCTAATATTTCAAGTTCGTTATTCATATCTTTATATATTTCATTAATTTGTTTTCCAGTTTTGTATATAGTAGTGTCATCAGCAAACAATATTGTTTTGCACATATTTGCACAGAATGGAAGGTCATTAATATATACAATAAACAAAAGCGGACCGAGGATAAACCCCTGTGGGACACCGTGTGTTACATCCTGCTGAAGTGAGTCACTAGAACTGTACTTAACATACTGTTTCCTGTTTGAAAGGTAACTCTTAAACCATTTGAGTGGAGTACCCCTTATGCCATAATATTCAAGTTTGTGTAAAATGATTTGGTGGTTGATAGTATCGAATGCTTTACTTAGATCCAGAAAAACAGCAAGGACCGAGTCCTTTGTTTCTAATGCATTAATAATGTCACTAGTAAAAACGGTAATAGCATTGGTTGTTGAATGTTTCTCACGAAAACCATAATGGTTATTGTTCAATACATTGGTTTTCTGTATAAAACCATGAGTCCTTCTATGTACAACTTTTCTCAGTATTATAGAAATTGAAGGTAACAAGATATTGGTCTATAATCAGAAAAGTCATCAGTAGCTTTAGATTTATAGACAGGCATAATTTTTGCTATTTTTATTTCGTCAGGCACTATTCCCTCTCCTATTGATTTATTTATTAAAATAGTTATTGGTAAGGCTATTTGTTCACCGAATAATTTCATGAGACGGGGACTACAATTTTCATATCCAGAACTGGTCTTAGTTGGAGAGACATTATTATTTGCCTGATTTCATTTACATCGGTCCGACTCATGAAGAGACTTCTTGGATTCTGTTTAGGACAATTCTGAAGACATTGAGTAAATTGCTCTTTAGGTTGAGGGATTGTATTTGCGTGGTTTGAACCAACTTTAGTAAAACATTATAGAATATATAGTCCTTAATTATATCTTTATTATATTTAAAGTGTGATGATATGCCTGATTTATCGTTGTTTTTCCCAATCATGGTTCAAAGTAATTTCCAAGTTTTGTTAGAGTCGTTCTTAAATGGTTTAACTGATTAGTACAATATGTTGTTTTGGCAATTTGTTATGGTTTATTATACATATTTCTATACAGTACATAACGGATATATGTAGAATGTGTCTTAGATTTGCCGATACAGTTTGTTTGATGTTACTGACGATTTTAATAGACCTTTAGTCATCCCCTCATTCCGTATCACGTATTTGGGATTACTTTTAGCAATTTTCTCCGGCGCGAATGTCTGAATAACATAGTTAGGTTTTTTAGTGAATTCCCTTAACGCATTATTTGTATCTAACTGGTGTAAATACGTCCAATAAATTTCGCGGAGTGTAGATGTTATATGATCAATGGATTTGTCAGACATGGGTCTGTGTTTGAATATTAACGGTTCATTTGAATTTTTACAAGGCTTCTGCTTGCCAATTAAACAGAATATAGGTAGGTGATCAGATATATCACTATATAATATGCCAGAATGAACAAATGGGGTTGTATGTCGTACATATATGTTATCAATAAGGGTAGCGGATGTATGGGTGATACGCGTTGGTTTGGTAATTGTTGGAATGGTGTTAGCAGCTAGGTGTAAGTATAGTAAGTCGGATAAAGGTTTATATGAGTCCATTTTTAGGTAGTCAAAATGTTATTCAGTGCCAATTATGACCTGATGGTTTGAACGTTGAATATTTGATTTGAGCGTTGAATCTTATTTAGTATTAATCAAAATAATGTGACCTCCTTTCCTTTATAAACTCCACACACGGATGTCAACGCACCTTTCCTCATTGCTATGTAATCCGATCTGACATAAACACAGCTAGACGCGAAATACTGACCGACTTCATTCAGAAAATAGCGACTGGTTATCGCTTCATCGAACGCCCGTAATTCGCCGGTCTATACATTTTAATGAAAGCAGCGCGCGGGCTTTAATTAAAATACAATGTTCAGTGTAAATTATGTGCAATTTCACAGAATCTGCCCTGGCGTCTTATTTCATCCAGCGACCAACATAACGTACGTATATAATTAACCGTATAGAAAAACTCCATTACACTGTGACTGCGACGTTTTTTGAAGTTTACCTTGCCTAGCGCGGATGAAAGCGTGACTCGCAATGCGCGTATTGACGATTATGTTTTGCCTGCGGCCCTTTCCACACTAATCAAAGAGCGCTGCCTCATAACACAAGTTTCGTCGAAGCATCGGCGAACACAGATCGAATCGCTTTAACGCACGAGTCAACTTTGCGATGCCTTAAATAGGCCAAAGGGTTGCGTTGCTACGGTTGGTGCACCTGCCTTTCATATAGAATCGCCGATATTCAACCCATCGTAGTCGAGGAAAATAAAACGTCAAAACCTGGTTCTCAACATTGGAAAATGCGTATTCCTCGGTGGTCGGATGACTGTCTTAATGGCGGTTCCGTCTCTCTAACTAACGACTTGAAATTGACGTCTGAGGTGAAAACCCATTTTCTAACACAGCGAAATGCAGCGTTATTTCAGCAACAAACGCACTCTTTGCTATTGTAGATATCTGAAGAAATGTTTACAGCAGTTTATCATCACACATAATTTGACAATCGCTCTCAGATGGTCCATCTTGAATCACACCAAGAGTCTGTATAAAATGTGCGACTTCTGATGGTTCTTATCTATTAATGTTACTACATTGTTTACTGTTGAGATCTGAACTTTATCTCCTACTGCGAAGTCTAGAAATAAGGGCAACTATGATTCTTGCAAAGCGTCAGAACGATTCCGAGAGACTCGCCTATATCCTTATAAAGTTTATTATATTTGTACAGCTCATCGTAGAGCACGCGGCCCTTAGAAACGTAGCATGTCTCTCTCGGGTCGCGTAACCAGTACAAGTGCAAGTGCACCCTAATTTGGAACGTAACGAGTATAGCATCCACATGTGACAGTTGAACACGTCTCAGTACTTGGATCGTTGTACTACTTCCGGGTCTATATAAGTGAACGTCTCAAGTCATAAGTAATTATACTCCAAACAGCCCAATATTGGGCCAACGCAAGACTTTGAGGTAGTATATGCGCATGTCTTGTGGGTAGTTTATGTAATGACAGATTGGTCGAGTTGTTGATTCGTTGATGAGTGTGTGGGGTTAGAGTTAGAATAATAGTGTTTATTTAAAACTGTCGAGATGAGGACAAAGGGTCTTTCTAGTTCATGAATCTGCAGTGGGATTATGCACCATATATAATATTTGATAATAATAACTGATTTATTGATCAATTTGTTTCAATGTTTAATTGATTTGTTATACGAGTGCGGAAGCTATCCCTGTCTTGTATCACATTCGACAGTCAGCCTCCGCACACTAGAGCCAGCTTAATTTTTAATAATTATTATGTTTGTTTACAAAAAGCAAGGTCTAGTTTGATTAAACGTGATGCCCCGTAAGGTTTTTTTTAATCGTTTATAATAGGTATCGAACAGGGTAAGAATACATGTGCAGACTATGACACGTATGCATTACACAGGCTCAGACCTATACACTTCCAGTTAGTAGCATTTGCACAACATAGTAATGGAAGGATCACCTTTTTCCGAAGTTGTATGAGCAAAACGAGACGGGAGCACCTTCTGTTGTGAATTTCTGGACAACAAAATGATAGGATTTTTAAAATATTAACAGTACAATTGATGTCCTTAGTTTGTAGACGGATCAAAATATGTTATAAAATATAATAAATTCAATGTCCCAATGTACCGTAAAACAGTGGTTCAAGTAACCAATGAGAATCATTGCATTTTCCCTTTAATAATAAATGTTGCGTCAAATTATCGTGAACGCCCGTTTACATTCGCGGTGATGGCTGCCAGATGGGTACAGACGGGGTGAGACGGGTTTTACTGGCTGATGAAAGGTTTTATTAATCTCACTCGATGCAGTGATCTCGGTTTTTCTCCGATAAGTGGTGAGCGGGTGCTCGCAGGTGCCTCGATATCTCGCCTTTGGCGTATCAGATACAAAGCCGCTCTCGCGCGGAGAAACGTGCAGCCGTTTGTCGGCGGGGACCCGCTGGTACAGACCGCGTTGATCTTGATGTAGGTCGTAACCGAATCTCTGACGAGAGTCAGAGCAGGCGGGGACATATCAGATTTTAAAAGTTCATCGCATAGGTACGTGAATAAAATGTCGGCGATTTTGAGATCTACTTTCAGTGAATGTGTGCTGACCAAACAATGTTCTGGCGCTGTTCCGATGCAAGATTTTATTAGTTGCTGATTTACCGGCAGTATAGTGTTACATACCGTTGCGAAATCGATATTTTTGCACAGCATTCGGTTGCAACAGCACCAATACAAATAGCGGTCTACCCCTAGTTTGTTTGGACGTCGGTGAGATAGATGGCTAGATAGCTTAACGAGGTACCTTGCAAGAATGGTACACTGAGTGGAGTACTTCGCAAGAATAGTACACCTTAATAGCTGAGTGGAGTACCTTTCAAGAATGGTACAACCTAGTAGCTGGATGAAGTACCTCTCAAGAATGGTACAACCTAGTAGCTGAATGAAGTACCTCTCAAGAATGGTACACCTTAATAGCTGAGTGGAGTACCTTTCAAGAATAGTACAACCTAGTAGCTGAATGAAGTACCTCTCAAGAATGGTACAACCTAGTAGCTGAATGAAGTACCTCTCAAGAATGGTACACCTTAATAGCTGAGTGGAGTACCTTCCAAGAATGGTACACCTTAATAGCTGAGTGGAGTACCTTTCAAGAATGGTACAACTTAGTAGCTGAATGAAGTACCTGTCAAGAATGATACACCTTAGTGGCTGAATGGAGTACACTACAAGGATGGTACACATCTTAGTAGCTGAGTGGAGTACCTCGCAAGAATGGTACGCCGTAGTAGCTGAATGAAGTACCTCGCAAGAATGGTACGCCTTAGTAGCTGAATGAAGTACCTTACATTCCAAGGATGGTACACCTTAGTAGATAAGTGGAGTACCTCTCAAGAATGGTACGCCATAGTAGCTGAATGGAGTATCTCACAAGGACGGTGCGCCTCAGTAGACGTAATATGTACCTGATATTTTGTTATTTAATTGCACTCAGTGTATCTTTTCTGGTGGCATTACTGTGTCTTATCCGCGTGAGTTCTTTTAGTCTATCTTCCAAAAGACACAGGCATCGTTGGGCGAACGAAAATGCACAAACTTCGAAAGAACGGCAGGTGAAATATAACCACCGACCTCGCTCGGACGCCACACCTGTGAAGATTACAGTAAAACGACATTCACACCAACCGCCTTCACTTCCTGTGTTGGTCTTTTCGTCATTCACCGACCAATCTGACCTAGCGCCTGCACGCGATATGCTGATCCATTGTCATAGATAGCAAGCTTTACTTGAAGCGAAATGTGTTAAAACATCTTGCTGACACATCACGACAACGCTCTCTAGACAAACAAAACATGTCTACCCCATTATCTCACACCAGACGGTCTTTTTCGCAGAGTTTGCCATTGCTCTGCGAAGTTGTCGAATTTGTAAAGAATTTCTTTTTGACCTGCGCTAGATTCCAATTTAGTTTGCCGGCATTTTAGCGGTGTCACGTTTTGGTGAGCGCGCAGCTGCGGAAACTAGTGACGCCATTGAAACTTTACAAAGATCCCGCACAAGAAGAAATCAATCATTTCGCCGAGGGCTTGTGTTACACCTGGTAATTTCTCACGTAAACGTTGTCAGCACGGAGGGCGGCTGACTTGTCCTCGACGCCTCGGATACAGTGTCGGTGCAGATAGCTGCTGCTTCACGGTGTGTGGAACAAGCGTATGTCTTTGGAACTGCTCCACTTGCGGGTGCCTGCAGTCGGCATTCTGTGGCGTATGATTGATCTACATCATTCACGAGCTGATGAGTATTAAACGATAAATAAGGATGCGATGGGTGCTTTTAAGCGGGATTCTTGTCACGCGAAAACTGCTTTTTCACGGCGTCGATGAGAATGTTAAACGGATACACCATCTACTCTAACTGTTCATCTACAAGACAAGTTTGCTCCGCGTCCTCAGCACAAGTTACGCCTCGTTTTGCAAATACCGACGCGCAATTGATCACCTTGAAGGAGTCCGTATGGGAAATGAAGTAACACACGCTTGTTTTAGGTGAAAGCGATCAATCTTTTAGTCTGGCATGCCTCTTCCCGGTGATGCTAAGTTTTGCTTTATTTTTTCCTATCTTCCATTCCCACGACTACGTTTCCGTGTTTATTTTTATCTTCTTGCATTCACATTCTCCTTGTCTTTGCATGTCACTTTCCAACTATCTAGGTATTGTTCTTACCCGATCTATCTCTTACTCATTCACATACTCCTTGTCTTTGCATGTCACTTTCCAACTATCTAAGTATTGTTCTTACCCGATCTATATCTTACTCATTTACATTCTCCTTGTGTTTGCATGTCATTTTCCAACTATCTAAGTATTTTTCTTACCCGATCTATCTCTTACTCATTCACATTCTCCTTGTCTTTGCATGTCACTTTCCAACTATCTAAGTATTGTTCTTACCCGATCTATCTCTTATTCATTCACATTATCCTTGTCTTTGCATGTCACTTTCCAACTATCTAAGTATTGTTGTTACCCGATCTATATCTTACTCATTCACATTATCATTGTCTTTGCATGTCACTTTCCAACTATCTAAGTATTGTTCTTACCCGATCTATATCTTACTCATTCATATTATCCTTGTCGTTTCATGTCACTTTCCAACTATCTAAGTATTGTTCTTACCCGATCTATCTCTTACTCATTCACTTTCTCCTTGTCTTTGCATGTCATTTTCCAACTATCTATGCATTGTTCTTACCCGATCTATCTCTTACTCATTTGTATCTTCCTGGTGATTTTGAATTGTGTTCACTTTATTTTTTCTTATTTTCGATTCCGACGCTTACTTTTCCAAATTTATTCAGATCTGCTTGGATTTGCCCCTGTTTTTATCATCTGCTTTACCAAATGTTCTGAATGTTTGTTTTCCTATCGTTTTAGAAAATTATCTCGAAAAATTCACAATGACAAGTTAGCTCGCTTTGGAAATACGTTATTTATATTTGACGAAATCACTGTTTAACAATTAAATGTTCTCCGACTAATGGTCCGATTCTATTCGTACACTCTGCTATTCACACTTTCACAAATTATCCGACCTAACGGAGAACATATATAATGATACTTTATACGGTTTACAGAATATTTTCTGAATGTATCTATTGTACACTAGATTTTTCCCAGTGATTTCTTTAGCTTCGCTATGCCAACGCAGAACAAAGATAAATAAGTCTCCTGAGGTTACTGGCCCACATTGAAGAGTCTCAGTTGAGAGTTTTGCAACGACATAGTATTTCTGACACGGCTGGTGTTGTGAGAATATGATGCTGCCGTTTCGAACCTCAGACACTTCATGTTGTTCCTGTTCGCGCAGCTGTGTGAATGAGTATCCTACTATCGACGTTGATGGGTATTTGTGTACGAATATCGTTGCATAGTAATGAGATGGTGTTGGGTTGAACAGGTCTATCAGGGGGCAGTCCTAATGACTGGATACCGCGCTATAAAAGATCATACGTTACGTCTTCCCTTTACAGTCGAAATGTCTGGATCGCAAGACGTGCGTTATACTTGGAACACCAAGCACGTGATAATAGTTCAGGTTTTGGTGTTTTATTGACAAATGGCGAACACAGACTCCACGGTGTTGCCACACCGATACAATACCACAAGGTTACATAGACAAATGTACTGATTGAATAATGACTGTGTTCTTTGTACTAGAAGTACCCCGTCAATAGGACCTGTTCCTGTTCGAAGCAAGGTGTTCACCACGATTGTGTCTCCCCTGCATGTGGGTTCACGCAAGCACGAACACGGATTAGTTCGTTTCCCAAACACAAAAACGGAGTCGTTCGTTACATAACCACGAACACCGAGTCATTCGTTATTTGCATAAGCATTTCGTTGCAACGATGTTGCTAGTCCGTAGTTTTTCCGATGATTTCTTCGAAACGCGTAATCGCTCCGACGGATAATTAATCGCCTTATCGGATAAAATGACGATATAGTTGGTTTACGCAGCTGTTACTTTGGCTGCGTTAATTAAATGTAAGCAAACTATAAGAAACGGCAGTTCTGCCACGTTTTCATATCATGGTTTTTCATTTTCATAGAGCTTGGGTTTGCGTAATTGCAGCTTTCTGCGAAGTGGCCTATCTAGGGCGACTTGCCGTCACTTTGTATCGTCTCTACTGAACTGCGAAGACACGGCGATCAGAAATGCTTATGAAATAGATAGGGTATTTATATTTGATATAGACTCAGGGTCACACTAAAGGTGGGACTGAAACATGTCTTGGAGAAAGCAATAAGAATCAAAGTGAGAAAATGCGGACTAGAAATACCCACCTGATCACCTCTTCTTCATACTGTCAATAGTCGTTGCAGGTGTGGCTTGTTTGCAAACGCATGACTTTGGTTGAACGTTTATACCCTTCCTGTCTGAGTTAGTCTAGCTTTCTCGTTGCAAGAGATCGTCTTCTTCTTCTCGCACAAACATACAGAGTGTTGTCGAGCAGCAATCGCTGATCCCCAAGTCCAGCTCTGCGTTGCCAGTCTCTCCGTTTTAAGCACCGTAGGGAGTGCAGTGGCTGATAAAGTGGTCTACTGGTCTACTTTCACACAGTCCCCAACTGCACAAATGTGTTTTGAATCTTCCAACTCCCGTTCGCAGGCGATTTAGCTTCGTCCATGCCTTTCGCGGGAAGTCGAAATGAGCACAGTGCACAGATGGTTCTGGAATGAACCTATGTTTTGACAGCCATCCGTCTCCCAATTTAGCTGATATCCAGTGAGCTGTTGTTTCACTTGGGCCCAGATTTTCATAAGTTCGTGTGCCACTCCGAAGAAACGTTGTCCTGACTTCAAGCGGTGTACCCTATAGTTCTTTCCGAGCAGATGGTCAGTGTTTTACACGCTTTTCTATTGCAGTTGCTCTTAGACACCCAGTGAGGATTCGTATGGAATTGTTGATGCTGACATTCACTTTTGATGAGTATGCACTTCTGCACCACACCGGTGCACAGTATTCCGCAGGCGAATACATTAATGCCAAAATCTAGGCGCGTAGTTGTGTTCTTTGTATAAAGGACTTCCTAACTGTGGGTTCTATCTTGTCTGTTGTGTGAAAGACTTCCTCTTTGTGGATTCAATCGTGTCTTTTATAAAAGACTTCCTAACTGTGGATTATACTGTGTCCTTTTATAAACGACTTCCTAACTGTGGGTTCTATCGTGATCTTTTTAAACAACTTCCTCACTGCGGATTCTATCGTGTCCTTCAGGTGAAAGACATCCTCACTACGGGTTCTATCGTGTCCTTCAGGTGAAATATTTCCTCACTGCGGGTTCTATCGTGTCCTTCAGGTGAAAGACATCCTCACTGCGGGTTCTATCGTGTCCTTCAGGTGAAAAACTTCCTCACTGCGGGTTCTATCGTGTCCTTCAGGTGAAAGACATCCTCACTGCGGGTTATATCGTGTCCTTCAGGTGAAAGACATCCTCACAGCGGGTTCTATCGTGTCATTCAGGTGAAAGACTTCCTCACTGCGGGTTCTATCGTGTCCTTCAAGTGGTGGTTTTGTTGTTTCCTATGTGTGAAAGAGTTCCGTACTGTCTGCTATATTGTGGTTTGTGAGTTTGGGTGGTCTTTGAGTCTTCATTGCAGAATTTATAAACACCATTGTTGATACCAAATTTACACAAGTGTTTATAAACAAAGTTCCTTATCTACAAGTGACAAAACTTTCTATTATGTTGAAATCTAAACGCAAAATCGATATTGGTTCACTTATGTTATTCTTGGTTGTTTATTTGTTGTCATGTGCGTCATTCTCTTAAAAGTACACCTCGTGCGAGACACACAAACTTACAAGGCGTGTCTCGAGAGCAGAAAGTATAAGAGGATGCTGATGAAAAACTGTCCAACAGAGCTACAATGGCAGATGTATATATGCATTTGCCGACGATGCAGTTTACACAATAGGAACGTTGTGTAACTTTCCGATAAGGATAATTGTCTCCAGGTGTAGGTCCGACGTAATTGCCACCTACACTTGTGCTTATAGATAATGGTAAATGCAATATAGACTTTCTCGTCGCTTCTCGCATATACATGTTTACGATGTACCAGTGGAATGCATGAGAGAGTACGGACAGTAAAGGTATCGCTGCCAGCAGACATGATAAGGCAGACGCTTCTGTATATATATATATATATATATATATATATAATCGCGTTATGCTTAGATGCTTCACATGTAAAATGAATAAATACTGAATACTTTTTAATGGTGAAGTTTACTGTTGCGGAAACACTTAGCGAACACCTGACGGATTCAACAATGCGCTTCGCATCCAAGTAGTGCTTCACGTTGATGTATGCTTCACATGCTGGTGTTTGCTTCACATGTCGATCTTTGCTTCACGTGTCGATTTTCACGAGTTGTTATTTTCGTCACTTGTCGGTGTTTGTTTCAAATGCCGATCGATGTCGCAAATGAAGACGGATGATTCACGGGTCGAGTGAAATGAGACGCTTTATCATGTCAACACAGCACTGTTTCACAAATATCTGGCAAATGGTTTAATGAACAGGATTACAATCTGCAGTTTCTCAAGATATGTAAATTAACATAATTATTATGTTTTGTTGTTCACGGAAATAATTTGTATAGAAGTATTGCTTCTCTGTTTTCTTTCGCAAGACCAAGTTTGTTTCCTTACGTTACATTTGAGCAACGTGCTATCACACATGGCATGGCAACGGCGTTTTGATTTCCATGCAGACTGTGGTGTCTGTTTGTAAGCGTTTAATTACGACCCGTCACTGTGATAACACTTATTACATCCATAACCAAAGCTTAGCATGAGGAATTACAACCCTACAACACTTGATGTAGCGACACCAAATAATGTATGGAAATTGAAATAACCACTATACTACAACAATAATATTAATTATGATAATTAACTAATTTGTTAATTTTATTATTAAACAATACAGTGTGTATGCAAGCGGGTGTGCATGCGTCCGTGCGTACATGCCATGCGCTCGTGTGTATGTGCGTGTATGCGCACACATACGTTCGTGTGCATATGTGTGTGTGTGTGTGTGTGTGTGTGTGTGTGTTTGTGTGTGTGTGTGTGTGTGTTTGTGTGTGTGTGTTTGTGTGTGTGTGTGTGTGCGCGCGTGCGCGTGCGTGCGTGTTTGCATGCGTGCGTGCGTGTGCGTGCGCAAATGGTGTGTGACGCCGAAGTCACATCATGGACATTAAGGCTATTACAGTCCATCGGATATGTATTTTTATCAGCATTCTATACTGACCACACCGATCGCCTTCGAGGAGTGGCGGTGACTTTGTGGCTGTTGTATGGACGGTCACACCCACCCCGTCGTTAAGTCAGTATTACAATCATAACCATGAATAACCTACAAATGCTTTCGCGTTTTGTTAGGGGACCGAGTGAACATTCCTAACGCTCTGACTGATACAATCGGTTATCTTCATTACTTGAACGGTCCACGATATAACACCTGTACAAATACATTATATTAGGCATTTATTCGATGATCGGTCATCTAACGTCATGATTTTTGACAGAATATCTTTCAGGATTTTGACAACACCCCAAAATAGTACGACTACCTGTTGTAAACAATAGAGATGGCAGATAAGGGCAGGTGTGACGAAGCAATATGTGGTGTCGTTGATATAAGGTCCTTTTAACTAACTATACCTCAGTGACGCGACCGTGTTGGAATGTCTCGGTGCGTAGGAGCGCGAGCACTGCTTGTTATAATCCGCGCGACAAAGTCGTGTCAAAAGTCGCGTTGACGAAAAAACGGTTGATACAAAACGGATGAATTCATCATCAGGTGGGTGGGTGGGTATTGGGTGAAATTTTTTGGTGACATCAATTACGTGTATTATGGTTGTGTCGATCGTTGGTGTTGGTGCACTGTTACTATCTAACGCTGTCATCTGTACTGTAAGCGTATTAACGTTTGGCCTAATTAATAGAGTGACACAGTTTACTCCAAGACAGTGTCTACGTTTGATCGAGGAGAGTGTTTAAGTTTGCTCTAAGAGAATGTCTACGTTTTATATATAAGAATGTTTACGTTTGCTGTAAGAGAGCGTTACTTTTCTCTAACAAAGTGTCCATTTTTGCTCTAAGACAGTTTCTTCGTTTGCTCTGATATATTTTATACGTTTGTTCTAATGGAGTGTCTATATGATACGTATGCTTAAGGAAACTGTTTAAATTTGCTCTAATAGTTTACATGTCAACGTTTTCTCGAGAAGTGTGTCAACTGCTGTACACATCAGGCAGTGGATGCTGCAATTACGTGTTTGTCGCTCTGCTCTTTGTCTCTGAGGTCCTTGGTTGAGGCGGATCTCGACTCTGGTCTACAGTTTTGGTTTACATATATTATTTTCTTCTGTCACTACTTCTGTATCACTGTAGTCTGTAGTCTCGTTCTCCACTCGCGTTCCAATCACGCCAAATTTCTCTTCACACCGTCTCGCCACATCAGTCGACGCGATCTTCCTCCTCACACTGTACCCTTCACTCTAAGCACACCCGCATTCCTCGTCAACCGTTCCCCTCCCATTCGTTCGACGTGTAGAGCAAATGAACCCGACTCCTCACCAACTTTCTCCCAAACCCTCTTTCTCAACTTCCACTTCCCGTATCTCCTCCATTCCTCCCTCCACGAGATCGTAGAAACGATACTTTAAACGTTACCAACATAATTATGTATCTTAATTAGATGACAGACACCGGTGACATCATCGATAAATACTTCTACAATGAGTTATTATTGCCACACCACCCACGATGTGGCGTAAAGTCATTCTCCGCTTGGATAGTCGCGTTCGATTGTATCGCGAATCCTTACAACTACGACGTTGTTACGTGGAGTGGGAGGCATTGAGAACGTGTGCGGTTAAGTTGCAGCCATTTTCAGCCAGGTATTATGAGCAGCCACACCGGTGTTTAATTGCTTTCATTTGCATCCCACCCAGGTTGAGTTTCGAGTGAGAACAGGGCCGGTATGCAGCGGTGGATTTGGCTTTCGTTTAAGGCGTTACAAAGGAGGACAGTTTCAGGAAATATGCGGGACTTGGTCAAGGATGTCGTGCGTGGATAATGTGTGACGTCACTGCGTGTAAAAAAAAGAGAGGCGACTACGTGGTGTCGGTAGATTTGATGGGATAATAAACCGAACATTCAGACACGGATATGTTTAACACTCGTGATGCGTAAACTGCGAACACTGATGGCGGTTGGCAGTTGAATCAGCATTACCTTTCTCCGACCAACACTTGAACTTGTCACAATTAGCCAGTTCATCACAGTTCAGTTACGCCAGTTGGATAGTCTTCATTTATTGACAAATACATACGGTGGTGTAACACGACGACGACGACGGCGACGACGACGACAGCTCAAGGGATTCCACATTTGGGGTCCTTTGAGCCACTTCACTTGCTTCCACTACTTTGCAAGTCTTTGGAATTTGACTTACCGAGTCTCATAAATTTCAGGATCCTCTTATAGACGACTTATTTATTTATTCGATAGTGTATTTCAATGTTAAAAACTGTGTTATAAGTTGGTGTATCGCTGAAAACGTGGAGAGTGTCTCACAGTCAACCTTTCCTTATATACGAGCTACTGCTGTATAAAAGGATCGATTTCCCGGAGTAATTGCTGCGTAGCTGAATTCGCATTGATGATGTATTGACTAAGTTGGCCAGACTGTGAAGCACTTCCAGCAATCTTTCACCGGATACTGCGCTGTATAATTTACCTTTATTTTACCACACCTGAAGCGGCCACAACCCGTGCACGCGTGTACATGCCCCGCGCGCAGCACATACTTCGCCCGCTAACGCAGCGCGACTGGCTTGCGGAAATGCATCGCTTCCTGTCTTACGACCGGACGCGTGCCAATGACAAACCACTAAATAGTCTGTGTGACGGCGTTGTAGCGTGACCACCGAACAGTGCCGACGAAAACAAACACGACGCCCTCACACAAAACCAACCGGCAACGGTTACAAAGTAGCATTGCCTGGGCGCGGTCGGCCGTGCGTGACGAGTGGTGCCAGTGATCAGCCACGCGTGTCGACGACTGGTTGCCGAAGACGTCTCCACGGCAGACAACCACTGCGTACGGCGTCGGCGCCAGGAAGTGGCACCGAGTCGTTATAAAACTCTTCGGTGTACGGAAGTAGGATTATAACACATCCCTGTTTGCATTCACAAATGCAAACTGTTATCCAATATAAATGCAATGGAGTTCAAGTTTGGATATCATATATAATTTATTGTTATACTAAATAAATAGTAGAACGCCCTCCGAACATATCGACTGCCGTAGAACAACTCTAACGACAGTGGGAGGTTTTACGAATCGGGATTATTATGTTGCATGCATGTGCATAACAAATAGAAGACAGTTACAGGAATGTGTGATAGACATGTTCGTGTTGCAAACACTGTTGTTTAATCCCTTGTTTAGTATTATCTGTAGTGTCGTCCGCGGTCGCACGCTAGAGCCACCATTGTCCGCTTTGAAGTACTCGACAATAGCAAGTTGGACAGGGAAGTTCTGTCACTCGTTACACATTACCGAAGAGTCGCCAGTGGGCTTTCCGGACCAATCGGCTTCTTGGATATAGGTATTTTTAAAATACATACGAACAGTATATGACACGACAGGACACTTGTGGACTTGCCATGACTGATACAGAAGCATATTTGATCGGGTACAGTGCTCTACAGGAACGTGACTTGTGAAATGTACGACTACTCTTGTAACGCGTTCATCATCATTGTACTCGCCGCTTTTACTACACTCCCTTGTGAATGTACATTTCTTGTCTTTACCCATGACGTGTTCGGGCCCCTACGGTTAATTGATGACCACCGTGATTGCCAAAATATATAAATATACCCTAATGGTACAGTGCACGGGCCCCCCTCGGTGAAAACATCACTTTCGTGTCCACGTAACAAATGTGTTTGTTATCTCGCCGCTTCCGCTGTGTTGACATTGACAAATGCCTAAGTCCGGCTGTTTCTATTACTGCAGGAACATCAACTATTATTGTCTCCACCGCCACCACCTCTGTCGCCAACATCGTCACATCGTCATCGTCAACATCAAGAGACCCACCACTATACCAAAACCACCATCACTATCGAAACCACCACCGCCACTACCGCCACACCTTCAAAACTGCCACTGCCACCACCACTACCACCACTACCACCACTACCACCACCACCACCACCACCACCATCACCACCACCACCATAACCGCCGCCGCCGCCGCCGCCGCCGCCGCCGCCGCCGCCGCCGCCGCCGCCACCATCATAACCGCCGCCGCCGCCGCCGCCACCACCACCACCATCATTACCACCACCACATCAATCATCTGCGATAAGCAGACATAACACGTAACAAGATGTCGGCGTGTAGTAACCGACACAACAAAGAGGCTGCAGGTGTACTTGTTTGTCGACTCATTGTGTAGACACTTCCGAGGTTTTGTGTGTTTGGTCGTGGGCACGGTGCAATTACTCTGAATGTCACATTTAAAACATATTGCTAACAGCTGTAGGTCATTCCTATGTTTTATCTGCAACATACACTATTTTGGTCAACACCTTTTGTTTTCGGTGAACCACAAAGTTCCAACCCCTGACATCCCAGTAAATGTTTATTGTGTTAAACTTTATATGACATTTCACTAACAGCTGTATCTCATCTGAACGAGGTTTTATGTAATATGTTACTTCGCAAACTAACCGCTAATCCTCCTGCGAAACTATTCATCATTATTCATCATAATTACAACAGAGGGCGCTCCTGTGCTGATGAACTAGCCACATACCACCATTGTGAGAACGCCCACAACCATCCCAAAAGAAACTACTTTAGTGAATGGTCTCCGCATGTTTTATTGAGCCTTAATATCAAACCATTTTTCGTCGCTGTTCACGTCGATTTATTGCGTCCTCTTGGGCCGCGTGTGCCTGTTTGTGTGCGCCTGTCAAGCCATAACTAAGACTTGTTTTCGCTGCATGACAATTCGCGCGACAAACGCCGTGCAAACAATGGCGTCTATGTCCGGTGGGCGAATGTTCGTTGCGTGCTACAATACTTGTAGTACGGCAAAACTATGTCGATGATGTAAAGTCAGTTCGTTTTATTGTTGTGTGCTCCGAGCGTCGACATCATTATGGGGTTTGGGGTGCTAAGGGGCGGGCCACACTAACAACGATGGAGCTCGTTTAAAACACATTTTCACCTTAAAAAATAACTAATGCGATTATGGGGAGAGATACGATTGGCTGTCAATGGTTGGTGGACGAGGAACAATAAGTTGATTCAAGAACTGATATACTTTAGTTATAAAACACGTATCATACTATGAACTAGTAACACCATCAACCAGAAGACTGCGCGAAGATTACAAAGATATATAAAACAAATAGTATCGAACGGTTATGAATATATGATAAATGTATGGTTTTTGCTTTTGCAATCACCGTTTAATCCCATTGAGAATCAAGTTCGTTCATGTTAAAACGTGTAGTGTGTAAATATACAGATCCCTGTGCAAAATCATATGCCCAATCGGTTGAACAAATTATCACCATATAACACGTTGTCATTACTTTTGTAATATGTGTATGTAATGCATATGACTTTTTTGAAGCACTTCATAGTAAATGTCTGGACTCGTCTTTCTGCTTCTGCTATCCCAATGATAGAAAAGAATGGCAAACTACCAATGCTCTATTGTTTTTACGCTTGACTGGACAGTTTTGATTTCTGTTGTTGAATTGCCAATCTTATTTGAATGAGTCTATTTCCCAACGATTCTGGTTGGTCGATATTACTTTCAGCCTCCCCTCCTCTCAGACGAAAGTGTGTAAAAATTGAAATGATGATACCAATATATTAACAGTACCTGTCAGAAACGTAGACTATCGAAGTTCGACGCCAGAACTAAATTACCTCAGACCCTCCCTCCTCCAAACGAAAGTGATTTCGTCTGATATCGGACATCGACGTTCTGAGATGAACCCTAAGGACTACTTCTTATAAGGTAAATATCGTCGGCAAATCAGAAATTGCAAATGGGCCTTTCAATTATAGACACGGTGAAGTCTTGACGGGTCGCTTGCATTATGTTCTCGAGGAATAGTTGTTGAAAGATAAAACCTAAAGTTGTCCAGAAAGGGTATCCAAGTTGATTGATCAGATGTGCTGCATTGCTTGAACTGTCATATTACGCCTGTATAAATAGTGCAGAATCTTCATCAAACTTGTATATTTTATCTTGACATGCAACAAGCTTTCGAGCAAGATACGGTAGAAAGCTTTCTTGAAGTCTACGAAGGTGTGGGGAAATGCACATGTTTTTCTGGGTTCTGTCTTATACAGGTGACCTGCTCCCGTCCATAAATCCTCCCTTGTTCTCCCGACAGTATTTCTTCTACTTTCGTTTTGAGCTAATTCGAGATGACTCAACTTGACCATAGACGGATTGCCGATTAGGCTAATGGTTCTGAAATATTTGTGCAGTATTTGATGTGCCTTATGAGGGAATGGAATGACCAATGGTCTAGTCTTTTTCTTGGGCCATTGGTTTATCTCCAAATTTGTGTATGTAAAACAAACGGACGAAAATTGTAGTCATCAAAAGGTTGAACGAGACGATGGTTGCTGTATGTGTAAACATACAATACAAATGTATATATGGACGTACACTAATATATATATATGTATATATGTGTGTGTGTGTGTGTGTGTGTGTGTGTGTGTGTGTGTGTGTGTGTGTATGTGTGTGTGTGTGTGTGTGTGTGTGTGTGTGCGCGTGTGTGTGTATCGAGACCAAGACATACATACATACACACACACACACGCACACACACACACACACACACACACACACACACACATACATACATATGCATTAACGTGAACACAAATGTATATATCAATATGTAATGTATATGAATATATTATGTACGAGTGCATATATGTTTGCATACACGAATGGATGCATAAATGCAATCGTGAATACATACATGAATGCATATATTTGAACATACAATCACGTGTACACGCGCACGCAAAGACACACACGCACGTACGCATGCATGCACACCGTGCATACACTGGACTTGATAATTTGATATACAAACTAAGTAAAGTGAACGTAATTCAAAACGGGCAATTTCGTACGGAAATTTGCTTTTTGTGGAAGAAATCTGAGCTATATACGTAAAGGGAGTAAAAGGTAAGTATGAGTTAATCACTACTTGACATAACACAGCCTTTGACAACACGCAAGTGACTGTTGTAACCCAAACTGAAGCAAAAACAAAGGAAAGACGTCAATATGTTTGTGGGATCTAAACTTATTGTTGTGCGGAAACTGGAAAGCGTTACCGTTATCCGTGTGTATATCTCTTATAGGACAACTATAACGTGATTTGTTACAATGCCGGCTTATTACGACGTGAGCAGCCATATAACTACGCCCATATTTGACAACGAATAGAAAGGCGGGCGGAAACAGAAGACGCGCTGGTGTATGATAGCAATACGCAGACGCACGAACGAATACAATGCACATGCTAGTTTACCGTGCTTATATTGTGAAGCACCAATGTATTTATACAAACGAAAGAGAGAGAGAGAGAGAGAGAGGAGGGGAGAAAGAGAGAGAGAGAGAGAGAGAGAGAGAGAGAGAGAGAGAGAGAGAGAGAGAGAGAGAGAGAGAGAGAGAGAGAGAGAGAGAGAGAGAGAGAAAGGGATAGACTTATAAAACACGTACAGCTAATAGCATATGTGTAGCTATAGGAAATATTCCACGACACACACACGCACGCACGCACGCACGCACGCACGCACGCACGCACGCAGACACGCAGACACACACACAGACAACAACAGACAGACATACAGAGGCAGGCAGGCAGGCAGGCAGGCAGACAGACAGACAGACAGACAGACAGACAGACAGACAGACAGACAGACAGACAGACAGACAGACAGACAGACAGACAGACAGACAGACAGACATACAGACAGACAGACAGACAGACAGACAGAGACACAGAGACACAGAGGAAGAGACGGAGATACGGATAAGGAGAGACGGAGAGACCGAGAGGCGGAGAAGGAGAGAAAGCGTTCCTTATATTAGCAAACAAAACGTGGAAAGCGTAAATGAAAGACACCATGCTTGCGCAAAACAACTTGTGTCTGGATTCTGGATACCCGTTTCCGAACTTGAAACACTTATATAGATATATATAAATGGAGACGTATCGTGAACGACTGCCTTGATAACTTCCGCCGTGCAATTAGAAGAAGGGAACGAATAAGACGAAGACAACGAAGAATAATAATAAGAAGACGGAAAAAGAAGAAGCAGAAGAAGATGATGAAGAAACAAGTATGACTACTTCTATTCATTAGCGGCAAAAGCGTTGAAGTCGCGGCTCATTCAGTTCTGTCTACGTCTTAGCGTGGCGACACGATTAAATGAACATAGCTTTATCATCATTGTAGTTTGCGACAGTGTAGATGTGGAAAAATTCATATGTAATAAAACGTAGGCTACTGTTGCATCTTCGAAGGAGAGAACACGATTAAGTCAGAGTGTCAGAGTCGCGGTTTACCCACCGGCCACTGCGAGGGAGTCGCGCGGAAACCAAACAAGATGGAAAAATATCGACTACAGCGTTTGTGTGTACAAAGCTGATGTTCCTAGTGCCATTAATGCCGCTCAAACGGCTTGTCGCGACCCTGGTGTATATAGATGACTGTCCAAACGCGGTCCCCGTCTGACATACACGTGCCCCGAGACTACTAAACACACACGCTTTGTTGACGACCAAGCCGGAGACATTGGCCAGACGTCGCGTGTCGACGACACGACTTACACGAGGGGTATATTGGAAACTTTGGTCTTTAGCTTGGTTCGTCTGACCAAGGAGTTAGGAGAGCGACTTTACGAGTTACCTAAAATAAACGAAAACCGGTCGTTTTCTGATAAGACGAAATACCAAGTCAATTTCCTTAGAACAGTGAGCAGCAACTTTGTTGTTGGAATGTGTGTGTGTGTGTGTGTGTGTGTGTGTGTGTGTGTGTGTGTCTGTGTGTGTGTGTGGTGTGTGTGTGTGTGTGTTGTGTGCGCGTGCGTGTGTGAGAGCACTCGCCTGCATGCATACATGCGCGTGTACGTGTGTATGTGCGTGAAAAGATAGGGGATGGAGGATGGAAGGGAAATAGGGGCAGAGGGAGAGAGAGGGGGGACAGAATGTCTGACACACAGACAGATACAGACAGACATACGGAATGTATATGAGTGAATGACTTTGATTGATTGATTTAGTTGCGTGCGTGGGTGAATGAATGAGTGCGCGTGCGAATGTGTGAGTGTTTCACTTTGACTGGTCGAGAATTGGGGCAACAAAGAAACGGCACAGTAAAAAAGCGAAAAAAGGGAACTCGTAACATATAACTAGTATCATATATTGGAACAACGGAATAATCAGACTGGATTCAGTTAAATACCGAAATATCACAACTTTTGATTGCCAGAATGACAGGGTAACAGAACAGTGCAACAACAGAATATACAAGAATAGCAGAACGAATACACGAACGACGGAATACCAGATGGGTGCGGTAGACAAGCGGCGTAGTGGAACATTCGAGTGAACTCGCCGTGTATTGAAACATGACTTACTTATCCTCTCCGTGCTCCAGTCAACGCGTGATGACATTGATGGCATGCGCATTACCATTGGACCAGAAGACCACGAACCCAACAGAAGACCATGTGGAACCTTCCAGAACCAATGCAGACGAGAGAGTGAACTTGCAACCGAATGTTGGAGTCTAATTTTTGGAGCTGAGTACTATGATTGTGCTGAGTACTATGATTGTGCTGAGTACTATAGTTGTCAGCGACTTAAAATCAACAGACATTATTGCTAAAGTAGTAAAGACCGTTTAACAAACGAGAAAGTCACACACGGACAGACTAAGAGGCCGTCCATGAAATGTCCAAATGTTTGTGTGACAATCGCAGACGAGTGAAATGAACGCGCTGTGCCGTGTGTTACACATCAAACCCAGTAAAAAGAGGCAAGACAGTGCATCGTGTGTCTCTATATAGTGGTACAATACGTAACCTGATAGCCCGTTTCGCTGATTCATGCTTACCTGTTCGTGAAAACTCGCAGGCGGCTGTCCTTTATATCACGCCAAGATGAAACACTTCCCGATTTTTTATAGTGTTCCCCATATTTTGTAACCGAAGATACGGGATTTTTTAAAGAACACGCGTTTAGAATTCGCTTAATATTAGCATTGTAGATGCCAGCGCAGTTTATTCTGACACGTTTGATTCGTGTAATTTGTATTCCCCGTCGCCCTGTCGACATTTTACACTTGATGGATAATCGCTTTGGGAATTCGGTCGACGCCTGACACGTCTATTCATAAACAGAAGCTTTTTTAACGTTTCGTCAAACTGACTAATAGAGTCGATGATATACACCCAAGGGCCGTCGCATACTCTCAAACGTAGGTCGGGTCGAGAGGATAATAACGGCGGTAAACGGTGAAATGTGCGGGCGAAGCCAGCGGCGGAATTCAACTGTCGACTTCACCCAACAATAATTGGTATAGTCTGAAGCCCAACCTGCCATATCGCGTGCGTGCTATGAACCTGCCTGCATCCGGGGCAAGTGGACAATGTATGATGGTACTTGGCCTATAACCCAAATTTACCCTTTTGACCCTTTTTTGTTCATATCAATGATTTGCAAACATCTTGTCCTACGTTTAAATATGTTGACGATTGCATCATATTTGAAATATGCAATCAAAGTACGATATCTTATACAGGATTCTGCCAACATTATTGAGCGATGGTCTAGTAATAATGACATGCGCATCAATACGAGTAAGACAAAAGAAATGGTTATATGTTTCGGTAAAATAGAACATTTGTAGAATCTCTGCCGTATATTGAAATAAATGGGATTGATATTGAGAGAGTTACTCAAGCAAAAGTTCTCAGTGTAACTATATCATCGGTTTTAAGTTGGAATGCACACGTAGATGAAATAGTATCAAAGGCAAGAAAGAGAGTGTATATGATCTATCAGTTGAAACGTGCTGGTATCAACCAAAATGACTTGGTTAGAATATATGTATCTGTGATTAGACCAATAGTTGAATATGCCTGTCCGGTATGTTACACGAAATTGCTTAAATACTTATCGGATAACATCGAGATAATTAAAAAAAGGTGTCTCAAAACTATATTTCCTGGTTGTGTGTACGAGGTTATTCTGGAGATGGTAAACTTACCAACGCTGCATGATAGACGCAATGATTTGTGTAAAGCGTATTTCGATAGAATAAAGCGTAGTGACCACAAACTGAATACGCTACTACCAAATACTCGAAATGTGCCACATTCACTGAGATCATTCAACGAGTTACCGGTCCCGATGGCGAACACAAATCGCTACAAAAACGCAATAATTCCATGGTGTTTAGTACACTGCCAGAACACTTAATGATCTTTGTGTATGTTTTAACAGTCAATTTTAATATTTAAACTAACTTTAGTGTATTTTTTCATTTTATTTTTAATGAAAGAAAGTAATGCAATTATAATGTACACGTTTTAATATAAAGTGCCTCATGCCGAGTGGGTTGTGTTCACGGGGCGATTTTTGAATTTATTTAATACTATCTTTAGTGTAGTTGCGTTACTTGTATTGAGTACAACATGTTTTATGAGTATTGTAAGATAATGTTGTGTCGCCTTGTAACAGCATGATACTTGCGTGGCTTTGTGGATTTTATGGTAAATGTATGTACAATCCAACTGAAAATATGTACAGTCCAACTGCAAATATTAATAAATTTATTCTTATTCTTATTCAAATTACCGAAACCAACCTGTGAATCAACGTTCATATATCGGCTTCACCAAGAAGACGTGCTTTCTTATAATTGCCGATATGCGGAGTTCATTTTGACAATTCTACGTACATTGTCCTATATGTTTTCTTCTTTCCCTTAAACGTAGAGGAATCATCAGAATATCAGTATCAATGCCACATTAAACATATAGTTTGACACATAAGCACGCATGCACGCACACACGCACGCACACACGCACACACGCACACACGCAAACACGCACACACGCACACACCCACACACACACACACACACACACGCACACGCACGCACCCACGCACACACACACACACCTTGCACTCACGCATGCCTGCCTGTCAGGATACAAACATCACACCACGGACGGTATCGTACACTGACAACAGCATAATGTCAACGGATTACTGTGGTTCACCTTCCCAATCAGGTCGCTGGTTTCCGACCGCGGGAGGAATGTAGAGACGCGCCGAAGTGTAAGCCTATTCGTGCGGGTAACCTATAGGAACGTCGGTTAGCGTCGGTGTGGTTGGCAATGTTCACCGTTAGACCGACGTCTGCCATAGACGTCGACTTTTATTTCCCGCTTTACTTGTTAGCGGTCGTCGAAAAACCTATGCGCCCCTGGGAAAGGCCCGGGTTATCCACACTATCACGTCCAGCCGAGCCGCAACGAGGAATTTCTTTCCATGCTTTTGAAGTCCGTTTGCTCTGGTCTATTTCGTTAGCGGCATTGGCTGGTTAACCTGGCGACTCGGCTGAACCCCATTTTCGTGACGTCACTTATGCGATAACCGCTTGTGATTGGAGGACGCGCGTTCAAGGGACAGGAGACGACGCCTGGTGGTCATAGTCAGAGACCGCGAGCCGGCAAGTGTGCATTGCTGTCACCCGTATCAGGCGTTCACACCGCATCTTAATCACAGGTAACGACGGACACGAAACATACAACGATGTTCCTCACGTCGTGTCGCCCGCTTCCCGTTAACTGGCGTTTAAAGCATTTGTAATCAGGTCCTATTTTCTGTTGGCAGATTTTCAAAATGATGAAAACACTCGTTGAACGAGAAGCCTTGCGCATCTAAAAATCGTCGGACACCAGATTGAACTTTACTGTCACGTCAGGTAAGTTGACAACTTTTTGTTATCGTTTTTAACACGCCATATTGACGAATTACGTAATTGTCGTGTGTGCAAATGTGGACTGAGTGACAGACACGTGGCGTGTCACTGTCTAGATGGTTGACGCCGGTGAAAGCACGTGATCTCGTCGGATACTGACGTTCACGAACGTTATCGTTTACATGTGTTCTGTTATCGGGTGGTGGGCGTCGGGTCGCCTTCATGAAGGTTGAGATTTTCCTGGTATCGGAGTCACAATTCTATGCTGGCGGATTCGAATTTCCACGAAAGCTCAATAAAACTTTAGAGTACCTCATCAATTCGATTTTGTGCATGTCTTATTTCAAATTATTTTACTAGAAAAGGTAGGCAGCTTTATATGGACTTCGACAAGCAATCTCACTTGTGCAACCTTTTTAAAATGTAGTAAAATCTTCATATAAACTATCCGAGTATTTAATTCGTGCCCAGCAATTAATTCAAGCGATTCTTTACTTGAATGCGCGATACGATTATGCCCGAGGTTCTATATTGATGATGTCGACATTCCTTGTTCCTTCAAAAACCATGTCACCGACAAATTCAGCGGATTGAAGGCTAAATGCCGGCACGGCGACTGACTTTGGCCAGCTAGCTGGTTCGACCTTGTTAACAAATGTTTGAACTTATTTTATTAAATCAACTGCGGATATTATTCAAAATAATCATATAGACCTACTACACATTTGGCCATGAAAAAATGAATATGCGACGGGCCAAACCAATTGAGGAAGCAGCTTACAAACAGACAGACAGACAGACAGACAGACAGGCATA